>OY101448.1:140497420-141161101 GCA_956483635.1 Panzeria rudis
AAAGTTTTCGTTACTTTCGTCAAATAATAAAATTCTGGACTAAACCTAATTCGTAATATGTACGAAAGTTTCGTACATTCTACGAAAAAAGTAAATACGAATGGTTTTCGTTACTTTCGTAACATAATAAAATTCTGGACTAAAACTTTTTTCATGGAATGTACGAAAGTTTCGTATATAATAAGAAAAAAGTAACTACGAATGTTTTTTTCGTAAAATGTTGCATAGATTATTTTCAGTGTACGAATGCATTTGAGTACACTTTGCAGCCCTCTAATTAAAATTCTCCTTTTTGAACTTTTTTTGACTTAATATTCTCTAGCATGACATTTCAAATAATATTTTATTTAAAAGCTGACATCAAAAAATGTATCATTTGTAAAAAACGGGATTTGAAAATCCCGAAAACCCCCGGGATTCAACCATTAAAAATTTCGGGATTCGGGATTTGTAAATAGATAGATCTGAGTCTATAAGAAGACATAATAAAAAATTAAAATTTGTTTTTGTTTTCAATATAAATAAGAGAATATAAATAAGAGCACAAAGGCTATACATTTTTTAAAAAATAGGATTTAGTTGATAACCAGACCGATTTTGGCTATGTCCCATAACTAGTGTTCTTTTGAATCATCTTATCTTCCTCAATTTGAATATTAATACCGTTTTGGTTTTTCGCTAGCATGGATGATATATTACTTGAAAACAAGCAAGATATACGATTACAAACTAACTGGTAGTGGGGGTAATTCGAAAGAAAATACGTTCGAATTGCAATGTAAATAACATACAAATTGGAACAGTTTTCTCTTCGAATCCCTGAATTCGACGTTATTCATACCAGGTGGCCTCGACAGCCCAGGTGATTATAGTCGCCTATTTTCGTCGCTTGTATCAAGGCCCGTTAATAAGGTCGTGTATCCGTCAAAGTTTTTTTTTAATTATGCGCTTTCAAAGGATTTGTGGGCATAGACACCTCCTATATGTTGAAATAAACAAAATAAACATCTGACAAGATAAGAAAAATCATTTTTGGCCGGAGAAAATTAGCAAAAACTAATACTCTATTTTTAAAACTATGTAAATTGTGCAATTTCTTTTTGCATAAATAAAAAATTAAGTGTCGATAATAAAAGTTCATTAATTTCATCTGTTCTTACAAAATACTCCCGATCAGTCGCAAATTAATAAAAATCGGAATGAGCTATAATTTTAAAACATTAATATTTTCATTAACAACTAAAAGGATGTGGCTAAAAAATCTATATTTAATGTTAATAAAAATTCGAAATTTCCTTAAGTCGACTTATAAGTGACTTTATCAAAATGCCACAGATATTGTCAGTTCAAAATAGAACAGGGTGTAAATCAAAATTTTTTACACTGTAAATGCACGCTGATATTTACAGCAGCAAATATTCCTAGCTTTTACACACATTTTCCAGTATGACATTTGACAAACACATTGCAAAGTACATGTGTAAAAGTACCTTTAGTCCCTTGTCTTCGATAATCGGCGATGTCCTGAATTTCATGCGGAATTAAAATGTGCGGAATTATCAAAGCATTGTTAATATAAATATTAATTTGCAACAACAATGCTTTGATAATTCCCCACACTTTAATACCACATGAAATACAAAACATACCCGAATATGTATGTAGATACATTTGGCGAAATCAACTGGAAGCCATGAAGTTATCACATTTTTACTGTCTTAGTAATACTTTCCTTACTTTGCCCAACTATCCTATACTGAAAATTCGTTTCGGTACTCCAATTCATACGATAATCCTCGTTTCAAAATACTGAATTCTCATAGTGGTTACTCTGAAATTCGAATCGAAAGAAAGTGCTTTCGAATTGCAATGTAAATAACATAAAAATTCGAAAAGTTTTCCTTTCGAATCGAGTTAGAGAGTAAACCCCTGATAACTCAATAAGAAATGTTTTCAAGCTTGCACTTTACGAATACGCTGACTTTGAGTTCCCAATATACGGGTCTTGGCGCTCTTCTGAAAATTACAAATGTGCATATTAGATAGAGTGGACACGGCAAGGACGATAAGTATTTACATAATACTTAAAACATTATAATCGATAACTTCGTCGGCTACATTTACAAATAGATTGAAAATTACCATTTAATTAAAGCATATTTACACATTAAACTTGCAGAAATAAAAAAAAAGCAAGCACTATTTTTTGCCTTTTCTTGCTTATTAAAGTCGAACAACATACCTCGCTCAATGTTTTGTCTTCAGTAGCTTCTTTGGCTTTCTCCGTCGTTTTCTCTGCCATCATAGACTTAACGGCAGCAGAAGCAGATTGAGCTTGTTTTAAAGAAGCTTCACTCTGAGCCAAAAGGTTTGCTTGTGCTGAAATTAATGTTACCAAACGACGAATGACCAGAACTAAGAAGATAGCAAATCCAGATATATAAAAGTTGCGTTGTGCCCGAAATAGGCGCATGCTGTGTTGCATTTCAATGTTTAAATGAACATCTGATGAATGGTCGTGGTGGGAATATTTACGCATTTCACGAATAGCATCCAAGAGAAATAGAACTAATACACCCATAATAAGGAAAAAGTATAGATGAGCTTGCTGAGCCAACATGGCCAGAAATTTTGATTTGAAAAAACGATTCCATTTGTACGGGCTGGCGACAGGCAAAACCAGTAAAAGTACAACTGCTATTTCGGCATATAGAAAGCCTGCTATCAAAGTCCAAACAAGACTCATTTTTTCTCTTTTATGAGTTTTTATTGTATTGTAATCTTTAAATAGATTTTTTCACTTGGCTGCTTTAAACAAAGCTATAAACTAAATTTAATAATTATTTTAGCACTTGCTTTGTAATAAAGCTAAATAATAAAATTACTTACTTTATGTATATAGATTTCTTTTCTAAGTTTTTATTAAACTGATGAAATATTTCAAGCTCCACGTCATAGACTAATATTCTGTGCTCCACGTACTTTTTAGGAAAAATATAAATCACAAAGCACAGTTACTCATGCAAGTGTAAAAGAAACATATACGAACCGGTGAAAAACGTAAGCACTTGTCTCTTTTTATCATTATTTGTATCCATCAAGGTAGATCAACAGAAGGTGACGCAAGAGAATTCGCCGTGGAGAATTTACATTTGAGCTAGTGGTCTGAAACTATCGATAGTCTACACTATCGATAGTATGTGATAGTTTTTCAAAAACCATCGATAACTATCGATAGTTTTCGATAGTCTTAAAACCACAATTCGTCTATACACTGCATCTATTGTACTTGGCATATTTGTAAAAGATAAATATTTCTCACAAATTCAGTAAATTTGTCAATAAGAAACTTAAAAAAAAATTAAAATTCATACATTTATTTAAATAGACGACCGATATATGCAAATGTTATTTTTACGCTCCCCGAAATACGAAGTATTCAAAAAATAAGTTTCTGAAGTATAGACCGACCCAAAAATACCATAAAAGGCATACAAGGCATAAGTTGAGCTTATCTACAACTACTAAACTAAAAGTTTTTAGCGATTAACGCCCCTTTTCACAATCTATGATTAAGAGTTAACGTGGACTTTAACGGCAAGTTTTGTATGTTAACTCTTAATCGTACATTGTGAAAAGGGCCGTAAGTTGAATAAATTTTTTCAAGTGGTAAAATTAGAAACATTTTCTGCATATAAGCTTTTAGCCCACGGTTGACCTTTAGTAGTTTTTAATAGATATATTTTGATCTCCTAAATGCAAATGGAGTGGTCGGTTTATACCATAGCAGGGTTGGAAAAGCCCGGGTTTTTAAATAAAATCCAATCCGGCGGGCGTTTTCTTCGGGGGTTTTTTTCGTTTTATTGGTTTTAATTTGGTTTTATTGGTTTTTTAAAATCACCTAATAATTGGTCTGATAAATGTTGTCAAATTAGCCCTTCTCGGTATAGATTTAGCTAGGAAATCTTCAAAAAATTTTATCTCATCAGTGAACAATATTCAGTAGTATAATGAAGCTTTAAATCTCCAACAAATGTTACTGCCATTTCAACAAGCCCTAAATCTCATATATAAAAAAATAAACAGCAATATCGAAAAAAGCACATAACAACTGAAATTTCAAAATGATTACACTAATTTACAAGTTTTGGTAAGCTTTGTCGTTCCCTATAATTGAAAGTTTTTTTTGCTGTTACCGTGCTTTTGAATATTTTTATGTTTAGTGGGACTAGTTCTTGTTTACTCTTAATTTACAAAATTTTACACAAAAAGTACGCTATCGAACCTAATAATTAAAAAAAAATAAAAACTATCGATGGTATTGAAAACTATCGATAGTGATATGATAGTCAAAAACCATCGATAGTATCGATAGTACCATCGATTGTTTGAGACCACTAATATGGGCTGTCATGCTTTGATTAAATCTTTTAGATGATAATAAGAAGACATTATATAAATATTGTTACGTTTTTAGTCCTTTACATAAAAACGGTTTTATTATTTTCACAGGATTCGTTGAATTGCAATAAAATAAAACACGGATATTTATTTTACAAATAAATTCTCAGTAACACTTTATTTATTACTTTAAAAACACGTACAACTAAACGCGATGTACACACTAACTATTCTTGGCGATGTTTACTCGTCTAAGTTTAAAAACACACTTCTCCTTGTCGTCTGGCAGCCTCCCCTTATATAGTAAATTATAAAACCTTCTGGTAACTTCGCTAACTTTCTGGAATGTAGTTGTCTCTTTTCATCTTTAAGTATACGGCATAATCATTTGGTCAAGCTATAGTGTAGTGTATGTGCGTGTGTAGATGCATGAGATTCTTCTTCTGTTTGTTTATCTTCGCACACACACATACTCTAATGTTCGCAACTTAAGCAAATTATGCTGTTATCAAGTTTACATCTCTTGCAGCTGATGTTGTTTAAGTTTCATGTCACTGTTTGTAATTGCAATTAAGCAGTCTCGAATAATCTTGTAGGTTCTAGCTACCGTTTCCTGAAGATTCCGGAAACTTCCATTTTCCGTTATTTTGAATTCTATTGGCAGTTTTCGAGTGATGCCAAGTTTAATTGTGGTACTTGGTTGCCAGGTTTTGATTTTATTACAGTGATTTAGGGGTATAAAGCAGATAATGATCGGGTTGTCAGTTTGTGCCGTTACATTTGAATCTGCATTTTCATTTCGTAACACTGCCGCCCTCTTAAGCCTGTTCGTCCCGAATAGGCACACAATCACCTTTTCCATAGTGCGCCAGTGGTTCAAACTTAATTTTTGTCTTCCGTCCAATGTACTGCTCTATCATGTGTACGACGTCATTCATCCTTTCGATGATACCACGGATCTCTGCTTCCAACTTGTAGTTATCCCATGACAGTCTCTTTTCCGTGCTATAAGCGTGTGTACCACATCCACTGGGTACTGCTCGATTATAATTATTAACTGAGTACATGTGACTATTTCTGTTGTAATCTGTTCCTTTGCCGGTAGATGAACTAAAGACTTCTTTACTTGTACCGGGCGAAGTGTAGCTGTGACTACTTCCTTTACGCGCAGATCTTGCCGAGGCTGGAGTGGCATCAAATCTCATCGGAGAGCGTGTATCGTCATACCATGGGCCTTTATTACCTTTACGTTCATTAATACTGCACTCATTGGCACCACGTTGTCTTATACCTTTTATGAAACCATCACGCGCCGCAGAAATTTGCATTTGTTGACGTTTAATTTCTCGAAGCTCTATTTCTAGCTTCTCACGCTCTAATTTTTGGCGCTCCCGTTCCAAGCGTAATGATTCAGCCTCGCGCTGCAAACGTTTTCGTTCCACAGCCAATTTCGTACGCTCCTCAGCTAGTCGGGCTTCCTTCAGGCGCAGACGCTCTCTTATTTCTTTATGCCGTCTGTCTTCGCTACGTGCTTCAGGTTGATGACACTGCTCCTGTTGTCGCTCTTGATAACAGCCATCACAACGAGACTTTTGATGACTCTTCCATTTATTATTCCATGATGGCGAGACAGATTTTGTTTGCTTTCTTGTTGCGTTGCAGTTGCGCTGGATATGGCCTTTCTCTCCGCAGCTATAGCATTTTATTCGCACTTTGTTTTTATTTAAAGCCAATGCTTGCACTACTGCCTCTTTGATGTCCTTTTCCCAATTAGCTTCTTTCTCGGTAATCACCTCCAGATTTCGGACCATATACGCTTGCGGCTTAGAAATTATCCTTGCTGTCTCCTGTGCTAAAGCATATGTCACAGTTTCTATAAAAGTAGGCTTCGGTGTCGCATATACTGCATACCTCACGTCAGGATCACTAATGCCACGCAATAAGGAATCAATTTTCAGCTGCTCCAGCAATGGGTGATTTTCGCCAGGATAAGATAGTTGCACCAACCGTTCGATTTCCATTGCGAAATCTTGCAGGGACTCATTGGGCTTCTGTCCTCTACATCGCAATTCCATACGGTATATATCTCGCTTATGTTCGCCACCATATTTCCGCTGCAGTGCCGCCATTATGTCATCAAAATTATTTCTGCAGCTCCGTGGTACGGTTTCAAGTACTTCTGCTGCGGCTCCTTTTAAGGCCAAAATCAGCTCTATGGCCTTTTCTTCACTGTTCCAACCATTTTTGCTGGCAACTGTTTCGAACTGGAACTTGAAGATGTTCAAAGGTGCGCTGCCATCGAAACAAGGCGTCTTTACTCTGCTGGAAGCCTCTGGAATAAATCGCACTGGTCCGCCTTGGCACTGGAGATTACTCACTGTTATTTGTAGCTCGTGGAGTTTCTCATTTACATCTCTTTCTAAGTCTGAGAGTTTCCCGTCAAATTTGTTGACTTGTACTTCAATGCCATCTACTCTTCTATTTATGGCCTCAGAAATTTCTTGAAGTTTCTCATTTGTGGCCTTAGATGTTTCTTGAAGTTTCTCATTTGTGGCTTTAACTTCAGCTAGCACCCTCTCATTGTTAGCTCTAGATGTTTCTTGAAATTTCTCATTTGTGGTTTTAGATGTTTCTTCAAATTTTTGCATCATAGCGGCGAACATTGTACTTAAGTCCATGCTGCTTGTCGTGGCACGAGTACATACCTCTATTTCCTCTTTATCCTCAAATTCGTATGTCCCGATGTCGATGCCACGCTGCTTGAACTCATCTATCAGCCTCTTCTGAAGTTCCACTTTATTGCCCGTTGTTGGCAGTTCCAGCTTACTCAGCTCCTTCTTTAGCTGCTCCACTTTTAGCTCTTCAAACTTCATGGCTTCTATTTATCTTATTTTTTTTTAATGTCGTTTTGTAATTTTTATTAATAATGTTTTTTTTTTTTTTTATTAATGTCCTTTTTATTAATTAGTAATGTCCTTTTTTTTGCAATTTTACTTCTGACACCAATTGTTACGTTTTTAGTCCTTTACATAAAAACGGTTTTATTATTTTCACAGGATTCGTTGAATTGCAATAAAATAAAACACGGATATTTATTTTACAAATAAATTCTCAGTAACACTTTATTTATTACTTTAAAAACACGTACAACTAAACGCGATGTACACACTAACTATTCTTGGCGATGTTTACTCGTCTAAGTTTAAAAACACACTTCTCCTTGTCGTCTGGCAGCCTCCCCTTATATAGTAAATTATAAAACCTTCTGGTAACTTCGCTAACTTTCTGGAATGTAGTTGTCTCTTTTCATCTTTAAGTATACGGCATAATCATTTGGTCAAGCTATAGTGTAGTGTATGTGCGTGTGTAGATGCATGAGATTCTTCTTCTGTTTGTTTATCTTCGCACACACACATACTCTAATGTTCGCAACTTAAGCAAATTATGCTGTTATCAAGTTTACATCTCTTGCAGCTGATGTTGTTTAAGTTTCATGTCACTGTTTGTAATTGCAATTAAGCAGTCTCGAATAATCTTGTAGGTTCTAGCTACCGTTTCCTGAAGATTCCGGAAACTTCCATTTTCCGTTATTTTGAATTCTATTGGCAGTTTTCGAGTGATGCCAAGTTTAATTGTGGTACTTGGTTGCCAGGTTTTGATTTTATTACAGTGATTTAGGGGTATAAAGCAGATAATGATCGGGTTGTCAGTTTGTGCCGTTACATTTGAATCTGCATTTTCATTTCGTAACAATATCTTTGTAGGGTAATTGAGCCAATTTAATTTTATATACTAGCTAACCCGACAGACGTTGTTCTGTCTAAATAATTTTTCAATTTTCCAAGCAACTTTTGCAATTGGTCAAGCCAAGGTAGATCAACACCAGGTAGTCGCAAGAGAATTCGCCGTGGAGAAATTACATTTGGGCTGTCAAAAAAGCTTATACATTAACACTGCTGACAGCTTATATGTGTAAACATTTCCGTAAGCTGCTGGGCTCTTGCAGCCACCTAGTATGCATTCGGCTTGGGTCAAGCCGTTTCAAGTTATGTGCTTAGTCCTAGTCCATAGTATCAGCTTTTGCTGCTTCAACTTTTATTTTCTAGTGAGAAAGAGCGAGAGGGGAATACATAAGGTATATCTTTCTATTTCATCGCTCTCAGCAGCAGGAGTTGATTCGTATGGACTGGGACTTAGCAAAGGGCACCATTTCATTTTTATTTACACAAATGTGGTAAAATTCGTAAACTGACGATTATATTTACAATATATATTTAAAAAATTAGTCTTTAATAACAATTTTATGAAGACTATTAGTTACAAATAGTATTTATTCTTATTTTACCGTTATTTATAGGTTCGCACCGACATTTACCGGCGCCGCCGATCAATATTACCTGCGCCGCCGATCGAAAGATCTCGGCTTGGAAGTCTTAAAACTAGGTGTTCTCATCAAGGTGTATTAATTTTCCACCTTTGTTTTCAGGCGCTAGTTGTCAAATTTGCATTGTTTTGTTTATGCATTGTTTTGTGTATGATAGGGTTCACACAAGCCAATTTTTGTTGAGTAACTTTTAATTCAGCCGCGAGGAAAACAGAGAGAGCAACACAGTTTTTCACTGTCTTTCTCCCAGCTGAATTAAATGTTGCGCAACAAAAATTGCCGTGTGTGAACCCCGTAAAACAAAAGATGCCGTATGGCTCTGTTGTTGGGTGTGCCGAAAGAAGATGGAAAAGGGAAAGGCAAGAAACATACAAATCATGGTAGAATAATATACAAGGTAGCTCTGGAACGCCAGCTGACTATTTTTTTTTGTTGTTTTCATGGTACGAACTGCCAAATCTTGTGTATATGTGAAATAACTACGTTGCACACAAGGTATATTGAACAGGTACCACTACAGGAACAGCTGTTTTAGTAAATTTGAGAGTGTGTGCATCACACAGACAATATATTTTGACACATGTGTGGGATATTTCTATCAACAACGGCCATGTAGTAGTAAATTTGAGAGAGCTTATGAATGTGTGCGACTCACAGATAATGGATTTGACATATTTCTGGGGTATTTCTACCAACAAAATACATGTGTTTTTTGGTGTTGCATTGGTTTTAGTTATAGTGGTACCTGTAATGAATATGCCTTGGTTGCGCACACAATATCACATGTATGTTTGCTGCTTATGTTCTACAAACACACACATACCCTCTCTATTCATGTTTGATATTTCTTACCCCAAATGTACATTTGTATTAAATATGCGGCTACCTGTTATATTATTCTACCATGATACAAATCCTACAAAAATTATTCATGTTTTTGGCTGTAGTACGTTTCTTAAAAAAACAAAATGCTTGTTGTTTTTTGTATTGTTGCATTTTTGTAGCCATGCTGCCACCTTGTAAAATGAATACACCTTGCCTTGGTTCTTATCAAGGCGAATTCATACTAGCTGGCCGCAAGAGCCCAGCTGTTTACGTAAATGTTTACACATTTGGCCTGTCAGTAGTGTTAATGTATCAGCTTTTTTGACAGTCCAAATGTAAATTCTCCACGGCGAATTCTCTTGCGACTACCTGGTGTTGATCTATCTTGGTTCTTATCAGCATCCAAGGTGATATAAGTATTAGGTGGCAGCATAACGTCAGCTGATTATGTTTTGTTCTGCTTGTTTTGTGCATAACCCACGTCCAGCACGTGTATTTTTTGACAATCATTATCTAGTTTTTTGTTGTATTTGTTTCCCATTTGCAGCCACCTGTATACTTGATGTCAGCAAGGCGAATTCACTACAGATGAACTTATAAACACAACTATAAACTTTTTTTGCATTTTCTGCATGGTCGGATGTCAAAATACACTATTTGCTTTGTGAGTTCGAGTACGAACAATGATTTCACAAAAACAAAATGCTTGTGGTTTTTGTTACATGTTGTACTTGTTTTATTGGCGAGATTACCTGGCATGAATTTGCCTTGGATGTCAGCATCAGTTTTCATATTGTTTGAAGTGTTGATCGCATGGTGAAATAAGTATACAGGTGACCGCATAAGGGAAACAAATACAACAAAAAATTAGATGATGTTTGTCAAAAATATATACGTGCTGGACGTGGATTATGCACAAAACTAGCAGAGCAAAAAATAATCAGTTGACGTTATGCTGCCACCTGTATACTTATTTTACCATAGTTGGTCGGTGTTGAAGCAGAGAAACAAGCCAGTCGATTTCGAGCTGACGGCGCGCCGCCGCCGGTTGCATTTTTACCTATCGCGCCGCCGCCGGTTGCTTTTTCACCTATCGCGCCGCCGCCGATTACATCGGCTCGCATCGGATCAAAACCAGCCGCCGAGTTCATCTGAATTTGTTCACGACTGGGTTGCAAATTTGCGTACTTTTTTCGAAAAAAAATTTTTAATACCTTTTTTCCCAAAATATCCGTAAATAGGTGAGCCGCTGAAAATTCTGTCGGCGAGCCGCCGCCGACCCAAAACCTGCCCAGCCGCCGCCGCCGATAATTTTGCCTCGGCTTGTTTCTCTGTGTTGAAGTGTAGAAAGTTTTTTGTATAGAATTACAATGATGAATTGTGCTCCATTAAATTTGGTAATGTTTTGTTATTAATTTATGTATATATTTGTAAATTATTTTAAAAATTATTGATGCAGGCCCATTTTCACGAAAGAAGAGCTGATAAGCTAATACAACGACACCGCTATGAAGAAGCTTTTAAAGCAATAGAAACCTCACTGCTGTATGTGGAAGACGCACACAAGCATGTTAAAATTCCTAAAGGCTTGGATGTTTTGAATACACAAAAATGGGATTATGAAAGAAAGTTAAATCAAATTCAAATGCGTAAATTACAATACGACAAAATGAAATCAAAGGAAATTGTTCCAATTACTCAAATCGAAGTGGCTTCCAACAATATAAAAAAAGAAGTAAATGCACAATCAATTGCTAGATCAATTGATAAAACTATTAAGGAATTTAACGATAAATACGGTAGTGCGATGGTGGAAAATATCGAACAAAAGGAAATGAAAGCTAAAGAAAACAGCGCTGATTATATTGACCAAAAAAGGAAAAAGGTAAATGCCAGTACGAAAGAGATGACAATTAATGACATAGAAACAAACATTAGACGCTTAAGTTTAGTAGAGAGCCATTTACAAACTACAGATGATGACCTGCCTTCTTTGGCACCTCTAGAACTTCCTGCGTTTGACTATACCGTTTTTGGAATTTAGAGGAAAATTTCATCAGTTGAATTACATATATTGAATTTTATATATTTATTTTCTGATCTCTTGAAATATAATAAAAATCGGCGACTCATACATACAAATTTATTTCTTTAATAAGCTCTGCAGAAGATCTTCCATGTCTGTTTCGGTTTCAACGTCCTTCAAAAGAAGTAAAACCTGAGCTTCCATTTCACATAATATTTCCGGTTTTCTATATGTTATAATAAGAGTATTGTACTGATGGTGTACTGAAATGTTCTCCTGTTTTGGAAAAGTGCCACAGCGATCCAGTTCTGGTACATGTATCACTTTGTAGTACTTTTTATTAGTGGTTCTTAAAACTATTGCTTTTTTCATATCATCTGCTTGTACTTGGTACACTTCTATAGAGTAAGGAAGATTTCTGATGCGCCATTCAATATTTTTCTTAGTTATTCTTTTAGTTAAAATTGGTTCTGTGTTACTTATTTTTACTGCAAGACTTCCGTCGTCATTTCGCAAATCGCTACTATCATCTGCAGCAGCTAATTGTCTTGGATCCTCTCCCAATTCCACTTCCCATTGTGGCTCACCAATTAGCTGCTTACATTTCCTCCAAGCCCTTTTTTGCACAACGCCTGTATCCAAACTATATTCTTCAGCCATTTGCTGGCCATCTGGAAATTTATAGAATATTTTTCGACTCTTGCCACTGATCATTGAGTTTTTCTCAGCACTCCTCAGGAAGTTTAGCCAATTTTCGTATGGCATTGTTAATAAAAACAATTTATTATTAATATCTTTCAAATGAGTTAAATTATAATTAGTTTTAAATTTTAATATTATTTTAAATGTATGAAGCGTGCTGTTTTACACCCCGACCACACGAGCAATAAGTTTGGCAATTATTGCCGTGGCAACCGTCAAATTCGATTGCCGACACAAGATATTTGCGTGTGGACGGTATGAATATGTGTTCAAATACATATTCAGCAACAAATGTTAAAATACATTGCTGAGCAATAATCTTTTAACACAAGCTGTCAAATTCAATTGCCATTTGAGTTTTTTTTTGTGAAAAGTGAAAAAATTAACAATAAAGCTAATTTTGAAAAGAACTGCTGAAAAATGTAAAAAATTATTATTTATAAAATTATAAGCTGTTTTAGTAAATTTGAGGATGTGTGCGTCACACAACAATAGATTTTGACACATGTCTGGGAGTTTTCTATCAACAACGGGCATGTGCTAGTAAATTTGAGTAAATATCAAGTGGCCTTATCATGAAAACAACACACATACAAAGTAGGTGTAGGACTATTTTTATTTGTGGTTTGACAGTTCGGGTTAAAGTTCTTCTCTTTTCTTATATAGAGATTGACTGATGGAGTGTAATCAGCTGATGATCATCTGTGATGATAAGGCTACCTGGTACTGAATTCGCCTTGGAAAAAATCGTATGAATTGCATGTAACTCATGGTGAAATAAGTATGCAGGTGGTAGCATAACGTCAGCTGATTATTTTTTACTCTGCTAGTTTTATGCATAATCTACGTCCAGCACGTATATATTTTTGACAAGCATCATCTATTTTTTTGTTGTATTGTATTTGTTTCCATTATGCGGTCACCTGTATACTTATTTCGCTATGGTGTAACTGTATGAATTTGCCTTGCCTATAGCCAAGGCGAATAAATTTTACAGGTGGTGGTAATAATACACATTATCAATTCGCCTGGTTGGCCGTATCTGAAAAAAAAAGAAGAAAATTTATTTAAAATGTACTTTTAACAACTGTGATTTCAATTCATATGCCTAAATGAAATACCTTCTTTTGTTTATTTTGACATAAAAATGTCTATGCCTTGCTAATCATTTAAAAACACAATTAAAAAACAATTGAAAGATACAGCCAACGCGGCGAAATAGTCATATGTGCTTTTAACACGACATGTACTATTGGATCATGCCTATAGCCATGATACAATAATACAGGCACCACCACGACGACAACAAATACAACACCAAAAACATACCAGAAATATGTCAAATCTATTGTCTGTGTGTCGCACACATTCATAACCTCCCTCAAAGTTACTAACACATACCCGTTGCTGATAGAATACCAGAAATGGGTAAAAATTTATTGTCTGTGTGATGCACACATTCTCAAATTTACTAGAACAGTTGAGCTTGTGATACCTGTTTAATGTACCTTGCCAATAGCCTTGTATGGATGAAGGCATATTGAACAGGTACGGGCATTACTAAAACAATAGAAAATTTGTTTTAAAACTACCTTAACAGATGTCAAAAGACGGGTGGTGGTACTACCAGCGTAGATTTCTCTTGAAATAAATGTCAAATACCTCACAGAAGGAAGTCTGTATATGGTGTTTGATAGCTTCATGGTAGTGGTGATATCACAAAATATTTTGTGGTGATATCATGAGCACATCATCAGCCCTACTAAGTTTGACGTTTAATCAAGCGAGTCAGCTGACCTATTGATCCCACCTGTTAGATACACCTTGGTATGGATTCGCCCATGATAGAATAATACAGGTACATGCATTAGAAAATTTTTCTCATCTAGGTTGTCAAATCTTCATGTGAGTTGTCAAAAATTACACACTGAGCAGCAACAACATGCGTTGTACACACAAAGCGAATTAATATCAAGTGGCCTTATTATCAAAACAACACACATACAAAGTAGGTGTAGGACTATTTTTATGTGCTTTGACAGTTCGGGTTAAAGTTTTTCTCTTTTCTTATATAGAGTTTGACTGCTGGGCTGTAATCAGCTGATGATCATCTTTGGTGATAAGGCTACCTGGTACTGAATTCTCCTTGTTGTACACACAAACAAAGACGTACAAGCAAAACACAGCTGACGAGAATTTTTGCTAATGCATGTACGAAGGCGAATTCATACTAGGTGGCCGCAAGAGCCCAGCTGTTTACGTAAATGTTTACACATTTGGCCTGTCAGCAGTGTTAATGTATCAGCTTTTTTGACAGCCCAAATGTAAATTCTCCACGGCGAATTCTCTTGCGACTACCTGGTGTTGATCTACCTTGTGCATGTGCCTGTATTGTTGTATCATGGGATTCGCCTTGAGAGTACCCAAAAGAGCACCCGGTACATAGTACTCAGTACCTATGTAGTCAGTTCTTTTACAACCTTAGCGGCGTCTATTTCCATTAATTTTTCGCGAGAGATTTTGCTAAAAATAATTGTATTAATTAACATTTCAGTTAATAATTATTAAAAATAAAGCGTAAATAAGTTAGAATAATGGCGGCGTCTTTAAACGGTGTTTTTGTAAATTCTTTACAAGACAAAATTAAGGCATCTAAAGTGCTGGTGGTGGGAGCTGGAGGCATTGGTTGCGAAATTCTAAAGAATTTAGTGTTGTCAGGTTTTCCAGAAATTGAAATCGTTAGTACATTCTATAAAAAATCTAAATATTTACATCAGTGGTGTCCAAACATGCACTTATTCTTTGTGTATGTCCTTTGCGGCTAAACCCTGCAGATAACGAAATTGGTAAATACACGCATGTAAAATATACTCCATAGAGGACTAGTCCAAATGTATGGGGAAACATGGTCGATTTAACATTACGATGTCCTATGGCGACCATATAACCCAGCTTTCTATTACATCGGAGTAGTCTCAAACTATTCTATCGGGTATGTTCTGTATTCCATGCGGAATTAAAAGTACGGAAGTACCAAAGCATTTATGCTATAAATAGTAATTTGCAACAACAATGCTTTGCTAACTCCGCATGGATTACAGAACACACCTGTATGTCACTACTTGATGGTGCACTCAAGTGTTCGTCTTTAAAGATTCCTGTTGTCAAAACGCGAACACTTGTCGGTTAACATCAAACTATTGTTTGGAAATGACATTGTCCATGATTGCGTTACTAGCACCATGTTGTAACTAGTCAATTCAAGCTAAAATGGATCTCGTCTAAGAATATCTGCATTCTGTTGCTAACCACATTCAACACATACATAAATTGTATAACCTAGCTTTTTAAAGCGTATTTTGATATATGGTAGAGCACCAAACAAAACTCATAAATTTGAAGTAGGAGCGGATTCTGGAGACTCCAGCTTTGTGTACGACGGTACAGACCGACTGGTTTTTTCCCGTTGACACTTCTGCAAAGGAGCACGACGTTTCGAGTGAAATGGTGGTGGCGTAATAGTTCTACGAACTGGCCAAGTAATTCTGCATCTGCATGGCGACAGATGTAGAAACAGAATAGAAGGAAAAAAAAATAAGAATATCTGCAGGGAATAGATAGCCCTACAAAAAGAGAGACTACTCCATGCACGAGTTTAAAGAGTACTCCACAAGGGACCAGGACTAGTATATTATACTATATGCAATCGTTAAAAAGCGAATACTTGTCGCTTAACTTCAAACTCTTCTTTGGTCCATCTTTGCATTACATAGCACTACGTTGTAATTAGTCCATTTCAACCAAAACGGACCACATTGTCATGGTTGTGATTCTCACACAGAGTGTACGTGTGTTGATGGTAAAAAAACAGCATATGCAATTGAGAATGGCCGCCACTGATTTACACACATAAGTATACCTAAAAACGATTATGTACTACAAATTGTAATTTCCTTTTTAGATTGATTTAGATACCATTGATTTGAGTAACTTGAATCGTCAATTTTTATTCCACCGCGAACATGTGGGTAAATCCAAAGCGCGTGTGGCTCGAGAAAGCGCTTTACAATTTAATCCAGATGTAAAAATAACTGCTTATCACGATAGTATTATGACGTAAGTAAGAAAAAACTAAGCAAAATCTATTGAACTTTCATTCTTTCGTTTCCAACAGAACTGACTATGGGGTAAATTTCTTTAAAAAATTCGATGTTGTCTTAAATGCTTTAGACAATCGTGCTGCTCGAAATCATGTCAATCGTATGTGTCTTAATGCAGAAGTCCCTCTCATTGAAAGTGGCACTGCTGGATACAATGGTCAAGTCGAGTTGATCAAGAAAGGTTTGACTCAATGCTACGAGTGTACTCCGAAAGCTGCCCAGAAGAGCTTTCCTGGTTGTACTATACGAAATACTCCATCGGAACCCATTCATTGCATTGTATGGGCTAAACATCTTTTCAAGTAAGTAACAGTACGTGTTAGATCCGTTTGTTTACTTTTGCAGTAAAATCCAGTAGTTGAGTTAATTCTGGTTTATTTGAAAATTTTACTCTCAAGGGGTAGTATGAATAAAAAGAAGTATTTGCTTTTTACTTAAAAATTTGTTTTAAAAGCGAAAAATTTTTAATTTTATATTGAATAATTTCCGGAATTTTGTGTTTTTAACAAAATTTTAAGTAAAAAGCAAATACTTTTTTTTATTCATACTACCCAAGGGGTCTTGCACAATATACTGCCAACTTACTCTTGCAGTAAACACACGGTTTGTTTTTCCGTCGGCCAGTGAACAAAATAAATAGACTATACAAATATATAATATGAAAAAACAAATACTCGCAACAACAAAGTATTAACAAACACGGTTTGTTTAATATTTTATATATTTTTGTCCTTTTTGATTTGCCGCGTAAATCGTAAACCTATACACAAGTACACAAACAAGAAACTGAGTACTCTACATGAGTGGCTTCAGCAATGACAAAATAACAACAACAGCAGCAAACAGCAGAAATGCCTATGTTGGTATTGTTGATACAGAAAGTGAAAAAGTAGTAAAGAAAAATGTACACTTGGCTTCAAAAGTAAACTATCGTGTACGCTGAAATTAAATGTCAATGACAGCAATATAAAAATAAAGTTTTTGAAATCAGCTTTATAACTAAACAATAAGTACCAACAATATGAGCCCCGAACTACTGGAAAAATAAATAAATTCAGTAAAGTGCGACTTTGGCTTGCACACGAAGGGTTCCGTACGAATACACATTCTATGTCTTCGTTTTTGTCCTTTTTTATTTTGAAATGTTTTTCACTTTGCTTTTTTGTTTAATTTTAGTTTATTTTTAATGGTTTTCGTTGTTTTGGCGATTTTGTTTGGTTTTGGCGCTATTTTAATTTTGGCGATTTGTTTTTTTTCTTCTCTTTTTGCGTTTTTTGGTTTTTGCGTTTTTTTTTTGTTTTAACCTTTTTTTTGTTTAAACGTTTTTTTTTGTTTAAACGTTTTTTTTCTTGCTTTTTGACGATATTTTTAGTTTTAGCGATTTATTTTAGGTGCCTATTATGAGCAATATTCGATCTTCGACTGTGATCGAAAAAGCCGATCGAACGAATTTTCGTATGGTATTATGATGCACATTCTATGAAGAATAGTGCTATTGTGAATATCGCTCATTGTCATTGTTCAGAATAGTACATTTCTATCAGCTGTTACTAAAACTAAATACAGTTTGTTTGCAAATTGAGTTACATATAAATAAAAGATAAATGAACTTAAAAATTATAAGAGTTTCTTCTATTAAACTAATAAATAATATGATTTCATAAATAAACGATTTATGAGATCAAATCAATTTGTGAGAATTTTAAATTTTCTTCCATCAGTGAAAGTAGCATTTCTAGTTGTTGGCACTCACGACATTATACATATCTGCACAAAATTTACAAAAATAGTTTAAAATTACTTCTTTATCACGCAAAAGCAAAAAACGGTTGCAAACTACTTAAATGTTCAACAATTTCTCACATACACTACACCGTCGAAAGCAAAATTGTGTTTGGTTGAAAATTCGTTGCACAACTAAATTTTCGATAGCGCTGCCAACTCATAATACGAAAGTCACATTCAATACTCGATGTTCTATAGCTAGCGAATATCGAAAGCAACTCATAATAAAGGCCTTAGTTTTGGTGCTTTTTTCGGTTGTGGGGATTTTTTTCGGTTTTTTTAGTTTTAGCGATTTTTTTTTGTTCTGCACTTTTATCGTTTTGCCGACTTTTTTTAAGTTTTGGACCTTTTTTTGGCGATTCTTTTTCGTTTTAGTGATTTTTTTTCGTTTTTGATATTTATAGTTTTAGCGATTTTTTATGTTTTAGAGCTTTTTTCGTTTTGACGACTTTTTGCGGTTTTTGGCGTTTTCTTTTTTTTAGTTTTTTGGCGATCTTTTTAGTTTGGGTGACTTTTTGCGATTTTTTTCAATTTTGGCGACTTTTTGCGATTTTTGTTAAATTTGGTGCTTTTTTCCTTTAAAAAAGGAGATTAGGTTCACGTAAAGTATCTATTTTACATTTATATAATTTTTTCGCTTTTATATTGCTTGAAAATTGCATTTATTAAAAACCAAGCTATAAAGGAAAATAGCAATTGGTATTAGATGTCCAGCTTATGTTGTAAATAATACTGTCCATGAGGGTTGTGATGTTATTCTATGACTTATGTATGTATTTAAAATATCGGTGGTGTTCCGTGCCAAAGTAATATAGATTTAAGCCAGAGTTCATATTTTATTTAATATGATTATTTCGAACTTATATGCTTGTCAATGCAAATTGATTATTAGATTCGTAGCGATATATTCAGAAATAATCAGGCATGATTAATGTTTCAAGGAACAAGGGAAAAATTAACACCAACTGAATTTGTCTAAGCACACAGCAGAACATAGCAGCGCTAATTTCGGAAGCCACTAA
The DNA here is from genome assembly GCA_956483635.1 of Panzeria rudis. Lineage (NCBI taxonomy): Eukaryota > Metazoa > Arthropoda > Insecta > Diptera > Tachinidae > Panzeria > Panzeria rudis. The sequence continues at coordinate 140,516,726 of OY101448.1, forward strand.
ACTTCCATCATCAGTGCTCATGTGTATTTTGCTTATCACTACTTTTCAGGTGGCTCTAGGCTGGCCAGACGGGCTTGATTTGATTTGCTAGTCAATCTTTTTTAGGGCTTGCCAAGATTTAAGCTAAAAAGCTATTTGTCAAGCTAAAAATTAATTTCTATTCTGTGCAGAATTTTATGCACGAGCTTCAATTAGCTATTTTAGCGTGTTATTTTTAAGTCCTACTTTTTTAAGCAAATGTCCGCGTTTTTTTCCTCTGCTGTCCTCTTTTTATAAATTAAGCGATGACAACCCTAGGATAGACAGACAAAAATTCCAAAAGTTGGTGTTTTGTGTTCTACATCGATTACTATTTACGCCACCATAAAAATGTTCAAAAAATATTTCATGTACAGACACGCCCCTTTTACAGTTTTGTTATATGAATATGTAGGTTTAGACAATAAATAAAATGAACGCAAAAAAATTTTTTTGGTTATCTAATCTATATGCCGGCATTTCGTTGGGTGCTAATGCCAACTCGTCAGTAGATTTTTAAAAACGTCAGCGTAAAGCTATATTTACACTTGGCGAATATTTGACGAAAAAAACGTGACTAGCAGGCAAACTAAAATTGTGTTTCCTTTAGTTCCAGTGTTTTTTTTAATATTGGCCCGCATTTATTAAAAACATAAAAATTACTTTTTGCAGCATAATTAACTTTATTTTGTAATGTACAAAGTTAAATCACACTAGCCCTGACTAAAAGTAGTGGTTATGCTTATTTGGACAAATATTTGGAAAGTGTGACCATAGCTTAACATTTGTTGAAGGACAACATATGTTAGGCTGACTTTTTTAAAGATCTAGCACATAGATTACCTAACCACAACAAATAAATTAAATTTGTAGCTTTTTAATCCTTTTCTCTACGTTAGCAGAAACTTTAAATACAAAAACACTCCATTTATAATATATATAATGTATGTAATTCTAGTCAACTTTTTGGCGAAACAGTCGACGTTGAGGATATTTCTCCCGACGTAGCTGATCCTGAAGCTCAATCGAAGAATAGCGGAGAAGATGGTCTTCCTGAAAATGGGAATGAAAAGAAAGCTGAAGAAGAAAATTTAGCAAAAGATGGTAATATAATCCGTGTTAATACACGACAATGGGCTAAAGTCAGCAATTATGATGCTGAGACGCTTTTTAATAAATTCTTCTACGATGACATTAATTATCTTTTGTCTATGTCGAATTTATGGAAAACTCGTAAGCCTCCTACGCCAATTAAATGGGATAGTGTTTTGCTCAAAGTACGTGAGTCAGAAGCAGACAATGCATTTATGCGACAATATCACAAGACCTGGTCGCTAGCTGAATGTGCTATTATATTTGCTGATTGCTTAAAAAAATTAAAAACAAATCTTGAAAATGTGGAGGAAGGAGACGCATTAGTATGGGACAAAGATGATCAGCCAGCAATGGATTTTGTTGCTGCTTGTGCTAACATAAGAGGATATATATTTGATATTGGGCGCAAATCTCGTTTTGAAATTAAATCCATGGCAGGAAATATTATACCGGCAATTGCTACAACAAATGCAATCACGGCCGGTGTTGTCGTATTGCAAACCTTTAAAGTTTTACAAAACGATTTGGATAAGTGCAAGTCAGTATACATGCGTTTAAGACCAAATCCCCGTCAACAGTTGCTAGTTCCCGAAAAGTTCCTTACAGCTCCTAACCCGAACTGTTATGTGTGTGCTGCTGAACCAGCCATACATTTACGTATTGATACTAAGCAAATGCATATCAAAGAATTCCGTGATGAGGTTTTAATCAAAACTTTAAATATGGTAAATCCCGACGTTATAGTTGATGCAAAGGGAGTAGTTGTCATCTCTTCGGAGGAGGGTGAAACTGAATGTAATGAAGGCAAACTATTGTCTGAAATGGATATTGTTGATGGCGTTCTTCTCAAATGTGATGACTTTTTCCAAAATTACGAATTAAGCATAATTATTGTACACATTGATGCCGAACGTGATGAAAGCCTGTTTGAAGTTATTGCCGATAAAAATCAACTGAAACCAAAAGAAGACACACAAGAACCATCCGACAAAAAGGAAGATGCAAACACAGAAGATAATGATATGACCGAGGGGCCGTCGACATCGAAGAAGGCACGAATCACGGAAGTTGTTGAAGATGATGATGATTTGTGTGTAATTGAAGAGGATGATGATGTAGAAGTTAAAGAATCGATGGAGTTAACAACCGAAAAAGTGACAGCCGCTACCAACAAATTGCAAGTTGCAAGCCCAGCTAAGCCTGTTGCTATGAAACGTAAACCAACTGAGGATGATGTGACAGAAATATCGGACTCTGAGGAGGAAAATGGTCCGACGCAATCAAAACGTTCGAAAATATCAGCTTGCGAGGTTTCAGGAGAAGTAATAAATATTGATTAACTTTTTATATATGTACATATGTATCATATGCAGTTCATTAATTTCATTAAATGAAATAAATACATACAATTTTTATATGAATAAAGAAAATGAAATAAAAATATATGTATGTATAGCATACAGAGAAAAAGTCACTTCTAATATTTTTTCAATTAATACATTATTAATAATCCTTGCAAAAAAAACTACTACAAAATAGACGTATCACTGCCCATAATTTTTATCATAATGCTCTACTCTGACGAGAACTAAGAGTGTGCGAAGTGTCATAAGAATCGGTTAAGTAGAATTAGCTTAAATTAATATTTACTTTTTATAGGCCCGGCACTGCCTACTTTTATAATCATAATGTTGTATTGCAACAATAACTAAATGTGTGTGCAAAGTTTCATAAGAATCGATTTAGTAAAAGTTGTTAAAAAAGATTATTTACTTTGCATGGGCGTGGCACTGCTTACCTTTTAATCCTGATATAGTATTCAAACAGAACCTTAATGTGTGTGCAAAGTTTCCTAGGAATCGATTGAGTAGAAGTAGATGAAAATACATATTTATTTACTTCGTATGGGCGTAACCCCGCCCACTTTTCAACGTGACCAATCTCGAAGTACATCTTTTTAAATAAGGAGAAAAATCCGAAATCGGTTTTGAGGGAACATGCTTAACAAAAATACATAAATTGATAATATTTCTCCTTTTTTTAAGTCGGCTAAAAATTAAAACCAATTTCAATTAATTTCATAATTGAATCAATTTACTCATGTGATTAAAAACAAACAGCCTTATTTATAAAAAATTTATTATGTTTATTAAAAGTTTATTCGACAAGTATTGTATAGAAAGTTGTCAAATAAGCCCTTAATAAACATAAAATATTTTTTATAACTAAGGCCGAAAATTTTTAAACAATTATTAAAAATTTTTGTTTTTTCTTTTAGGTGATTTAGACGCTTAGTTATTACATGTTTTTTCAGTAAAGCGACTCACAGAAAAAAAAATTGTTGTTACCCCATTCATATTAAAGATCAGTCTTTTTAATGATTTTCATCAAAACATTTGTGGGGTCTAGAGGTGACCGCCCGTGAGCTGAGCCGTGTCTAAGCGATGCGAGAAATACAGAAACGAGGCACAGATGGCCCTATTAGTAAAAATGATCATCAGCTGACTACACCAAAGTGCCAAACTCTATGTAAAAAAAACCAAACAACTTTTTATGTATGCATCTAACATGACAGATTGGTGAATGCCAGTTGTTGTTGCTCTAATGCGGCCACTTGTTATTAATACGCTTTGGTTCGTACCACGAAAAAATCTGCTGGCGTTCCAGGTCTACCTTGTATATTATTCTACCATGGCATTGAGTAGCTACTTTTGGGTGTTGAATACCGAAAAATATGTTCGGTATTGATTACAAGGGGGTTACTCTGTAATTCGAATCGAAAGAAAATGCTTTCGAATTGCAATGTAAATAACATACAAATTCGAACAGTTTCCGTTTCGAATGGAATTACAGAGTAACCCCCAGCGTTACCGTTTTTCGACTAAAGTCGCAATTTGCAACCTTTTTGACGGCCAGCGAGTTTTTGTGCGACTTTTTTAAACTCATCTTACCCTGCGCTTAGACATGCAAGCTCTGTGTGTGTATTATTAACGAAAGAGAAATTTGTATGCATTTCTCTGTCTTTCTCATAGCTGAATCAAAAGTGTGTTAGTAGAAAAGTTTGAGTGTATTGAGTTTTTCGAACTTCCACTTGCATGTGTAAAAGCCAGGCTATATTTTTTTTTTAGCGAAATTTGACCCTTTTTTGGATTTAACTAAAAAAATGCGTGCATGATACAATAATACAGGTACATGCATTAGAAAATTTGTCTCATCTAGGTTGTCTAATCTTCATGTGAGTTGTCAAAAATTATATTCTGAGCAACAACAAAAGTCGTTGTACACACAAACAAACACGTACATACAAAACACAGCTGACAAGAATTTTTGCTAATGCATGTACCTGTATTATTGTATCATGAACGCGTGCGACTTTTTTTCTTGAAATGACTTTTTGAGCGACTTTATTTTTTAAAACCACTTTTCGTTGAAAGTTTCCAACGGTAGCCCTGCCCGGTACTCAGGTAGTCACTACTTTCACAACACTACTTTGATAACAGCTGGATAGAATATTTTTAAAGGTTTATTAAATTGAATTTTTTCTATGAAAAATAAAATATAATAAACAACTTCGTTTTTCAGATGGCATTTGCAACAAAAGTTTTTATGTCTTGCGTTCAGAATGGCTTTAAACGTCTTACCGCTAATGGATCTACATCATTTTCACGACAATACCACGCAATAATAAAGCCATTGTCCAGGTCCACTGCGGAAACATTTTCGTTAACTCAAAATCCAATTGTTAGCAGCGTGGTATCTCCAATATCAGTCATAACTGGACTTCAACGTTTGTTGGTTCCGGTTTCATCGTTAGTAAATCAGGTAGCAGGATTTAAAGTTAAGGGGCGCTTAAGGCGCCGTTGCAAAGATTGTTATTTCGTTATACGCCAGCAAAGACATTACGTCATATGTCCAACACATCCGCGCCATAAACAAATGTCTATGAAAAAACGGGATTATAAGTCATGGATTCTTACACATGCTACACAATCCAAAGTACGACCATATTAATAATGTTAACGAAATGTTCGTCATATAAAAATAAACAATTTAATTTCAAATATATGTATATGGGAGTAAGAATAGTAGAATACAAGACTACGACATCCCGCTCATGTAATTGAAATTTTCCATGCATGTGTCTAACTGTTCCTATTGGGTAATACTTTTCAGCTGTTGCAGGGCTTATGTACCAGTGATCTGCGTGATTATGAATCAAACGGCATAGCTATGCATTTTCTAAAATTAATATTGCGCTAGCACTTAACATTAAAAAAATTAATGTTCCTAATGCATGATTCATATCATCGAGACTGTTGTTAATAAATGCCTATCACTGCTTGCAATGTCTGTTTATTCATGTAATTCACAAAGATCCCGCTATAGTAGCAACGTACTGATTTTCGCCAGCGCAATAAAGTCATATCTATTAAGCCAAACGGACTTATTATTTCTCAAATAATTGCGCAATAATTTAAAGTGGCCTTATTACCAGTGCAGAGCAATTACGGTTTTATTTTTTTTTGTAAGGCTGAGGCCACACGGGCATTTTAAAAACGCATGTTTCTGAATTTTTGAGCTTAGTTTATGGTTTTTTATTATAAAGTATATCAATTATTGTAGATAAGAATGAGAGGCGAATGTAGTCCTCAAAACCGGCCTATAAATCTCAAAGTGCGTTTTGAAAACGCAAGTGTTGCCCCAGTCTTAGTTGATATAAAAGACCATACGGGACTTAACAGATGGATTTATTGTGGGCGCCGATTTATACACTGGAGCAGTGTACCGATTTGTATATAAATTCATTAGCTCATTACATATTTTTTAATTTTTTAATACAATTGAACATTACTAAATGCCTCAAATTCAATATAGCCTGCTCAAATAAGGTAAAAAATTGCTGAAGCTAAGATCCTACTATCGCGCCGTGATATTATTTGAATAGTAGTCAAGTGAGTCAGTGGAATAACATAGCATTTTTTTAGGTGGCATGCAATAACGTTCATGGAAATAATGTCCGTGGACATTATTTTCACATAAAAAAGAAAAATGTACATGGGCATTTCCATTTCGAAAAGAATATAATATCCGGAGTACTGGTTTCGCAGACTAAAATGTTTTTTTTCCTACCCCTCCTTCGGCCGGTATGAAGGATCTTCTCGTCTGAGTATGTCGAAAAGTGGCTTCGCTGAGTAAAGATTTTTTGCTATGCAACATTGAAATAACGTCCATGGTCATTATTTCCATGGGCGTTACTGCATGCCACCACTTTTTATATCAAATGGTATAAAAAAGTACGACCGTATTAACTTTTCCATCACTGGCTCACACACATGTTTTTAATTTTGTCCAAGCTAATGTAATTTTGCTAGCGATGACACTAAAATTATCAAAAGATGTAATATGAAACAAAATGACATAGGAAAATCTTTGAAAGATGAAGAAAGAAGTGAAATTTTAGCCCTGTACAATTCTTATGGGAAGATGTACACATCTTGGCGAATTGATGAAAGATTAAAGATGAGGGTAGGTGTAAAAAGCCTATTAAGCAACAATAAAAACACATTTTCAGTTGTGCCTACCACTGTATTAAAAGCATATCTGCAAATATAACATTGTCGCAAAATTAGTGCGGTTTTACACACGTCATTTTTTCATGATGTTTTAATTTAGCTGGGACCAAAGCGTATTAATACCAAGTGGCCTTATTAGTGCAACAACAACTGGACTTTACCAATCTGTCATGTTAAATGCATATATAAAAAGTTGTTGTTTAGTTTTTTTTACATAGAGTTTGACACTTTGGTAAAGTCAGCTGATGCTCATTTTTACTAATAGGGCCACCTGGTATCAATTCGCCTTTGCTGGGACAGAGACATAAGTTTTTATACAACTCTCTGTCTCTCTCCCATCTGAATTAAAACATCATGAAAACATGATGTGTGTATACCCGCACTTAATGAAATTTCGCGGCTGAGCTGATAAAGACGGCGGATAGCCGCCGATTTTGAGCTGATCGGCTTGGTTCACTGGCCTGTGGTATGAATCAAGGCGAATTCATATTAATATTAATTCGCTTTGGTATGTGCTCTTTTACACACACAAAGTTTTCCTTGCAGTTTTAATTCAGCCGGTAGAAAGACAAAGAGAGGAATACTTCATCTCTCTCCCATCTCAGATGGGAGAGAGACAGAGAAATGTATACGAATTAAAACTTTGCAAAGTAAACTTTGTGTGTGTAAAAGGCACTATGACTTTGCCGTGGTAAACAGCGCACGAAGCCGTTCGGCGCATAGCCGGCTTAGTAGCCGCCGCCGAATTTTGTTTTTAAATTGGGCCGCCGCCGATGTATACGGCTGTGATCGGCGCACGACTCAGCCGACAAGTGACTATTATATAATAATGGGTGATTTTATAAGAACTATCGGAAAGTAAAAAAAAAAAAAAAACATAGAATTCAGAAAAATGCATGAAATATTTATTTGGATCGATAGTTGGGTCGATATAATTTAATGTTTGAAGATTATTTCATGCAAATGTTGGCCGCGGCTGCGCCTCAAATGGTCCATCCGCTTAGTCCAATTTTGGCATACTCTTTCCAACATTTCGGCCGGTATCTCACGAATAATGTTGGCAATGTTGGCTTCCAGTGCGTCAATCGAAGCGGGCTTGTCGCTATAGACATTAGCCTTAACATAGCCCCACAAAAAACAGTCTAGAGGCGTTAAATCGCACGATCTGGGCGGCCAATTGACTGGTCCCAAGCGTGAAATAAACTGTTCACCGAACTCGCCTCTCAATTGGTCCATTGTTTCGCGTGCTGTGTGGCATGTGGCACCGTCTTGTTGAAACCACATGTCATGCAAGTCAAGCTCTTCCATTTTGGGCAGAAAAAAGTTTGTTATCATCGCACGGTAGCGCTCACCATTCACAGTAACGTTGTGATTCGCATCATCTTTGAAGAAATACGGCCCAATGATGCCGCCAGCCCATAATCCGCACCAAACGGTTGTTTTTTGTGGATGCATTGGTAGCTCTTGCAATGCTTCTGGCTGCTCTTCACTCCAAATACGGCAGTTTTGCTTGTTCACGTATCCATTCAACCAGAAATGAGCCTCGTCGCTGAACACAATTCTTCGATAAAAAAGTGGAGCGATGAACTTTCTTAACAGAGCACGCATTTTGGTAATAAAATTCAATAATTTGCAAGCGTTGTTCGTTTGTAAGACGATTCATGATTAAATTATAGACCAAACTGAAGATGTTTGACAGTGACACAAGATACAAAACGTGCGTGAGCTGTCAAAACTAGTGTTGTCAAAAAGATAATAGCAAAAAAATCACTCGTTATAAGTTTGGTACAAATACAACAAAAAAATTAGATAATGCTTGTCAGAAATATAAAAATACAAAATTTTTTTTTCGCTAGATATACATACCAAGGCGAATTCAGTACCAGGTAGCCTTATCATCACATGATCATCAGCTGATTACACCCAATCAGTCAAACTCTATATAAGAAAAGAGAAAAACTTTAACCCGAACTGTCAAAGCACAAATAAAAATAGTCCTACACCTACTTTGTATGTGTGTAGTTTTGATCATAGACTAATATTCTGTGGTTTTGATGATAAGGCCACTTGATATTAATTCGCTTTGATACATACTACGTTAGCCAGTCGACAGCCGACACTTTTCATTCAGCCACCGCCGAGGAAAATTATCGGCTTACAGCCGGCGCTTAGCCGCCGCTGGTTACTTTTGGGTAAGCCGTCGCCGATAACCGAATAATATCGGCTTCGTGCTCTGGTGGTAAACAATTCACTTTTCGTGTTTGTAAACATCTTTTTATAAATTAATAATTTTTAGTTAAAAGTGATTAGTTAAAATGAAAGTAGCTGTCGAAGGTTGCGCTCATGGCGAATTAGAAAAAATTTATGACACTATAAAGGAGATAGAAAAGCGCGATAATATAAAGGTGGACATGTTACTTTGCTGTGGCGATTTTCAGTCCACGCGTAATATGGAAGATTTACAAACCATGGCTGTTTCCCATAAGTATCAAAATATATGTACATTTTATAAGTAAGAAAATAAATATATCATGAATGATTATTTTATATAAGTATTTACTTTCGCTGTTGCAGGTACTATAGCGGGGAATTGCGAGCCCCAATGTTAACAATATTTATAGGTGGAAATCATGAAGCTTCTAATTATTTGCAAGAACTACCTTATGGTGGTTGGGTTGCACCTAATATTTATTATTTAGGTTATGCTGGTGTAGTCAGAGTTAATGGAATTAGAATAGCAGGCGTTTCGGGCATATATAAAGGCCACGACTATTTGAAAGGCCGTTTTGAATTTTCCCCTTACTCGGAAAGCACTAAACGCAGTGTATACCACGTGCGTCAGCTAGAAGTGTTTCGCCTTAAACAACTTTCAGGTAAAGTGGACATATTTATGTCGCATGATTGGCCTAAAGGCATATACAATTTTGGTAATAAACAACAGCTTGCCCGCTTTAAACCATTCTTACGAGAAGAAATGGATAACGACAAACTGGGAAGCCGTCCATGTGAAGATTTATTAAATATGTTGCAGCCTCAGTATTGGTTTGCAGCACATTTGCATTGTAAGTTCGCGGCTTTAGTTCAACACTCACACTCATTACCATGCGAAGAGAAAACAGAATCAAAAGCCGACTTTATTACCAAAGATGATGATGAAGTTTCTCCTATTGGGTCATTTACGAAATTTCTAGCATTGGACAAATGTCTACCTCAGAGAAGATTTTTGCAAATCCTTGACATTAATTCTGAAAATCACACGGATGACGAGGGTCATTTAAAGTTCGAATATGACTTAGAATGGTTAACCATTTTATATTTGACTAATCATTTAATTAACGTGAAGGAATCATACTATTATCTACCGAATGAAAAAAGTATTAATGGCGAACGCTTCGATTTCACTCCCACAGAAGAAGAAAAGCAACTTATACGTAGTAAATTTGAAAACGATTTAACAATTCCTTTTAATTTTTGTCGTACAGTTGAAGCTTTCGATCCTATTATATATCGCAAAGACCAGCAATACAAACAACCAAAATCGCAAATAAATCCGCAATCATTGCAATTCTGTGATACATTGGGTATTGATGACCCCTTGTCATTAGCTATGTTAATTGGTGGCCATGAATTAAGTCACTCTAGTACACTTGATAACACGCAAGATTCTGCCTTAAGTGATTCTCTTCTACAGGACGAACAGACACCATCCAGTCTTAATACATCAACAGCATCAGCTTGTAGTCCATTAAAACGTAAAAGTGGATGTAGTTTAAATTTGCCCAAACCTAAAACATTAGATGATGAAAGTTCAATAATCAATGCAGAGAGAATCGAACTCGAAGATGACATTAATGAAGATGATATTCAAAATATAACATCGCAGAACATTGTTTCGGATAAGCCTATAAATGTTCAAAAAGAAATTGTGGAAACTACAAATGAAATTGTGCATTCACCAAAACCGCCAATTAAGAAATTTAAAAGGCGTAATCAAAATATTTATCAAGAGGACGAAGAAATAGAGGAGGAATCTAAAGAAACTAAATAGGTCATGATAAAAAGTCAAATATATATGTATGTATATACATAAAGGCGTTTATATTTCTTTTCGTAATTTGGATTATCGTAATGAAATCAACGTTTATATAGGTAACATAATAAATGTTTTGAGCAGGTTAACAACAGGTTCCCACCGTATTTTCATTTTTTATTAACCGACTTCAAAAAAGGAGAAAAGTTATCAATTCATGTACATATTTGTTTTTAAGGATGTTCTCTCAAAACTCCGCTATTCCTAAACCGAGCTGGGATTTTTTTTCTTTATTTAAAAGGATGTATGTCCAGATTGGTCCCGTTGAAAAGTGGTCGGGGTCGCGCCCAAACGAAGTAAATATACGTCTTTTCATCTACTTCTACTCAACCGATTCCTACATCACGATTAATAAAGTGGGCAGTGCCACGCCCATGCAAAGTAAATATTATTTTTCAACAACTTCTACTAAACCGATTCTTATGAAACTGCATACACAGTTATTTGCCCATGTTCTGAAAAACGCATATCGCTTAAAATTGGCGTTTTCGATTTGAAAACGCCAAGCAGGTGTTCTGACAAACGAAAACGCTAGAAATTTGGCGTTTTCAAACCGCTAGTGTATACTGAAGCGATCTGGTCTATTTTATTTAATCTGCACCTTAAAGAGAAAATAAAATGAGGCACAATTTATTTATTTATTTATTTCAGTCTTTGGATAAAAAAAATCCTTACAGACTAAGATAACAAAAATACCTATAGTTATATTGTATAAATATCTAATTTAACAATGAAGTATGTGTAAAACGTAAATATATACAAAATTATCTTTACAGTTTATAAATCACAGCTATTTTACTATATTAATGTGCTGTTTCCACAATGCAAACAAGCGACCTTAGTAAAAATTTGTATGGAAACCGCTCTAAAAACTAATTGCTTTTCAAACAAATTTCCGACAAGCAATACTTGTTTGCACTGTGGAAACAACACATAAGACAGTTATCTTATTACACTAAAAAGTAAGAGTTTAAACTCAGATTTCTCAGTGCCGAATTCGATAAAAGAATGAGAAACTTTTTGTAAATTGAAATTAATCTCGTTGAGCTGAACAAAGGCACGTGTTAAAGTACCATTACGTGCATAATTAGTCATGAAAGGGTTCATCAAATAGCTTAGACAACCTTAGATCCCTAGGAGGTATATAAAACGGTACCATATTAAGCAAATCTGGGCAAGCAATAAAACCATTAATAATATATAAAAATAGTGCCGATTGAACTATTCTACGCGATTCTAGAGTACGTAAGCCTATGAACAGACATTTGGACTCATACGGAACGGAAAATAAGTAAGGTAGCGCTCGTGAAGCAAATTTAATAAAAATGCGTTGAACTCTTTCAACACGAACAAATTTAATATGTTTTATTTTTATTTGAAGAAAAACTTGTAAACGTTTTTTCATGATTTTAATTAAAAACATGCAATTTAAAAATTTGCTTTAAGTTTGTCAATTGCCTCTCTCAATTGTCTACTTATGAACTGGCGATGATTGTAGTTTTTTTTTAAAGCCAGTATAGCAAGCAGGAACGCTATAGGGCTTTTAATTACAAATTTTTTTGCTTGTTTATGTTTTGTTATAATAAAAAATATGTTTTCATTGCTGGAACACAACTTCGGAAAATAGCAAAACGCTAGCAAATCGCCCGGTTTTCAGAACATGCCGAAATGCGTTTTTCAAACCGTAAGCGATTTGAAAACGCTGCGTTTTCCAGAACATGGGCGATTGTTACAATACAACGTGGTTAGAAAAGTGGGCGTGAAAGTACAGCATTATGATAAAAATTATGGGCAGTGACACGCCTACTTGGTAGTCGCTTTCTGCAAGAACTATTTGGATACATATTCATGTATGTAGAAGGACGTATTAACTTTTCAATCTCCCTTATTCTGTAACTATTTGTCGACGTCACATCGACAATATCAAAAATAGGACACTTACGTTCTCGTTGTCGACAACAATTGACTAATTTTAACAGCCCCTCGCTATTTTCTAGGCCATAGAGAATAGTAAAAGGCTGTCGGTAGTATTCTATTGTTGTTCACAACGAGAACGCAAGTGTCTCATTTTTGATATTGTCTTGACGTGACGTTGACAAATGGTTACAGAATAAGGGGAAATATTTTTACTACGTAGCCATTATTACTAAATTACGTTTATACTTAATTTACATTGGAATTGAACGAGAAAATGACTGTATGTAATAAATAAAAAATTAGCACAAGGATTAGAATGTTAACATTTATTGAGTGTGATGTTTAATTTATTTTTCATTCAAATAAAACTACAATCCCTATTAAATACCTAACAAACAAAAATGGACTTACATAGTTCTTTTGGCTTCTTTTCTTTCTACGTACAAAAATCAATACCTAAGCATTTTTACTAATACATTTTATTGCTAATAATAGTTTCTGTTTTACTTAGATAACACGCTATAAGCTTCCTGCAAACAGAGAAAAGCCGTTTCTAAAACAGATTCGTGGGCATCTTCTGTATCACAATAGTATGTAGATGGAGCGGATATGCGATGTAGTGTCACTACAATTCTATTTTTGCCGGCATCGCCACCGCTATCTAATGAAATATCTGATTTTGTAACGGCTTGATAAAAAGCGCATCGCCGGGGGCCGATGCCAGGAACATTGGCATCATATGGTGGTGCTAAGATGTCGAAAAATGCTGCTACACCGCCAACTGCAGTAATTTCATGATAATTAGATTCTTTTGGGCTCAACAGGGTGCATTCCATGTCTGGTTTTAAATATTTAACATCCTCTCTTATAACATTCTTTATATTTTGCTTGCAAGATGTTTGCTCAGTTTTTAGTTCCTCTGTATAAGACTGTATTTTTAATTGTCCATGTAAAACTTTGAGCAAACCGTGCATACAAGGATGATCGTGCAGAGGCATTGTGTAACCACCTCTCATTATAAAAACGCTCATAGAAACTGTCTCGTTTTCAAAAATATGCATAAATGTACATGGTGCCTTTTCGGGTCGCAGAAATAATTCATCCTTAAATAGTTCATCCTGATTAACTTGTATATCCCGGTAAGTAATTTGATCGGTTAACTGTTTTAATATAGCCAAGTTGCTGTTTAAAGAGTTTTGGTTGGATCTATCAAACGTTTTTAAAGCTTGCCTTAGTACTTTTACAAAGTGAGATGACATTCTTCAACGAATCTACAATATTTTGTTTTGTTTTTCGTTTTTCTGAAAATGTTCAAGCGATTTTTTTAATAACAAAACGACGATACTGCCAACCTAAATTCATTCAAACATGGGTTTCATTCATGCCGAATTCGTACCATGTGGCAGCATTAAGGGCTTCGGCAACACATCAAACTGTTTGATCAAATTCATTTATTAAGCAATTCACATTGTTCCTTTTCTTCTTGGCTTTAAAAGCAGGCTTTTTTAGTTTAAGAGAGAGGCATGGAGAAGGTGACTTTTCGTAAGGGTATTAAAAGAATATTGTCGAAAAGAGAGGCATAGTGTGAAAAGGCACTATGTATTAGAAATATTTTGTCTTGCTTAGCACAGCAACATGATACAATAATACTTGTATCATGGCACAGCAACACATCAAATTCATATTATCAAATTGCATTTGAAAGCTGTTGTGAAAAAGAAAGAACATGTGATTTTTTGGGCGTAAATATTCTTTATCTATTAAAAAACTTTTTGTTTGTTGTAAATTAGTTTTTTAACAAAAATCCTCTTAATTCCCTTTTTTGCTCCTTTCCACATGCAGTTGAAGCGAGTTAATATTTTGTGAAACATCAATTTTTCCGTATTTAGATATTTTTCTGATTTCTATTGCTATATTGCTTCGATTTAACTTGCCATAAAGCAGGCAAACCACGATAAACTTCAATAAATTCAAGAATGAAATTTTTTAAATAGTGTGTCTTCAAAGAAATGATGTTGTCGCTGACCATGTCATTTGCAAACAAGAGTTTGTAGTTAAGTAACAAGTGTTTGTGTTTTAACGATTGCAAATTTATATGCAATCGTTAAAAAATGAACACTTGGGTGCTCCATCAAGTAGTTACATAGAGTAGTTTTGAGACTACTCCGATGTAATGCAAAGCTGAGTTATATAGTCCAGCCCTAGGACATCGTAATGTTTTCTTCATTCATTTGGGTTACTTTTGGACTAGTCCTAGTCCTCTATGAAGTATACTTTACTTGCGTGTATGGAGTAGTCACGATATCCGCAGGGTTAGTGTATTTTGCATTCATGTGTTTTTGCGAAGTGTGCATGTACTAGTTTTGTGCTGCTAATGTGGGGTTGTAGCTGGTTGAAAAATTATGCCAACCAAAAAGCTCTCTTCCCCTCTCTTGCCCATAAGCTAGCATTTTATGCCAGCTCAATTGTTCTCGTGTGATCATAGCCAATGGCCAGTTCCGAATTTCATCGTCAAATAATTTTTTATCACCACGTTCGACACCGAATCGCCTTACCTGACAACTCTGTTGCTAAACACTGCTGCCATACTCAAATTTATAAGGTTATCGTATCTCTAGACCAGGGTAAAAAACTAGGAAAACAGCTGATAGCTAATAGATTTTAATAGAGCATAGGTGTATTTAATTAAAAGTAATATTAATTTATCATTAAACAACGAAATTCATTTAAGTTAGTGCAATTTTGTAAAAATTAGTTTGTTAAGTTATTATGTACATACTTGTGTATGTGCTTATGTATTTGTATAATTTGAAAAGAGCTTCAAGTATTCTTTCTAAATGAATAACTGTTTGCCTAATGGTAAAGAAAAAAAACTTCGCCACGACACCATTTACCTCTACATCATCTTCTCATCGTGAGCAATATTGTTATCGGGACCTAAACAGTATCAATATAAATCCTAGAATGTTCAATCAAAATACAGGAATGTATAACCGCGACTGGCGCTCTGCATTACGGACGCCACCAACATATCGTATTGGCAACAGAACAGTACGTTTTAACTATCACATAGCTATGCTGATCGGTGGTGTATGTGCATTATTCATATTATTTTTTTATATGCGGGGAAGTACTTCTTCCTCTGATGCGACGTGGCTAAAAAATTATGCCAGTTCAACAAGTGGACATCGAGGTTTGATTAGCAGTAGCAGTATTATTAATAGTAAAACAAATGTAATAGATGAATTCTCATCATATAATAGTACGTATCCTTTGACTCGGACTGTATTAGGGAGGCCAGGAATGGTAACATTTCGTATTGCTATGGTAGCCGATATGGATATGAATTCAAAATTTGAAAATCTTGGCTCTACTGTGTGGAGAAGCTACCTAAAGAAGGGCTATCTATCCTATATAAGATTCAAAGATGAAATAGGCATAACGTGGGATAGTCTGGAACCGCAACTACTGGAGTCAAGTTTTTCTCTTAAAGGTCGCGGTATGGAACTATCTGAATTGGTTACATTTAACGGTAAAATACTCACATTTGATGATCGCACTGGCTTAGTGTATGATATTACGAATAGTGATAAGCCAACACCATGGATTATACTTCTCGATGGTAATGGACGTAATGCGAAAGGATTCAAATCAGAATGGGCTACCGTCAAAGATCGTTTGTTATATGTGGGATCAATGGGCAAAGAATGGACAACGGGGACAGGAGAATTTGAAAATGAAAATCCCATGTACGTAAAGGTAATTTCACCATCGGGCTCGGTGAGATCTTTAGACTGGTCATATAATTATAAAAGATTACGAGAAGAGTCGGCGCAAATAACGTGGCCGGGTTATATGATACATGAAAGCGGTGTGTGGTCTGCAATCCATCAAAAATGGTTTTTTTTACCGCGGAGATGTTCGAAAGATAAGTAAGTTTAAATGATACATGAAAAATATGCATTTGCATATTCTTCAAAATTTTCCCTAAAAAAGCATTTTTGCTTGCATAAATTTTTATATTACGCAGAATGGCAGCCCTTTTTAACAAAAATTGCTTTTGAGTCATGCTGTTGCGATTACAAAATAAAAATATATCGGTCCGTTTCTTTCGTATGCATTTTCCTATATCGGAATTTTTAACAAGAATTAAACCAATTTACATCGAGTTGATTTTTTATAAAACACGGTTACTGAATAATTTTGGATGTTTTATTTCTGATAATAATTTATTTAAGAATTCAAAAAAGAAACTAAAAAACACTTTAATGCTCGTATGGTGAAGAGAGCTGTGATGATTGTTAATAAAAATAATTTTTTGATCGCATTAAAAATTTTGAAATCATGAAATTAATATCACAAAAATGATTGAATCAATTTTTTTATCTCAATTTATATATTTATTTTAATATATTAATTTTAATCAAATTTGATTGCAATCAAATCCCGTAATTGCAATCAAAATTAAATCAGAATTAAAATCATCGTTCTCTTCAACTGAAACTCCTTTTAGAAATAAAGCTTACTATGATAATTAAAAAAATCATAAAATAACTAACAAAGCTACATTTTGCTACGTTTTTTATATTATTTTGTTGGACTTTCACTATCGTTGTGATTTCAGGGGAATTACTTGAAATCGCATGATTTCAACAAAATTTTGATTGGAATCGCACGATTTCAACAAAAATTTAATTGCAATCAAATTGATTGCATTCAATGATTAAAAAAATATTTCAAAATGATTGCAATTTTTACAAGATTTCATTTTGAAATCTGAAATCATTTTGAAATCCAAGTGTTTAAGTACAAACTATTTACGTCTCGGTTTATGATTTTCTCTCAGTGCTTAACACTTCGTCTTGACGAGCAAATTTGTTGTTATAACAATGAACAAAACGTCGGCAGAGCTGTTAACAAAAATTTGTTAAGGTCTTTGTTGTGGAGAGTACGTAGAATGTTTTTGTTATGCCTAGTCATATTATTTTAAGGTGGTGCGGCAGAGATAGCAAATTTCTTTTGTTTGCTGTCTGTTTTTTTTCGTATTGAAAACAATGCTTGTTGTTAAGTCATCGTTGTTATAACAATTGTTTTAGCAACGATGTCATAACAATGACAAAGCATTAAAAACAGCGGTCCAGACGTGGCCAATTCTTGTGCTAACAATTGTTATAACAAATAATTTGCTCGTCAAGACGCTATGTAACATAATTATAAAGTACTTTTTTTTCAACCTTGTTGGATACTTTTTATGAGTTCTTCAACTAGCAAACCGTTAACGGTATTTAAGCATTGTTTTGCCAAATTTCACTAGTTATACTAGTGTTTATATAAAATATTACTCGTCATCTAGAAGTCAACGAAGCACTACGTTCAATTTTTAACTGCTTTTACAAGGTAAAGTTTATATAAATAAAGATAGATCTATTCGCCATTTTAATTTAAAATATTTATTCTTGTTTGTTTTATTTGTATATTTGTTCCTCATCGGATATACCCCGAAACAAAGATGTAATCAATTTAGTTGAAATCACTTTGATTGCAATCATAATTGATTGCAATTTTTTACAGGTCTGATGTTGAGAGATAACCCAGGAATTTTAAGAGCTGATTGTTACGTTCTGTTTTGTGCGCTTTGCAAATGTGTTGTTAACAATAGCAAAATGTTTGAAGTTCAGCACCATTTTGGAACACAAAGATAAAAAAAATTTGCTGGAAAAAATAATTTCTTTCGCTTTATTTAAAAATAATTCTTAATTATTCATCCTTTAAGAAATTTATTATCTGACATATTGTCATAATTTTATTTTAAATGAAATTTATTTGCTGGTGTTTAAGCATTGTCTATATGCAACATTCCATTGGTGCTTTACTAAATCGTCAGTTTTCTGACGATTTGGTAAAACACCAATGGAATGTTGCATATAGACAATGCTTAAACACCAGCAAGTAAATTTCATTTAATTATTCATCGGTAAAAACATATTTAGCATACATTAAAGACAATTTTGAATGTATTTGTCACAGTATAATCGAATTGGAAACCAAAGGACTTCCTTTACGTGAAACTTTATCTGTTTGAAATCAGTTTAAATTACATAAAAACTCTAGCTGGAAACCCAAAGCGTTTGATATTCCCCCTTACCGTGTTTGGCGATTTTCGCCTGCGACTACGACATTTTTTTAACAGATTAAAGACAGCATGCTAAATTTTTCTTTAATCTATTACAAAAATGTCGTAGCCGAAGGCGAAAAACGCCAAACATTATAAGGGCCATTATTACATTCAACAGAGCCATCTGACAAGTTGTGATAAGCAAAATACGTGAGCACTGACGATGGAAATTTAGCGGCTTCCGAAAGTGGCGCTACTCTGTTCTGCTGTATATGTTGAAAAATTAAGTTGATGTTAATTTTTCCCTTGTTCCTTGGAATATTATTCATGCCCAACTCTTTCTGAATATAACGTTACGAACCTTAGCCTAATAATCAATTAGTTTTATGTTTTTTAATCCATAAAATGTGTACACTATTTTTCCATCGAATTAATGCATAGCTCACAACGAATCATTTTAAAGTGTTTTTATTTTTCTCTGCTTTTCTATTAAAGATACAATGAAACTCTTGATGAACATATGGGATGCAATCTGTTAATCACAGCCGACGAAGATTTTAATAAAATCGAAACAATGACACTAGAATCAAGCAGCACGCAACCAACACGTGGATTTTCTTCCTTCAAATTCATTCCCGGAACTGACGATCGGATAATTGTAGCAATAAAAACTGAAGAACTTAATGGAAAAACTACTACATTTATAACAGCATTTGATATATATGGCAAAATATTATATGCGGAGCAACATATTGAAACGGATGTAAAATACGAAGGATTCGAATTCATTTAGTTTTTAAAGCAATTATTGGTTTTTTATTCATTGATTCAAAAGTTATTCCAGTCGAGCGTTTTTTAATTGTTTTGTACAATTTATTTTAAAAATAATGTTAAAAAATAACAATCTGATTCCTAAAAAAAAAAGATTATAATAAATAGGTAATATACATAGTTACATTACAATGAAAAATTTGCACTGTTCTCAATTTTTTTTAATGGCAACAAATTAATGCCTTTCCGTCCTTTTTTACCCGACTACGATAAAAGGAGGGTTATGTGTTTAGCCTGTATGTATGTATAAATGTTCATCTGTTCTCTCACAACTTCTAAACTATTTATCATAATGTGAGAAATATGTTATCGTTACTGGGGGTCTACATTAGCCATGAAGTTGATATGAACATCATGTCGAACATAGCAAATGGCTAATGTAGACCGCTCATGTCCATGTTTCGTCCATGCTCTGACATCGATGCCCGAACATATGGCTGAGCATCAATGTTCGCCATGAGATTCGCCGTCAGCAACCATTTTCAAGAGACAGAACAAAATTATTAAATTCTATTGCACTACCACCAACTACATTGATAAGGCAGAACATGAACATCGTACGTATTCACCACAACAAAGAAGTTTATGAATTTTTTACAGTTGATCTGAAGGCGTCATGTTTAAGTCGATGGCTCGTGAAGATGTAGGGTAAATTAAAGGGATCCTGAACTCCAATTCATGAACAATTAATTCCATTTCTGAACGGAAATTTCCCAAATTCAAGCACAAATGGTTTTCATGAACACAATCAACTGGTTTTGTAGAGAAAATAATGCCAAACCAATCAGTATTGGATTCTATGAACAGGGGGATTATTGTACAATACGAACAATTGCACAATTTTATTGCAAGTGGATGGGCTGCTTAACCTTTAAGTATGGACGTTTATTTTTTCAAACAACAGCTTGGGATCTCACAGACTCAGACAGGAAAATTATTGGTAATCCTTACAGATAGGCTTTGAGCATTGCACATATTGGCTTATCGCATTTAACACATGTATATGTAACCTTTCTGTGTTATGTTGGCGGACAAGAACGGAATATTTTACTCTCATTATTCTGTTTAGGTTCTTGAGGTTGAAGTTCTTCTGTGGGTGTATCTTCACCAGAAATACGCTCTAAATTCATCCTTTAATTGTGGACATGGGGTCTCACAGACGCCGTCAGAACTTTGAATAACCGCCAGTTTTTGACTCAGTAATTAAATATTTATTTAGTTAATTTTCATATAAATTTAAATTGTAATTAAATACAACTTTTGTTTTTCAGTTGTATTTCGTTGTTCTTATTTAATGTGACAAAAATGTGGTAGCACTATAAAATGTCACAAATTTCCCCTAAATTTCCCAAAAAAAGCAGCTGTTCAACATAAAAAAAGAAAAAATTCCAAAAAATTTATTTTTCTTCATTCAGGAAATAAGAATAATGAAGAGTTTCTGCAATGTTTTAAAATAATAAAAACAGCTTACAAAATCACAAAAAGACAAATATAGACAAAGAAAGCCCAAATTTCTCGACAACAAAAGTTGAATTGTTAGCGGCCACCTGAGTTAATGTCGGCTTTAACGACAACTTTTGTATGCCGAACTTGCCGTTAAAGTCCATGTTAACATTTAATCATACATTATTCACTAAAATATTAATTCTATAAATTAGAAAATAAAAGTTATACAACGTGTTTAACATTGGTAAGTCTTATTTGGTTCAGCTTGTATTTACCACTTCGTATTAAATTGATACTGGAGCTAATACTTTTGATGCCGCAGATTTTGTATGGTCCGATTTGATACTTAAAAAGGAAAAACTTTGTATACATAGATGTTTAAAATATTTTTTATTTTTACATGCATTTTATATGGTTAATTGTTGTATATTCATAAAGTGGACATAGCAAAAGTTTCAATCTTTTTATATCCTGTAACTATAATTAAATAAAAATTAAAAACTTAATAATGTATAAAAAAATTGATCGAAACGCACTTTTTTTTAAGTCGTTAACCATCTTAATAAATATTAATTTTTATTGTATTTAAGTCAACGCTTTATGTCGATAGATTTTACCGTTCGCAAAAATATAAAAAAATGAGTCGAGTTATTGGGAAAATATTAGTAACGCCTTGGTCAGTCATAAGTAAATTTACAATATAGTCATTCTCATTCAATGAGATCTTTCGTAAACTTATGTAATTCACTTTTACATTTAAAGAAAGAATTGCAATGATTTTACGTTTTGAAAAATTAAAACAGAATGTATCAATATAATAAAAATAAAAAAAAAACCAAGGACTATGTAGTTTTTATTTTTTTCGAGTTTTAAATAAAAGCTGAAAAAACTCAATATTTTTACTATAATTTTTTTTAGATAACCAAATGTGTGCAATTACTACAGCTTTGTTGGTTCTTTGTTTTCATTACAAATACAAATACATTACAAGAAATATTAAAATAAAGTAATATGTTATAAATAATTGTTTTTTTTTAATTAAAAGTATTTTTCACAATCTTTTATAGTTTTCGGAGAAAGTTGGACAGATAAAGTTTTAAATTTCATTAAAATATACCCATCCATGAATGTGATCATTTGTTTATTTACTTTAATGTTTCGATTTATTTTACCTACATAAAATGTTAGTTATTTTATCGTTTTATTAGCAAATGTGATTGATATAGAGAGATATAACGTTTGAAGAAGCTTCAATCGATGTATTATTATGAGCCAAATTTGAATGAAGACGGTACAGTCTGTTGTGTAAATGCAAATCCACCACGTTTTTCAATTAATTTTGATTCCTTAGCAGCCTTACGTTGGTCGGCTGTAACAACAACTTCTTGCAATGACTTTGCTTGCTCTGGTGTTAGACCAGAAGTGAGTACTGAATACCAAGCTTGATCTTGGGTAGATAAAGCTAATAGCAAGTATAAACAAAATGTATTGGAACCCAATTTTATTATTATTATTTTTTTATAAGGCTTACCTGTAATAATTTCTTTGAAAGTTACATATTCATCGATAGCAGTTTCATCTTCTTCCTCGTCTAGAGGTGTCGTAAAACCTTCCAATGCGGTTTCATTCAAATCATCAATTGAGTCTTCTTCTTCGTCATCAGACTCTTCGTCATCGTCTTTAATTACAGCCTTCATTTCAATGCCAGATTCAGTAGCTTTTGTCTTACAGAAAGTACTAACTTGTTCCAAGTAATTTGGAGCGAATTCATCAATTTCGTCCTCATCGCTAGATAATGCCTCTGCACAATTCAGAATATAATAAAAAAAAGCTAAACTTCTTATATATTTGTAATCGAAAATTACCTTCACAATCTTCATTATCGTCCTCTTCTTCTTCCTCCTCCTCCTCTTCTTGAGCACGGGATTCATAAGCCCGTTTCAAGCCATCGAAAAGTAAAATTAGTGATGGTATTATTTTACCCGAAACTTCACTCAGTACTGGTGGCTTTGCATCTCCCAATGATATAAGTGTACACAAACCCAAAACACATAATTTTCGATCATGAATACTAAAAAATTTTTCTGTGATGTTAATTTCTATTACTAAATTTAAAAATAAAATAACTATTATTTACCCTAGAAAGCAATCGGTATCAAGCAACCATTGTTTAATAAAATGTGATGAAATTGGCTCGCCATTGGGTTGAGGCATTTTATCCAAAATGGAAAGTAACAATTGAGGATTATAGTATAAAGCAGCGATAACAACCTTTGAAACAAATTTATTTAAAAATGTTTAAAATATATTAATGCATATACTCGTACGTTAGAGTGATCGTAAGAACTGATGGGTATTTATAAAAAAAAACTACCCTTAATGAAATTTCAGATCAATCAGTTGAGATTACGGCGTATCGCACGTCCTCCAAAGTTGGAGCAAATGCTCTTTTTCTGCTTTTGTCTCATAACTAAATAAATATAGTATTTGGGGCATTCCATGTCAAATCGGCCAGTTTGTGACCTGACCCCCTCGATTTCGTTAATTTTCGAATATGTTTTGGCACATATTAAACGCAATCTCCATACGATTTTTCAGTATTTTACTCCCACCAGGGATGGAGTAATAGATTTTTCAAAATTTTGAGCAAAACAAATTCAATTAATTATTGATCAGTAATAAAAATTGATATGTTAAAAAAGTAGGGTATAATTTTATACGTCTTTAAATGCTCTTTCAGAAAAAAAATAAAAAAAAAAGTTTGGGTGTAATTATCACTTAGTTATTAACGTCTCAAAATGAAAATCGACATTTTCAGGAAGTCCGACACCTTCGATTTTTTTTTAAATTTCAAAAATGCTACTCTATATTACGCAACTTTTAGGAAAATTTCAAGATGAAAGTTGAGACTTTTTCTATTTTTTTCGAATTTTTTAAATTTTATTTTTGTTATTAATTTATGTATAACACCACTTAAAATGATAACGAAATCCAAAAAATATACATATTTTTTAAAGTAGTTTGAGGTCACTGAACAAAAATATTATATTAATATTTTTTAAGAAAATAGTTTTCCAGATATTTGCATTAAAAAAATGTAATTTCAGGATTTTTATGTTATCTCGAAAAATGTGCATCTACAGCATAAAGCTTATACACTAAAGACTTTCTTCTTTTCTTTCAGCCAGAGATTAAAATGTGTTGCTCGGACTAAAATCTAGGAAGTTTGTTATATGCTTTGAAAGGCGAAAAAAATTTAATTTTGGATTTTTTTTTATTAATAACAACGACAAGCAAAGAAAAAATGGTCTAACACTCGCTAGATTTTAGTCCGAGCAACACATTTTAATCGCTGGCTGTAAGAAAAGAACCTAGAACTTGAGATTGTTTCTTTAGTTATTATAAGTTTTCGAGATATACCGTTATGTCAAAAATTAAGGCGTTTTCACGACATATATTATCATAACTTGAGAAGGGTTAGGTGCTCAGAGATATCGTAAAAGTTTAATCTTAAAAATTAAAATATTTATTTTGAATGAAATTTATTTGCTAAGCATTGTCTATATGCAGCATTTCATTGCTGCTTTAACCAAATCGTCAGTAGACTTCAAACACAATTTTGAACAGTTACAGTTTGAAGTCTACTGACGATTTGGTAAAGCACCAAGACAATGCTTAAACTCCAGCAAATAAATTTCATTTAAAATTAAATTATGACAATATGTCATAATAAATTTCTTAAAGGATTAATATATTCCTAAAGAAATTTAATTATTTTGGTTTGATTTCGGTTTTAATTTAATTTTTCAATTAAATATTTTTATTTAGAGATAAATGTGAAGCATTTAGACAAAGAAACATTTAATTACTTGTGAAAATTTTACGAAACTTCTAAAAAAACATTGACAAAAAAAGCGCCAATTTAGCGCTTTATTTAAAAAAGCGCTATGGAGAACAAATGCGACTTTTGATACATCAAAAAGCGCTAAAACTAGCGCCAAAGGCGCTAAATTGGCAACTCTGCTTTTCAACAAGGTGATATTTTTATGTAGAAAATAACATACCATTAATTACACGCTGTCACAGTGATAATACTCGTGAAAAACGACTTAGTGAGGCTCGTAGGTCTACGTCTCAAAATCGGAAGTTATCGACAAGAAAAAAAAAACGATTTTTTGGGACTTACAGACAAAAAAAAATTCATTGCGTTTTTCTGTGCGTATTTTAAATTTTTAAACGGCTTTGAATTAGAGATGGGCGTGTGTCGAAATTTTCCAACACGACACGACCCGAATACTGGGATGTCCAACACGTACGAAACACGCACGTTCTATTTGTATTTTTATTGAGAAACAGTAACTTATTAAGATTTTCGCTCAATTTTCTTTGCGACAAGCTTCTTTCTGCATTCATACATATTTAAATCTTAAAATCGTATCGTGTTTTTCGTTTTTTCGCTCAACACGACACGATACGAATACGACCGAAATCAGATTTTCTGTCACGAACACTTCGTGTTGAGTCGTGCGTGTTCGTGTCACGAAAAAAACGGTGCAGAAAAATCGCAGTGAAAAGTTTGTTTGTCCGTGAAGTCCCAAAAAATCGTTTTTATCGATAACTTCCGATTTTGAGGATGTATTGCAATTTTTTAAAATGGCAAAATGATCTACTCAGCTAGACCTATAGGCCTCACTAAGTCGTTTTTCACGAGTAAAAGACATGCTTTTTCGTAACAGAATGTTATTCATAAAAATTAAAAACTGTTTGTTTTTAAAAATTCATAAAATAATTCTTTAAAAAAAACCGACTACAAAATAGGCGTGGCACTGTTCACATTTTTTGCTCGTCCACATTTTTTGCTCGTACTTTGGTGGGCGTGCGTGCGACACACCTTAAGCTTAACTGATTGACCTGAAACATTTTTTAGGGTAGTTTTTTATAAATACCCATCGATTTGGGGTATGAGACTTGAAGAAATTAAAATTTTAATTTTGTGCCATCGCTCTAATGTACATATCGTTATCTTAATATAGAAAGAAAGTTTTTTTTTAATATTTCAATAGAAGAACATCGAAACTATCGTAATAGGTAAAAAAAAATCTATTTGAAAAAAAATACGAGCTAGGGCCTTTTTATATTAAAATAACGATTATATATGTATGCATATCAGTTTACACAATTAATTACCTGTAAGCACATAGTACGCAACTCTGAGGACTGCACTTCTCTTGTAAGACGTGATAAAGCCAATTCAACAAACATAGGGATTACAGAATCAATTTGTCCCTTGCATTGTAAAATTATTACTTCCAAAAGTTTGGCAGCGTGGCATTCGGGATCTTCTCCGGGATTGCAAGTCAACATCTAAATAAAATATAATTTTAGTTATATTGCAACCGGGTGCTTCTTAATAATGTTTCAACTCACAGTTTTGCACATATCGAACATAGCTAACAAACGATTTGGGTTCGAGAGGAACGCTGGGGTATCAACTATCACATAATTGTGCAAAGACGGCATCATATCAATGAAATAATCAGTTCCGTCTTTTTTCTTGAATACCTGATAAATAAGTTCTAGCATTTGCCACATTTCAGCCGAAATTGTTTTAGATGTTAGATCAAATACCAGGGAAAATGTTTCCTCATAGAAATCAGTTATATTGTTTTGAAATATATGTCCTACAACGTTTATTACAATTGGATGTAAGTTATTCATTACTTCGGGATGTTCTTCCATAACTGTAAGTAACGTTTCGATTGTGTTCAATAGTCCCATTGCTGTTATAGCCTTTTCATCACCGCCATCTTCCGAC
Source organism: Panzeria rudis (assembly GCA_956483635.1). NCBI lineage: Eukaryota > Metazoa > Arthropoda > Insecta > Diptera > Tachinidae > Panzeria > Panzeria rudis. Next base: position 140,543,626 of record OY101448.1, read on the forward strand.
TCCAATACTTGACTAAATGTTGTTGCCAAATGTTGACATATTTCCATAGCTACTGGCAACAATTGTTTATAAAAAGTGCATACTATTTTTTGCAATACATTTGTCAAATCCTCGTTTTCTGTTTCCCGTATTATAGTTAACAATTCCTTGGTAATTTCCTTGATTTGTCCCTCACAATAGAATGCAGCAGCATCTTGGGAACTAAGGAACATTTGCAATCCAATAGCAGCTTCAACTTTGACAGGCAATTCTTTATCGTTTAACAGACAGTTGGTAGTTAAACGCATAATTTCTCCCAATATTTGAGAGTTTTTCAACTGAATGTCGCAGAAGTAATGAAGTACCCAACATGCACGAGCACGCATATGACCGGCAGGATTTTGGAATTCGGGGAAAACATAAGTGGTAAGCATATTTTCAGCCTGCTCGCGATATACCCGCTTTTTTAATAGAACATCAGCTAAAGAACCTATCATGTGTAACGCACCATCTTTTTGTTTGTTGTCAGCATTTGGAGATGTAATAATCTTTTGAGAAATAAAAAAAATATATAATTAATTAATAGCCTATAGTTTAGGACCGAATCTCGTTTTAAAAACTACAATGAGCCTAACATTGATGATATTTTAGTCAAGTATTATTGCATGAGATTTTATTATGGAAAGTTTTTCCGTTGGCGCTACGTCTAGACAGTCTACATGCATAAGATATGTACCCATTAAAAAATTTTCATGTTTTTTGAAGCACTAAGACAATAAAGCGCATAAGGAGCTATTCACATATTACGTAACTCTATTTTCGGAGTTTAAACGTATTTTCTTAAAACTCTTGAAGTGCATGGCATCAAAAAATTTGTTTTGTGATAAAAAAAAATCAAGTTTTTCAGTAATTTTTCCAAATTTGAAAATGTTTTCTTCAACGATTTAAACGTATTCTAATGTATATTTTCCCCTTTTTAATGATTTTTTTTAGCAGTACCAATTTTTTTCGAGATTATTCGCTTATTTAGAGTTCATAGGAAAATAACAAAAAGAAAATAGTAGCGTTTTGGGAATATTTAAAACATTTATGCGATTTTGTTGATTTATAAAAAAATATTCAAAATATATGCGATGTATTAGTATAAAATTTAAATCCAAAAATTATTTGGGGTCTTGGTGCACAACATTTCAAATTCGGAAAGATGATGAAAAGCTTGCATTGTCAAATCAATTCCCATACCTATAAGGAACCAGTATCTACATACATATGTACATATATGTGATGTCAGAAATTAATATTATAAAAATTGTAAACGAAATGATAGTCTGTATATTAGAGATGAACGATATTTCTGTACCTGTGATTTAATCGCTGTTACTGAAAAATCACGAATAACAATTACGACGAAATTTGTCAAGTAACTGCTACTTGCAAAGTTGTTCTTTTCTATTTGTTACATACACAAAATTATGATATTTCACTGTTGTGCGGATGATAACTTTTTTTGTGTACAATACAATAAAAGAATAATAATGTTGCTATTTCTTGTGTTCTCTCTTCTTCCTTATTAATATTTCTTTTTAAAACTCAAAGTAAATTTAAGGCACATTTAAATCTGCCTTGGTATATTTCTACAGTAAAAAAATGTTTTTGTTGTATGACTTCTGCTATAAGAGATCTGAAAACAGTCATCACAATGACAGTTTTAAGTAACAGTGATTTTTAAATCACGTTCACTATTCACGATGTTCTTTAAAACTCACGGGATCGCTCATCTATACTGTATATTCTTTTAGGAGCATATTTCTTTTTTTCAATTTTGGGAACATACTTTTAAGCTTTTGTTGCATATTTAATGTGCATATTTAATGCGCATTAGGACATATTTCCAGTTTCCGTGGTTATAAGTATTAAAAATGGAACTCTGTGACGTCCCCTGATACTCATATGATGAAATATATATATATATAATATCTCATATAAGATAAGAAATCGATTTAGCAGGGGCTTTACTATGTAATTTAATTCGAAAAGAAAAGTGTTCGAATTTGTATGTTATTTACATTGTCATTTGAAATCATTTTCTTTCGATTCGAATGACAAGAGTAACCCCTCCCAGGTTTTCATTCTAAGCCGACGATGTGTTATTGGATTCAAACAACTCTTAATGTAAAATTAGTCATACCTGCATAATAATATTCATAGCTTTAGGTAAAATTCCTTTGCGTTTTTTACAGCATGAATGTAAAAGAGACTGAGCGGCTGGAACAGGAGTTGCATAATCTTCAAATATATCTGAAAGAATATTTAAGTGTTTTTTTAGTTTTTGAATAATTTTTTGTTAAGCACAATAAATTAAAATTCCAGTAAAATATTCATTACTCTGTGGTCATAATCGATAACCGCATAAGTCGACTTATGAAACAAATGAGCTGTCTATGCCACCATAATCTACTACATAACAAAACTTCGTATTTACACGAAATCCCTATTCACAATCTTTTGCAAATGGTATTGTATCGTAGCATTTGCAAAATGGTATAGTATATTGTTACTCTCCAGTAACAACATACAGAGAAATTAAACAACATTTTGCAAATATTTACTGCTATACGAGACCATTTTCAAATGCTACTATGCAAGACCATTTGCAAAAGTTTGTGAATAGGATTATTGACTTAAATCGTAATAAAGTCCCATGGCACTTGCAATAAGCGCTAAAGTATAGTTATGGATATACTTCTACAAATTTTCATTTTATTGAAACACCCTAACATGAATTAAGCTGTTTTACAATTTTTTCAAAACTAATTATCAGAAAATAATTATGTTGTATTACGAGCCTAAGTAGAAATAAGTGATTATCAGCGTTGCTAGTGTAGCCTTTTCGACGCTATATTTAGCCTTTAATTTTTAATTTAGCCTCAAAAATGTCAAATCTTTTCTTCACATTATAAAAATGTATTTCTAGTTCTCTTATTTTTGCATTTAATGTAAACATTTGCAATATATAAATATTGTTCACCTGTACACTTTTCTCAACAAAATAGTACAATATTTTTTTCTATTCCTTATAGATTTGCTGTTATGGCGTTTTAAAGAAAACTTATGTACTGCATAAAATAAATAAGCTGTGTTTAAAACTACATATGTACACCGAAAAAAGTCCATGCAACATATGCACGAAAACGTTCGTAAATATTACGAAATACATACTTATTCACCCCTATAGCATGGTACTCTGTTCATCATTTCGTGTGAAGTGCTGTCAAAAGTCCGTATAAAAAAAATTGTGACGAATTGCTCACGAAAAACTATTGCAAAAGTAGTACTCTGTTTATTTTGTGAAAAACATATGAAATGTATCTACAACATTTTGAGTCTTCATGCGAAATAATATGAGCACCACTTCTTTCGTGTGGAATTTACAACAAACACATTGGGTTTTTTAAAAACGTACGCAATTGCAGCATACTTTCAAGGGCTAGTTATGGTGGGTTACTTGTCATATTTTTCGTATGAAAAAACCAATGTTGATCAACATTTTTCGCAAAATTGAACAGAGTACTAAGCTTATCGCGAATAACTATTCCCATGAAAAAGGCCCAAATTTTCTGATTTGCTATTGTGAATGTTTCCCATAACAAAGTTTTTGGGAGAGAATTCACAAACTTAACAAATGTGGCATCGCCAATGTTTACTCCCGTGAATAATTTTACAAAATAAAGGCCGTGTCAGATACAACTTTGTCGCTTTGCGTGACGTTTCTAACTTTGATAGAAAAGTGTAAAGCAAAAGGTGTATGACACAATGAAAACTTTGACAACACTCGCGCATTGATCGTTTACCAAAAAAGTAGTTGATAATTTTGCTATTTATATATATATATATATATATATATATATATATATATATATATATATATATATATATATATATATATATATATATATATATATATATATATATATATATATATATATATATATATATATATATATATATATATATATATATATATATATATATATATATATATATATATATATATATATATATATATATATATATATATATATATATATATATATATATATATATATATATATATATATATATATATATATATATATATATATATATATATATATATTTTTTTTTTTTTTTATAAAAATAAAAGTCAATTATGTTATTTTACGATTTATTATAAATAAATAAATGCCACATACATATTTACCTTTTATTAAAACAGATTCAAACGCGCAATATGTTTCGTTTGGCAATATAATAAAAGAAAATTATTCCAGCTGATTGTCAAAGCAAGCAAAAAGATGAGAGTTGCCGAACTTTTCGCTTCACGCTGCGTTAAAAGTGCTTTATGTAGCATGTTTCGTATAAGTATGTACATTTCATCTTAGATGTCAAAGCGAATCTGTAACGCAACGCGAAGCAAAAGTTTTATCTGACATGGCCTTAAGTTCACAACAAGTGTCGATGGGAACGAGAAGGGAAGTTGTAATTTGTATTTAAGCTAGGACTGTATTAAATTACTTTTTTTAATTTTATTAAAAGAGTACAAGTGTTAATAAATAGCAAATTAATTGTCTGTTGGAGGAGATGTGCGCTAGCCAAAGTGCCAGCCATTTTTCACTACGGGTGGTACCGCGAACATCTTGCTGTTAGCAGGCAAATTTTCTCTAACGATTAATCGCATATGTATCTTCGCTGCGATCTCTTCCAGCACCGCAAAACGCAGTTAAACTTTATTGATTTCTTTAAAATGTGCATATTTTCCTTTTACAAGTATGTACACAAATTATTTATAAAGCACTGATAATAAATCACAATAGAAACCATTACTCCCAAATAATTCACAATAGACACTTTTACCCCCAAAATATTCGCGATACTGGTTTGTTGGGAATGGGAATATAGGTTTGCTCCCAAACAACTTATTCCCATAACATTCGCGATAGGGGTGATTAAATTCAAGGCATTACATGTAAAAAAATACCCAAAAAAGAAATACTCGCACTAAATCTTTTTCTAATGCCCCTTCTCATCTTTTCAAATACGCTGCCGACTATAAAATGTAATTTTTCTCGAAACTATGTTTTTCGACTTACGCGGTTATTGCCTGTGACCACAGCGTAGTTCGCGTACTTGACAATTTGTAATAATTGTACAAATTCTTTAAAATTTTTACCGGTTTTCGTTCGTTTACTTAAAAAAACTGTACAAAATAAAAATAAAAAAAAGTACTGAATGTTTTTCATATTTTTCTACAAACTTTTCTCCACTTAAAGTATTTTTTTACAAGCAGCAATATATTGTATGTACATACCAAATTTCAGTTTAATATATTCATGAGGATCAGTTTCCCACAATTCTTGATCTTGGTCGGAGAAGGACATTATAGGGAATAAAACATCTTGAATAATTGCAACCATATGAGGTTTAATCAACTTCCAAGAGTAAGCGTGACTTACACTTAAAAAAGAAAAGAAGATATGTGATTATTTTACTATTGTCATTTAGTGCGGTTTGAGCTAAACACTTACGCATTTTTAATATAAGTCAAGTTGTCGGTAAGAACACGTGGTGAAACATAAATGCGATTGCGATATTGATCTAAAATTTTAAGTAAAACATCTAAGACTCCTTGGGTGAATGTCGGTAGATACCATTCAGCAAACTTTTGGTACTTATCACTAACAACATTGCGTGGACTTCCGTAACTAGGGATTATTTAATTATAACATAAAAAAACATTTTCAGCGAAATATTATGTTGGAATATTTTATTACAACTTACCGTTCAAACATGCGAACCATTATATGCAAAGCCCATTTCTTAGTTTTCCACCAGGGAAATTCTGGCTTTTCATCATCATCCAAATGAGAACAATCCGGTACTGGGCGATCGGCAATTTGTCGACAAATTTCCATCCAGTTTGAAAACATTTCTTTTGTTATTAAATCCAATGGTAAACTAAACTGCGTCAAAGCGTAGTAAATTTTTAAAATTTGCTTTTGCATTAACACCGATTGCTCCGTTTCGTTGCTCATTAATGTTAGCATAAGTTGATAGATCATAGGCAATAACATATTCATAGCTTCATTAAGGGGAACACGCTCCTCTGCACGCTTATATTCATAAGTTTTCACCAATTGATACATAGTAACTAGAGCACCATTCCAGCCATTCATATCAGGATTTTGTAAATAAATGCTAATATTGTCAACTACCTGCGGCCAGCGTCCAGGAAAGTCATGTTTAATAATATGATTTACGCAGACAGACAATTGAACTCTAATAAGATCTGGTGCATGTACAATGGCATCAACAATGGAATTTCGAATCATGGCACGATCTTGTTCGTGAATCGAAAAGGGTATTGTATCACCAGGAGCTACTTCATGATCGGCCCAGTTGCTAGATATCATATTTTTCATGTATACAGCACCAGCCTGGCGAACGGGTTGATCAACCGTATTTTGCATAACAATTTGTAATATTGTTGGTACAAATCCAATAATTTTATGAATCTAAGACCACAAAAAAAAAACAAAAGATAAATATATATTAAATAATAATAAAATGAATTAATATATTCGAGATATTCCCATGAATTTATGTGCAAAAATTTAATTTATTTGTTGTGGTTAGCTAATCTATATGACGGCATTTCGTTGGGTGCTAATTCCAACTCGTCAGTAAATCTTTAAAAAATCAGCCTAACATTTGTTGTCCTCCAATGGAGGATTGACCAGATGTTGAGCCGATGCAACCATGTCTGAAAAGTTTTCAAAACTCGTACATATGTTTGCAGTCAGACTCGCAAACAAGAAATGAAGCTAACCATTTGCTTAAAGGTTGTGAGAAAAATAAACAGATTCATATCAAATAAAATTTTTTCGTTGTGTTGTTTGTTTGTATAATGCACTAAGCACATTCACCACAGCAGGCCGCACGACTACAATTGGATCTACGTTCCGGAACGACCCGAGTCTCACTCGGCCGAGCAAATTATACCAGCAACTTTGCTCAAACTCTTGTTAATTATTGCTGGCATCGAGCAAAATCTAGGCCGCCCAGTCTGGAATTGTTCCGTGTGTCATGACCGCTTAATGCGGAACACCACCTCAGTTAGGTGTACGGGTAGTCATCTTGTCGCGATGCGGGGGCTTAAGTGTGATGACCCATGTAGGCCGTGCTGGTAGGTGCAAGCTTGCCAGAGGGGCTCATGGCGAGCATGAACTAAGAACTACCCATCCCAGTGTCTGAAGCGTCTGTTACTCCTAGAAGGGGCGGCTTCAGATCGTTTCTGGTGGAGAGCTTCCCCTTTCATTGAGATTGGGCTCTTCACCAGAATACGTCCGCTGGATCCTCTCGGATCTACGTCCACCATAAGTGTCCGGTAAAATCCACCAAGCGTCTGTTCCATATTGGGCGGCTTGGTGGTCTGTCTGTTTGACAGTTTTCTCACTTGGCAGCAAGTATAAAATGCAAACCCCCACACACAACAAAATGTCAGACAAAAGCAAGTGCCCCGAGTATCCGGTTGAGGGCCTAATAATCTCCGGAGACCCTGCTCCCCTGGTGGCGACCTCAGGCCATGGGGAGTCGAGTGCTACTGGGTTCCGGATTAGTACGGTGCATGCACCAGGCCGGACTAATCAGCAAGCTACTGGTTGCAACACTCACGCAGGAGGGGGCAAGGGGAAACCTGAGCCTTCCAAGTGCGCACTGCCGGTATCTGCTAAGCAGAACCTAAAACACCCATCCAAAGGATGTAAAACAAACAGCAGTGGGGTGCCCCTGGATTCAAAACCAAGCACCTCAAAAACTGCCAAGGTCCTTGCTACCACCTCGGTAGCTAAAAAACCCTGTTTGGGTGCTGTCAAAAAACAAGCGGCAGTCACCTCAGTGCCTATCGTGAGAAAGGGAACTGCGACCTCGAAGTCGGGTTCCTCAGTACCACATCCCCCCTCCAGTAAGGAAACTGCGACCACGAAGTCGGGTCTCCGAGCTGTGATTCCAGCCTCTCAAGGCAACATTATGACCCAAAGGCACACAACACCAGCCAGAAGGGCCTTCGCGAGACGGCGCTCCGCCGAAAGAGTTTTGGGTAAGCTAGGCAAAAAGCCTGCTGAATCCCTCACAGCGGATGAACTTTCATCCCTCACCTGGGCCAGAAAACACTTAGCTGAGCTGCAAAAAACCCCCTCATCAACGTCTGCGGGCGTGCCTAAACGGCAACGTTCAGATGAGGAGGTTCATTTGCAGGGCCAACAGCCCATCGAAAAGCGTCACAGATCGGTGCACAGAACCTTCAGCGAGGTGGCCAGAGGTCACCTTGTTCAAGCTGTCATTGATAGAGGTGACGCAGACTACTCCATGACCTACGCCAAGTGGGACATGGTACGAAAGAAGGTGATGGGGGTGTTCTGGAAAGTCCTTAAAGACAATCCGGGGCCTACCCCTAAAGCCGAAGACGCCGGATGGGCTCGTGGGAGGCGAATAAAGCTCATGGCCTTCTCGGATGAGCGATCGATTCTGCTATACAAGCAGGCGGTTGCTCTTCTGGAAGGTCTATGGGAAGGAGCTAGACTCGATGTGGTCCCTCTAGATGAGGTTCCACGTCGACCTAGAGCCACTGCTCGAATCCCCGATGAACCATCGAAACCAGAGGATATACTGGCGCTTCTACAGGCCTGCAACAGTGACATACCGACCAAAAATTGGAAGGTTGTCTCTGTTTCAGAACCTGTAGGAGCATACAGACGGGTTGTCATCTTTCTGAACAACGAGTCTATTTTGCCGCTCGAGCAGAAACAAGGGAAGATGTTCTATGGATTTGAGGCCATCTTCCTTAGTATCTTCAAGGGCGACAAAAGGGACAAAGTTGCTCAGGAAGGTGATCAACCGGATCCAGACGCAATGTCGGTCGATGACACTGCTAGTCTAGCTTCTCAGGGGGACACCAACTCCAACTCAGGTTGGGTTGGAGAATTCTTTGACCAGCTAGACGAGGCAGTTGACGAGGATGACCTTCTGGACTCTGACCAGGAGGACATCAACGTCACCATCAAGCCGTTACACCATGGCGGTGAGGGTCACTCAGGTGAACCTTCACCACTCTAAAGCAGCATCCGCCACAATGCTCCTCCGGCTCATAGAAAGAGGGGAGGAGATCGCATTAGTCCAAGAACCCTGGCTTCATAAAGGCAGGGTTTGCGGACTAGGTACGAAAGGCTTCAGGCTATTGCATGCGAATGAGACAGGTAGGATCAGAGCATGCATAGTAGCCAGGGGCAACCTAAATATCTTTTTGTTATCTGATTTCAGTGACGAAGATACCACCACAGCAGCCTGGGAGACGACTATGGGCACGATAATAGTCGTCTCGAGCTATATGGCGCACGAATGCGAATCCCCGCCCGCAAAGGTTCGCGATGCAATTAAAATGGCAAACCAACGTAACTTGCCAGTCTTTCTTGGAGCAGACGCAAATGCACATCATGTCGTATGGGGAAGCTCTGACACAAATACAAGGGGTGAGTCTTTATTTGATTTCATTCTTTGTAACAACTTAGACATATCAAATGTCGGGTCAGAACCCACTTTCGTCATTTCAAATAGGAAGGAGGTTCTAGATATCACGCTAGTTAGTTCTACGCATACTGATATGATTAGGAAATGGAAGGTATCAAATGACTGTTCTTTCTCTGATCATCGCTATATTGAATTCACTATAGGGATTCTAACTGATCGGGCTACGCCCATAATAAATAGGAAGAAAACAAATTGGGAAGAGCAAAAGCTTATTCTCTCTGACTTTCTTACACAATCGCCAATCATAAACGATAGGCACGACATTGACATCGCGGTTGACAATTTAACAAATGCTTTCAACTTAGCGACGGCCGAATCATGCAGACCTAGTATACTGCGTGGGAAGAAAAAGCCACCATGGTGGAGTCTGGAAATAGCGAACGCTCGCAAGGAGAGTCGCAGACTATTCAATGAGGCAAAAAGACTAGGTAACTGGTCAGCCTACAAAGCCTCTGTAAACAGGTTCAAAAACCTCGTCAGGGATGCGAAACGAACGTCATGGAAGTCCTTCTGCAGCAATGTTGAGGGAGCCTCTGAGACTAGTCGCCTTCGCAAAATCCTGGCTACTCTTCCAACTGTCCCCAGTTTCATTAAGAAATCAGGTGGCGGATGGACCACCAGTAGTCAGGAGACCCTAGAGGTACTAATGAACACGCACTTTCCCGGTTGCACTCCCTACACGGGAGAGATTGCAGCCATGCACTCAATACATTCTAACATGGCCACGATCACCCTAAATAGGGAAAAAATAATGTGGGCCATCAACAGCTTTGACCCGTTCAAATCACCGGGTCCCGATGGCATTATTCCAGCTGACCTACAGCGTAATGCAGACGTTATCAATCCATGGCTCATTCGGATATACTCGGCCTGTCTAACTTGGTCCTATATTCCGATAGCATGGACCAAATGTTCCGTGGTCTTTATCCCCAAAGGGGGTAAAACTACACACGTAAACCCGAAAGATTTTAGACCCATCAGCCTATCATCTTTTCTCCTTAAAACTCTGGAACGGATAATTGATCTACACCTTAGATCAACAATTTCTCCGAACCTCCTATCAACCTCCCAACATGCCTATACGAAGGGCAAATCAGTTGAGACGGCACTTCACTCGCTTGTAGGATTCATTGAAAAATCCCTGGCAAACAAAGAATATACATTCGTGGCCTTTCTTGATATAGAGGGTGCCTTTAACAATGTACGACCTGAATCCATCATTATGGAACTTGAAAGACTGAACATTGATCGGTCAACAGTTAGCTTCATACGAGGACTCTTAACAAATAGGGTAATTTCCTCCACGATGGGGCAAACGACTATTCAAAAAACGGTTAGGCGAGGTACTCCCCAGGGAGGTGTTCTGTCACCTATCCTATGGAATATCGCCATAAACTCGGTACTGGTGGAACTAGACTCTATGAGGTTTAAATCAGTAGCCTACGCGGATGACGTAGCAGTAGCAATATCTGGTAAATTTCTAGATACTCTATCTCAACGTCTTCAATCGGCATTAGGTATCATAAGTAAATGGAGCGTTGAAAGTGGTCTTAATGCTAACCCTCAAAAGACGGATCTTGTTCTCTTTACGAGAAAATACAAGACTCCGACTTTCACGTTACCGACTCTCAACGGAGTCACCCTTAGGTTATCAGACAGCGTGAAGTATCTCGGTATTATACTGGACTCTAAGCTTTCATGGTATCCCAACGTTCAAGCTAGGGCAGCCAAGGCTGCTATTGCTCTATACACCTGCAAAAGGGCGATCGGCAACAGGTGGGGCATAAGTCCCAAAAACGTCAATTGGCTTTTTGAAATGGTGGTTAAGCCCATACTAATGTATGGGTCTGTCGTCTGGTGGACTTCCTTAAATAAAGCCACATACTCTAAAATAATAGAAAAGGTACTTCGAACATCTGCTTTGTTGATTACGGGTGCACCTCGCACTACTCCATCCAAAGCACTGTTCACCATGCTGCATTGGCTTCCTGCTGAACTCATGATCAAACAACTGGCCATGAACTCGGCGGTTAGACTCGATGCCTCAGGTGCATGGAAGCGGGGTAACGTAGGCCATGCGACGATATTAGGGCAAATCTCAGATCTTCCCGACCACACTGACTACTGCTCGCCTACTCTGATGCCCGACAAAAGATTCCGGGTGGACTTCTCGGGCACATCTTCTGAGGCAAACCACACACACCAATATGAGGATGTGCTCGAGATCTACACTGATGGGTCAAAGTCGGGCATCGGAGTGGGCGGGGGTTTCTATATCCCACAATTGCAACGTAGGATAAACTTTAGGCTACCAAACCAATGTAGCATCACTCAGGCTGAAATATCAGCAATCAAAAGGGCAGCCAACTGGTTAAGGTACTACAGGATATTCGATCAGGACATCCGAATTTGTACCGACAGCAAGGCTGCACTGCATGCTCTATCTGGTGTTTACACAACATCGGAATTGGTTAAAGAATGCCGGGCATCTCTGAATGAGATGGCGAGACATGCGAACCTAGGGCTCTTCTGGGTACCGGGTCACGCGGGGGTGCCCGGTAACACTATTGCGGACGGTCTAGCCAAGGCGGGTGCCCGCCTACATGAAAATGACATCGACTGGTTAGTAGGTGTCCCACTAAAAAGCTGTAAAATACAAATTCAGCGCCAACTATTTAGAGAGGCGCAAACCAGATGGACAAATGAAATCACTTGTGAGGTTTCCAGATCCATCTGGCCCCAGTATAACTTCGCAAGATCTGCAACCATACTGGGGCTCCCTCGTCAACAGCTGCGTATACTCGTAGCGGTCATAACAGGGCACTGTCTTATTGGTGTCCATGCCAGAAGATTAAATCTTCCTTTTAATGATTTCTGTAGAAGTTGTCAGAATGAGGAGGAGGAAGAAACTGTTAAACACCTCCTCTGTCGATGTCCAGCACTATATAGAAATAGGGCGTCATACTTGGGAAATCCGTCACTACCTGAACTAGCAGACCTGGGGGAATGCGACGTTAGGGGTATAAATTCTTTCATAAGATACTCGGGTTGGTTTAACACCGACCCAACCTCTGGGATAGGAGGGACAACTCTCTGAACTTCCCTACTATCCATCCCAGGCATCACAAAGGGACCAAAGGACCCAAGTGGGCCGGTTGTTAGAAACCGGCAGCCTGTTCAACCTAACCTAACCTAGGTGTAATAATTGCAATAATGGTGTCACCTGAGAAGGTGCTCATGACTCACCAGCCATCGCGACTGGTCCTCCACCTTTGTAGCAAGTTGTTGCAGTTCTCAACCTGTAAACCCCAGCACTTCCCCTCCCAATCCAGTCCCACAAACTCCTACTCACACTACACCCCCACAACACAGAGCTCGGCCCTCCCCAAGGGTATGCGCAATATGTAGGGACAACATAAGAGGGCCCATAACTGCAATCCAATGCAATGCTTGTAACAATTTGTCCTACATGAGGTGATGCAGCAACTTGCGGTATCGCAAAAACTGGAATACTAATTTCATAGCTACCTGCTACTTAAACAACTCTAGTGCAAGTCTCTCCCAAGCAATCAACATCTTCGCGTAGCGTGTCGCAAGCATCAGCGCAGTCTCGAATGCAACAACCCATCCCGGGAACCCCTACACTCAACATTCCGGATTCTGCAACTAAATTGTAATGGTCTTAGGAATAAGGTGGTAGAGATTACGAGCTACATGCACACAAATAACATACCCATAGCCGCAATTCAAGAAACAAAGTTTCACAGCAGGAGCATCCTCACGTTCTGCGGGAACTTCAACATCGTTCGGAAGGATAGAAATAGAAACCACGGTGGAGGACTAGCGTTCATAATTGAACGCAACGGAGATCGTCACCGTGTACATCCCGCCCGTCAACAGCATAGGGACTAATTATCACCAACTCATTTCCCACCTCCTGCACGGTGATAACAGTGCTCACCACGAGAGCTGGTTCTCACAGCTACCCAACGACCCGCGCGGCATTCATCCTCATTGCCGACCAGATAGACGAATCTGACTTGTCTGCCATTAATGAAGACTTTTCTACTACAGTTACAGCTAGATGCTCAAGCTCGCCAGACATATCTATTGTCTGCTCGTCGCTACTTGCCAGCACAACCTGGCAAACACATACAGCTTGCAACACAGACGCACGTTCGTGAACTATAACAAAGCCAACTGGAATAGTTTCACAAGCTTTGTTGACGATTCCCTCCGCCACCTACACCGTCCTACTTGTGACAGGACTCTATTGACTCTATTCTCAGGGCAGCTAAGCGTTTAATACCGGCAGGAAGAATACCGAACATCCGACCACATTTTCTATCCAGTGCAGCGCGCTTGGTACAAGAACGCGATCTCATGCGTGCCTGCAACCCGGCTGATGAACGTATAGAACAGCTCACGGCACAAATAACATCTCTTGATAATGAACACCGCCGTGAAAAATACTTAGCCCATCTCAACCATTGTTCTATAGAGTCAAAAAAGCTACGGTCAACAATAAAAAGGTCTATCTGGTTCGAACAATCAGAAAAATGTGCTACCATGTTCTGCAGACAATTTGTCGAACATCCCACCTCTCAGAACCGGTCCAAAAGGTCTATAGTACGGAGAGCCAAGAGTCTGAAGCGCGACTCTGAGTCATACTCCTTCACTCCCACTGAAGTTAAGAACATAATCTCCAAAGCGAAACTCTCTAAAGCCCTCGTACCAGATGGCATCTCCATGCTAATGCTAAAAAAAATTTGGCACAGTAGCTCTGGTTTTCCTCACGCGAATACTGGAACTCTCCATCCGCCAACTAGTGATTCCAGATATCTAGAAAGTCGCAAGGATTATCCCAATTCCAAAACCAGACAAACCCGCTAACCAAGGAGATTCCTACCGACCTATCTCTCTCTTGGCACCTGTAGCAAAGGTTTTGGAAGCACTACTGCTGCCATCCCTGAAAGAGCATTTCCCGCTCGAAACATATCAACACGGTTTAAGGGAAGTCCATGGCACCACGACGGCACTGAACCTGATAGCTGCCCAGATCGCCAATGGCCTTAATCAGCACAGACCGTGCCAACGCACAATTGTGCCTGCACTGAACTTGTCATAGACTTTTGACACGGTCGATCATTCAATACTTTGGCGTTAGTGTCCCTTTCACTTCTCGGAGTAAGGAAGTAAGGTTCGAGCTAGACATCTCTGTCTAGGATCCTAGGCGTAGTATTCGACAGCCTCCTTCACTTCGCGTCGCACGCTACATATATCAACCAAAAAATGAAAGTGATCCCGGTTCAAGGTCCTTAAAGCTCTCTCTGGCACCTGCATCAACAAACAGTCACCGAAACTATTAATAGCTATAGATGCAATAAAGTCCTTAATGCCCACCCACCCGCGATTTCGGACAGTGAGCGGCAACTCCATAGACAATCTCGCTCAACGCTGGCACAACTAAGAGCCGGCTTTAGCAGTATACTCAACGGCTACCAAGAACGTATAGTCCCCGGCATTTTAAGTCGATGCCCGGATTGTCTCCAAAGCCCGCACGGCACTAACACTTGTTCAACTGCCCCAATAGGTCTACATCCTTCAGCCCCATAGACCTATGGCTAAGACCAACTGAGGTGGCAAAGTTTCTCCAGCTCCCACTCCCACTTAATGACACCGATAACACAAATAATTAATCTCTATTTAATTACAGGAAAGAACTCCCGACAACAACAACAGTGCTGTTACAACAACAACTACACGACTTCAAATGTCGCTAGCTACTACATTTGTCGCCCTGTAGCCAACTAATCAATTATTTTGAAAGCGTCAGCGACATCTTACCAGCTGACATTTTGTTGTAAAAGTACATATTTCAGTGCTGCCACTTTCAAATGTTTCACTTGTATAAACATAAAATCGCTTATTCAAAATATACTTGATATCGCAAAATGTAGAAACAAATAAGTTTATTTGTTTAACATTTCTTGATTGTTATTGCACTTTTAATAGTAAAATTTTTTGATGTTCTCTTTGTTAAATATAATAGAATATTGACTAAGTCAAGAGGTCAAGTCAAGTCATGAGGTAGTACCCTTTTTTAACCTTAAAATTTTAAAGTACTTTTTTTGGGATGTATCTCTCTTGGTTCTGGAGTTACGGGGCTCAAAACTTTAATTTTTTATTGGCCATAACTCCTAGAATTAAGAACCATTATAAGTGATATGGGTATCACTTTAAAGTTCTGTAAAAAGCCTTCCTACTGTATATATATATATGTATGTATAAATTTCTGAATCTATTAACCCATTGCGTGTGAAATGCAACTTTAAAATTTTGTTATTTGACTTTTCACGCAGAAACACCGTTATCGATGACAACTTGCAAGTATATATCAAATTAAAGCTTGAAAGGTTCTACATTAAACTCAATACATGCATAAGTACCGTTGTATCGGTCAGTTTTTAAGATAACGGTGCTTTTACGTGAGAAGTCATTCAAAAAATGTTTTAAATTCCATTTTGCTCGCAATGGGTTATTGCATTTGAAAATGTTGTACACCAGTCAAAGTTATTTCAGAGCTCGTTGAAATGATACCTCTAACGTTTATATCTGTTCTATATTGAACGAGTTATAATCAATAAAAATTTAAGTTTTGAACCCCGTAACTCCGGAACCAATAGCGGGCGCCGAAAACAAATTATACTAAAATTTAAGTTTCAAAAGCGCTATTACCGCGTATTTTTTTTAATTTTTAACAATGTTGGTATTCTTGACTTGTTTCAGAATATTTTTATTAAGCTCCTAATTATTCCATATTTCTCATTATGTTGGCAGCACTAATTTGTTCATTGTCGCCCACAAAAATTGAAATTAACTTTGATCGTGGAAAAATACACAAACGAGACTTAAGCCGAAAAACATACATGATTCCAGACATGTAAATGAACTTCGCTCAATATTATAGATATACAATTATGTACTTATTTTGACATGTATTTAACAATATAAATTTATTTATTTAAAAACTCGATACATTTATATTGTAACATTTACATTTTGTAATTTTCTTTTTTATTTTACAATTAAAAATAGCGGGTATGTACTGTATTTCATGTGAAATTAAAATGTGTGGAATTATCAAAGCATTGTTGTTATAAATATCAATTTACAACAACATTACTTTGATAATTCCGCACATTTTAATTCCACATGAAATACAGAACATGCCCGTATTTCTAGTCACTAATTTTCTTTACATATTTTTTTATATTGTCAACACTGTTTTTGTTTTGTAGCCAACAAAAATAGAAATTAGTTGTGATTATAATAAAATAATGATGATGCAAATAAAATAAACTAGTTTTATTTACTTTTTGGATTGACCATCATCACTAGACCGAAGGTAACCCCTGGTATAAGAACATTAATTAATTACAATTGGTCATAAAACAACAACTTAAATTAAACAGAAATTAGTTTAATTTGACTACAAGACAAAAGTAGCATGGACAACAACCTGTAGTCGTGTAGCCGTGAAAATAATCATTTTCGTATACACACATATCAGGCAGAAATTACCAACCGTACAAAAAATATAGCACTGGCAAAACACTTTTTGTTGAAAAATTAGTACTATTTGCCAACGTTAAAATTTTCAACCCGTAAATTGTTTTGCTAACGTTTTAATAAACGATTTTTTTTTGTTTAATCTGTTGTTTAATTCAATTTAAATAATTACTTACGTAAAAGAGTGATAACAATGGATATATTTTGAAATTGGGCAAGAATACACTTAACATCTACCATACCTATGTTTATTTTAACATAATTCAGGTCTAAATTGTCGCCGCTGACGATTATAATTACCAAATCGGTCAAAGGGAACTAGGTCTGGCGAAAATGGGTTCAATTTGTATACAGAAAAATGCTGATGTAACCATAATATTCCCATTACTTAAGCCCGTTTCACACTATAATATAAGTCTGAAGACTTATTGGATTTTGTTAGTGAGAAACCAAATGAAAAAAAGTTGATTGTCAAAAAAAAGGTAACGTAACATTCATTACATTTTTGTTTCTAGACTATCACACTTCAAATAATATGAAAAACATGAGTAGAAACAACCCGATTCAGACCTTTCAGTAGCATTGGCTGAATATTTTCATGTAGGCGGCGCCAGTACTGACGCTTGATAATTTTCGGCGACTCAAATTTTCGATAAATTTTTTATAAAAAATCACCAGAAAAATACGAACGATAAGTACTAACACTTTTAGACCTGAACAAAATACATTTGCTTTTGTAAAAATGCAACACTGATAGGATGAAAAATCTTTTCGTTTAGAAAAATTTCTAAAAATGAGTCATGGGATGTCAAATTTCTTTCGGTATTACTCAGCGCTTACACTAGACATTTTTTCACTAATACATACAAACTTTTTCAATTGTCTTCACTACTGTCTTGAATATGTTGAAGACAGTAAATTGGACAATGATTTTACGTATGCTGATATAATTTGAATTTTTGTGAATATAAAAAAAATATTCAAAAAGAAAAGCTTATAATATTTACAATTATGATATTCTCTTTACTTTTTATAAGCTTTAACTTACAAAGTTCGCGAAAAATGCGGAGTTTCTGGAATTTTAAATTAATATTGTCTTAATTATTGTCTGGACACCTACGTCACGAAGGCAATTATCAGCGTTTTTGACAACTAATACGTATTCTATATTGTCAAGACAGCATTGTCTGTTGTAAACGTAGTGTTATTTGAGATTTACATGACATTAGCGGTTTTCACTCTTGATGATAAAGTACCCTTGTAGATCTTGTTAATGTAGTAGATGTAGTTAAAGTACTAGTATTTACCACAGGCAACAACAAAAAGTACCGAACTTTAGTTTCCCGCGCTTTGGTTAAAAACAACACAAAAAGCTGTAGTAAACACGCGTGTTAAATTTACCAGGACAAAACATTGACGAAAAACCAAACAAAAAACAGCTGACCCATTAATTGTTGATGCGAACGAAAAATAGACTCACGCTTTCTAGTGATAAATCTTAGTAAATATAACAGAGTTATAAACATGAAAGCATTAGTGATATCGCGAAGTGTGAACTTGAGGATATAGGGGGTTCATTATGGAAATAATGTGGTTGAATGGCGGATAGCAGGATGCTCCTTTTCTGGTTTTAATAGGGGGTATTAATAGAAGGGAATCACAATGGATCCAACTATGTCTCCGAGTGGATGTGCGGCATAGCACTACCCTTCCCAACCTAACCTAACCTCTAAACTTAACACAAAGAGTGAAAACCGCTATTGTTTTCACACTATCATACATTTGCATATTACTTGAGTTTTTGACAAGTCTTAATACTCTGTATTATAGTGTGAAACGGACTTTAGTAAACATGCATTTTGTGCGGGAATGGAAGTAAATTTATACTCTATCTCCCATGTTCATAAACGATTAGTAAAGTTAATCTATGCATTAAAACCGGTAACATTTGAGACACCAGTGCTTCCCAGGAATTTTCTTTTGCACGCAGTGGCCTGTTAAAAAAACATCTACTAGCAACACTGTCTGCAACAATATTTGCGGAATTTTTCCCACATTTCTTTCCCATATTAGAAACGTAAAACAATATTGCCAAGCTAACAGATTGCTTAGAAATGAGATGGTATTGTTAAAAGTTTTAGTAAAACTTCAAAGTTTTTTTTATGTTTACTTAAAATTTTTTCAGAAATTGAATGGTGCTCTTTAAATTAAAAACGGACGCTTAGTAAAAAAGTTATAATAAGCAAAAAATAAAAAAAATCGATGCAAAAAACTAAAAATTATAATTTTTCGAAGTGAAATATCTCTTAAACTATAAGACATACAATACAAACGCCAAAATTTTTTGTCTTATCTAGCAAAATCTAAAACGCTTGAAATCGTTAATATTGGCCAGTATAAAGTTTTTCACACCAGAGATAGTTAGCTTTCTTCCCCTGTAGCTCCGCCCCTAAGTTCAGATATTGCCTTTAAAAGACATGATTCTGTGAACTGTAAGTAAAATACAAAATGAAAACAGTGTTCCATTGGCAGTACCTTAAGTTAACAAACATCATTTCGATCAAAAAATAAAAATTTAAACAAAAAAACAGTTACTACAAGTTTAAAGTCTTTAGTTCGTGAAGTAAAATAAAATTTTTCACACCGAAATGATGATACCGGTATTGCATAAAACGGTATTTGACTACCGGTATTTTTGAACCGAAAAGAATTACGGTATCGGTATAGATACCGGTATTCCTTTTCAAACGGTATTGAATCGGTAGCGGTATTTATTACGGTATCGGCTGCCAACCTTGTTAGTTTTTGAAATCATTAAAAACGCATGCAATTTCACTAGTAATATATTGCATAAAATATCCACTGAAAAAGGCATGCAAAAACGGAAGTAAATCCTCACATTGACACATTTTCATAACACAAGTTTTAGCTCCAACAAAAAATAAGAAGGCACTAGCTCAGTGGTAGAGAGCGTGTCTTAACAGTCAGAAAAGCATGGTTCGTATCCCAGCTGCGGCAATATTTTTTATTTCATTTGTTTTATATTTACATGAAAAAACGTCATCGAATCAGGGAACTTGCATGGGTTCAATTCATTAATTTTAATGACGAGCAAGTTCTCTAAATTTTCATGTAAACACATGATCTCCAATGACACGCTAATGTACAAAATCATGCATGTTTCACCTAAATCGGGCCAATGCGTCATCACTTGTACCCATGATTATACACATGATTTGTCATGTTATTTTTTGCTGGATAACGTTTACGCTTTTGAACTATTAAAATGTAGAAAATATAGTCTACAATTAAATTATACTTTTCATATAAACAAGAATATGACCATGAATGGACCATAATTTTAAAAATGTTTTTACACATCCATTCTATAAAAATCATACCAATCCCAGCAAAAATAACATGACAAATCGTGTGTATAATCAAGGGTGCAAGTGATAACGCATTGGTTCGATTTAGGTGAAACATGCATGATTTTTACATTAGCCCAGCAAAAAATAAATGAACGCGTTCGACATGAAATAGTGTTTAATGATTTCTTTATCACTTGTTTCTTCGAATGCATTCTGAATGACATCGTAAATCGTAAATAAAGCTATAGTTTTTGAACTCATTAAAAACGTATGCAATTTCACTAGGTAATATATTGCATAAAATATCCACTGAAAAAAGCATGCAAAAACTGAATTAAATCATCACATTGACACATTTTCATGAAACAAGTTTTAGCTCCGAAAAAAAAACAAGAAGACAATAGCTCAGTCTTAACAGCCAGAAGAGTATGGTTCGTATCCCAGCTGCGGCAATATTTTTTTTTAATTTAATTTGTTTTATATTTACATGAAAAAACGTCATCGAATCAGAGAACTTGCATAGGTTCAATTCATTCATTTTAATGACGAGCATGTTCTCTAAATTTTCATGTAAACACATGATCTCCAATGTTTTTATGGGGCTGTTCACATATTACGTAACGCTATTTTATCTGTTTTTAGAACCTCCCCCCCCCCCCTCGTAACACTTTTTTTAATATGTGAATAGCCCCTATTTATACGCCCAAACTCCGAAATATGGGCGGCCGTCTTTTTTGTTTTATATTTTCTTCTTATATTTCTATAACCTAGGCTAATTTTTTTCATTTGGACCAGCTTGGCTAAACAAGATTTAATCCGAATCAGTTAGTAGAAGTTGTTGGAAAATAATATAAATTTGCTTTGCATGGGTGTAGGCACTGCCCACTTTCAAAAAAAAGCTTAATGTGTGTTCAAAGTTTCCTAAGAATCGGTTGAGTAGTAGTTGAAAAGGAATGTGTTTTTACTTTGTATGGAACTGATCTTCTCACTTTTCAACGGAACCAATCTTGAAGTACAACCTTTTAAATAAAGAAAAAAAACTATAAAAATACATAACGAATTAATAAACCTTTCTCCTTTTTTTGAAGTCGGTTATAAATCTTTACTTAAAGAATTCATTTTAAAATTTTGTAGAACAGTGTAATTAATCGCTCTTGGTCAAAGTTTAAAAGCCAGCATTTTAAAGGCGATATACACACATATTTTCCATTTTAATCTTCATGCCAATTTTTATTTTTGCAATTTCAAGGCTAGATATAAAATGTATTCTTTTCGGATTTTATAATTTTGATGTCATATTAAAATCGCTACATTGACAAAAAAGAGTATGTGTCAGTTTGTTTTTATTTCTACATAAATAGTAATTGGGTTTTGCAAATTTTCTTTTTCACCATATTTTTTTTTTTTGCAAATTCGTATACCTTTTTGGACGAACAAAGACTAATGATAAAATTAAGTAAATCAACGAAATTAAGGCTACGACAGAACGATAACTTTTGACTATGAATGTACTTTTAATTAAATAAAAGTTTAAATTATTTTACTCAATAAAATTTACACATATTTTCCGAAATTTATGAACATTATTATAAATATATCTTTAAAAGCACATGTTTTCTAACACGGGCCACCATAAATAGAATAAAAGAAATGGATGATTGATAGCCTTTAGACTAAAAATGTACACTCACTTCAACAATTAACGTCATCCGCTACTAATACGGCGGGTCATATTTCATATAAAAGAATCCATATAATCAATGGAAATTTGTCATGCATTTGGATGTACGAAAAAAGATGAACTAACCTGCGCCAACTGTTCCTCTGCCGCCTTCCTCTGTTCAGGATTGGGATCAATTGTTGCACGCAACAGCTCTGTCAACTTTTGGGGATCCATGTCCTTTTTCTTCTATTTATTATTTTAACAAACTGATGCAGTAGTTAAACTACACAATAAGCTTAAATCTTTTAATTAAATAATTATTAAATTTGCAAATAAGCCACGAAAGGTAAGAAAAATTATGAATCGTTTAGCGACAACGGGAAAACGTGTTAGCACCCGGTAGCCGACAATTTCTATACGTAGTGTTGATAAATTCGCGAATAGTTTTTGCCTGCGTTGTATTTATTAGTATTAAATAAGTAAGATGTCATGATACAATTCTACAGGTACATGCATTAGCTCAAAAATTACCCTCAGCTGTGTTTTGTATGTACGTGTTTGGTTGAGTCTGCAACGAATTTTATTGTTGCTGAGTATGTAATTTTTGACAATTCACACGAACATTTGACAATCTAAATGAGAAAATTTTTCTAGTGCCTGTACCTGTAATATTGTATCATGGTAAGCTGTCAAACAAGAATTGGCGCCATATTCGTGCTAGTGTCTTTCCAGCAGAGTTGTAATTGCTCAACCGGATGTATTTTTATCAAGGCGTAAACATATAAGATAGCCTCGACAGCCCATGAAAATATTTTTTTCTATTATGAACCAAAAATTTATAAATTTCTTTACTGCACGTCTCCACGCGCAATATTTATTTCCGAACATAAGAAATAACGTCGGCAGAATAACAGCACATATATGTTCATGTATAGGCTTATGTTCTGAGCTATAGAACACGTATTGTGGTATTGGACATAAATTTTAAAAATTCACTGTGAATGGATCGATGTTTTTTGTCTTTATTTTAATTTATTTAATTTTGTTTAAAACTATTTGATTTTAATTTGCTTTATTTTATTTAAAAAACTTTGTATTTTTACCACAGCTACAATTTTCTTTTGTTTAATTCACGCAAACAACAAATGCCGATCAAATTTGACAGCTTATGTTCAACATTATTTCTTGAACATAAGTTTGAACAATTATGTCGCAATTTATTTGCAAATAAATGTTTCTGTGGTCCACACGTGAACATATGATGTTGGAAATAGAATTTGACAGATGAGAACATAATTATTTCCAAGTTTATTGCTCGTGGAGACCCCCAGTTATATATATATTTAATATATCGCAAATATGTTTAATATATCGCAAATTGATAACAAATGAGTATGATGTCTAGTCAGCCATATATTGGAAATTAATTAAAATATCTTGTAAATATTAAATTTTATACATATATTTATCAATATAGAAATTAAATAATACTTTATGCCAATTGGGGTCACAACAATTATGTTTTGTCTTTTATAGATTTGTTACATTTAATTTTAATTTATTTAAAAAACAAATGAAATTGCAAAAAATATAAAAAATGTTATATGAATCTATTAATAAATAATATAAAAATAGTTATGAATCAGAAATTTTTTGACATCTCAAGAAGACATTTTTCAAGGCAAATTGGGACGGGTATTAAGAGTAGTACACAGCTTTGCTTGAAACTCAGTATGTGTAAAAAAACCAAACAGAAATTCAGGTTGATAAATTTCTTAGCATAGCGTCTTCACGAGCCATTAATTTGTCTTGACAAAAGTCAAAGTCGATATTAAAAAATAGCACTAACATTTTTCTGATGTTTTTATGTGTGAAGTTTGACAAATGTTAGAACAAAATTATGTCTCGTGAAGACGGGGTGTAAAGAAATTTCAATTTGTTTGGAATTTTTTGTGTTCGCAATTGTCAAAATCTGTTGCTAACACAAAAAATTACTGTGTGGACAATAAATGTTAGTGTTCGGACATGATCCAATAATTAGGTCTATGCATACGGTGACCATTAATTCCATGGAAAAATAGTGTACAACACATTTTATGGATTAAAAAACCTAACAAAACTATTTGATTATTAGGCTAATGCTCGTAACGTTATATACGGAAGGAATTGGGCATGATTATTCCAAGGAACAAGGGAAAAATCAACATCAACTGAATTGTTCAACGTACACAACAGAAAAGAGTAGCGCCACTTTCCATCGTCAGTGCTCATGTGTATTTTGCTTATCACCACTTGTCAGGCGCCTCTGTTGAACGTAGTAATATAAAACGCTTTGTGTTTCCAGGTAGAGTTTTTATGTAATATAAGCTGATTTCAACTTGTTTGCTAAATATGTTGGAAGTAATGAAAAAAGTGAGCAAAAGTGAGCATTTGTAAGAAAAAATAATGTATATAAGGGTTATGTACTAAAAAATATGTACAAATAGCGTACACAAAAAAAATAGTGAACAAGAGGATAAAATAGTGTACTGTTCACTATAATAGTGAACGGTTGGTCACCGTATCTATGTATCTCTACAACAAAAATGCCATAATCGTGAAGATGTAATATAAACTCCATATATAAAAATTTTGTTTACGTTTTTTATATATGAAGTCTTACTTCTTAATTTGCAGTCTATAATTTATCATTAACTTCAAGTTAATGTTAAGGGCAGACCGCTCAAGTTAATGGTTTTTTTCAGGTTATAACATAGTTGTTAGTGCAATTGTTTTAACAACGCAGTCATAACTTCAAGTTACAACAGCATTTCAAGTTAGGTGGAGACGTAGACTATTTCGCCGCGTTGGCTGTATCTGTCAATTGCTTTTTAATCGTGAGTTTTTAAATGATTAGTCAGGCATAAACAATTTTATGTGGCAATAAACAAAAGAAGGTATTTATTTTAGGCATATGAATTGTAATCACAGTTGATAAAAGAACATTTTATATATATATTCGTCTTCTGTTTGACAGCTACGGCCAACCAGGTGATTTGATATTGTGTTTGTTGTATTATTGCCACCACCTGTAAAATTAATTCGCCTTGTACTACCTATTTATTAATTCACTTTGGCTGGTACCATGGTGAAATAAGTATACAGGTGGCAGCATAACGTCAGCTGATTATTTGTTGCTCTGCTAGTTTTGTGCATAATCCACGTCCAGCACATATATATTTTTGACAAGCATCATCTATTTGTTTCCATGGCTGGTACCAACGGTAAAACTAGTTCGCCTTGAATACAGGGCTGCCATATCATTTTGTTTAAAAATCTGCACTTTTCGGGGGAAATATCAGCATTGTCGGCTTTTCAATTCGAAAAATCGGCAAGATTATCGACATAAATAAACAGAATTTTTCGCGGTTTTATTAATTTTTATTAATAAGAAAACAAATAGCAATCAATAGTAATTTCATATGGCTTATGAACATAAATGGATAACATAAAAGTGATTTTACAAGTTTAAATATGTACCATGGAATATAAATGATTTTCAGAATGAATACATTTCCTGATGTATCATTTTTGCTAAATCGCTTTTAATATGAGTGTGAAAACAATTGATTTTATGAGTTTCAAATAATCTTCAAAGAATGCCCTTTAAAGTTTAATTTTCTAATGAACATCGAAATTTAGCTTAGGTACCCCCGTAGTGAAGTGAAGAGTCTGCTAGACAATTAACTGGGAGGTCGCAGGTTCGATTTCTGCCAAGACTCTGGTGTTCGTGCAGGAAAGCACAAAAAGGCTTAATCAGTGTTTCTTAAATAGGCAGCATTAAATATTTGTCCGACCTATGCAGACGAATGTGGCCGAGACATAATTTGTTTCAAAAGTTTTTGCAATTTTTCATGACAGGCGTAATTTTTAAAATTTTTTGCTTTTATTACTTTTTTTTTAGGAAATTTTAATCAATATTGCGCTCTGTAATCTTTAAAGTTTTAGCGAGTTTTTGCAAATTTTCATAATTACGCGTTCTTTTGCGAGTGTTTGACTTTCTTTACAATATTATAGCCCAGTCAAATTAGGGGTTCGTTGCGGAATGAGATATAGTAAGCTGTAAATTCGCACACACCTTCATTTTAGTGTTGTAAAAGTTTTCTCAAAAGTCTCATAAAATCTCGTGTCTGCGCCGTAAGTTATTAAGGGTCAAAGGTCACAAAAATCAGATTTTCGGCGATTATCTCGGTTTATATAGCTCCACTGATGTTAACATATATTATGTAGAGCATAAAATTTGCGAAAAAGTTTTGAATGAAACATTTTTTCATACGCCCTTACTACTTGCCGGTATGCCCGAGAAATGAAAATAACAAGCAAACAAACACTAACACAGTACGAGTACGAGTGTGTATAAAGTTTATAAACATTATCGTACTTTAAAATGAAAATTTTTTTGCCGAATCAGGCTAAAATTAAATGTTTTGCACTTGAATCTTCCGTAATTGAATCAATCTTTCTGTACTTTATTTCAGGAAATCCGGAATTACCGTTTTTTAGACACCGCTTGGGATCAATTTAAGTGCCAATGGATTGACTTTTCTTTTCTGTGTACCTACTTTGTGTAATTAAAAACTCATTAGATGAAATATTTATTGTACACTAGATGTGAGCGGCCGCTTTGCGCGCTTAAAGTTCGCTTTATGACAATAATGCGTCTGTAAAATATAATAATATAATGTTCTTTACATATTGTTTAAAGTTCCCGATATATAAAATAAACAGTGCTATTAACGTTAAAAAAACAAAAACATCTTTCTAATTTTCAACAACATTTATATTAGTAAAATTGGGTATATTTTCGTTATTTTCTATTTTAACTTAGAAATGAGATATTTAATCCCAGTAAAAGTACTCTAAGTTTGAATGAGGACTCTAAAGTACCTCCATACAAATTTGATGAAAATCCGTTCAGTGGTTTCTGCGTGAAGCGTGTTCGGACAGACAGACAGACAGACAGACAAAAACTCCAAAATTTGGTGTTTTGTTCACTACATCGATTACTATTTACGCCACCATAAAAATGTTTAAAAAATATTTCATGTACATGCTCGCCCCTTTTATAGTTTTATTATATATATAGATTAGCTCTCATTCCATAACCTTATACAAGGTATTATTCACTGAGATTCACTGTTGTCCTTGCATTACAGTGAGCACGGCTGAGCGCTCTGGGCACTTTGCCTTCTATCTCAAAGAGCTATTCTTCTTATTTGACTGGGCTATTTAGGGCTAGTTTCAAATATTGCAATTTTTCGCGAGTTTTCGACATTTTCGCGATATTTTTGATATACTCCAAGTTTTTGGCATGTTTGGAGTCCGAGTCACTTTCCACCTATTTCACGCCTTGATTTCGATTTTTGCATTTATTTATTTTTAATTTTGCAAATAATCATAATTTTGCGAGGTTTTTGACCAACTCTTCTACAAGCTGTTATAGCTATTTCCCGTTATATACATTATATTTTTACAAATTAATCTGACAAATAGAATAGTTTTAGACAATACAACTGTTTG
Organism: Panzeria rudis; assembly: GCA_956483635.1. Taxonomy (NCBI): domain Eukaryota; kingdom Metazoa; phylum Arthropoda; class Insecta; order Diptera; family Tachinidae; genus Panzeria; species Panzeria rudis. The sequence continues at coordinate 140,571,391 of OY101448.1, forward strand.
GAAAACATATAAAATTCAGTCGCACTTTTGTATGAAAATTGCCAACAACAAAAATACAATACTGTATAATTAGACGATACACAACACATACGATGTTAATATAAGCATGTGAATTGAACAATTGTTATTGCCAAAACACAAGAATGTTGTTTGAAATCGGAGTTAGCGGGAAAATTCCGATTTTGGCTTGATAAAAATCGGCATTTTTCATCTAAAATCGGCAAATCGGCAAAATGCCTAAAAATATGCACTTATGGCAGCCCTGCTTGGAGACCAACATTTACGAATTCGCCTTGATTTATATAGTTGTTTTGAACAAAATCCCTTAATTTAATGCGAAAATCTCAGTTAACATCACTTTACAAAAATTTAATTGATCAGGTCGTTTTAAAGCTGTAAAAGTTTTTTATGTAAAATAATTACTTTTATCTCGTAAAATAAACAAATCAATACAAATTGTATGTAATGAAAATAGTGATTTGAAAGTGATAAGTAAGGTGTGGATATAAATAAAGAAAAAACTAAATATTATATGCAACTGATAAGTGAAGAAAGTTATTGCGGCTCCACTTGTGACGTACTATTATATGTACATGTAACGCAAACAATAAGAACATGAAAAATGGCGCCTACCGCCTGTTAAGAACAAAAAAATAATAATATTCGATGCTGTGGTAGCGAGGAAACTTAAAAAACAAAATATCCAAACAAAACAACTATAAAAGAAACTACATTCTTAAGTTTACTAGTTAGACATAACCTCAACAGCCAATAAAATGTCTGAAAACACAGAGGAGTTATCAAGCAACGCCTTAGTGGTAATAAGCAGTGAATACACCAATACCACCATTGGTTTGACAAAGAGCGCATCCAGTACGATAAGAGATAACGATAATGCGCCACGTATTCTTTGTAATGAATTAATAGTTAATCCACACAAAAGCAAATCTGTGGAAAAACTAGATGAGTTATCATCTTTGGAACGAGAGATTGCTAAAATGCATCATGTAGATGATGGGAACCTGGATATCGACGGACTATCAGGTACACGTTCCGAGAACGTGAAAGGCCAAACGCAAGTGGACAATACCTTAACATCAAACAATGCGGCGAATGATAAGTCTAATGAAACAAATGCTAGCTCCGATGACAAAAATATTGAGGATAAAAGTAATGCTATAACTTCTGGTGAAACAGCACTTGGACGGGAAGATCTTATAGCTGTTTTAAAAGGTCTTGATGGTTTCGCCGATGAAACGCATAATAATAGTGGATCAGGATCAATATTAGAAGGTGTGACAATAGAAGGCGAAGGCGAATATCAAATTATGGAAGTTATAGACGAAGATTCAAGTGCAACAGAAGATACCACAAAACCAACTGGTGGTGTCGTTGTCAATACTGAACCAATAATCCAAAGTTTAAACAAGAAAAAATTTGGTCCAACTGCATTAACAGTTCAAGAGGAAAGAGCCTTAGCACTGGAACAAATGGAAGGTTTAAAAAGCGCTTCTCGCCGTCGTAAGCAAGATATTAAACCAATTAAGCAAATAGATCCTGCTTTAGATTTGGTATCTGCTTTAGAAGCAGATTGGAGTGAACATGATGATGAAATAAGTGAAACCTCAAAGTCTCAATCTAAACAGCCAAATAACAAGAATAACACTTTTCCATCTACAACTTGCGAAAATAAAACAAATTCACCTTTAATTACAAGCGTTGTTGTTATACCATCCGCTACAACTACGGTATCAAATACTCCCATAAGAGCTATCGCAAGCCCAGAAAAATCCGATGTAAACGTTAGTGTTAGTAGTAACAATAGCAGCAATTCTGAGGAAAGAAAAGCTTTGGACTCATCACCAATGGAAGATGTCCTGGAGACAAAAAAAGATGAAGATACTCCAGCTGTTTCATCACAATCAGGTAATGTTTATATTTTTATTGACGTCGATTATCTCATAAAATTCTTTTTAGAACGTCTAATTAAAAATTGTTACTGGAAGAAATCGCGGAATCCTCGCAAAAACAGTACATTTTAATGTTTTACGTAATTTTATGTATTTAACTGAACAGTGAAATTTATTATTTCAGCTTTATAGGTAGCAGAGCTGTAAAAATAAAAATCAAAATGATTTCAACCAAATTGATTTCATTCTTTGATTTCAAAATTATTTCAGATTTCAAATTGAAATCATGTCAAGATTGCAATCTTTTGTGATGGCAATCATTTTTATATTTTTTAAATCATTGATTGCAATCAGTTTAATTGCAATCAATTTGATTGCAATCAAATTTTGTTGAAATCATGTGATTTCAATCAATTTCCCCGAAATCGCTACTATAGTGTAAGTCCAACAAAATAGTATAAAAAACGTACCAAAACGTAGGTTTGTTAGCCATTTCATGCAGTTTCTTAATTATTAGAGTAAGCTTTATTTCTAGAAGAATGAGTATCATTTGAAGAGAACGATGTGGATTTGATTGCAATCAATTAATATTGAAACTAATTTCAAAAAATTTATTGCAATCATTTTTATTGAAATGAGTTCATGATTTCAAATTGAAATCATGAAATCAAATTTACGATTTTGATTGCAATCAAAAACTAGCAATCATTAATATGAAATAATGTGATTGCAATTAAATTGATTTCAATCTTTCACAGCTCTGATAGATAGATATATATTTATTGATTAGAGCTTTCTAGCTGAAATTTTTAACACAGGTTTGAGTCAATCCACGTTAAGTTTTTGTTTTGGTTTTTGGCCCAATAAGCTGCCATGGGGAGGAGTTATTTAAAAAAAACCTATTTCAAGTTAAAAAAAAACAATACATTTGGGAGCAAGACAACGTTTGCCGGGCTCAGCTAGTTTCTAATAAAATTTACAATATTTTTTCTAAAGGCATTAGTATTTTGTTCAGTCTTTAAATAGTTTGTCATCTTATTGTATACATCCAGTCCTTTATAGAACAATGAGTTTTGCATGGCACTAGTATTTGCTCGCTGTAATCTAAAATCCAAGGCATTTCTCAATCTATATGGCTGCGCTTCTCCAATATACATATATAAGCTGCTCAGTCAATTCATTTTCAGTAAATAATTTATGCCGAAAAACGAATTTTGTTATTATTTACAGGTTTAGTGATTTCTTTAATACATTAAGCAATTTTTCGCTAATTTGCGATTTTTCCGAATTTTTTCGTTTTTAATGGTGTTGTCGATTTCGGCTTGCTCCCGATTTTGCAACTTTTCGCGAATTTTTGCAAAGTTCACGATAAAAGCGACTTTTTGCAAGCTTCCGGCTTTCTTACAGTTTTGCCGATTTTTACGCAATATTAGACTTTGTTATCATGCCGCTATTAGTAAGTTTTTGCGAATTTTCGCTATTTACGCGATTTTTACCAAATTTTTTGCATTCCTCACAGTTTTAGCGATTTTTAATCAAAATTATTGCTCTATTAAAATTTTGCAATTTTTCGCGAATTTTCACTTTTTTCCCGACAGGCGTAATTTCCAAAGTTTTTGGCTTTCTTACATTTTAAGGGTGTTTTAATCAATATTGCGCTTTGTAATCTTTAAAATTTGAGCAAGTTTATGCAAATTTTCATAATTTTCCAGTTCTTCCCGAGTACTTGATTTCCCTTACAATTTTGGGGCTAGTTTCCAATATTGCAATTTTCGCAAATTTTCGAAATTGTCGCGATATGCTTCATTTACTCCAAGTTTTTTGTATTTTTAGAGCTCGAGTCACTTTTAATCTATTTCAAGCCTTGATATCGATGTTTGCATTTATTTACTTTTGATTTTGCAAATAATCATAATTTTGCGAAGTTTTTTGAACAACTCTTCTACAAGCTGTTATAGCTGGTTCCCATTCTGTACCTTATATTTGTTTACAAATTAATCTAGGAAATGAAATATTCCCAGGCAATACAACTATTTGGAAACATATAAAAATCAATCGTATAATTACAACGCACTTTTGTATGAAAATTGCTAACAACAAAAATACAATACTGTATAATTAGACGATTACACAACACATACGAGCTTGCGAATTGAGCAAATAAATTTTAGTAAATTTTAATATTTTGCAGCTTAACTTAAGTTGTTTATATTGAAAAATAGATTCGTTCATGGTCTTAATCGGAAACTAGCAAAATTATTTGCTATACATATTAAGGTTTGCAATAAGGAACGTTTTCTGTTGCAACTTATTCATGTCAGCAGATTTTGTTTTATTTCAAAGCTTACTTAAATTGTTAAACTTGTAAATATATATGACTAGGACTGTATATTTATTAGGGTATTTACTCAAATAATGTTTGCTCGATTAATCGGAAAATTCAAGTCAAATAATCACCCCTATCGTGAATACTTTTTCCCTCGAAATGTTTTTCCTTTTGCGACCGCGAATAAAAATTCGAAAAACTCCCCTAGTCATGAATAGTTTTCTTTTACGTGGATTTGATCCCTTTTCTCCTGTTTTTAGCATGTAAAGTGAATAAATACACCATCTAATTGCTATTTTCTACTTCCAATTAATTATTAAAACCTGAAAATATTTATTTTTATCCAAAGTTATTTAATTAGTTTATTTTTTATTTAAGAAAGAAATTCTAAAGCATGTGAATATTGAACATTCAAAGAAAAATTTGGATGTACGGAGGGTTGAACTGACAGCTGTTTCGTGACCACCAAGTCTACTCGTCAGAGTCCTTTACCTACACCACCACTGGCAGTGGCAACAACACTGTAGCGAAAATCCTACTAATTCTAGTAAGCTCAATTAACACTGTCGCCATCTTGTGGCGAGTCGCACCTATCAATTAACTTTTTCTAAATGTTCGGAACTTCACTAACTGTCTTTTTCTTAGAATGTTCAACTATTCTAAGCTTTTTCATTTCAGTCTTATATTTATTTTTAGAATAAAATCAGTAAATAGTGTTATTTATCTTAATACTAACACATTTATCTTAATATTTAACCGCACAAAAAACATAAATGTTATGTTATTATTTATATTTTCTTGTTTTTATATTACATTTTATATTATTACATATTTATATTTCATAGATATTTTGATTCTATAATTTGTGTTACATATATCTGGTCAATCATGCTTTCTCATATTAGAAAGGCAAAAAAATATTGTCAAGCTAACAGGTAGAAATGAGATGTTATTGTACCTATCAAGAACGTGGTCCTTATTTTAATCTCAGTAGTTTTTACGGCCGAAATTATTAGATAGGAACTTGGCCTTATTTCCACATTTATTTATTTATTTCTTTATTTATTTATTTCAATTCAAAGGAGCCGCAAGCCTTAAAAGGACTAATTGGCAGTTTAAAATAATGTTACATAGGTAGATTCATTCTTCAATTAACAATTCAGTTCCATACTTAATTGCTAGTACTACAATTTTTCATAAGGTTATACCTAGTTCACATCAAAAATAGTTAATTGGGTATCTCCGTAGTGTAGTGGATAGTGTGCTAGACTATTAGCCGGGGGTTGCAGGCTCGATTCCTGCCAAGACCCTGCGTGTTTCTGTAGAAAAGCCGAAAAAGGCTTAAGCAGTATGTGTGTTCGTTTTTTTTAATATAGTAATTTATTTTATTTATGTTTTTGTGCGGATCTAAGTTATTTTTTCTAAGCTTTTATTTCAAATGTGTTTCTTTAATTGCTAATCAGGACCTACCTGTGTACTACATTTCAGCTTTTTAGCTATACTGGAAGTCCCCCATACAAAGTAGGGGAATCTTAGTCCCCCCCCCAAATAAAAAGTGCCCGTTTTCAGATAGTTAATTGCTCACCAAGACCTACCTGTATACCAAATTTCAGCTTTCTAGCTATAAAGCAAGTGTCCAATAATATTGATGAGTCAGTGAGTGAGTCATTGAATATGTACTAAAATATGCAGGTTTAACACCTTAATATCTCGGGAAGCTTTTACGGTAGATCTTTCAAATTTCACCAACTAGGTTACCTCTGTAGGGAGACCTTATAGTTCAAGTTTCATTATTTTATGATCAAGAAGAGCAAAGTTATGAGGAGTGTAAAAACAGCTCGAATGGTTTCGTCTAAATACACACTGAGTGGCCGGAACTTGGCCTGGCGCACTACTGTGCGCCTAGATTCCTTGCAACACCTACCTATCTGACACACATGAACTAAATTGTGCGGTAATGGAATCACAAATGATTTTTCCGCGTCTGTAAGGAATCATTCATCGCGTCCAAAATATATAAAAACAAAATTTTATCCACTCTTGTGAAACTTTAACTTAAAACCAAAGACTATTTGATTGAATTACTCGTAGGCTGCTTGCAATTTGTCAGGAACTCCAAGGGATTGGATGTGTCTTGCAAACCTGGACGAACAATTCGATTTTGTTTAGATTCCTCATGGAAGGAAAGATAATTCCAATTCTTAGCATTGTATTTTTTTTAACTTTAAACAAAAATTTCTTTGCTTTTTAATTTATTTTATTAAGCTTCTCTACTTTTGTACATTCACTGACAACTTATAGCGTGAAAAAATGTTCACGTTAACTTCACGATAGCAATTTTCCCTCGAAGGGAAATGCAAATTCCATGGGAGCATGATTTTCTCTTGTTATTCGCGATCAAACAAAAAATTTCAAATTCGAGTAAACATTTATTCGAGTAGTTTATGTCGATTAATCGAATAACTCTAGTAAAAAGTGGATAAAAATGTTCTTTTTTCGAATGCATTTTTGCGAATTTCTTAATCAAAACTTGCGAAATTCGGAAATATTTCCATCGCTGGATAACTATTTGAAATAAGAAGATATTTCGAAACGTAGTAAATTTACATGCGTTTTGTTTTTTTTATTATTTTATTTATTATTTATACATTTTTGAAATCGAACGGACTAATCAATAAAAATTATTATACTTATTGTTTGTTGTATGAAACAGCTTCTAAAATGACAACAATTGGTGAAAATCATCCAAAACTTCACTAAATTGTATCTTCGATCCACGGTAACTCCTTCAGTTTTTATCTGACCAAAGCAAATAAGCCACTATTGGGCACGTAGCTTAATAGCCTTTAAAGCAAGATATTATTACATTATTTTAATAGAGAATTATACATCGAAAAACACAAATTAACAATTATTTGGACAATGACCGAAATGAAAAAAAAATAGTTTCCTAGCAAAAACATTACTTACTGGTAGGCAAAAAAGTGTATGAGGATTTAAGTCGTAATGACTCAATAACTGCTTATTTTTGTTTGAGAAGTCCAAAAACATAAGGGTACCCCTTACAAATGTATTTACAATGTCACAGCACTTAACTAGTTATTATTTGGCTTACGTGAAGCTGAAAAATAAGTAGTCAAATAAACTAAGCACACGTTCTGGGGATCTCGTCTCATCACACCAAAGGGTCGCGTTTTGTTTGACACAATTTCTAAAATGTGTTTGAATGTTATATCAAGTGGACAGCGAACTTACTGGCCAACAGATTGGCGAAAAATACCAGATTTTATTGATTTTGGTGTGGTAACGGGTGTGCCCAGCGAAATGATCCAAGTTGAAGCATCTTTAGATTTGTCTTCAGATCACTCACCAACTGTTCTCACTATATATTCACATACAACTTCTTCACGCACTTGTGATTTAACGATGATAACCACACATATTAATTGGTTGAAATACAAAAAATATTTGAGTGCTCATTGCAGAGAAAATATTCCATTAAAAACACCTGCTGACATAGATGACCCTATTAGAATGTTTGAGCAAACCTTAAGCAAGCTGCTCTAAATGCTACTACTACATATCTTCAGATTAGATATAATAAATATAATGAAATCTAGAACGGCTTTTATCTGAAAAAAGTAGAGTTTGTAGAGAATGGCAACGCTACAGATCCCCTCAGCTATAATCTAGGCTGAAGGAATGTACTAAACAGCTTAAAACTCTACTAGATTACCAAAAAACCGCTACTCTTTAACAATTTCTGAATAGGGTCGACGCAACACCTCAAACAGACTATTCGCTATGGAGAGTAGCCCAAAGCTTCAAAAGACCAGTGGTATAAGAGGCTCCATTGCGAGGATTAAAAAATGAAAATCAGAAATCAAGTAAAATGCCAAGTTTCATCAATATTAACTTTTCATTCCATGTAAATATCTTTTCTTATAACATTTATACGCTAATTTTCAATAAAAAGTAGAAAATTTCATCTCAATAACAAGTTACTCAATACACAGCAGTTAGTATACACATGGAGCAACAAAAGCTACTTTTTGCAAACGAAATAAAAAAATGGCTTCTGGAGCACATAACAACAAAACATAAATGTTAAAAGAAATGGTTCTTCTTCTCATAAAAAAAATTTATTTAAATTTTTTTACATAATATTAAAATCATATTCATTTACTTGTTTTCATTGCAACAGGATTTCGAAGAACTCGAATAATAAAGCGTAAAATTATTTGGGATCCAGATGCACCGGAAACTACATTTTCCTACGCTAAACTTGTAAAATCAAATAGCAGTTCTAAAACAAAAACCGAACAAACGCCAGCATCAGTGAAGAAAGAAACATCATCTGCAAATCTAACCACGGCAAAGAAAACACAGAGACCATTAACACCGAAAGCGAAAAAACCTATTGCAGATTCGAATATTGAGAAAACAAGTACGACGAAATTAGAAAAAAATACCAGTCTATTGAAAGCTACAATTGAAAAAGATGTTATAAAATCGGAAAATAAAACAGAAGATTTTCATTCTGCAGCCGCACCGAGTTTGGATGGGAAATCCCCGCCAAAAAGACGTTCACAAACTCCAGTTTTAAATAGTCCGAGTTGCAGTGCAGGCATTAAAAAGAAGAAAATTACTGAAGTTGATCGTTTAATGGGAGACGAGGGAGCTGTTAATATGCTTAATTCGTTGGAAAAACTTGAGGCGACCTTGGGATCGGGTGACGCGAAATCGACTAGGCCGATGATGAGAAGTCGGGCAGCTACCATTTGCGAAAAGGTCTGTCTACAACTATACCCTTTTAATAATCTATTTTGTATAAATTAATTCTCCATAATAAGTTAAACATATAATTTTTCCTAAAAATTCGTAATTTTATAATTTCCGATTATGCTCTTTAATGTTAGTTGCCGCGCAAGGATGCAGCATCTCCTATTCAAAGTACAACAAACACTTCTCCAACACCGACAAATTCTCAATCGAACAAGGGTAAACGTACACCAAAATCTCGGGCCTCATCCTCATGGGACTACGTTTACAAGAAAAAGAAACAAGATTTCGAAGATTCTTTGATAATACGCCGACGTTCAAACAGCTCTTATTCCAGTACAACTTCACAAAATCGTTTAAGCTTAGATGGCCCACCATCCTCCATTGCCAGTAATAACAACGTCAGCAACCCTTCAACTAAGTGCAATGATTCAATGTCTTTACCCGCAAATGAAACAAATGAAACTTGTTTGTCAAAGCGGACTCCATCTACATCAAGTCACACTAAAAGCTCTGGAAGCTCTAAAACTCGATTAACGCCAACACCGCCTGCGGGCAAGTCATTTGAGTTCGCTAAACCTGAGAGTAAGAAGTCCCAAAAACGTACAAAAAGCCCTTCTGCTACTTTGACTAGCGACATGAAAAAAGCTGCACCGGTCGTTAGCAGCCGTAATGCGCGTAGCCCAGCAACTACAAGTGAGGATAAGGGTAAAGATGCTATAAAAACACCTTCAACGAAATCCCTTATTAATACAAATCATAAGAAAGATGCCGCACCATCGTGTGCACCAATTTCCGATGTTGTGGTTAAAAAGACCTCCAAAGTTGCTCAGATTCTTTTTAGTACCAATAAAGCAAAACTAAAGCATACATTTACCATTCAGGTGATTACATTTTACTGTAGATAAAAAAACGATTTTACGCAAAATAGCTTTTTAGCTAAAATTATCGCAAGCGAAAAAAATTTAAATGTTCAAGAGGGTTCTTTCTTGTTTTTAAATACATATCGTTCATTTACTGCAATAATGTCATAAATAAAAAAATGGTTTAATTCAACTTAATGGAAAAACAAAATTTCATTCCTCTCAAGAGTTGAGTATACAAGATATTTGTATGAAACTCTTACACAATATCAAGAACGATATAACGATCTATTCTGCATTATTAACTTAAAAATCTAATTTTTTGAGTTATGACGCTGTTGCCGAAATTTATCGATGTCTATATTTACATTACATTTACATTTCGAAAAAACCTTACAGTAGATATTTTCAAAATTATCACAAATTTTGAAATTATGACAATTTTAAACTGTTGGTAGGTCCATCAAATTTTAATCTTAAACATAAAACAAATTTTTTTCGTTTGCGATAATTTGACGCTAAAGTGACGATATTTATGTATAAATTCTAAATTTATTTATTTATTTTTTGTACAGATGCTGAATAAGTTGGTAGATATTCTTGATAAATTGGCTTCGGACCCAGAATGTTATGTTGTCGTCATTGGCACAAATGATGCTCATTTTTGTCAAGGTATTGATATTACTGATTTAACAACAATTGCTGATGAAAAGCGAAAAAATTATGCGGTAAATTTGGCCGCTTCTGCCAAGTAAGTAGATATTATGATTAGATAATTAATTATTCATATTGTATATAAACTGTAGACTCGAGCAGCTTTCGTATGTATTCTATTATCTGAACTGAACACAAAATATCATTGTATTAGTAAATCCTTACACAGCAACTTAGACATTTTCTTCCACTGATTCTGCGGTACGCACTGTGTACTTTGAATCTAAAGGATGTGACGAAAAACCATGTAACTACAATTTTTTTTTAATTTTAGAGGAGAAGGAAAAATGTCGCAAAAGAGTACAAGTGATTGTGGCGGGCTACATTATCTTTTTGATTATGTCATCTTTTGAATGTCTGCGAGCATGACAGTAGAAGCTTTAGAATTTGTAGATATGGTCTTTGTATATAATATATGTACATACATACAATAATTAATTAAAACCCCTATTTTTAAATTTTTGTCACCTACATGGTTTTACGTTTCAGTTAGAGTTCTCAATCGGGTTATTTTTTAAAAATTTCGGTGGAGGAGAAGATTTCTCAGATAGATGCTTTATATGAAAACAGTCAATGCCATTACTAAAAGAATATTTAATAGGGTATTCATTTAATCGGTCTTTTGCTTTAATCGATTAATCGCTCGATTAATTAATCGAGGTTTTGGTTTAATCGGTTAACAATCGGTTAATGTCGTTATTCATCGGTTAACCGATTAATACATTTTTTTTCATAAATTAAGTAATTTCAATGCATAAAATGCATAAATTATTTATTATTTTGAGTTTCTTAGTAAAAAAAACAATAACATAACAAACAAGAAAAATAATTCAGAAATATGTATTAATTAAAAAATAAGTCATCATTTTATAATCTTTTAGAAAAATAATCTGGTTTAAATGTTTAGGACTTAAGCGATTCCTTTATTTAGTTTTGATAAATGTTGGCTTTAAAAAAATCCTTTCACTTATCATATATGTTGCAGAAATCGAGAGCAATCCATAATACAGAATATCTAATTTCTCAGACTTTTTCCTGGATTTCTCTAAACATATAAAATATTCAATTATGCCATTAGAGTCCTGTTTTATTTTTTCAAATTCTTAGCACTTTTAATTGTTTTAGTTAATTCTGTTAAAATATTGCTTGTATTACTATCGATAGTTCATTCTGTTGTTAGGTCATCACCTGACTCGTCCTGGCAAAGCTCAGCACTTAGCATTCTGCAAAAATGTTTATTTCCGAATTATGTACTTAGTTTCCGCTTTTGTGCTGTATTTTAAAACATTGTTGTTAGAAGAAAATATTCCTGAGTGGAGGTATAAAATAAATGCATTTAAAACTGGAACTCCGTCTCTTATAAAATCTAATCCATAGATATTTAATTAAATCGTTGGAAATAATATTATTGGCTTTTATTATATTATTATTCAAAGAACTGTACCTTTTTTATATGAGACGAATCAATTAAACACTCAAAAAAATATGTTATAGTGCAATAAAAAATACAAAATTTTGTTACATTGGATAATCTGTTAATCGACTGAAATCAACCGCTTTAATCGTTAATAAAAAATAGCAAATTTTAAATTAACCATCAGTTAATCGGGTAGTAATTAATCGGTTAACCGATTGAATACCCCAATATTTACAAATCAAAGGGTTAAGTTTGCAAAAAGTTTAGCATTAGCGGAAACATTAATTTTGTCGATTTATTTTCGCATGTATCTAAAACGCAATTACCGGCTCAAACGCAAAAACCATTGCATAACATAAATTAAGATAATAATTTCAACAGAAAAAGCTTTCGATGTACGAAGACAACCAACAAAGGAAAAATAACCTGAAAATTTTTTCAATTAAAACAGTTTATCAAGAATAAAAATTGGTTTCAGTCAATTTGTCAATGGAATCAATTACTCGTGTGATCAAAAACTAAATTTTCTGAAGGTGCCTCCGCACGAGGCAACCGTTGCAATAACCTTTTGCTGTCACCTGTTTGAATTTTTCAGCACAAACTATGCAACCATTGCGGGAACTATTTTAGTTTTTTTTTTTTAGAATTTCTTGTTTCTTTGTAAACCTTTTTCTTATACAAATTATTTTTTTAACTTTTCCCTGACAATCAATGTATTAAGTTTTGTTTTCCACGGAAAGGGAAAAGTCTGGGAATTTGAGTACCCTATTTTCAGTTTTAAAACTCCAGAAAAATTACCGAATTTAGAAAACCGATTTGAAAAATTATTTCGGATTTTGATGAATTTTGCGGCATTCAAAGTAGCTTTCAAAATTACCATATTTAGAAAATCGTTTTTACAGTAAATTAAAATAAATTAAGTAAAGTGCGACTTTAGCTTGCACACGAAGGGTTCCGTACGAATTCACATATCGCGACCTTAGTATTGTTTTGGCCCATATGCCAAAAAGTCGGAATGGAGAAAAACAACAACGAAGATTTACATAAAGTTTTCTCAAAATATATCCGATAGAATTTTTTTTGTATTCTCACCACTGCTTCCAGCATATGTTTGGAAGAAAAATGTACATTTTTGTAAACTTTCATCAATCCGATTAAAAATTAACATCTTTTTACTGAAAGTAAAATATCTTGTTTTGTGCTCCAGTAACCACTTTTTTATTTTATTTGTAAAAAGTAGCTTTTGTTGCTCCATGAGTTTTTTCGTTGTGATTTTTTGTTTAATTTTAGTTTTTTTACTTTTTTAAGTATTTTTCGTTGTTTTTGGTGTTTTTTTGTCCTTTTTTAATTTTCGTTTTTTTCTGGATACTTTTCTTTTTTTTTTGCAATTTTTTTGTTTTTACCGATTTTTTTTCAGTTTTGGCGCTTTTTTCGGTTTTGGGGATTTTTTTTTGGGTTTTTGGTGATTTTTTCTTAGTTTTAGCGATTTTTTTTTGCTTATGATACATTTTTCGTTCTGGCGATTTTTGGTTTTTGAAATTTTTTTTTGTTTTGCCAATGTTTTTAGCTTTGGCGTTTTTTTGGCTTTGGTTTTTTTGTTTTAACGTTTTTTCGCTTTTTGACGATATTTTTAGTTTTAGCGATTTATTGTAGTTTTGGCGCTTTTTTCAGTTTTGGCCCTTTTTTCGGGGTTGGGGATTTTTTTTATGATTTTTTTTAGTTTAAGCGACTTTTTTCGTTTAGGCACTTTTTTCGTTTTGGCGATTTTTTTTTGTTTTGACGCTTTTTTTTTGTTTTTTCGGTTATTGACGTTTTTTAAGTTTTTTGGCGATCTTTTTAGTTTTTCTGATATTTTGCATTTTAGCGATTTTTTTAATTTTGCTGCTTTTTTCCTTTAAGCGCTTTTTTCATTTTAGCGTTTTTTTCGTTTTTTTAATTTTGGATTTTTTTTAGCTTAAGCGTTTTTTTTTAATTTCAAGATTTTACCTCTTACGTTTTCGAAGATACAGCAAATTGTCTAAATTACATATCAAAATTACTTTACCTGATAGAATGGCTGGTTATGCGGAATTATTTGCTCAGCTCGTTTTATGGAAAATAAAAAATGGTCCCAAAATAAGGTCCCTTATCGTGTTGGCGATTTTCGCCTTCGACTACGACATTTTTGTAATAGATTATAGAAAAATTTAGCGTGCTGTCTTTAATCTATTACAAAAATGTCGTAGTCGGAGACGAAAATCGCCAGACTCGTTAAGGGGTAGGAAAAATGGTCCCAAATTAAAAAATTAAAAGTAAGAAAACATGGCCCAAAAAGGTTTTGTTGTTGTTTTGAATGGAAAAATTATGGTGCCGTTTTCCATTTTTTCAGTTTGGGGACATTTTTCATTGGGACCATTTTTCCAATTTAAGGAAAACAGGCCTCAATAAAAAATATCACAAACAGAGAAATGACAAACGTCCACAAATATTTTCTATTGTAAACAACAACAAAAAATTGTTTGGGCCAATTTCCTTATTTTGGGGCCATTTTTCATTTTTGGTTTAAAGCCATTTTTCGTTTTTTAGTTTGGGGCCATTTTTATGGTGTCCATATTTAAAAATAAATTAACCTATTTAAAGCCAGTATCTTGCCTGTTTTGTATTTTTTTTTTCAAAATAAGAGTACTTCTATTTTAAATAAAATAGGCAAACGAAATAAAATATAATAAATTAAGTAAAGTGCGACTTTGGCTCGCACACGAAGGGTTCCGTACGATTACACATATATTGAACCAATAAATCAACTCAGTAATTTTGAACTTTAATAATTCTCTGAACATTTAATTTATTTGTAAGCAAAAGGACTGTATGTTAAGATATAACAAAGTAATAATACCAAAGCAAAAATCAAGAAAAAAGAGCTGGCGCTGCCAGACCAATAAAATAACGAAAGTAAATGTAAATGTAATAAAATAGATAAGTGATGTTAATCAGTTTGGGTTGCAACTCAAGACGATCTCCGAACATATATACATATCCCTTTTCGTTTTTGCCCTTTTTTCATTTTGGCAATTTTTTCGTTTAGCTTTTTTGTTTAATTTTAGTTTTTTTATTTTTGAACTTTTGTTCGTTGCTTTGGCGATTTTTTTGGTTTTCATTTTGCTGATTTTTTAATTTTTTTGTGACGATTTTTCGTTTTTTGCCGATTCTTTATGTTTTGGCGATTTTTTAGTTTTTTTTAACGTTTTTTCGCTTTTCGACGATATTTTTAGTTTTAGCGATTTGTTTAAGTCTTGGTGCTTTTTTCGGTTTTGGGAATTTTTTCCGTTTTTTTGTGGTTTTTTTAATTTAAATTTTTTTTTGTTTTGGCGCTTTTTTAGTTTTTTCGCTTTTTTTTGTTTTGACGTTGTTTTTCATTTTTGTGATTTTTTCCATTTTTTGCGATTTTTTCGGTTTTGATGATATTTTTAATTTAGCGAATTTTTGCGTTTTTTGGTTATTTTTTGCGTTTTGGGGTTTTTTTAATTATGGTGCTTTTTTCCTTTAAGCGTTTTTTTCATTTTGGCGATTTTTCGATTTGACATTTTTTTAATTCTGGAATTTTTTAGTTTTGATGTTTTTTAAATTTCAAGAGTATATATTACTTTTTTTTAATGAAATGTACAGTGATTTTTAATTTTTATTTAGTAATTTGCAATTATTTATTAAATTTGTCTTTTTTTACATAATTTAAGAAATAATTGGTGGTTTGTATGTTAATATACTCAAAAACAAAAATAACACTTTTGACAACAAAGGTCAATGCTGCCAGATTTATTACAGCAAATTAGCAGTTTGTAGTGCCCCCAGACAATTATTTTTAGTAAATGAGCTATTTAAAGCTAAAACGCAACAGAATTAATACTCGTATCAATTAATAAAAAAAATTGGAAGTAATTTTCAAGGCACTACATTTTCATTGCTTCCGAATAATCTATATTAAAAATATACAGATGATTAGTAGAAAAGCAAGTAAAAATTTATTTAAATCATAAAAAATTTTAATTCCTTTATAATTTTATAATATACTCACCACACTTGTTAAAAAATCGATTTTTTAAGGAAATTTATGAACTAATAATCGTCTAAAAGTACATAGTTACATATTCACTTAAACTCAATTGAAAACACTGTTGTTCATTTAAATTCGCATGAAAACAAAGAAGTTGCGAAATGGGTAATTTGTTACTATTGTTCCTAGTGGAAAATATCACTATAGAACGCCAAAAAGGAAATTTTTCTTAACGTCGCTTCCAATTCCGTATCGACAGTAAAATATCACCGATATCGATATTTTACTGAAGTATTGCTGATATATCGGTATCGGTTATTCCCTAATTATTAACTTTTGCCTTTTAATATTTTCCACCATTGTTTTTCATTTAATTTGACAAACACTTCTTCCTCAAATAAAAATTGTGTAAAATATTCTGCATCTTTAATTTTAAATGCAAAACAGGTTGCTATAAATGAGGGCTTTTTTGACTTATGCATTGTTCTGCTATCTTTCCGTTTTCTTCACTAGTTTGTTTGCCCATATATTTGTAATGCACCATATTCGCCAAATAATAAGTTGGAGTAGGTAAGCTTTTCATTAGCTTTTTAACAAAATCCTGTTTTTACAGTAGTATAGCATTCTTCAACAAATTACAACAAATTTAAACGGCAGTTGCAATTGTAGCGGAGTCACTTTGTAAAGTATTTAGAGCTTGTTGAGCTGGGAGCAACATTTCTTGGAGATTTAAAGCTTCATTATATTACTAAACGTTGTTTAACGATGCGATAATATTATTGAAGCTTTTCTTGCTAAATCTATACCGAAAATGGCTAATTTTACAACATAGCTTAGATAAATTATTAGATTATTTAAAAAGCCAATAAAACACGAAAAACCCAGGGAAAACCACGCCGGAATGGGTTTTATTTAAAAACCTGTGTTTTTTCCAACCCTGTGAGTAAAATCTTTTCTGCCTAAAAGGTCTTCGGCGCGGAATAAAGATTTTATCCTTAGCCAGCCTTTCCAGGTTTTAAACAGGTTAATTTTTTAACTTCCTGCAATCAAAGATAGGAAGTTACTGATTTCATCACGTTTTTCGAAAATCGAGTTTTCATCAGGTGCGCTACTCTGTAATTCGATTCGAAAAGTATATTGTTCGAATTTGTATCTTATACGAAAGCATTTGCTTTCGATTCGAAATACAAAGTAACCCCTCAGATCTCGACGTTTCGAAGTGTGTGTGAGTGAAAGTGTGTGCATGTGTGTGTGAGTTTATGTGTGTGAGTGAAAGTGTGTGCATGTGTGTGTGTGAGTTTATGTGTATGTAAACCTCTCATAACTTAGAAACGACTTAACCGATCGGAAGCAGATTTATGGCATTCAAAAGACATTGAACTCAATTAGATTCCGTGATATGGTGAACTCATTCGGTTCGGTAGATTTTGATAGTTTTCAAAAAGAAATTTTTCGAAAACATTTTTTTTTTCAAATAAATTCTAAACTACTAAACCGATCGAATCCAAAGTCTAATCAGCTCTTAAGCTTATAAAACTACGTCTACTACTGCGGTTGAATGGTTCGAGAGATATCGGTGTTGAAAAGTTTCGAAAAAATATCTTTATTTTAACTACTAAAAGTTCTTGTCAAATCGATTTTTAAGCTTAATTTTCTTTTTAACTTAAAAAACTGCGCCGAATACCGCAAATTATATAATTGGTTAAGTGGTTCGAGAGATATCGTGGTCGAAATTGTTGAAAAATATCTATATTTTTTAATTACATACTCCAAAAATCTATGGATTTTGCAGCGCTTTGAGATCGAAATTAGCGGGAAGTTCCAGGAAAATATGCGTTTCCGGGGATTTTTTTCTTAGAATCAAATTGTCTATCATATAGGATAGTTTTTCTATTAGGAGCATAGTAGCTGAAGTATATTTAAGCCAAAAAAACCCCTAAAACGAAAATAAATCCGGAAAACGAAAAAAATCTCTAAGAACAAAAAAAAAAAAAAAGACAAACCAAAAAAAGTCACAAAACCTAAAATTACACAAAACAAAAAAAAATCTTCAAAACGAAAAAAATCGCCAAGGTAAAAAAAATAATACCCATACCGGCAAAACGGAATAAGAAAAAAAAAACACTAACAAATACGGTCTTTCGAGAGTCGCTTAGTTTCAATTCTTCGCCATCTCCTTTGTTGTGGTCCGCTTGTAGTTGATGTTAGAAAAATCAAAGCTTATCACTTAAGTTTTCTTGTGGGATCATTGTTAGCTTTGAAATCTAGGCTGTCAGAAATTTGTATTCAGAACCATTGTAACGTCAATAAAAAATAAGTTTCTGATATAATATTGATCTTTAAAAGAGAGCTTGTAATGTGCAGTGTTTTCTTCATATAATTATAACTTGTGTTAACAATTAAAGTAGGCAAATAAAAATCTACTCATAATCATTTCATCATATTCTATTTTTAGAAATTATTTAAAGACTCTCGCAACCTACCCCAAACCTATTGTAGGGGGCGTTAACGGAAATCTTATTAATTTTGGTGTCATACAATTGGCGTTATTCGATGTTGTAATAGCAAGTGACAAAACTACTTTTGAAACTCCATACTGCAAAATGGGACAAACTCCAGAGGGCTTTTGTATTTGGCATAATATGAATAAAATACGAGGATCTTTCGTAAGTCATTTGAACAATTTTATTTCAATAATCTTTTTATTTTGTTAATATTTGTTTAATGTTTAGAAAACTAAACTATTTTGGTTATGTGAAAAGGTACAATCTACCGAAGCAGCGTTAGCAGGCCTAGTAAATAAATTAACATCTATTAACAAGGTTAATGATGATGCGTTAATGGCAGCGAGAAGAATTGCCTCTTTATCCGCTGAGGTAAGTTTATACCCGAATTGTTTAGAATTTAATTGCATTATTATTATTATTGTAATTTTTTCTTAATTAAGTCGCATCGCGTTATGAAAAAGACTGTTATAAATAGTCATTTGGATGTAATCGTTAACTCTTTGGATGACGAATTCAATGCGATTATAAAACAATGGACATCGACTGAATGTTTGGAGAGTTTAAAAAAATATATTGGTCATAATTGATCACATTGAAAACCATAATTTCATTTTTCTAAGTTTTATTTTATTTGTTTGTAGTATTAATTCAAAATAATTCTTATTACATAACAGTTATGTATGATTTTCAAATAAGAATATGTTTTATGTTTACTTGATATTTTTTAATGTAATTAAAATTTGAGGTATATACATAAAAATAAGAGTATTTCGTCATATAAAATGCAAAGGGGCTATCATAATTTAAAAAAAATTCAGGAGATAAAAAACTTAATAAAAAAAAAGTAAACTATTGGGATTATAAAAACGATTTTTTATGGATAGTATCATTGATAAAGTCTACATTAAAGATATTAGGCTGAAAAACACAATTTTTCTAATCACAGTAGATTGCGTTCTTTTATTAAGTTTTTTATCTCCTGAATATTTTTTAAGAATTATTATACTTCTTTTGCATTTTATATAACGATATGTATTTAGTTATTTTATTGCGGCCTGTTATGACGAATTAAAATATTTAGCACTTCTCTCTAGCAATTAAAGATATAATTTTGAACAAATAAAAAGTTAAAAACAATGAGAATATTTTAATCATACCACATTGTTGCCGACATTATTTTCTTAATCATTCATTTGCAGTAAATACTAAAAAACGTGCATACTTTTAGGACCGTCAAATAAATATTTGGTCATGAGCTTTCCATGTTAATAAAAAGCTCAATGTGAGAGAGTAAAAAAACCCCTCAAGGTATAAAAACTTTATCATTGTAAAAACGAAATACAAAATAAACGGAATCTAAAGCACCAAAAATGTACTTTTTCGGAATGACAACTACGAAATCAGAACCAATCCGAACGGAATCTGTGACACGGCCGACTAATAAGGAAGAAGAGAACACAAGAAATAGCAACATTATTCGTTTATTGTTATTGTACGAAAAAACGTAATTACCCACACAAACAATGAAATATCATAATTTTGTGTATGTACAAATTAGAAAATAACAACTTTCCAAGTAGCAGTTACTTGACAAATTTTGTCACAACTGTGATTCGTGATTTTTCAGTAATAGTGATTAAATCACAGAAATACAGAAATATCGCTCATCTCTCTCACAATTTTTAAAGTAAGCAAAGCACCACAATAGTCGAATTAAAAACCAAAACACAAATGATAAAAATCAGTTGTTTCACTTTGATGAAAGTTGTTATCCATAATAAGAATGTGACAACTACGCCCCAACTATCAATTAAATTGTGAATCATAATGGGGCCCTTCAATAGTGTTATAACTCAAAAAAATACTTTTGTATAAAATTACTTTAACGTTTTCTCAAAGGAAAAATAAAAGAGAAGAAATTCTCTCGAGAGGCGAGTACACAAGATATTTCAACGAAATTTTTACACAATATAAATAACAATATGATGATTAATTCGGCATTATTAACTAAAAAAATTACGTTTTTTGAGTTATGACACTATTAAAGTAAATGAGCGAAATGTTAATCTAATATAACCCCCCGACCAAAAAAATTGGACCGACCTTATGTAACTTTTTGTTTCAAATGTGACTATTAGGGTATTCATTTGAATCGACTTTTCAATTATTCGATTAATAAATTAATCGAAATTGAGGATTTTCAATTACTCGAACAACCGAGTAAAACTGTTATTTCGTTCTAGTTATTCGAGTAAGCTTTTCTCATCGGGAAAAATTTTATAATTATAGTAGTTATGCCGTTTTTTGCAGGGTGATTTATAAAATAATTAAACTGGATACATTAAAATAAACAAAGAAAATCTAAGTTTTTTGTTACTCACACTCGCATTCAAAAGTTCTCACATTAGTTACAGAACACGCGTACTGTTCTGTATTTAATGCGGAATAAAAATAATTGGAATATAAATATTAACTTGTAACAACAAAGCTTTCATAATTCCAAACACTTTCATTTCGCATTTAGAGGGTGCTGTTGGCTGAGTAGTTAGCGCGTTTGCCTACAAGCCCTGAAGTCTTGAGTTCAAGACAAGTTTCAGGCAAGCCAACAACAGCATGAGCATTAGACCGTCTCACTTAAATTTTTTTTCGAAATTCCTTCATGAACATCGATTTTCTTAATCTTCTCTAAAACCAAGAATTTTAGTGTATAACACTTAAATATTGATGAACGGGAAGTGGTCTCTCAAATCGTATTTTTTTTTGTTTTTTTTTTAGGAAAAATTAATTTTTTTCCAAAAAATGAATAAATCTTGCTTTAGTAGTTTGCCTCTAACTCAAGCACTTCTTAACGGATTTGAACTTCATTACATGCATTAGAAAGCTTATTAAATTTCCTAAATGTTTCTTGAAGCAACATTGCCATTTTGATCGATGGTTTCTTATTCATAGCATTACAGTTTCAGATTTTCAAATACAAACATATTTTTTTTTCATTTATGGTTACCTTTTCTTATATAAAAATTTAACGAGGCAAAATTATTATATTCTGTAAATGCAGTATGGTAGAAAATTTTAAGACAAAGATTTTGGTGTAAATAACAGTAAGTAGCATTCTGTAGAGAAAAACTGCAATTTTAGACGAAATGCCGAAATGACTAAAGTTGTTTATTTGTAAATTTACTTCAATTTCATAATCACATTAATATAAAGTAAGAAGAGGTTGATGTTGGTTTTTTATTTCTTCAAATTTGCTAAAGTTGTACTTTTGTTGGAGTTTGGATGCGTTTTGTGAAAATGCTCGATGACTTGAATCAAATCATTTTGCTCACTGTTTTTCATCACTAGTGTGTTGTTGACGGTTTTTAGAAGGCCAATTGCGCGCTCAGCAGGGTCGTTAACTACTGTTAAGTTTATTGTAATCTGTTAAATTTTTCTGAAATTTTCATTTTCGGAGCCAACAGGAAGATGGACTTTGAATAAAGTCAATTGATTCCAATAATATCGAAAAACATTTTTGTGTTCTCTGACACCAGCTCAACGATTTTCAGGTTAGCTTCTTAAAAAAAAAACACTTATAACGAAACAAATTTTGCTGGTCCCTTGGACTATTTAAAGCGGATGCCATTTCGCCCAACGTATTTCGTGAATGTCCAACAATATAGCAAAATAAATTTTTCTGTGGCGGAGGCTGCTTTGGAAATAATGTCAACAATGCAAACAAGCACTGCTTGTCTAAAATTTGTATTGAAATCACTAAAAAAACTGAGTGCTTTTGATATAAATTTTAGACAAGCGGTGCTTGTTTGTATTGTGGAAACCACACATTAATCTCGTTCTTAAAAACTCACTCCAAGTTGTGTATTTAGAAATTCAAATACAAACGAAAAAATCAATTACAAACGGATTTCATGAACGCAATCAACCGGTTTTGTAGAGAAAACGATACGAAACCAATCAGTATTGGATTATGTGAACAAGCAGATTACTGCTTCTGTTTTTTATTTAAAAAGCATATGCGAGATACGTAATTAGTGAACAGCTAGCTCATTTGCCCTTTTTATTACCCGACTACGACAAAAGGATAGTTATGTGTTTAACCTGTACGATGTATTGTACTGCTTATAATATCGGATAAGTAAATAATTGAAAATTTAATTTTTTTTATATTTTTTATTATACGGTTTTGAGAAGATAAAATTAAGAGTAGTTTTTTGATTTTATAAGTTGATAATAATAATAATTCAAGTATTAAAATATGTGGCCCCTTATTTAAGGTATTCCTTAATTAATCAATTTCCTTTTTTCTAACTAACATGAGTGTATTTCATTTTCTACTCGATTTATTTCAGATTTCATAGTTTTTATTATCATTTCAAACTTTTGGATATCTGAACTAATTTTTCCTAAACTAGCAGCCACATCGCGCATACGCTCCCGATCAATTTGTACCTGTATATCACGTGATTCTTTGGTCATTTGACCCGTTCGTGAAACCAAATCATAGATTTCATTACAGGATGCATGCAAAGAAGCTAGCAGTTTGTAGGCTTGTTTAGCATGTAAATCATGTTTGGCACTTTGAAATAACAAATCGTCGGTATAATTGAACTGCCTTTGCAGTTGAGCGGAAACGGAGTTCAGTTGCTTTTGTAGATCTTTAGTATCATCTAGAATCTTGTAAATGTCATTACGTTGTTTGCGTATATTACCAATAAACTCATAAATACGTATTGTATATTCCTTACGTAAAGCAACACCACTTGTAACTTTCTTCAATTCGTCTTCTAATACTGCGTGGTTGTGGTTTTTTTCCACCAATGCTGTTTGTAAGTGCTGAATTGTTGATCTTAGTTCGTGTATACTTTGTTGATTTTTTGATTCTCTTATCTTTTTCAAGTCCTCTATTTGTTGCAAGGCTAGATGTCTATGTAATTGCCACTGGCTTTCTACAGCCAAATGCCGTTCTCTAATTTTTTCTATCAAGTTTTCCAGTTTATTTAAATTTTCTTCTGAATTTTCCAAGATCACCAAAGTTCGTTCATGAATTTTATATTTCTTTTTCATATCCTCCATTTGAGCTCCGATTTCCGACCGCTGTTGGCGCAATTGATTAAGTTTTATATTAGCAGTTTCACGTTCTTTGCATATTTGGTGATTTTGTAGTTTGAGTAATTCTACTTCTTCGGATATATTTTCCAGGGGACTTTTAATTGAATTCTCTGCTTCATTTTGCGCACATTTGTGGCTATCATTGTCCTTTACCACAGATTTAACGGGTGAAGGAATTATTGGTTGCATTGCGCGCACTAGTGATAAACGTAAATCTTCAAGGGACCGCTGAGATGGTGCATACACGTCAATTGCATTTTGATGTAAGACTGAACTGACTAAATCATAATCTTCAAAGGAAGTTTGTTGAAAAATATTGGGAATTTGATAAGTAACTATTGATTGTTGTTCACTTTGTGTTGACTTTTCAATTTTGGGAATGTTTAAATTAAGTTGAGGGATAAAATCCGCATTAAGGCCGCTACAGCCGAAATACTTCCTATTGCCAATGCTACGACAATATTGTGGAATCCAAGGTGCTTTAAGCTGCAGCATTATATCTTTTCGTACATCTAACATAAGAAGGTCAAAATCATTTTTGTCTTGTTGCTCCGGATCATCCAGACTACCAATTTGCTCCTTAGGCAATTGTTCGATTAAAAACATAAACAAACGGCGAATATCCACCTCATTTGGGTAGAGAAATGTCTGGTAACCAATATCACCGCGGTAGCCGGCGATACTGCACATCTCCGCCAAACTAGTAGCTATTGTAAAACGGTGAGCTATATTTTCTGGCAGTGCTTTTGGTACCACAGCATCCTGATTTATTTCTTGTAAACACTTTGATACTGCTCTTACCAAGACATCCGGTGTAAAATGTTTTAGTCTGAATACTTCATTTTCGTCGACATTTTCAATTTTGCATCCAATTTGTTTAAGGGAATGTATGATTATTTTGTCCACTTCATCCATTTTTTATTTAGTATCGTTTCTATATCCTTGTCGTGTATGAAAATACAATTTGTTAGTTTTCTGCATTAATTAATAAACTGTTGTTATTATTGTTTCCCCTTACCATCTGTTTTGACTTTATTAACCCTAGACAGATAACGTATGTCTGCCAGACCCGAAACAATTCACGCTGTTGTTAGCTGTTTTTCGTATATGTAATTTGACATTTGTTGTGATAAAAATATATCAGGTATAGACATAGGGATATAGAGCTGGTTGCGCTAATAGTTCAACGTTTTTTACTACTAGTGAAGTATTTTTAAACAAAATTTCTATAGTTGTATCATGGCCACACCATGATCAAATAATCAGGTAAGTGCAACTCGACAGCTGTTTATTGTTTACCATCGTACAGATGTCAAACTTCATATAAGAAAAGTAAACAACATTTTTTATATATGGAGTTCGCATGACATCTTCAAGATTATGGCATTTTTGTTGTACAGATGCTTAGACCTAATTATTTGATCATGTTCCCGATGAATAGCTTTTAAATCTTGGTATCTTTCTCTTTTAAATGTTGTGGTGGAAAATTGTTATATTCAGTATTATCGGTTCTTATCAGGAACAATGTCTATATATAAGATCTGTGCCTCAGCCCATGTGTTAGATAAGCAAGATGTCAAATTTTAGTATACTTTACCAATACGCTCACATTTTAATATTTGGTTTGATTTTTTCTCACACATTTTTGACACCACAATTCCCAAAAAAGCTGCTTTGTTGTATCAATTTGCCGATAAGTATACCTTATAGATCTATCTTGATCAGGACTTTGTCGTTGGTGGTTATTTTTGTGGTGTAAATGGATTTCGTTCTGAGAAATTAGCAAACCATTACTCTACGTCTCCACCTAACTTGAAATGCTGTTGTAACTTGAAGTTATGACTGCGTTGTTAAAACAATTGCACTAACAACTATGTTATAACCTGAAAATAGCATTAACTTGAGCGGTCTACTCTTAAGCTGAAAGTCCATAACACGCGTTTCGTGCGTTGCGCGTTTTGTGTGTCTCATACTTTAGATGCCCTTCTAAATTCAAGTTACATGCAACGCTTTTTGTGCGCCAATGTTTATGTTCTGATCAGCTGTAGTGTAAATATTTTTATCAAATAAAAATAATTTTTGCAAAAATGTTAATTGAAATTGAAATGTTAAGAGAATTTGTGGAGTTTATTGAGTTTATAAGTATAATATTTTGTGCAACAAGGGCACGTCCCTTGTATTTGGAACGGGAAGTGAGTGGTTTTTTGAACTCAGCGAGACCTATTCCAACAGATTATCGGCTCTTCTTGACTTTAATGTAAATTTAATTGGGTCAGTACAATATTGAATAAAGTATAAAGATAAATTGATAAAATTAATAAACATAACAGAGATGAAACTTATTACATAAAATTAGTCGATAAATAAAATGAAAATTTTGTTGATGAAAGAATTGTGTTAAATAATTAATTTTAATACATTTTATTCTTGAAAACATTTGTAAACTCTATTGCGATAGGGTTTTTTTTATTAACTTCTTTTTTGTAAAAAAATTTTATAAAAATAGTACACCATACAAACATATTTATCGATAACATTGAAAATATAATATAATTTGTCATCCCTGACTTTCCAAAACAGCTGTAATTTTTTATGGCGCATGCTACGCATACAAAAGTAGAAAGTAAACCTACTTTTCGCGTCAAGCGTTTTACGCTTTGTGCTATCGTCACATACATATACACTGATTCTACTTTTTTGACAGCCGCTTATTACGCGTTACCGTGTTTAGACATGTAAGTACTTGCATGCAAGTTCTGTGTACGTATTATCAACGAAAAAGCAATTTGTATTCGTTTCTCTGTCTTTCTCATAGCTGAACCAAAAGTGTGTTAGTGGAAAAGTTTGAGTGAAGCCATGGCTATGTTTCATTAATAGATGTTTCTGCGACAACATCAAGGAATTCACAGCAACATTGATTAATGCGCACCGAAGCCTTACTTTGGTGGGCTATTCCTCTCACTTGTTCCCAGCAGGGAACAGTACTTCTCATCCCTCAACCCTGATGGAGCGATCAAAGTCTTTACGGATGGCTCCAAAAGGGGCAACAGAACTGGCGGAGGCTTCTATGTGGAAAACTTCAACGTAAGGGTCCCATTTAGGCAGCAGGACGGTTGTAGCGTCTTGCAAGCTGAAATCTCCGCTATGACTAGGGCGGCAAGATGGCTTAGGTACTACAGAATATCGGAAGATATGTATATATTTACCGACAGCAAAGCGGCCATCTCCGCTATAAATGGTGTATACACCACTTCCGTGGCGGTTGTCGAATGCCGGGTATCTCTAAACGAGATAGCGAGACATTCGAGAGTAACACTAGGTTGGGTTCCGGGACACTCAGATTGTTCCGGGAACGATATTGCGGACGGAATTCCCAAACAGGGCGTGACATTGAGCAACTCGATGATATGCTACTTCGTTGGCATCCCTCTATCACATTGTAAATCACTGATACGGCTTGAATCATTCAGGCTGGCACAATATAGGTGGGAACGCGAAGGCACCTGCCGCGTGGCTAGGTCCATGTGGCCCCACTACGACCTCAGCAGGACACGAGATCTGCTCAGGCTCGGTAAAGGTCGAACGAAACTATTAGTAACAGTGCTCACAGGGCACTGTAATATTGAGACTGTTCTCCATCTTCCATGTCAGTGTATGGCTCTAGCCAGCTTAAGGACGAGAATCTTGGGCGCTAGCATATTTCCAGACTTAGAGAGTCTGGCTAATGTAGGGCTAGTCAGGTTATCCTCCTACTTAGTTCAATCGGGATGGTTTGACACGGCGGCAGGGCAGTCGTAATTTCTATGCCCTGTCTGCTCTATGGTAACACAAAGGGGCCGAATCAACGGACCCATGTGAGTCACTTCTACAGTCGTGACTGCCCTCCTTACCTAACCTAACCTAGTTCAAGAATTGTTATGTTTATTATGTTATTGTTTACTTATAAACTCAAAATAATAAATAGTTTATACATTTTTGTTTGTTGAAATTACTTGATTAATGAAAAAGCTTTATTAATCGGTTAACCGATTAATACCGCCATTAAACGATTAAGCCAAAATCTCGATTAACTAATCGAGCGATTAACCGATTAAAGCAGAAGCCCGATTAAATGAATACCCTAATACATACACAAGAAAAGTTTGAAACAAGCGATAGTATGATACCTTTTCATCATATTGATGTCACATTGTCATCACATGTGTTATCAATATGAAATAGAATGAGCGCGAAGAGTAAGTGCGGAAAACAACAAAAACATACTCTTGACACAAATGAATAAAAGAAGTTGTGGCAAAAAACTATTCTGTTTGTTCTAGATCAGTTGTGCTTTTAAAGTTAATTAAATAGTACCGCGTGGTGTTCTTGTGAGTGAAATTTATAAGTATAAATATATACATACATATTTTTAATTATTTGTTATAAGTTCATTTGATTGCACTTTTTTTCTTTTTATTTGTTTTTAAAGTTACTTTGTATTTGTATTCTTGTTGTTATTTGCTTTTGCCTTCCTACTACTTGTGGAGAAAAAGAAAAAAGTGTAATTATATCAACTTAATAAATAGCAAAGCAAGGTGGATAGAAAAAATAAAAAGTAATATAATGAAAGTAAAAATTTGTTATAAGAAATATTATATGAATAAAATCAATTTTTATTGTAATAAAAACATAATTATATTGTAGTTTTTATTTATTTCGCCATAATATCAGTTATAGTTATAGGTGATGTAAAAGTTGACATCACAATGATGTAGTGTCATTGGGTCAAAAATGAAGACACTTGACATAGTATTGATGTCAAATTACATCAGCGTTATGACGGGGTTTCTATTAGTGACATCATATTGATGACATTTTGACATAAAATTGATGTCAACTCGTCCTTTCTCTGATGTCGGTGTGTCATTGTATTGATGATAGATTTGTCATCATTGGTATTGATGATCAGCTACTGTAAAGGTTGACATCACCATGATGTTAAGTGTCATGGGGTCAAAAATGAAGACACTTGACATAGCATTGATGTCAGATTACATCAGGGTTATGACGCTTTTTCTATCAGTATAGGGCATGTTCTGCAGACTAGCTATGTGTCGCTTTCAGATCCCTCCATGTATGATACATTAGGGTGATTATTTTTTGCAAGTATTTTTTTTTGCAGTCCCCACTTGAAATTCTGTTGGAAATGTTTAAAAAAAGTACTCTGAAAGTTACAGCCCTTAATATTAATTTTAAGTACTTTCCCAAAGCGTGGAAAGATTTTCTATACAAAATACACGTAAAAATAATGTGTTTTTTTATTAAAAATTCTAATACTCAGCCGCATTTTATGATATTGCATTGTGCCTGATCTCGATTTACTCGGAATAAAACGGGCTTCAAGAAGGCATATGGCGATGAAAGTGTAACTTGTAGTGGTGAGTTGGTACGGGTCACTGAATTTGATTTTTACATAAAATTCTCGCTTTTTTCTGTTATCTGCAAAATAATCAACTTTACGAAAAAAATTGTATTAGAAAATTTGTTGGAAACTTAATTTTACACAAAAATATTATATAGACCAAATAGGTTAGATTAATCTTTCTTGAGATATTAGACTTTAACTTATAAGTAGCAGAAAATTTTTCATAAAAAATTTTCCATATTCATTTTCCAATTCACAATCTTGTGCAAATGGTCTTGCATCGTTGCATTTGCAAAATGGTATAGTCAGGGATCCAAAAGTTGGTACAATTGTACTTTTTTTTCACTATTTGAAAGTCAAAAGTACAATAGCACCCCAATTACTAATTTAGCACTATTTAAAAAAAATTTTAGAGTGACAGGGTTTGTTTGAATTTGGAACGATTTTCCGTAATCCCACGTCAAATTTGGTTGATAAACAGATTGATTGGTTTCGGCTATGTGCCATTTTCAGTGTTCTCTTGAATATTAAAGAAGAAGGAAAATCGTTCAGAATTATTAAATCTTTAAAAAATGGCAACATATGTACCTTTTGGCGCAAGTTATAAAAACGAGCGAAATAACTGATATTTAGAGAATTGCTAGGGGAATTATTATCCATTCTACATTCATCAGCAAATATGGAAAGGATATCACAATATAATGAAAACCAAAGAGAGTTACACTGTTTGTTTCGAATGTCTCCAATCTAATCCAAACAAAGGATTTGCTGAAGTCATCTAATTCATGCTGCTACAATTTATGACTAACAGTTTGTTAGCAAAAAGTATATTCTAAATAATCCTTTTATATTCAGATATGAACAACTTATACTCTTTTGTGTGAATGAAATTAAACATTAATATTAATTGTTAAGTTTATTTGCATACATATGTGATGATCCTGATGAAGAGGGGCCTTATTTTCCCAGCAGGACCTTTCAGTAGAGCCAAAATAGCTGTTAGAGTAAATCTTGAAAATTGTTTATAGCGATGAAAGTGTTAAGGTGAAGGTACATAGCATGCGTTAAATACGCTAATGCGTTACAGACTTCTGTCAAAAAAGTTGAAATAGTGTGTTTCTATAAGGCAAGATACAAAGAGAAGTTTGCGACGCGCGTAACTCGCAAAAAGTTGAACATTCTTCAACTTTCACGCGTCGTATACAAAATGACAGGTAGTGCTGCCAGATTCATATGCTAAAATGTTTGTTTAATGGAAATAAATTATTAGAAAATAATTTTATTTTTATTAAAAAAATGGATGAAAACTGCATTAAATATATAAAGAAAAATAAAACTTAAAGGCAAGACAAAATATAGCCGGCAAAGGCTTGAAATTGTATAAGCAGAAGAGCTTCAAAAGCGTGGTGTGTAACTTGCCATTCTTAAAGCGTTAAAAGTTCGAAAAGTGAGAAAAGCGTTGCCGCGTAACGCGTGGTATGTACCTCCACCTTAATTTGTACTGGTGAGTTGGTACGAGTCACTGAAGTTAATTTTTACTTAAAATTCTCGTTTTTTTGCTGTTATCTCCGAAATAATAAACTGTACCAAAATAATGTAAATGGAAAGTTTGTTAAATACCTCATTTTCGACAGAAATGTTATATAGACTAAATCGTTTAAATTAATATTTCTTGAGATATTAGACTTTAACTTATGACTGGTACAGTGTAGCGCAGAATGAGCTATATGGTTTAAATGTTTTATAACTTTTTATTTATGCGATTATTAAAATTTTTTTTAATACAGTATATTATTGGGGAATTTTTTGCAATTAGCTTTGAAAAATTATATCCTGTAAGTGATATCCATTTTCTTCTTCGCACATACGTTTTCTGCTTCGCACATACGTGCTCTGTTTAGCATATTTTGCATAACTTTTCGCAAAATTTCGGGTGTAATGGCCATGATTTAATTTCGAATGTTGGTTTTTAATTGGAGTATGGTTCTTGGTTTGTTAACGTACACTCTTTCTTTCAAATATCCCCGGGAGCCAGGAGCTGTTAAATCTGGTGAACGTGGTGGCCAGTTAACATCGCTTGTGCGCGAAATAATGCGTTCGCCGAATATGTCCCTTAACAAAGCAATTGAGGCACCTACAGTATGTGCTGGTGTTCGATCGTGTAATGATTCATAATTAATTCTTCAAAGTGACCTGTACCAATTCACCACTACAAGTTACACTTTCGTCGTCATATGCATTTCTGAAGCCCGTTTTATTCCGAGTAAAACAAGGTCAAGTATAATGTAATACCATCAAATGCGGCTGAGTATTAGAATTTTTAATAAAACACATTATTTTTATGTGTATTTTGTATGGAAAATCTTTCCACGCTTTGGGAAAGTGCTTAAAATTAATATTGAAGGCTGTAACTTTCAGGGTACTTTTTTTAACATTTCCAACAGAATTTCAAGTGGGGACTGCAAAAAAAAAACATACTTGGAAAAAAACAATACCCTAATGATACATCCATAAGTAGTTTTAAATCAAGATTTAGATAATATACTATTTGTATGGACAACTTTTATTAATAGATAATTTTTTGGCGGGATACAAAAAACCTATACCATCAATTGAAGTTCTAACACTAAATAGGGGGTTTGTAAGTTTTTTTTTCTATTATCTCATCATAATTTTCTGAAAGCTGTATATAAAAAATATATGTATATGCATGTACATATGTTTGTATATTACATTTCATATGTGTGTTTCAAAATCTTTTTCTGGGCGTGTGTTCAGTGTGAGATATTTTTAATAGATTATTGTGATTCCAATTAAAGAGAGGCACGTGCATTATTACCAATAGTTTGTCATAATTCATAATAAAAAACGTATTTTATGTGTCTAATCACCATCTTCATCTTTATCATTTTCATCTTCATCTTCTTGTGCTAATAAAGAACTATTGCGCGACATTTTCATATAAGCAGCACAGATACATTCACATACAAAACGATATTGGCTCTGCAATGAAGAATTAATGGCATATTATAGTTTTAAAGCCATCAGTTAATAATTTTATAATCATGGTAAAAACACGTCAAATGTCTGCTTATTTTCCACTTGCAAAAATATATTAATCAAAAGTAATAATCACTAAAGAAATTTTTGGAAAATTTTGAATTTAATGCCATTTTTTTACAATAAACACTTTCGGTACTTTTAATTAAAAAATCAATTGTAAAAAAACTGTTGGAAATAACTTAACGACGCATTGGCTTATACATAGCTAAAAATAAATAACTTAAGGGAATAAATGAGACTAGTTTTTGATAATAAAATTCTGGTATTTTTTTCCATTCTTCCAATATGGCCTTTTCTGGTTCAGATTTGCGGGAAATCATGTACTCCTGGTCTTTTTTTATTGAGATATATAATACCACAAATTGTTCATAGTGTTTCCATGATATGGGGCATTAGAGCCGTTCAAAAAAGAATTATTTTATTTTTTCAAACGCCGCAGCGAAATACATTCTGGGGGTTAATACAGGATGACTGTTAAAATCGGAGCTTTTAATTTTAATATTTAGAAGTCCCGCATCGCAGATTTCTATTTCCCACACAATTTGCACAGGGAAATTTTATTTGTTTTCTTAAAAATGTTGTATATCTATGATTTTCAGAAATTTTAATTGACCTTTATATATTATTTAATAACTTTTTTTTCAAGCTTGAGGTCTTTTTTATAAAAGTTAGCTATATTTATTTAAATTCGACATTTTAACACGCCTTTGGGTGTCTTCTTCAGGGGAAATGATTGAATTAACCAATTCAATTGGTTAATTCAAGAATTTAAACTTATGCCGGGCACTCAAATTTTCTTTCGGAATGTAGAACTTGCCTGTATAACGGCATTTTTCACAATGTATGATTAAAAATTAACGAGGATTTTAACGGCAAGTGATGTATGCCGAACTTGCCGTTAAAGTTCACGTTGACCGTTAATCATACATTGTGAAAAGGGCCGTAGATAAAAGTACTAACAGTTAATGTAAAGCTTTTTGAGTGTACCAACCAGGGATGGCAAATGAGATTTTAAAGTTGTACCAATTGTTCTCCAAAATTGTACTTTTTTTGACATAATTGTACCAAAACAGATTTTTGAAACCAGAAAAATTGTTTAAGTACAGAAATACATCACTTTTCTGTACATATATCTGTGGGAAAAGGGAAACTGTGCTTAAGTCGGATTTAGCTAGTGCAATTTCTAATCTAAAATAGCTCACATACTAGCTATTGGAAGGTAGAACGACATACATACATAGTTTCAATAGTTAAAGTTCCGAAAAAACTACATTTACTACAATGCAAATAAATTTATAAAATTTTATTTTTTCCAGATTCTAATATGTATCATGATCAGTAAGACCTGGAAATTATAGAGACGTTTTGTGAGCTAACCTTATTTGACCACTTTTAAGCCGAACTTTGTTTTCAATACTTCGCAAAATTTAAATTTTATTTAGATAAAAGTGGCATATGTAAGAGCGGACGAAAAGGATAAAATATTTTATCACAATAATAGAACTGCAATAAGTAGGTTTTCAAAAAAAAATTTGAAAAAATTGCAAGTCGAACATATTCTTTTTACTACAAACTAAATTTAAGTAATTTTGTATGAAGAATAACTTCGGATTTTTTCATTTAAGGCTCGTTTCCGCATACACTGTAATCGTAGACGAAAACAAAATTCCATACATTAGAAACGAAAAAAGCTCTGCAGAAACGAGCCTTAACTGGCTTATAAGTTTCTTCTTTTAGTCAGATCTTAAAAAATTTTATGCTTCGTGTTTTCGACACAAAATTATCTGTAACTTGTAGGTTTAAAACAATTTATAAAATTTTGATTCCATCTTACTGGAGAAAATAATTGTTGAATTTAAAAAAATTCTAAAAATTCACTTTTTTAATTTTAAGGCCTGCTACTTAATGAATTTTTTAAGTACATATGGAACTGTGTATGTGCGTATAGTCTGTGGACTTTTGACAAAAGCACTTAAGTCGACTTAAGAACATTTCGAATTTTTATTAACATTAAATACAGATTTTTAAGGCGCGTATTTTAGTCTAATCGCCATTTTAGTTCATCCCGATTTTTCTTAATTTGTGACCGATCAGCAAAGAATTTAAATATGTATGCCAAAAAAGGAAAAAATTCAATATGAAACTGAATAAAAATCACTTAGTTTTACTTAACTTTCACTTTTTTCATCACTTTAACAATACTTTGGCTTTCCTGAAAATTTTTGAAAATTGCACTTAAGCTGTTTTGTCAAAAGTTCACAGACATATAATCATAGAAATTCAATGTATTTACAACATCCGGCTTCCAACAACATATTTGTTTTAAATCCCGCTTTTTATCATATTTTCTTCGAAATCCCGCTTTTCAATCGCTTTTGTCCCGCGTTTTGGAAAAACTTTCTGGTCCCGTTAATCAAGCCAGATTTAAATTAGGGATGTAACGAATACCGATACCGATACCGATATATCGGCGATACTTCAGATTTTCCGATACATCGGTATCGGCGATATTTTACTGTCGATACGACGTTACTTTTAAAATTTTTTTCAGAGTTTTTTTTAACAAATAATTTATTTTTGTTAAATTTTACCATGAATTAAATTCACTTCGCTATTTTTTAAATCTTATCAATATCAATTTTAAAAATTAATAATATTTTATGCTGTTATTTTGTAAAAAAATTATTTATTTTTTGTTAATTTTACCATGAATTCAAATTCAAGTCGTAGTTTTTTAAATTCCAGCAAAAAAAGACACTCCAAAGAAGTCATGAAAATGTAGAATTCGCGATCCGGAAGTATTGCAAATTTGGATAATTTCTAATTAGTTTTACATATCCTTGCCATTGCAAGAAGTTCTGTTTTTCGATTACCAATCACCGAATTGGAAGCGATGCTAGGATAAATTTCTTTTTCGGTATTCTATAATGGTTTTTCCTCAAGGAAAAAGGATAAAAAATTACCCATTTTCACAATTTTTTATGCGAATTTAAACTCAAAACTTTATTTTCATGTAAATTTAAGTGAATAAATATAAACTTTTAGAAGACTTTTAATAATTAAGATATTAAGTTATTTAGAAGATTATTAGTTGATAAATGTTCTTTAAAAAATAGATTTTTTAAAAAGCATTGCTTTTCTACTAATCTGCATATTTTTAATTTAGATTTTTTTGAAGCAAAGAAAATGTAGCTCCTTAAAAATTACTTTCAATTTTTTATACTGGGTTAAAATCAATTTTAAATATTCTCTCTTACAATGTAATTTTGTATAATAAAAAAATTGCACTTGAGTTTTGTTGATCTAAACTTGAACTCAATTTCAATATTCGTATCGGTATCGGAATTGGTATAGGCGATATTTATTTTTAAATATCGGTATCGGTATCGGATCGGCAAAACGGCGTATCGTTACGTCCCTAATTTAAATGCGCCTTACGCCCCTTTTCACAATGTACGATTAAGAGTTAACGTAGACTTTTACGGCAAGTTTTGTATGTTAAATATATTTTGAATTTAAAAAAAATACTAATGAGGAAGAAGAGAGGACGCATTAAATATCAACATTATTCATTTATTGTTCTTATACGCACCGTTATTATCCATACACAAACAGTGAAATATCCTAATTTTGTGTATGTATGTAAAGCCCCGTTCACACCATGACAGTAACTATCGTGATAGTACTGCCCTGGCAGTTGATTTCTATGAGAAATTGTGAAATTTATGTGGGACTTTGCTGTCGTGACAGCAACGTACAAAATTACTTTTCTTTATGAGGTTTGACGCTCTTAAAATGCAAAAGATAAAACGGCTGATTGCTCTAATGTACTGTTTTTATACTAATGCAAGACTGCAAAAAAATATGTTCTGGAAATACACGTATGTAGTTGCATTAACAAAGAATTTTACACTTGAAAACAATTTTTTAGATAAAGAAATTCATTTTTGAATTTTAGGTTTAGTGCCACCGTCACACAATAAAAGCACTAAAAATCTGACAACGCTGCAAATTTGTCCAGTAAAAAATTGCAGACTCTCAGTCAAGCAACTGTCACTTTACTCTCTCAAGTGATGCTCTCTTTTGTAAATTTATGTGTAAACGATCACATTTCATTAAAATCCAGTACAAATTTGTAAAATTGTTTGCAAATTTTTTGGTAAACGAACACACTTGTTATAAATATTTTACAATAAACTCTCAAAATTTCGTTACGTTATATTCAACAGTTTTTTTACAATTGAGTTTTTAATTAAAAGTACCGAAAGTGTTTATTGTAAAGAAAAATTGCGTTAAGTTCAAAACTTTCCAAATATGTTTTAAGGGATGATTACACTACGCTAGCCGTAAAATGTAACAATTGTTACTTAAATTGAACACCTTACTGGTAAAGCTGATTCGAGTATGCTGAATTCAATGGTGCTAGCCGTTTTTCAAAGCTAGCTCTTGTTTTCGCGATTTTCACGATTTAACCTTTATGTCAACAGCAGTGGTACCAGCTTTTTTGGTGCAAAAAGCACAATAAAATTTAAAAAGGCACTAACAGTACAATTTCCATGTAAAAGCAGCTTAAAAAATCACTACAACATTAAAAAATACTAAAAATTTGGAGTTTTAAAACATCAAAAAGCACTAAAAATAGTGCTGAAAGCACTAAGTTGGCATCGCTGGTAAACAGCAGTATACATACCTGCGTATGTTTTTAGTTTTAAAGGCACCATATTTTAGAAAGTAGCAATTGTATCAATATGACATTTTATGATATCGTTAAAAAATTTTTTTCTCTATATTCTAATATTTGGCTGGAATTGGACGGCTCAGTCCAGAGATATGACCACTTTTAGATTTACCAGTATGTTGCCCAGCTTGTTGCAAATTCAAGCACAGTGTTATTAGTGATTACTACTTTCGATTAATATATTTTAGCAACTATTCCGTGATCAAATGGAAAATAAGGGTTCCACTTGACAAACAATTTTTGAAATGCACAGTTATCGCGAAAAAGTAAATAATTGGGCGACGGTGGGTTAATATAATTATCGTACCCGTCCCGTACCCAAAGGGTGACAAAGGAACCCTATTATTTTCGCTGCGATATCTGTTTATCCATTTGCCACAGGCTTTTTGTGAGAGACTTACCACATTTTGCACCATACATGCTCTTTGATCCCGCATTGTTCTCACAATATCTAAGGGATATACCGGTTCCCGAGCCTCCATCAATGCTAAAGCTGTATCCATTAGTATAAGAACTCCAGTACGTCCAATACCAGCCGAACAATGAACTATCACAGGAGGATTGGCAGCACTAATGCATCTAAATGTAAAAAACCGTAAATTTTTTTATAAAATTTCTTATTTTCAGAAGTCATTGAACTCACTGATGAACACTTGTAGAAACTGGAGTTTCGTCTTCGGGAGTAACACCATTACTAGCAGCACATTTACGTTCACTCATAAGACCACCATTCTCATCGGCATCAGCATCAAGCAGACGCACCTGTTTAAGACTCTCTTCAATTTCTTGCAATAATGTCCGATTTCGAGCATTACGAACACGTTCTACAAATTCTAAAAATAAATTTGGATCGGCTGGAACGCAATGATCTGGCCAGGCAAGATATTGCATGTGTTGTATGTGACGCTGTTCTCCAGTACGCTTATCACACAAAACAAATTCCCGAAAAACAAAACTGCCAGTTTCATCTGGTTTCTCGCTCTGACATTTTACTGAAAAGCCCTCACCCAATTGAAGTTCGTCGCCCGTTACTGGCCAATATTGGTGACATTTTTGTCTTCCAGCCTCCATTACCGTGGTGAGCATGACCACCAAATGGCTACTCTCTTGTTGTACCATGCGCCAAAAGTCCGCTGTTGTCGATGCCAAAGGTCCTTGGGTAGCTATATACCGATTAATGCCATCCGGTATTTCCATATTAACATAATTGGCATTGATATAATCACCACTTGAACAGTTTACTAGTGATACCCGTGTACAATCGTACGGAGATATGTCACGATAACGATTTTTTGCTATATTTTCGGGTTTGCGTGCTTCTGTTATGAGTAAATCTGGATTTTTACGATACATTAACTCATACTGAGCCAACAAAGCACCGGAAGCCAGCCCATCACTTAACAACAAAAGACTTTGTGTAAACAATGCGTCACCGTCCAAGAGATTTGAATGCGAGCCAATTTCATCATTTTCTGGTACATATTGATATAGGGGCTCTTCTTCTTCGGTAAATGCTGCAGACCGGCCACCTGGCCTCATGGTTAGTAAGAGTTCGCCATTGCGAATATTGCGACACTCTTTTATCATGCAAACGACTTGCTCGTGCTTCAGTCCTTGTACTTCTCTGCCGTTTATAAGAACGACCTCGTCGCCTTCTTTGACCCGGGGTATACAGCGATCGGCGGGGGTATTTGGTACAACTTTTGATACTTGTACTGGTAGACTTAAATCGATTCCACCTTTAACATTGAAACCAAATCGTCCATGTTCATCGGCCAATAAGCGTATCGTAATTAAATCGCTACCACTTTCAGCTGCTGTCAAACAGCCATTTATGTAGGTAGTTATTGCAGCGCCCATTTGAGTGTCATTAGGGCTACGAGAACCTGTACTATATGCCTGAACTGGAGACTCAAATCGTCGGCTGCATTGCTCTATATAGCCGGTATCACTATATTTAGAAATTAAATTAAATATTTAGAAATCGCATTCAAAATAATAGCGAATTAATTGTTAAATACATACATCTGTATGTCATAATCATCACTGTGTTGCTCCCAAGCTTTACGTGGCATTGAATCCAATTGTTTGGACGTCACTTTGTTGTCATGATGAGGACGGCTAGACTTTGTTATAGTTAAAATGGACGTGTGAGCTGCGGCTATGGCGGACGGAGTTTTACCATTATGTGAAACACTACCATTACTATCGGATCCACTACCACCATTAGTTAATGGTGAAGTAGTAGTACCACCGGGTCCAATAGTGATTAATCGCTTACTTGGAGAACGAACAAAAACCTTGTGAATCTTTGCACGTTGCTTTGATTCTTGAACAGCCTGCAGTTCGGTGCGGCCGGAATAATAAAATCTACTTATAAAAATAAGCATTTATAATAGCAAAATTCTGAGCAAATTTTAGAAAAATGTACGCGAAAACTTACTTCGATCCCAAACTTAAATTAAGAAAGCGCGACAGACGATGAGGTCTCTTTAAGCGGAAAAATGAATGGTGTTCTACACAAGATTTCCACAATGCCTTGGCATGCTTATGAGAATTCATGCTGAAGCCTAACAAAGTATCGTAACTTTCCGACTAGAAGGAGAATGAAATAGTGTAATCATAATGTATTTTTTTTGTTAAATGTTGTTTTCTCTATTATTACCGGTTCTCGACGGAGCTGTATAAAGAAATCTTTTCGTTTAAACGAAACTTTAACCATTTTCGACCATGAAAAAGTATTTATACGTAAAGAGTTTTGAAAAACCAGCAGGCCTATAGCAGAAACACCGAGTTGCAAATCTTTGCCATTAGAATCCTTTATATGAAAAATAAACATTTATTTAATTAATATTGATTTAAAAGTGTGAATATTATTATTCTCTAAATTATTGTTAAAATAGTTTGGTAAAAAAAATTTTTTATGGATTATATTGCGCCATTACAAAAGTATGGGTCAAAAAGTGAAAGCGAATTCGGAAAAATATGTTTTTTTCGATTAGTAGTTCGGATCTTCCCAAGTCAAGCAATCGAGACTCTACAATCCTCTCTACTCCCTCAGGGACGATTGGGTCTATCCATCACCCAATTAATGAGTTCCCTATAGTAGTGTCCAATCGGCAATTTAACCGATTTGTCATCTAACGCCAAACCTATTCTTGTCACCTTGTCGGCGGCCTCATTTCCCTCAACATTGCAGTGACCTGCAACTCAACACTCTGACGCTATTATTGTCCATAAGCAACATGAGGGCTCTTCTACAGTGGCTAACTAATTTCGATTTGACACTGTGTCCCCTCAAAGCCTTTAGCGCATCCTGACTATCAAACGTAGAAGGTTACCTCTTCGCCTTCAGTCTCTACATACATTTATTCGGGAATGCACTACATTCCTTCGGAAGTTCATTCGAATGTCCGAAGTTGCGACAAATTTAAATTCACGCACATAAAAAGTAAATACCCATTTGTTTTCAACTACTTCTACTCAAACAATTCTTATGAAACTATGCACATATATTAACCTACCGTTTCAATACTACATCATGATTAAAAAAGTGGGCAGTGCCACACCCATGCAATGTAAATATTCTCTTTTAACAACTTCTACTAAACCCGTTCTTGTGAAACATTGCACAGAAATTAAGTTATCGTGATAATAACACATTATGACTAGAAAAGTGGGCAGTGCCACGCCTCTTTTGTCATCGGTTTTTTTGTTGCAAGAATTATATTATTTTATATTTTTTTATATTCTTGATTTTATTTCATAAATATGTTAGATATTCATACAAACATATTTACATACAGTTGAACAACAAATTTATGGAATTAGACATCTCTGTCGAAGGCAGATTTATACCTACGGTCCAAAACCCCTAAATCTAAGGAGTAGTCTTTGATAACTTCCTTCACTTTGCATCGCACTTTTTCCAGGATCCTCTTGGAGCATGACGAAGGAGTTCATAGTAGCGAGATACAAGGCGATTGGTCACTCCCTCCTAAATTACGCTGCCCTAATATGGACTTCGTTCCTCAGTGACACCCAATGGCGAGCACTGCAAACTATACAAAACAATGCACTTCGAGCCGCAACAGGATGTGTATAAATTACCAACATTGACCACTTACATGAGGAGACATTACTGCTACCCGTGACACAGCATAATGTACTGCTAAGAAAGCAGTTCCTGATGGCTTATAGCCTCCCAACCCAACCCAACCTAACCATCAAATTCTGATGCAGGACCCTCTCCCAAGACACATCCGATCAGATTTTAGGCAATATAGCGAGAACATCACAAACGTCATTCCACCCGACGTCTGAACGCGATGAAAATGTTACATCAATGAAACTCTAAATGGTTATAGATGCAACAGGGTTCTCAACAGCCGACCTCACGCGATTTCAGACAGTGGGCGCCAACTGCCAAGACATTCTCGCTCAATCCTGGCATAGTTAAGGGGGCGAATGGAGCAGTATCCTAAGCTGCTACCAAGAACGAATAGTTCCAGGTGTTCTAAACAGGTGCCCATATTGCCACACGACACTGCACGTTTGTTGAACTGCCTAAAAAGATCCACATCTCTCCAGCCTATCGAAATATGGCTAAGACCTACTAATGAAGCAAGGTTCCTCCACCTCCAACCTCCACCCAATGATACACCACACTTTTCAAATCTCTAATAATTTCAGGAAAGAGCTCTCGACAGCAGCATAGCTGCTAAACAACATTTTAACACTTCGTCACCAATAAAGAAACAGACTCAATTCAATCGTCTATAAAAAATATCACGCAGTTTTTTGTGGAAGATTATCAACATACTATATAGTCACTGTCCATCTATTTAATGTTTTTAAAAGAATAGTCACTTAATTAATAACTTATATTTAAATGTACATCTTTTAAAACCAGCCTTGTTTAAAACAAACAAATTTGTAGT
The DNA here is from genome assembly GCA_956483635.1 of Panzeria rudis. Classification (NCBI taxonomy): domain Eukaryota; kingdom Metazoa; phylum Arthropoda; class Insecta; order Diptera; family Tachinidae; genus Panzeria; species Panzeria rudis. The sequence continues at coordinate 140,613,194 of OY101448.1, forward strand.
TCTTCATTTTTAATTATGTTCGAGTACATACCATTGCTTTATGCAAATCTATGCCATATAAATCAAGCCTCTTAGCATGTTCCAGATAATTATATTCAGCGTCAGCTGGCAATTGGCCACGATGTAATTTATGCAATTCAGATATTTTGCGCTCAGCATCGATCGTTTGATCGGCCAATAATTGCATATTACTTAAATAGCCAGTTTGGTGTTCTAAAGGATTGAAATCTCCTAGTTCAGCTAAATTTGAGAAAAATAAATAACAGACCAAATATCAATAAATAATAAATAATAATATTGGAAAAGGACTTACATTGTACGATATAACTAGCTAGCAGACATTGTGTATTATTTGAACATGGCAGTTTACCCAATAATATGTTACGTTTTATTTGCAAATAAAACTGATAACGTGTATATTCTTCTTGCAAGCGACTGGGATCACTTACATAAAACTAATAATAAATAAGATTTTATTTACGCATACTAACTATCAGTATTCCTAACATAAGTATACATACATACATTTAGTAAATGTTTTCATACCTTAACTCTAAATTCTAATAATGGAACGGTGTCATCATCCCATGCAATACTATTGCATTGCTTTTTGAATGACTTTTGTGCATCAACCCATCGCTATTGAATATAGATATGAGTAAGTTTATATTATTAAATCATATAAGATAACAATTACGAGTAATGTCTTTTAATACATACAACAACATCACCTGGTTTTGTGGGAAATAATAAACCAAAATAATCTCTTTCGGATAGCTCTAGAAACTGATATATTTGTTCAAGTAAATCGCCACCTTTGGAACGTTTCTGCAATTATAATAAAAGTTAAAGAAATTTGAATTAAAGATAATAAAAGGATTTAAGTAATACACTATAGTTAAAAAAAAAAACATTTTTATTTTGGGGGTTACTCTGTAATTCGAATCGAAAGAGAATGCTTTCGAATTGCAATGTAAATAAAATTTTTTGGATCATAAAATTTTGTTGTAATTATTATTGTGTCATTTTATCTAAAGATTATTTTAAAGCACCAATGAAATGCATATAGACAATGCTTAACTATCAGCAAATAGACTTCATTTAAAATAAAATTATGACAATATGGCAAATAATAAATTTCTTAAAGATTATTTTAATACTTTTTTTTCAAAGCAAGTTGTAGTAAAATTTGTTTTAACTAAAAGTTACTGGTTAAATACTACTGAAAAACTAAGCAAACAAACATATTAACAGAATGTTTTTGAAAATAGAAAATAAATTCTCGCTCAGCAGCTTATATTCAAAACAAAAACAGATTTGCATACATATTTGTTATTTTTTTTTTCAATGTAATTTTGGCATATGATTTTATTTTTATACGAGTATATTTAACAAATAGTTTGGAAAATCCAAAAGTGCACGCCTCATAATCTCAATTAGACCGTGAAATTAAATAGGCTTCTATTCCTAATTATACTGAGGCGTAAAAAGAAAAAAAGGATTCGATTAGTGAAGTCCAAGGCGAATTCATACTAGGTGGCCGCAAGAGCCCAGTTGTTTACGTAAATGTTTACACATTTGACCTGTCAGCAGTGTTAATGTATTAGCTTTTTTGACAGCCCAAATGTAAATTCTGCACGGCGAATTACTCTTGCGACTACCTGGTGTTGATCTATCTTGAGCGACGTCTTTCGGTCGTTATCGTGACCACATACAGGGTCCGTACATACAGACAAACGGACGTCCAAGAAAACTTTTTTAAACAGTTTTTTAATTAGTTTAAATAATAAAAATGACATTAAAAATGTCATGAGTGTTAAAAATAGTATTTTTTTTAATATGTGTGTGTAAATATTTTTTACAAGTGCAATATATGATAATAATAGAGCCATTTTAAGTTTGCAAAATCAGTAGTTTCGCGTGAAGTGATAGTAGTACCCACCTCAACGCTTCGCTTATGAGGTGTGCAATAGGCAAATTTATAATTCTTACTATTATTAAAAATGGAAAAGAATATTTTATTTTTCATTTTGTTAATGTTTTAATTAAAAAGATTTTTAATTTTTATTATTTTTTCATAATATTATTCACAATGTCAATATTTTTCATTTTGCCGTTGCCACACTATAGTCTGTATAAGGTTGATTAAGGAGTTGATTAAATTTTAATCATATCAATTTGAATTGATTATGTGCATGGAAAAACCTCTCGTTTTTGTGGTGATTAGCACTTAATCGCGATTGAGATGATTAACACTGTAAGTCTGAACGTGGTATTAAGCGAGTTTCAAAAACTATACCATTTACATTGGCAATTTTGTCAATTATTAGGTTTATCATTGAAAATATTTTATGATTTCATCAGAGTATTATGCCAAACTCAATATGAAAATTTATTTTAATTTTTTAGTATTGCCTGTCAAATGTGAAAAAGCTGGTTTGTGAATAGGATAACTCACAAAAACTGATTGTATAGAACTGGTTTATCTGATAAACAGCTTACAAACTAGTTTATGATTTGTATGGAAAAACAGGTTATAAACAAGAAAATAAACCTGTTATCGATATAAGCCAATTATAACCTATTTATGGCGTAGATGTAAATGTACTATAATTGTTTTATAAATTTATACAAATATATTCTTTGATATTTTTCAGAAAATCCAGTAAATCTTTTTGTTTGATTTAGTAAATTGTTTTGTTTACAATTTGTAAATATTTTTAGATACATTTTTTTATAGATTTAAACAATTTGTTCACTCAAAAAAAAAACACGTTTTTTTTCAATGAAATTGTTGAGATATTTATGTCTATATTTACAAATTTGTTTGTAGGTACGTTCCTAGACAAAATAATTACTATTTCATTGAATTCCTTTAAAGAAAATGATATTTAGGTTTTTCCGTGTAATTATATTGTTCCATAGTACGTTACAGTACCCCACATCATAACACTGCCCTCTCTGCTGGGGTGGGTGTTCAGAAACAACTCGTCTTTCCTCAAATCATGGAAATAGTAGTTATACCAATCTAGTCCGTTCACGTTGAACTGCTTATCATCAGTAAAACCACAACTTTTCGATCATTAAAGTGATTCCTTTCTTGTGCCTCCACGTCATATGCTCCCTCGCAAATTGCAATCGATTTGGTTTGTGGTGGGGGGGTCCTCTTCAACTTTCGCAACTGCAAGTGTTCACAGCTTATGCTAGGAACACAACTGGGACGAACGACGAATTTTCGTCCACGAATATTCGTCGCCAAAATTAAAACATGTTTGTGTATATGAAAATACACACAATAACGGCGTCGGACGAAATTCGTCATACGCGGCGAATTCTGAATAGATTTGTTTCTATTTCTTACGCCGGCGAACGAGGAACAAATCGGTACCAAGTGACCATGTTTGGTTTTAGTTTTTAGTTTGGTTTAGTTTTAGTAAATAAAGTTACTTTTTACTTTAATTATTGTTTTATTTTTATTTTATAGCATTTTAAATAAATATAGATAATAATTAACTATAATAATTGGTGTCAGCTGTGTTTTTGTTAATGTTAAATTTTTCAAGTATGTATTATTTTTTTAATATGGCCACACTTTGTGCACACAGTAAACAACTTTCTACATTATAACAGCTGTTACGTTTTCGTCGCTATTGTGTTTCATACGACGAATTTACATAGCGGGTTTTTATCGACGGATTCGACGTGTTGGACGAAATTCGTCGTTCGTCCCAGTTGTGTTCCTAGCATTATGATGGCTCTACGTAGTGTTGAGAAGGATTGAGTTCGACGCAATTATGCGAACTTTTCTCGCTCCTGCCGGTGTTAAAGCTGTTACAACTCTTCCTTTGTAATTTTGTCCATACATTTCTTTGTCCTTCATGTATCTGAGCAGGGTTTTGTGGTTTCGTCCGATTTTCCACCCAATGGGACGACAGGAATAATTTAACGACATATACATTAGACTCAAAGCTGCTATGGAGACAGCATTTATAGGCGACTGTTGACAAAGCAACAAAAGCACTAATGGTTTGTAGATCTGTTGCAGGTGCAGGTTGCATGGGGTTGCACACGCAAAATCCTGAGATAGATATATACCATGATAGTGAGACCTATCATCGCTTATGGTGATGTTGCTTGGGCGGATAGTCAGGCTGGCTACAACTAGAGATCGTTTAGAGAAATTATAGAGGCTAGCATGCCTCTGTATGAGAACGTGTCATACGGCGGCTATGGAAGTCCTCACCAAGCTCACACCTCTGATGATTGTGATAGGGACTACTGCCAGGCAAAAGGTAATCAGCATCGCGGGGAAAAGCACAGGCAAGGACTGTCTAATTAGCCAGTCGTAGCAATCATCACTGGCAAGAAAATGTCCCCTGCTTGCGCAACCCTCTGATGTGATGAATAAAGTGTATGATTTTGATAAGAGGTTTGAAACTGTTCTGAGCAACAGAAGGGAAAGGGGGATATGGCACCCCGTTACTCATTTGGAACTGGCACCATCAGGTGGTACACTGATGGCTCCAGAACGCCGGCAGGCTCTGGTGTGGGAGTAGTGGGACCGAGGATCAACTAATACGAGTCCTTGGGAAAAGCTTCTACCATTTTTCAATCGAAAGTTTATGCAATTGAGAGATGCGCACAATTCAATCTTGACAGGGGCTACCGAGGGAAAGAAATAGCCATCTGCTTGCATAGTCAGGCTGCCATCAAATCACTCAGCTTATATGAGTTTACCTCTAAGTTGGTTTGGGAATGCCGCAGTAAGCTAAATCAGCGGTTGGACCAGAACCGTTTTGCGGACTTGGATTAAATAAAATCAGGAAAGATATGTCGAAGGAGATCAAGAGTACCAGGGAACACCTCTGGTTCGCTCTCACTGGATTGAGGCATGCAAGGCTAATGATTGGAACGTATAACCAAAATCGTTTCATAGCTCTAATGTCCCTAAGTAACCTGTGAGAATGCTCACAGGTTTTCTCACAGGCCATTACAGACTGAGAAAACAGCTTAGCAGACTGGGCATTGAGAACAGAGAACAGCCTGTGCAGATTCTGTGATTACGAAGATGAAACTCCAGAGCATATAATGAAGGACTTTGAAGCATTATGCCACAGAAGATATAGCCAATTGGTCAAGCACCTATTGGAGGATTGGGAACTGCCACCACTAGAAACACTGGCAATCTTGAGATTCTTCGGGAGAGTGGGTCTAGATGAGATGCTTTATCACCTGGCAAGGGATACAATATATCTTCTTCGGTCGCAGTGTCCTGTGTTTCCCGCATAATTTTAAATTCATTCATTCATTCAACGACATATACACATCGATTACAGATCTTTCCGCTTCACTTAGAGTTTTTACCAATTTTTAGCCCCCGACTAAAATAGAGTGTTGTTATAAGTTTGTAGTGTGTGTCTGTGGATCTGTGTGTCTGTACAAGTCATCGTGCATTTTCTTCGGGTTTTTAAAATTTGTAATTTAATGTTATTAATTAAAAACTAATAAATTTCATCAGCGTATAGTTTTATGTGCAAATCGCGTCCTACAATTTGCTAAATTTGCAAAAGTTTTAAATGCAAAGTGGGTATAATCAAATGAGCAAAAAATAAAAGTTTTTTTCTTTCATTTTTAGAAACAAATGATGCTAAAAGTCCGTTGCATTTTACTTTTTATATATTATTGATATGGTTTTGAGCCCAATTAAGGCCTCTATTATGATTCACAACTAAATTCATAGTTGAGTCGCAGTTGTCAAATTCTTATTATGGATTACAACTCAACTCAACTTTCATCAAAGTGAGACAACTGCTTTTTATCAGTTGTGTTTTGATTTTTATTTCGACTATTGTGTTACTTTTGCTTAAATAATCCAGATGCCGCCAACCTATCCCATTTGTGAAACAATATTGTTACCATACCTATAAAACATAAAATCTCCAGAAAAAATAGTAAGGCTAAAACTAAAAATTTTTAAAATATTTTGTGATGGCAGCTATGGTTAAAAAAAAATAGAGAGGATAGATAAGAACTTTTTTTCGAACATTATTTCGAACACAAATAAAATTGGTTGTGAATTATAATACAAAAATATGGTTGATCTGTGTTGTAACATTGACAACTCAACTTAGTTGAGTGATGAATGAATCATAATAGGGGACTAAATACAATATCCGCTAGTAGTAATATTTTTTTTTTGTACCCATACAATTTCAAAAGTTATGGCCTGCTAAGTAACAAATTTTATACATTTGCTATGAATATAAAATAAATTGCCGCTGAAATATGTTCAAACTTGTGTTTGGAGTGCAGTTGTTGCCGGCCGTTATTTTTATGTCTACTTTTCAGAAAACCCCCCCTTCTTAGGACTTGTATGTACATAAGTACATAGGTAATTAAAAAAGTGCGTGTTTAATGAATACAAAACATTGAAAACTAAAATATGGTTGTAAGACAATATGATTGTAAAACTGTACTCATGCATTATATGCAATTTGAATGAAAACCTAACTACGTAACTGTGAAAGTAAATTGTAATATAAAATAAATAACAAGAAGAAAATTGAAGATAAAAGTAAAAAGTAAACTTTAAAATACATAGTAAAGATTATGTATGTATGTATGCATGCCGTACATACATATGTACTTATGTACATACTTGAAATTGTATAAATAAAAAGCATAAATTGTACTTATTTGTATGTAAATAGTATATGTACCCAGCAGACATTTTTTGCCGATTCCGGTCCGAAGTCGGTTAGAAAGTCTGCACAAGATGTCAAATTCGTATCGCAAGCCGGTCAGAAAAGGAACTTACTTATCATATCGAGTTGTTGACAAGAAAGCGGACCTGTTGCAAGATGGTAAACTTATTTATATACTGAATTTGAAAACGATGGTAGGTAGCACTTAATCTTTTTATGTGTCTTCTTTTCTCTTATGTTTTTGCTTAAGTATTTTTTGTGCGAATTTTTTTTTGTTCATTGTCAAATTGGTTATAGAACAGTCTGGAAGTTAAAAGTTAAGGCCTTAAGAAAATGTTAAAGTTCCAGCAACAAGACAAAGAGTTTGTAAAGACTAATTAAATATATTTAATTAATATTATTATTTCGAACGTATTTGCTTGTGAATCCAAATTGATTATTAGGCTAAGGTTCGTAACGTTTAATTCAGAAAGAATTGGGCATGATTAATATTCCAAGGAACAAGGGAAAAATTAACATCAACTTAATTTTTCAACGTACACAGCAGTGACGAATAAATGCAAATGTGCGGAATATTCTGTTAAACGTCTTATAGCCTTTTCACACTCGCATACATTTTGCAGGAGCACATGGAAGATGTTGAAAATGTGAAAAATTCACTCACACTTGCAACATCTACTATCTTCCAACCTTCAGAAATGTGACGAGACGTGTTGTTCTTATTAAACTAAAAGATAAAACTAATAAGAACAAGTAAAAGTGTTCTATTCGGCTATGCCGAATCTTATATACCCTTCACAAATAACCATGGAATCAAGTATGCAGGTTCCTCACAACGTAACTGCTGCCAAAACTAAATTGAAAGGACAGTTAATATACATATAGAAGGATTATACTGAAGGCGAACCAAATACGCGTTACAATCTCTGTCAAATAAGCAAATGTATTTTACAAAACAAAAAATCTGTCAAAGTATGGCTTAAAAAATTTTGTATTTTTATAAAGAACAATAAATATACTTGGCCACGTGGTAAAATATTGGCGAACAATTCCAACAATGCTGAAAATTTAAGTAAATTGTTAAACGAATGCAACTATCAAGCTGATGTGTGCGTCAATCTAGGATAAATAAATGATGTCGCAAATGTGGCTAACAATCTTTCAATCTACTGTCCTATAATCACCCCTATCGCAAATACCTATTCCCATGAAAAACTTCAACATTTTCTGATTTGCTATCGTGAATGTTTCCCATAACAAAGTTTTTGGGAGTGAATTCACAAGCTAAAAAAATGTGGCATCGCCAATGTTTACTCCCGCGAATACTAATACAAAATAAGTTCACAACAAGTGTCGATGGGAACGAGAAGGGAACATGTAAGTTGTACTTTGTATTTAAGCTAGGACTGTATTATATTACACTTTTATTTTATTAAAAGAGCACAAGTGTTAGTAAATAGCAAATTAATTGTCTGTTGGAGAAGATGTGCGCTAGCCAAAGTGCCAGCCATTTTTCACTACGGGTGGTACCGCGAACATCTTGTTGCTAGCAGGCAAATTTTCTTCTAACGATTAATCGCGATTCTATTCCAACACCACAAAACGTAGTTAAACTTTATTAATGTCTTCAAAATATGTATATTTTCCTTTTACAAGTATGTACACAAATTATTTATAAAGCACTGATAAATAAATCACAATAGAAACTATTACTCCCAAATAATTCGCAATAGACAGTTTTACTCCCAAAATATTCGCGATACTGGTTTGTTGGGAATGGGAATATAGGTTTGCTCCCAAACAACTTATTCCCATAACATTCGCGATAGGGGCGATTAATTAATTAACTGGTAGGCAGGCATGCCTGCCATATTTGCCGATTTAACCGCATTTTGCCGATTTTTTGCCTCAAATTTATAAAAGTGCCGATTTGCCGATTTTCGCTCCAAAAATGCCGATTTTTTTTATAAACATTTAACACAAGCTAACTTTGTTTGTTTTATTATAATTTATTAATCTTGGGCAACACTGGAATATAATAAATACACTGTTACATTAAAAAGAGACAACTGTTAATCAGTCAGCGCTATTACTAAAGAGAAAAAGGGTTAGGCTTATTTACAATTACCCAGTACACATTTTTTCTGACATGTCTAACGTCGGTTAAAATCTGAGACTTTTCCAGACAATCAACCAAGTTGTATAAAATTCCCTCAGACATTTGGCAGATTAGTTGGCAGTTTTCTGGCACGATGTTTCTGATGTTTTCTGAAATATTATCCGATTAATTTCCTTTAAGATATTTAACAGAATAGTCTGCACATTTTCTGATCTACGTTTTACAAGTTTTAGCAGCCACTTCTGCACATTGTCTGATTTTAGTTTTTGTAATAGCTCTCATTTATCTCTTTAGAGTTTGCGCATAAATGTTAGAATTTTCAATCTTATAAAATATAGGTAAATGTTTTGTGATGAGCTGCCATTGGCAGCAGAAAAATATATGCCAGAAGAAGAGTCAAAGAGGTCGTACAACATTCTGATTCTATGTGAGAATTTTATACGACATTTCTGGTAAATTTCAATTTTAGCTCCGAATTTTGTCAGATATTTTCTAACGTTTTGTCAGACATTTTTCGGACATTGTTCAGCCATATCGAAAACTCCTTTTGAATTTCCCCAGAAAATTCTTCAGAGTTTCTATAGAATTCTTTGAGACATTTCGGAACAGTTTTTTGAATTTCCTCAGACAAAAACTTCCACTTTCTTTTCAACAATTCAATTAAAATTTCTTTTTCTATTTTATTTTCACTGATTTTTATGTTATTCAATATGTTATAAACATTGTTCTGTTTGGTTATTTTTTGTTAATAAAAATATGGTTTATTGTATTTAAAATGAGCATTTTGAATTTGCCGATTTTTTTAAAATGAAGTGCCGTTAATGCCTATTTTATTTGGAAAATATGCCGATTTTTTGTAAAAATCATGTAGCACCCCTGCTGGTAGGCATTAATTGCCTGATTGTGTTACATCTCTTTGAAAAGAAAATATATGACATAAATAAGAATTGGTAAGGCAAAAGCTGTTGGAAACTTCACAGACGACTTTTTAGAAGAAACTTTTTCATGATGTCATATTTTTCGACTTGTGGGTGGGCCATCATGCCGTATAAGTATCAGAGTACTAAAAACCGCAGCGCAACTCCGCTCTTTTTTACGCTTTACGCGGAGCCAGTTTATTATTGCGCTTGCGCCGCACCAATATTTTCGCGCTGCGCATTAAAGGAGCAAGGGCAAAAAGATCCAAAAGAGCATGAAATGCGCATGGCGCATTTACAGTAGTAAAAATTGTAAAAAAAGCAATGGGCATTATTTCCATGGATGTTATTGGATGCAACCATCGTTTTTGTTTTAATTTTTTAGACACTCCGCATGGCTGAGTCCAGATACACAACTCAAATCGGATATAGCAACAGTGGGATGACAGTACTGGTTCTGAACTTCTGCTTGAAATGGGTCGGTAGTGCAGTTCGCACGTGCGGTTTAGGGACTGGACCAGAAGTAGGGTGGGTAGTGTGGTTCATATTTCCGGTTCTGGACTGGACCGGAAGTTGGGTCGGTAATGCAGTTCGCACTTCCGGTTTGGGGATGGACCGGAAGTTGAGTCGGTAGTACGGTTCATATTTCCGGTTCCAGCTCGGGTCGGTAGTACGGTTCACATTTCCGGTTCCAGCCTGGGTCGGCAGTTGGTTCGGTAGTCCAGTTCACACTTCAGGTTTAGAGGCTGGACCGGAAGTTGGTTCGATAGTGCAGTTCGCACTTCCGGTTTGGGGGATGGACCGGAAGTTGAGTCGGTAGTACGGTTCATATTTCCGGTTCCAGCTCGGGTCGGTAGTACGGTTCACATTTCCGGTTCCAGCCTGGGTCGGCAGTTGGGTCGGTAGTCCAGTTCACACTTCAGATTTAGAGGCTGGACCGAAAGTTGGGTTAGTAGTACGGTGCATATTTTCGGTTTGGACCGGAAGTTGGTTCGATAGTGCAGTTCGCACTTCCGTTTTAGAGGCCGGACCGGAAGTTGGGTCAGCAGAGCGCTTCATATTTCCGGTTCCAGTTCGGAAGTTTGACCCGTCTCGGTGCATCATATTTGTATGGGATCAAGAACAGGAAAATAAAGAAGAACGATATAATGCTACAAATCCAAATGTCTTAAAATTATGTCACTACGAAAGATGTATTTTGCAGAACTAAATAAACTCAAGAGCATGCGGATGCGCCGCTTATAAGAAGTGCGCAATGAGCAAAAAGAGTGCGCAAGTCCGAACTCTGATAAGTATAATTGAATAAAATTTCAATCGGAAGTCGGCATGGGAAATCGTGGTACCAGGTGCATGAAATTTTTGGAGAGTAATTTTTAGATAAAGGCCTCAACTTCTTGGCGGGCGAGAACAAAAATATGTCCACTTTAAAAAATAACGGACATCCTAATGTACATTTATGTATGGCTAAAGGCATAGCAAAGTTTAAATTAGACTTACCTCTATCCGAAAGGTATGGGTAGTGTCATCGAGAAATAATACTGTAACACATTGTTGTCTCTGTTTCTTATCTCGAGCCAGTTCTGTAGATCGCAAACGACAGTGACGACTTAAATTACATAAACGGAAACGTTCAAGCATTGCAATACGCCATGATAAAAGCAGAATAGTGTTTCTCAATATCCGACTTTTGAATTTGTGTTGTGGCTAAATTATAATTATTCCTTCACGACAATGATTACAATATTTATACGTGCATGATTTGTAATGCTAATAATAATTTTGTTTAGTTTTGTATTGTTATCAGTATGATATTTAATTAATACATCTACCATAAAATAGATATCAGTTCAATAATACTTTTATTGTTTGGTTTTGTTTTATATGTATGTGTATACTGCGTTGTATATTATTGACGTTTTCAATTGGATGGAATAGTTATTGGTTTATAATTTTTCAAAATTTTCAGCAATGTATTTGGCAGTCTTAACATCGATATCTGAAAGTATATTTAGAATTACATAATTACAATTAGTCTATATTTTCTTAGAATTAAAATTAAAAAATTTTAAATATCTACTTAAATTGGAAGTACAGAATAACATGTGTGTGAAGTTCGCTCCGCCAGTTACAGCGTTGTCAAGTCGGTGCTTCTCGCCTAGATTTTAGTGCTTTTTTGACTTTTCGAAGCGAAATATTTTCAATTTAGTGCTCGGTGCTTTCAAATGATAAAAAGAAATTTTTAAAAATCGCAAATTTAAAAATTTAATTGTTGCCAAGAACATGCCCCAACGTGCACTCCTCCAAATAAAAACAATTATCCTATGCGATAGAAAATTAAATTCTAAGAAAAAAAGTTAAGTACAGGTTTTGAGAAATAGGCATTTAAAATTTGTCATATCGGCCAAAATCGAAATAGTGGGGACATATACATATGAATATGTTTAATTACACATTTTTTAAAGTCCTTTTTCTCAAAATCTGTACTGATTCTGAATATAATCTCTCCAGTTCTCAAATACTTTATGCCTTAGCCTTCGACCCCAGTTGGCAGTATGTCCCCACTATTTCGATTTTGGCCGATATTTTGACCACAATAAAATACATAAAAAAAATTTTACAAGAAAATAAATGCCCATAGATGTGTAAAACTTTGTGGTTCCGTAACTCCGAAAATATACGTTTCCGAGGATTTTTGTATTTACTTTTTTTTTCTTATAATTAAATTTTCTATCGCATAGGATAATTGTTTTTATTTGGAGGAGTGAGCGTTGTAGGCATAAATAAGATACATATTTATACGTTTCAGAACTTTTAAAGAATTTTGGCATCGATTTGTTAGTGCATATTTTTGCATATTTTACCCTTTGCAGCATCTTTTTGCATATTTTACACTTAGTTGCATACTTAGAGCATTTTTTCTATTTTTTGTGGCATATTTGGCTGTTTTCCTGCATATTTTGGTTTTTTACATTTTAATTACATATTTTCAAAAAAAAGTCTGTTTTAAATGGAAAACTACATTTAGAAAATTTTTCTTTTACGGTTTTAAATTTACTCTAATGTATTTTTTCATCCCAATTTCTTAAAAATTTTTTCTCATTCCTCTGATTTATTTCCAGTTTATTCACAGCTGTACAAATTTCCAATTATCGGCCATGCCACAGAGTTCAGTTCCGTTCGGAAACGGAATTCAACCTATCCCATTTTTGTAGCAGTTGGTGTCTAAAAAAGAAAACTAAAATACGCAAATTTGTCAAGTGTGTCCAGACTGTTGGCGCCGCTACGATACTGCCGTATGCTCTTGCTAGGGCTTGACATATTAGGGTGGATTGAATTCCGTTTCCGAACGGAATTGAACTCTGTGGCATGGCCGTATATGTAACTTTGAGGATTTATTGAGCAATTTCAATTTTGTCAAGATTGTTGGCTTATTTGCACATTATAGAAAAATAACAGGACGAGAATAGTCGCGTTTGCGAATATTTAAGCTATTGATGAGATTATGCTGATTTGTTCCTAATAGGAACCACAAACTATGTATTGGTGCCCAACATTTTATATTTGGAGATGAAATGCCAGGCTGGCATTGTTAAATGGACTACCTTACACCCATAAGGATTAGGGATGCCAAACGGATAATCCCGAATCCCGGGATTTTTCAGGATTGGTAAATCCCGAATCCCGGCATTTGTAAAAATAAATCCCGGGATCTTTCGTGATTTCTTACTTAGCTATTTTTATATAAAAAACTATTCATATATTTTAATTTTCTTTAATTTTATGGTATTTTTATAATATTTGAAAGTTCCATAAAATTTTTTTCATGTATTTTTTTAACAGTTTAATGATTATTCATGACAAATTATTTATATATTGTTTATAATTTTTTATTGCGACTCAACTTCGTTTGCCTAAATTTCCATATCTGATCTCACAAGCTCTTATTATTTTTTGTTTTCGCTTTTGATGGGCATTTTATGAATGGATTATTAATCAGATAAGGAAATTTCAGCAAACTAATGCAAGAGTTTACATGAAAAAAGTCTTGCATTCTATTTCGTCATAAGCATCTTTTACCGTCATAAGCGGTAAAAGAGAACAAGAACGCTGATGAGACGGTGTAGCGACCAGTCGAAATCAGTAGTACTGATCCGTTCTGCTAATCTGATTTGAATATTCCAATACTCCACTCCTTAATAAAAATAATTTTAATTTACAATTATTCAAATATTGAACTAAAAAGCCGAAATAATAAAAATTTCAGACTTATACCTATTTAGTTCAAAATAAAATTATGTAAAAGTAATTAATAAAATTTTTTTAGAATATTGTATAGATTTGTTTTCATTTTTCGACATGTTCAGCCTTATTATGGTTGTCGTAGTCGTGACGAAATCGATAAAAGTGGCAGCGCTTGCCATATGTTTTACTTTGTAATCGTTTAATTTCGACTGCGCCTACAACAACCGTAATAAAATAATGTTTTTGCAACTAATTTTAATGAACATAAATCTGAAAAAAAGTATGAGAATTTATATTGACAATTCTGCATAAAATGTGATTAGTCAATTTAAAATAGGGGAAAAAGTCTTTTTGCTTTTTATTTCATATGTAACTCCATACCTACGGTGACCATTCGTCCTCCTTTTAAGAGGACAGTCCTTTTTTTACACGATGTCTTTTTAAATTTTTTTCAATAAAAGTGTCCTTTTTTAACTGAATTGTCCTTTTTTAAATTGAATTGTCCTTTTTTTGACTACTAATTTTTTTTAACTCTAAAATATAAGTATGTATGTTACTATTTGTACTACTCACTAATATTACACATTTTGAACTACCTATATATTACTATATATTCACCCGTATTATGTACATGTGTCGAAGTCGAATTTGTGACTACGACAAGATTGCCCTAGAATAAAGAAAACTTTTACAAGTTTTCTTTAAATAAACTTACTTAAAATACGCAGCAAAAAATATCATGTTTCTGGAAGCAGTAAAAAACATTAATGTATTCCACATGCGATGTTTTGAAGCGCTTCCGAGGATGCTCAAAAAGAAGGCAGAGATCTATCAGTGTTTATAATCTTTAAATTACAAAGTTAGTCAACATTTTACAATTGTTCAACACAAACTCCAAAATAAACAAAATCATATTCATCAGTAGCATTGTTGTAGCTTTCAACAAAATAGGTTTTAGAGAAAATATGCCCATGGCATATGACATATGCCATCGCTGTGTTGTATACATGTCAATTGCCGACCGTGTCTGTGTGCAAAATACGATTATTGACTGCCTCGCGAGGCTATGGAGTGGCAATCACTGTTCTAGAGAATTGTCGCACGAATTGTTTCAAATAAACACCAATACATTTAAAGTTTGCTTTCCTTGTACATTTCTCACCCATTCGTTGTATGAAAAAGGGAGATTTATGATAAAACACGATTTGTTTGGTCTGTAGTTTAACGATGATACAACTGGATGAGGCAATAAGACGAAGAAACATGATTTTAGAGCATTTTTGATGCTTTAAAAGAAGCGCTCCTTTATATCAAAAACAAGAGCTCCAAAGTGAGATATCGCGAACAAAAATCATGCATTTTGGAAGCTCTTTTCGATGCAGGAGACACAACAACAACCAGTTTCTCTCGCTTACAAACCTTCTTCGGCCAAAGCAGTAGTTTTTGCTGGGTATTTATTACATTTCGAAATGTCCTTTTTTTGTTGTCTAAAAATATGGTCACCGTACCCATACCCGTATTTGAAAATTGTTAATTTTAAAAACACTTGTGTAATGATATATTATCTTCTTTTATAAATAGGCCACACAATTTTTTGTCGTACACTTTTAAGTATGTATCTTATTAACCAGCAAAATTGATTAAACATATGTATATGGTTTGAAAGGTATTTTTCTCTAGATATGCACAATATAGTTTTGTCCTATAAAAACCGGTTACAAACAAATCCGGTTACGGATCAAGTGGTCGAATTTCGACCACCGAGCGGGATCCTAGTCAACATAAAACCTTTTAAAATGAATAAATAAAATAAAAATTTGTTATTAAAGTACTATTTATTAAAAAAAATAATAGATTTTACAACAAAAAAAATTTAGATCCCGTCCACATAGCATTTGGAAGATTGTTTTTCCAAAAATCACCAAACTGAGTATTTTAAGACTACACACAGAAAAATTTCCATGTAAAATCGTCGAAATCCAGGTTAACTAAACATTTTTCGGTAGTGATTTTGCTTCATAGGTGTTTCATATTAAATCAACATGATTTACAATAATCTTGAAAGAAAATTTTTCCTTTTGAATTAACTATATTTCATGTTGATTTAATACTCCAGTACAGTTAAATCAAAATGAAGTTGATACTGAAATAATACGAAAAATCATATTGAATCAAAGTAATTTCGAGTTGAAACAACGTGAATTTGATATTGGAACAACACGAAGAATCATGTTGAATCAAAGGTATTTCAAGTTGAAACAACGTGAATTTGATAATGGAACAACACGAAGAATCATGTTGAATCAAAGTTATTTCAAGCTGAAACAACATGACTTTAATGTAGCGATTTTATTAATTATTTTACTTACGTGATAGTCATCATAAAACTTTTCGTTGTAGCTGACTGTCCCAGCCAAGATTTGAGCTCGTGCCACCTGCATGATAGTCCACGCGCTAACCAGTGCAGCCACAACAGCTTCAAACTTTTCTTTACTTATACACTAAATAAATACCATCGTATGTAAAATGCATTTAATTTTAATTCAACATGATTTAAATGATTATTCAATATAAAACTTATTTGAAATTAAAGTTATAGTCATATCGATTGAAAATGAAACTTAACGTTTATAACAAAATTGTTTTAACGGTGATTTAAGGTTAGATTAAATATTTCCCGTTTAAAATTAATATGAAACAATGGTAATTTTAAAACAGCAGCAGTAAATATTCGCTGGTAATTCGTTTTTTGTCGTATACATAGACGACACATGTAAGAATAAACAACAAAAAGTCACACAACTAAGCAGAACAGTGAATTGTAGCAATGAACGAAGCAAGTAAACACTAACACACTCAAACGACAAATTATTTCTTTTAAATTTAATATGATTTGCAATCAAAATTGCGGCATGTGGATTTTACATTCCTTTTTTTTCTGTGTGTACCTTAAATGATCAAAATTCCAACAAATGATTCGAAATTGAATATTTTAAAACTACCCTAGACGATCAAAAAGTGATTGAGCAGTTGCACGCTCAAAACAAGACTCGAAAATGAGTCCCATAAATGCTTAGAAAACGACTTGTGCGCAATCATAAATTGATCAAGCATATGCTCCAAATGTGATTGTTTTGAGTATTGTTATAAAAGTAAGTTTATGTTAGTTTTGTGCTGTCAATATTGTAGGCAGTACCTTAGCTGAGTGGTTGGTACGTAAGGTTACAAATCCAGGGGAGCTTGGTTCGATTCTCAGTTAAAATGAATTTTTTTTTATTTTACTTTCTCGATCATTTCTGAGTCGTAATTGACTCAGACATTATCACAAATACTGTTTAAAAATTACTAAAAAATTTGTGGGACTCATTTTCGAGTCGTGTTTTGAGCCCGCAACTGCTTAATCACTTTTTGATCGTTTAAGTCAGTCTTAAAAGATTAAATTTCGAACATATGCATGATCAATTTATTATTGCGCACAAGTCGTTTTCTAGTCATTTGTAGGAATCTTTTTCGAGTCTGGTTTTAAGCTCACAACTGATTAATCACTTTTTGATCATCTAAGGTAGTCTTAAGACTCCGTTTGCAGATTTTTGGTAAGACTATCTTCCAAATGCTAACCTTACGCACTATAGTGTGTAAGGTTACAAATCCGAAGGAGCTTGGTTCGATTCGCATTTAAAACTAATTTTTCTTTATTTTAATTTCATGTCATAAAATACTCTTTCAGAAGAGTCCCGGCTAGGGTACCATTTTCTACCGACAAGAGTATCTTTTATGATCAGAAAATGAGCACATAATGATTATTTTAATAGAGCAGAGAAGTCAAAAAAGACTTGAGTATGATCAATAATTTTATTAAATGCTATTTGGGCGAAATCCCGGAAAGTCCCGGGATCCCGAAAATCCCTGGATCAAGATTTCCAAAATCTCGAATCCCAGGATTTTCAAAAATCAATCTCGATTGGCATCCCTAATAAGGAACCATAATATATAGGTGGCATGCAATATCGTCCAATGAAATAGTGTCCATGAACGTTATTTCCACGTTGAAAAGGAAATAATGACCATAAAAAATGCAAATAAAGTTCATGCGAATAGAGCTGCAGAGTGAAGATTGACTGTATAGCCGGGCTTTTCTTCTCTGGGTATTTCGAATAGTGGCTTCGCAGAGTTCAGATTTTTAACTACACAGAAAAAAATAGACAAGAATTATATTCAATAAAACCATGTTATTAAAAAAAAATATGAATTTCAATAACATTTATCTTTAACATAATAAAATATTTCGTTGCAAGTATTTCTTTTCCATGCCGGTTATTTATTTTCTTTTTATACGTAAGTACTTAAAACAAGTTGTATCCCATAAAAAAATAAATGGGATATGGCTCAGCTAGAAAGTGTATGCTTTACGTCCGGAAAGCCCGGGTTCGTATTCCAGCCATGTCAACATTTTTTAAATTTATATATATATTTTTATTTTGAAATAATTTTGTTGTCAATATAGGGGAATTCTTTATCACAGGAAATTTGAAAAAAAAATTATTGAATACCGGGATTTTTGTTATCAAAAACGAAACTTATTTTTTTCTGTGTAGGCAGAAAACGTTTACTCTGCGAAGCCACTATTCGACATTTCCATGAACATTTTGAAATGGAAATAATGTCCGTGGACGTTATTTTCTTGGATATTATTGCATGCCACCAATATATGTACATAATTCTTGGTATCAGAAAGGAATATCATATAAATAATAAACGAAATATTTTTACATTTTTAGTGCATATTTAATGTGCACAAAAAACATTTTTTATTGCATATTTCCGGTTTCCCTGCTTACCACATACATACATTTGAAGGTAATTTTGACAACAACTATTAGATTAATTCTCATCAAATTCTATTTATTTTTTTAAGAGTAACGCGCATTTCAAACATTTATTTTTGGCAAATTAAGAAAAGTGAAAATTCAATGGCCAAAAAGTTAGAATACCCTACTGTTCACATATACAACAATTTCACATATTGGTAGGCTGAAATGTTTCGAACTTGAAGCAGTTATAAAATCTTGCTCGATAAGTGCCTTTTTTGTGCAATTGCACTTTAAATGTTTCTTGAATTTGTAAGTTAATTTTTAATAAAACTTAATGTAGGATTAGTGAAAAAGTTGTAAGACATATAAAAGAAGACCAAAATAGTGAATGGAATTTTATTTGTTGAAAATAATACGGTGTTGTTGCGGAAACAATTTTTAATTTTTATTTATTTTCAAATATTTATTTATTTTCAAATATTATGTTAGTGGCAACCCTAAAAAATACTTGCGAAAATAGTCCATCTTAATGTTAAACTTTTAATGAATTTTATAGTTTTTTTTCATTTTTGTGCAATTTTTCTTAAATTTGTAGAGAAATTTCTGCATATTTTTATATAAATTCAATCTAAAAACTATTCTCTTTAAAATTATGTATATAACTTTCAGCGGTTTAATTGACGTCACAAAATGTGTCATTTTGTCTCAAAGTGAGGTGTAGCTAAAGTAAATTTAAGCCAAAAATAGAGATACGCCTTTTTTATTAAAGCCATTGGATATGCACATTAGAGCGGAGTGAAAGATGCAAAAACAAAACATTTTTCATTTTGTTAAATATCTTGTATTGTTAATCATTCGTGATATACTTAAGCAATAGAAATGGTCGCCAATGTGCTGTAACATTTATGTTACTCCTTTTCGACGTATTTAACACCCACTACTCCTTTGTAACGCTTCTTAACAAAGTTTGAATATAAACTCTCAGCTCCGTAACAAGTTTTAAACTCCCTAACAGTGTTGCCAATGAAGAATTCAGAAATTAGACATGACCGGGTTCCAAATTAAACATATGAACAAAAATTACACAAAGATTTTTTTCGATTTATTTAGCCATAATTTTGAATAATAAGCTTGCTTTATATTTTTAACTTCGGCTTTCAGTTTACAGAAAATAAATTTTTTTAGATTGAAAAAGTTCCTTAAATGAAACCAAAATACCTAGAGCATATCGATGGCTTATATTCAAAATTCTCTATATTGAAAATCACAACTTTTTACTTCGTTTATTCTATAGTATATTTTAAAATACAGGACTCAATCTTATGAAATTATTTTTTAAAATTTTGAATTATTTGCAATTTTATGAAAGATAGAGGGTTTTGTTATTAAAAAATATTCAATATAGTATAGACGACTTTGTACAGTGAAAATAATTATTTATTGAATAATATGATGATTTTTTATTGCGACATTAAAATTAAAGAAGACAAAAAAAAAACGTTTATTATACATTGCAATCCCCGCGATGTTACCATTTTTTCTGATATTTTGTTATTTACAATATTAGCGATTTCATCAATACATTTAGCAATTTTGCGTGAAAATACATACGGCTTTGGCGGTTTCAAATTTCGCGAATTTTTTGCATTCCTTACAATTTTAGCGATTTTTAATCAAAATAAAGGCTTGTTTAATTGAATTGTCGCTGTTTTTGGTTTTCTTACATTTTTGGGACTTTTAATCAATCGTAACATTGTAATATTTCATTTAAGGCCATGATTCACTATCCTACACAATCGCGCGATCTGCCAAATATGACATGTGTGCCAGAAAAGTATGGTAGTGTGGATTAAAAATGCAACTGTGTGACAGATTTTTTCGGCCAGTCGTGCGATTTGGCAAAATTTTATGAAAAGTTTCATAAAATTATAGTTTTCATGCGATCCATGTGTATACACAATTCCATGGTGTAATAAGTATACAGGTGGCAGCATAACGTTAGCTGATTATTTTTTGTTCTGGTAGTTTTGTGCATAAGACACGTCCAGCAAGTGTATTTTTTTGACAAGCATTATCTATTTGTTTTTTTTAATTGTATTTGTTGCCCTTATGCGGCCACCTGTATACTTATTTCACCATGCACAATACAAACATATGTTTTTGCATCATTTTTGTATAATAGTGTGACACCTACAACGCCATTTTGAAACGATTTTTAAAAGTCGGTCAGACTTTTGTAAAATTTTTCTGTGAATGAATCGTGCGATAGTGTAGGATAGTGAATCAGGGCCTTTACAAGCGAATTTTCGTGATTTTCGCGATTTTCCAGATGTCCTGACATTCCTTACACTTTAAGCGAGTTTAGTCATACCAGATTATCAAAAAAATCAGATCATTTCAATTTAAATTGAGTTTATTTAAATAATATTTTAGAAGATGGAGGGTTTTGTATTCGTAAAAATTAACTGTTGTAAGAAAGAGAAATAAAACAATTATGATAAAATTGCAAAGATGCCGCTTATTTTACGCAGTATTTTGCCACCAAAAAGTGATTTTCGTCAAAATGTAATATACAGGCTTTTGAATATAAGTTGTCGATATGAAAAACCTTAAAAAACATGCTAGCATGGAATTTGTGACTTTTGAAGAATCTTTAAGAACTTCAAGTCTTAAAAAGCTTCTCAAGGTGGGTCCACTCTTGTAAATATATGCGCTGAACGCGTAAAAAAAAGTTTACGTCTCCCCACTGAAACAAATGATACAAAACAATAAAAGTAGTAGTTGTTCGTTAAAAACCAAGAAACTACGGATCGTGTATGTTGAATGTGACGCAAATTCGTGCATCATTTCTGTGCGCCGCACACGTCCACACTAGGGATGGGCAAAAATATCGATATATCGATATTTTCTTAAAAATATATCGATATATATCGTCGATATTTTTAATTGCAATATATCGATATTTTTTCAAAAAATATCGACAGTATCAAATTCGATATTTTTGAGCTTTGCTTTTGTTTTTCGTTCAGTTTTTTTTTTAATTTTCGACAAAATCTTCATTAAATAGAATATTTCTAACAAAATCTTTTGTGTATTTGAAAAGCTATCTTTCTTTGAGTACAATTTGCTTGATGTACGTTCCATGAAATATTGTTGACACACTAAGGGCCATTATTACAACTCGGCAGTAAAGTGGAAGGTAGCAAAACGATTAGCAAAAGTGATCGGTAAACTGACCTGCAACAATTTTTCATTATTACAACTTGCCTGTAAAATAAAATTAAGTGGCAACGTTGTACATATGTATTTACCATGGCACAGATAACAGGTACACACAAGTCTACAACAAGAATAAATTTGTTGCAGAAACTACACTAGAGTTGTCAACAAAATTTGAAAGATGGGTGGAATTATCCCCGCAGGTACCTCTATAAGGAAATGTTCAATACCGTAAAGAAGGGAAGCTCCATATAGTGATGATATTATTATAATTTCATCACTCCACTAAGTTTGCCGAGTATGGTCAGGTGTTCTAGTGAGTTCACCTGTTAGATACGCCTTGGTGTTTACTTGATAAAGAAGCAAGTATGGCAGCCTATGAAAATGTGTACCGATAAAAGTTAGAGGAAGAATGAATTTGCCAGTAAGTTATCCCACACTTTTAGGTTAAATTAAAGTTGTAATAATGAAAAACAGTTTATCCATCCGATAAAATGCTAATTATAACTAAAGCCGAGTTGTAATAATAGCCGTAAGGAAGTTGGAAATTGACTCTTTTCAGGTTAATTATTTCTAAGAAAAGCTCTTTTTGTGTTTTATTTGTAAAAAATTGTGGGATTATGTGTGCAGAATCATGCTTAAAAAATATCGATATTTTTATTCGATATATATCGATGCCGGTCGATATTTAAAAATATATCGATATCGATATATGTATATCCATATATTTTTTTCACTTGCCCATCCCTAATCAACACTACCTAAAATGCGAACGCGTTCGGCGCAAACTTTTACAGATGTGGACCAGCCTTTAGAGGTTCCTACTGTTCTAAAACGAGAATGACACATGAAGGAATTAAAATATTTGTGATATCTTGAAGCACTTTTTTTGGACGAATAGACCTTCTACTCAATAAATCTTCATAATAGGTGGGTAATTTAAGGCAAGATTTAAACGCTGTTGTTAATATATTAATATTAATACAGATCCAACCAAATCTATGAATACAATACAATTTTCTACAATAGAATTTTTCAAAAGATTACCGGCATTATGTATATGGAATGGAACATTGGCAAATAACCAAAAAATAGAAAACAAAGTGAAGTTACACACAAATTACACATGAGCTACACATGCAAGTAGAAATTACACACAATATGTGTAATTACACACAGATTGGCAACACAGCTCCCTAAGTACGTTACGTAATATGTGAACCAGGCGCGGATCCACCTTTAGCTTTTTGGGGGGAACTTCTAACTAAAACATACTAATTTGCAAAACTTCTTTTAGAAATTCATATATTTTACTCGTTCGGTGGGTGATCCTCCCCTTGAATCCGCGCCTGATGTGAACAGTCGTAATTGAGGCTTAAATATCAGTCTGTGGACAAGAATCAACATTTTTTACTTAAGAAAATTGGTTGATTCCAAACTTCAAGCCCGCGTCACCTCAAGAATTAAAATGAGGGAGATATTTTTTTTTCAATGTGTTCCTATCTGAATCCTCCAAACTATAGAACAGCCATTCATAATAAAAGAAAACTCAAATTAAAGAAAAAGTTTTTCGCTTCCCCCTAATGTATATAGATACTGAAGCGTATATTGGAAAATCTGTTCGGAAGAAATAAAATTTGTCCATATTTTAAATAGAATAGAATTAAAAATAATTACTACACAGAAAAAAGTTTGAACATAAATAGTATGAAAAAAGTTCATAATTTATTGTTCATATATTTTAGTAATTTATAAATAAAATACAGGAATTTTTTCATTCCCAGTATGAGTTTAGCTTTCAATAAATAAATTTATGAAATCAAAGTTGCTTTGAAAAAATTTTCAACTTTTTTTGTCAACAAATTCTAAAATGCTTTTCTATTTATATAAAGTAAAAATACAATTAATTCCAAATAGTCTGTTTGGCAGAAAGGAAATAGTTGTGCCTAGTACAACAGACTATACAAGTTCAATACTGAATTTTTAAAAATAATTTTTAAAGAATTTATGAATTAATTTATGTAAAAGTTCCTAGCTAGAATGAAAATAATTTGGAAAAAAATTATCATGTTAGATTAATAGCATTTATGAAAAAATTCCTTAGATATAAGTAATATTTTTTTCTGTGTACAAAACCACAAGAGCATTATTATCAAAATACAAATGTTTTATCAATTTTAAAGACTATTTAGGTCGCGATTAAATGTTTGTTTGTAAACAATTCTAATAATGTATACATATTCGGCCCTGTTCTATAAACCGAATTCGAGTAAATTTCTCCTTTTCCAAAAATAAATTATGGCCCCATTGATGTATTTTAAATCATGTATAATAAACTAATTTCAGATAAGATATTTTAAGCTCTAAAAATAGAAAACTACAAAAACTTTGAAAAAATTTTGCTGTTAGTGGATTTAATTTTTCTAAAGCGAGTCGTTTCAAATCGAGTCAATTTCCAGAATAGGCCGGCTTGAGTCAGTTGAAGAGTCAATGTTATTAACAAGCTGCGTCATTTAGTTTGTTTTTGAGAGAAATTGATAGCAGACTACTGCGTGATTTGGGGAGAAAATGGAAAAAATGATTTTCGTGTACTCATTAGGCATTATTTTTTAGAAACAAAAAACCATCACTCAAGCCAAGGCTACACGCAAAGAAAAACCATGGTTGAGGCAACCATAATCGAAGAGCAACATACTATGATTGAATATATGGTTAAATTTATGTTTTAAAAACAAACTGTTTTAAATATAATATGGTTAAACACAACCATATATACATGGTTCTAAGCAACCATATATATGGTTCAAAATTACAATATATGTTTTCAGTTAACCATATATATGGTTCAAGACAGCCATACATATGGTTCAAGACAACCATATATATGGTTCAAAATTACAATATATGATTTGAAATAACCATTTATATGGGTCGAGACAACCATATATATATTTCAAAATTACAATATATTGTTCGAAATAACCATATACTATATGGTTCGAGACAACCATATATGTTTCAAAATTACAATATATGGTTCGAAATAACCATATATATGGTTCGAGACAACCATATATATGGTTCAAAATTACAATATATGGTTTGAATTAACCATATATATGGTTCAAGACAAACATATATATGATTAAAATTTTATTATTTTTTAACTGGTCGGTGTGTGGAATCTGAAACAAAAAGTGTTATCTATTCTCATATAGATATATTATGTACATACATATTTGCTGACACATGTTTTATTTACAAAACCATTTACTTTTAAAATATTGCAGCTTTTCAGTTAATTTTTATGTTTCAGATGTTTGAGATATTTTATTCGAACTAAGCTACGAATACACTAAAATTAAAAGAACACTTTTTTTCGTTTTCAAATGGTTTTCACAACATGGCCGAATATTAATTGCTAGCATTTATCAGTTTTTGTTATTTGTAATTTATTATTATTTTTATTTTTTCAAACCAAGCGACACACAAAAATAAACCAACACCTCTGAAGCAAAACAAAAAACTGATGAAAAGACATTCAACCAAGGGATAGAACCGCAACTTTTTTGGAAACAGAGAGCTATGTCTCTTTTGTAACCAAAGCTTGATTGCAAGTAAACTGTTTTAGTATAGTATGGGCAAGAATCATATTTTATTGTTATAGAACCACACTGTTGTTGAATTTTTAAATATATCATGACTGTGGCTCGAATTTTTTTAATAATAATGGGCCTGATTGTGCAAGGCGTTGGCGTAAACGTCTAAGTCGTTTTTTTGTAGATTAGAGTAGATTAAAGAACACGGGTTGAGTGTTGCTTTAATCTATTATTAAAAACGACATAGGCGTTTACGCCAGTTCCTTACACAATCAGGCCCAATATTGTTGTGATTCAACCATGTTGCTATTAATGTGAGTGATAATAATGCCATGAATTAATGCAAGCATGAGTTTTTTGTCGTAAACTAATTAAGGTTCACAATTCTTTAAAACAATAATAGCTTATTTGATACATTCATAAGCTATATCGGGAAACATGACATTTTTGACGCAACCATGCCACAACCATATCTTTTCTTTGCGTGTAAGCTTGAAAAATACTATGGGAATTCTGCACCATCAATTTCAACCGTAAAAAGGTGGTTTGCTGAATTTTGTTGTGTCCGTACAAGCACGGAAGATGCCGAACGTTCTGAACACGAAATATGAAACAGAACGCCCAATTTTGACGTTTAAAAAGGCCTGTTATCATGTGTTATGCAGTTTTACATGAAAAATGTTCAATTACCACCATATAATGAAAGAGATAGCCATTTTTTTGCGGTCATATTTATTATTGTATCTTCAATAAAATTGAACTAACATTAAGTAATCAATCTTAACTCTAAAATTTTATTTTTAAGTCCAGCCAATTCCAGACAAAAATATTTGTTTCAGCGGTTGGTTCTTAGGTTGTCTTACGTCTCTCTTGTTCGGCTGAGAGCAAGAGTGTCAATCCTTCTCAGTCGAGTGTGGCGTCTAAGGCTGAACCCACACCAAGTGAGACAAAACGTTTTTGTCTTTCAAGAGAAATAGGTTACGTTCGTAAATTCAGTAATTGTGCAATAATCAAAGTTCTGCGCTCGAAATCAAACACTTCTTAATAGTTTGTTTTTGTCAAAACTTTCTTTATACAAACATTTGACAGTGCTGCCGCAGATTGTTGCAACAACGACAGCATTTTTATTACTGTTGCAAAAGTTTGCAGACCGGTTGCAAAAATTTACTGCCTTTACGAATTTACCCATACACTTGTTTGATGCTAACCCACACAGAAAAAATTATCACCAAAAATTTTTCAAACAAAAGTTTGTCTAAAACTAAAATTAATTTTCAGTAAATGTTCTGTCCATAATCTATGAATTATTTGTTTGACTTTTATTTATAATGCAAACGCCAAAAACAACAATAAAAACTGTGGCGTAAAAAGCCACCCCGATGACGACACACACACAAATAACAACAACAATCATAGCAAGAGGAATGCAGTTGTACCAAGTTTGTTTACAAAAGGTTTTTGAGTGAATCGATTAGTTAATGTCGTTGCATTAATTCTCATTCATTTTTTTAGAGTATTTAGATAAACATTCAGACTTGAACACATTTAACAAAGTGAAATCTCATAAATGTTTAATAGATGATGATGATGATGACACAGACAAAAACTTTGTTTGTATTTTTGTGTGATTAAGTAAATTATTTAGCTTAATAATTGTTAGCATTTTTAGACTAATTGTTTATTAAATTCAGACAGAAATATTGTTTGATATTTTTCAGAAAATCCAGGAAATATTTTTGTTTGATTTAGTAAATTGTTTTGTCTACAATTTGTAAATATTTTTAGACAAATTGTTTTATAGATTTAAACAATTTGTTCACTGAAAAAAACAGGTTTTTTCAATGAAATTGTTGAGGTATTTTTGTGTATATTTACAAATTCGTTTGTAGGTCCGTTCACAGACAAAATATTTACTATTTCATTGAATTCCTTTACAGAAAATGAAATTTAGTTTTTTCTGTGCACACTAAAAATACGTCTTATCAAGTTTTTGTCTTAAAAGACAACCGGTAATCAGAGAGCAATGTGACTATGTTTTTTGTATTTTTTAGTTTTTTTTGACGCAATTGTGTGCAACGAGGTTCGTTTCAGTCTGTTTTGTCTTACTCTGTGTGAGTATGTTGTATCAAACCACATGTATTTCCTGCAACCAGTGCTTTTGCGCAGTAAGTCAAAAGCACAATATTGCGGTTGATTTGTTTGGTATGGGTTGTCTCATAATAACTAATGTTCAGTTGTCGTATAAGTCACAAAAAACTGTTTTGTCTCACTTGGTGTCGGTTCAGCCTAAAGTTAACGTTGTTTCGGGCTAGGGGATTTGGGTGCAACTCAAGTTTTTTATGTATCTTGTCACGTGTTTAGAAAACACTGTCTTAAGAAGCGGCACATCTAAACCTTTATGAATTCGCTTGTTTCTGACATACCATGGGGCTGCAGTAATCGTACGGAGTATTTTATTTTGTCCCCATAACTGGATACCGTATGACCATATTGGTTTTAGAATGAAGTTGTATAGAGGTAATTCCATGTCAAATCAACTAATAGTTGGACACGACCCCTTTCGATTTTGATGAAATTTGGTCAGATGTTGTCATTCATCCTATAACGAATTTATGTGAAAGGAAAAAAGTTAAATATGTTTATTTCAGAAGTTATGACATATCCAAAATATCAAATTTACCGAAAGTGTTGAGTTTAGTTTTTAAATATCTTGAAAACTATTTTATATACAAGATTGGTTTGTATGGCATTTTAAGCAGAATATTTGGAGCTACAAATATGTATAGGGCATACATTTTTTTTGGAAAAATGACATCTGCAAAGTTTTGAAACTTTCAAAACTGATTAAATTAAAAACCTATATTTTTTTTTTTGGCTGAATTTTTTTTATATAATATCTCTAAACGTCCTTAAAAAATCCTGAAATTTTTAAGGTGTTTTTTTTCATTTTTGAGATAGGACAAAAAATATATATATAACACGAAATTTCCAACATGAAATTTCACCGAAAAAAATGCACAAATTTGTCAATGTTATTACTTTTTCCCCTTCAAAAACTTTAAGTTAAATTGAATTTAATTCATATTGCTCAAAATTACCAATTTAAATTATTTTTGATACTATATTGTTGCGAAAGAAAAAAAAATCATATCTCAAAAAAGAAATAAAACACCTCCTCCAAATTTTCACGATTTATTAAGGACGTTTAGAGGTATTATATAAAAAATATTCTGACGAAAAAAATATAGGTTTTTGATTTAGTCAGTTTTGAAATTTTCAAAACTTTGCAGATAAGTAATTTTTCCAAAACAATTTTTTGTTCTATGTATTTTTTGTTGCCCCAAATATCCTCTTTAAAATGGCATACAAAACATCCTTGTACATAAAATAGTTTTAGAGATAATTAAAAACTAAGCTCAACACATTCTGTAAATTTGGCGAAATAATGACATTTTGAATATGTCATAACTTTTGAAATAAACATTTTTAATTTTTTTCCTTTAACATAAATTCGTTATAGGATGAATGGCAACATCTGATCAATATTGAAAGGGGTCGTGTCTAACTCTTACTTGATTTGACATGGAATTACCCATAGAAGAAGTTTACAATCCAGGCTTAGTGTAGAGTTCCTTCCAATAAGCCAATTCATTTTAGCTGCTTTTAATTACATTTGGGTCACCTTTGCACTTATATGGGACTTCCATGTTAGACGACCATCAAGATGAACACCGAGATATATTACTTCAACGTGTTGAGGTATAGTTTAGTTATTGATTTGTATAGGTGGGCAGGTTTCTCTGCACAATGTAAAAGTAATGTGAAGATATTTTTGTTCTTTAATTTTTATCCGCCATTGTTTTAGCCATTGTTCCAACTGGGGTATATACTCTTGCAGTTTCCGGGAAGCTTCTTGGTGGTTTTTGTTACTGCTTAAAGCGCCCTTCAGACTATTAGATTTAGTATTAATAATTGTAAAAAACTCAGATCTGAAGTAAAAATCCAACAGTGTGAAAAAAAATTTATTTATTTATTTATTTCAGTCTATGGATATAAAATTCTTACAGACTAAGATAACAAAAATACTATAGTTATATTGTATAAATATCTAATTTAACAATGAAGTATGTATAAAACGTAAATATATACAAAATTATTTTTACAGTTTGTGCTGTTTCCACAATGCAAATAAGCGACCTGAGTAAAAAATTTTATGGAAACCGCTCAAAAAACTAAGTGCTATTCATACAAATTTCAAACAAACAATGCTTGTTTGAATTATGGAAACAACACATGACAGTTATTTTATGATATGTCAAATAATACGTAAAGAAATTTGACAGTATTATGGTATTCTTGTTATTTTTAGGAAATTTTGTAAACAATCACATTTTTCATTTTATCACGGTTGTCTTTTGCACAAACAAACATAGGAATAACAAAAACAGTTATGTGTTTGTTTGCCGGCATAAATAAATAAAAAGAAGAACGAAAACATTTGCTTTATTGCAAATTACTTATGTTACGTTTTATTTCGAATGTAGAATGTAGTGTAAAAATAAAATATAGTGGAAAAATTGTCTTTAAGATTTTTTGACAGTCAGACTGATTTTTATTAGATTTTTGTCTTACAAAATCTATTAAAAATCTCCAAGCTTGTATTACAATGTGAAATGGCCTTTAACGGCAAGTCAGAGGCATATATCAGATATAATACAGGACGGACGATACAGCCTAGAGAAACTCCGGCATCAATCGATTGCGGAGGGCTTAGAACACTACCTTCCTTAACAGCAAATTTTCGCTCAGTTAAGTAGCTTTCTAAAAGCTTAAGGGTGTTTGGGGGTAGGGTCGTGCCATACTTTATCAAACGCCTACAAATATTGATGGAGAGCGCAGAACAATTTTTTTTCCTCGAAGGTTTTTCTAACCACATTCACGAGTCTATGTGTTTGTTCGATCGTGCTATGTTGTCTTCTAAACCTGAATTGGTGGTCTGGAATGCATCCAGTACCATTCAGTATGGGTGTTAGCTTACTCATAAGTAACTTTTCAAATAATTTTGACATATTAGACAATAGGCTTATAGGCCTATAGGATTCCACCTTTATATGATCTTTGCCTGTCTAAGGTATCATGGTAATCAGCGGAACCTTTCATTCTGCGGAACAGTATTTGAGGCGCAAAATACCGTTGAAAATAAATAGAATTGTCCTTTTTGCAGTATAGGGTAGCTCTATTGCTTATTGCTTATTTTATCAGCGCTTGGAGCTTTTTTCGAATTTAAGCCCGCAATACAGTGTTCAATCTCACGAATA
Organism: Panzeria rudis; assembly: GCA_956483635.1. Lineage (NCBI taxonomy): Eukaryota > Metazoa > Arthropoda > Insecta > Diptera > Tachinidae > Panzeria > Panzeria rudis. The sequence continues at coordinate 140,644,123 of OY101448.1, forward strand.
TTGAACCTCAAGGTAACATCTGGTATAGCGAGGACTGGTGGCAGCTCAACTATGGTATCAGACGTATTTGGAGTAAATACAGAGTACCTTTTTCAGCGTCAGTTCTTGGCCAGGATGCTTATAACTATATCACTGGTCTTTTGAGGACTCGGGCAGCTCTCCATAGCGAATAGTCTATTTGAGGTCTTGCGTAGAGCCAACTTTACCATATATTTTTAAAAAAAAACTTCTTATTTCTAAAAAAATTTTTTTTTGCCCAAAAACCTTTTTTTATATATTACTTGAAGAAGTCATATTTGGGAATATTTAACTTTAGTCATATATTTAAAATCTTATAAAAAATTTCACAAAAACAATTCAGGAAAACTAAAAACGCGGTTTAGTAGCCTCAGCCATTGTCTTTAATGTCCACTGGGTTCGATTCGCCGAGGAAGAAGGGTTTGGGCACAGTGGGCATACTACTTGAAGAAGTCATATTTGAGAATATTTAATCTTAGTCATATATTCAAATTTCTTATAAAAAATTTCACAAATACAATTCAGGAAAACTAAAAACGCAGTTTAGTATCCCCAACCATTGCCTTTAATGCCCACTGGCTCTGATTCGCCGAGGAAGAAGGGGTTGGGCACAGTGGGCATATTACTTTGAAGAAGTCATTTTTGAGAATATTTAACCTTAGTCATATATTCGAAAAATTTCACAAATACAATTCAGGAAAACTAAAAACCTAGTTTAGTAGCCTCAACCATTGTCTTTAATGTCCACTGGCTCTGATTCGCCTAGGAAGAAGGGGTTGGGCACAGTGGGCATATTACTTGAAGAAGTCATATTTGAGAATATTTAACCTTAGTCATAAATTCAAAATCGTATGAAAAATTTCACAAATACAATTCAGGAGAACTAAAAACGCAGTTTGCTAGCCTCAACTATTATCCTTAATGTCCACTAGGTTTGATTCGCAGAGGAAGAACAGTGAGGAACAGTGAGCGTTTTTGTAGAAAAAGTCCTAAATTCAGTACAATACACATAGAAAATAAATGCATGCGATAATAAAAAACATATTTAACTAGGCATATTTATCTTCACACACATAAAAAATGTTACATGTTTTCTAGAAAAGAAAACGCCATTAGTGCCGTCAGTTTAACAATCACACATACGGATTGAGCATTTTTGAGCTTTTTTGCAGAAACGCCGGAGTCTTGGCAGGAATCGAACCTGTTACCTCCCGGTTAGTAGTCTAGCACACTCTTCACTACAGTACGAGGGTAACTAAACTAAATTTCGATGTCCCTTAGAAAATGAAACTTTAGATAATCTTTATTCTAAAGATTATTTGAAACTCATAAAAACAATTGTTTTGACACTTACATTAAAAGCGATTTAGCAAAAATTATAAATTCGGAAAATCAGTTATATTCCCTGGTATGTATTTAAGCTTATAAAATCATTTTTATGTTATCCATTTATGTTTATAAACTGCATATAGTCATTGTCTGATGCTATTTTTTGTTTTCTTGTTATTAAAAATTAATAAAACCATGAAAAATGCTTAGTTTTACTTATGCCGATTTTTCGCATTGTAGTGCCGAATATGCAGATCTTTTCCCGAAAAGTGAAATTTTTTTTATCAAAATCACCTGGCAGCCCTGCCTGTAATACGATTTTATTTATATACGCTGTGTTCGGTTACTCGAAATTCTTACTACTTTTACTACAATTGGAAAAATTTGTTTACTTTTTGTATTGAAAACTTCCAGCTGTAGTAAAAATAGTAAATTGTAGTAAGTAAACGAACAGACATATATACTCATCGATATAGTATAACGGCGTTAGAGCCACAATGAAATCCATGATAAATTAATTTTCTTATTACAAACAATAATAACATTTCCTAATCACAGAAAAGTCACATACGTACAAACATATGTAAAAAATAATTAAATTACTGTAACTTACCGTGAGATGTTAATTCGTCTTTATGTTTTGCTTCCGTCAGTACATAAAATCTTTAGCAGAAGGAAAACTTGTATGCAAAATAATCGACAATTATTTACTGTTATAATTCGTATTATATATGTGTAGAAGAACACCTACGAAAAAAAGTATAGCACATAAGATTGAGACCAAAACAAGACAACCGGAAGATTTAAAATGCGGGTTAGGGTGATGATGTTTACTGATTGCGTTCTATAGAATCTCGGTTAAAATATACACATGCAAACACATAAAATGTGTAAACATCAGATTATATATAATATGAGTTCAACGAACATTGACACTTTCAATGTAGGTACATACGTTTTTTTAATTCTTTACTGTATATATTGCATTACACTGCACATTTTTTTTATAAAAAGGGCCAAACAGTAAACCTATTAAATATTGAAGTAAGTGTAAGCAAGGGGTATCAGAGATATTTATTTTTATATTTCTTTTTCCTTCAAACTAGACTAAAAATATCACACAAAAAAGGGACGCAAGTGCGATGATGAGTAATCGTACATCCCGTGTAATATTTTTTCTATTATATAGGTATGTGTAAATAATTTTCGTGCATTCAAAATTTTCAATTCCCATACTTCCGATAAGCATTATTATTTAATAAACATGCAATTTTCGGGCGATATTTTGGTTATCACTCACGCAATTTATTTGTTTGTATTTTAGTTGAACACCCACCTTTTTTCTTCTAAAACAATGAGAAAAACATACATACATACATATGCATATGAATTTTTATGTACACTTTCACATTAATTTGTCAAGTATCTTGTAAAAAGGTTGTTTTAAAAGGTCAGGGTACACAAATACTACAGATGTAATAATAATTTAATATATTTCGTAGAGAAAAATCAAAGATAACAAAATTAAAGAAAATACACTTAAAAAATAATTAATATTTTTATTTATAGATACACTTGACGTTTAACACTGCACATGAATTTCATCGAACTAAACAAAAGAAATAGAGAAGAAAAAGTTAACGAAGAAACCAGCGTTGTCAACTCAGCACTCTTATCACCGTTTTTAGTGCTTTTTTAAATTAAACGTTTAATTTTTTCGAGTTATGAATCGATTACATCCCGTCTTCACGAGACATAACTTGGGAGTCACACGTTCAACTTTTACTTCAAATATTGTTTCAAATTTGAATACACTCACATTTTTTCACTAATACATTACTACTTTTAAAAATTTAAACGAACTTTCTTCCAATTTCTCTTTCAAGATGAGTGCTTAAATTGTTTTACAAAATGGTTTTTTAATTGCTTTCAAATTGCTTTAGAGTTGCGTGCAGCCTACGTCACAGCTTTCAATGTAGTAAGTTAAATTAGCATAGAGTTGCATTTTTTATGGTACACTTTTCCGATTTTAGGGCTTTTTATTTTCAAAGTAATGCTTTATTTGTAAAATCTTTGATGTGACAATGATTAAATGTTTTTGTGAACAACGTAAATCTTGACGACCGACAAGCCGATAGTTAGTAAGTCCCTCAACCGAACTATAATGAGTGACTTGTCGTCAATCGATCGAGTTGTTGATCGATATCGTGGGTTAGGCTGTTAGTTTTTCCCTGTCATACAGTGTTATCATCAGGGCTATGACTTTCATGCACTAAAAATTTACTATAAGAGCTTAACAAATGCACCTAAAAATTAAAAATATGCGCAAAAATATGCATTTACCTACGAACAAAGTACCAAAACTAAAATAATATGCAAATATTTTTTTAGTTTTTTATTATTATAAGAGAAAAAAACATAAAACAAACATAATTGGGTCTATTATTTAATGTAACCGAACTTTAGTTGCGTTCCAGCCGGCAGCTGAGAAGTAATGGTTGCCAGAAAGGCACTAAATAGGAACAGAAATTGACAGCTCTCATATGCCAATTACCATCAGTGTATCATTTTCAGCAGCTGGCAACTCAACTGAGGCTCTCAGTTGCCATCCGTAATCGGCCTTATAAATTTTTTTCAAAAAATTGGGAAATATGTATGCATTAAAAAAATTTTTATTACTTCAAAAATAAGAAAGACAGAATTCTTTCAATATCGTGAAATAGGCAGTAAATTATAAGTAAAACAAATACAATTTTAAAATTTGATGCTTTTTTTACATTATGCTGTTTTCGGTTTCAGTGCTTTTTGAAATTTCAGAGTTGACAACGTTGTAAGAAACTGCGTAGAAGTGATGCCATATAATTTTAAGTTTCGTTAAAGTGTAAATTTGTGCATTATAGTTGGCTTCAAGAGTATTCGTACTAGGAAATGGTAAATCGATTTCGATAGAAAATCGATTTTGTGCTATAAAAAAATCGATTTTTCGCGATCGACTTTGCGTCTGTGATTTTATACTGAAAGCGATTTTAGCGCTCTCAAAATCGATTTTTAATAGTATCAAAATACGAAGAAAGCACATTTTGAATCTTCAACCGTTATTGTTTCAATGGCATTCCAAGCTCAAAGCAATTCGCCCCCATATGCAGTACATATCGGATATAAGAAACTTTAAATATTTCACAAAATTGTGTCTTATATGCGGTTTTTTCTTATAAGCAATTATTGTTTATAAGAAAGTTATTTCTTATAAACATTTATATGGATATAAGAAACTTTTTTCTTATGTGTGTTCAATGTAATATAGACAAATACAAAGTAAAACAAATTAAGTTCGATAGTTAAAATTGTTTATTATTTATACGAAACAATTCATATAAAAAACTAACTTAAATAGCTCTAAAAAAGATAAACAATAAAAAAAGAATTCAGTTTGAACTATAAAAATTTCTTATATAAAATCTTTTTTCACTTATCATCTTTGGTGTTTGAAAAAAAGTTTCTTATATCAGGTTTTTTTCTTATATACGACTTTCTTGTATAGAACATTTTTTCTATGGAAAGTACAGAAAGACACGATGTTTTTGGTTAAATTTCTTATAAGCGGTTTTTTCTTATATGCGATGTGCTTATATCCGGTATCTACTATATATGAAATTTTAAGGGAATTTAGTCTATCTTTGCGACATATGTGTCAAGTGAACGTTTGTTTTTTAAAGTTGGCTTAATACAAGGCGAATTCATATTCAATTTCACTTTGCACAGCTGATGATGACGTAGGCTAATAAGGCCACCTAGTATGAATTCGCCTTGGCTTAATATATATTTTAAACTTCAAATTCGGCCTTTTCCATATAAAATTCAGGGGTTTAAAATAAAAATTCAACATTTTTTAATTAAAATTCAGTATTCTACAAATGAAATTCAGCATTTTTCAAACAAAATTCGGGATTTAAAAAATCAAAATCACTTTCTAAAATGAATTTGATTAAAAAAATCTGATTTTGATTTTTAAAATGCTGAACTTGATTTGAAGTGCTTAATTGGATTTGTAAAACACTGAATTTGATTCAAGAAATTCCAATGGGATACCCCCGTAGTGTAGTGGACTATTAGCCGGGGGTCGCAGGTTCGAAACCTGCCAAGACCCTGGGTTTTTCTGCAGAAAAGCCGAAAAAGGCTTAAGCCTTAAAAAAAGATACAGACGAAGTCATCAAATAAAGCAACAAGTATTTTACAGCTTGGAGAAGAAGATTTTTAGATGGACTACTAATGTAATTATTAAAAGGTGAATAATCTTGAGAAATATTTCTTGGAAATATGTAATCTATTGTGTTTAATTTGGTGTATGTTTAGTTTTGTTTCTTAAAGTTGTTTAATTTTATTATCTATGAATAAAATTTTACATGTTTAAAAATTTGCAAATTCGATTGTAAAATCGATTTTGAGGTCCGATTAATCGATTATAAAATCGAAATGAAAAAAGTTGATAGAAAAATCCCAATTCAATTATCTTAACCAGAAATAACGAAATATACTACAAGTCCAAAGGTATTTCATACTTTAAGATGATACCCACAACGTTTATGCGAATTCCACCATATTATGGAATTTATAACCAACTGCTGGACGAGGCGAAACCAACAACAAACGTTAATATTGATGAAACTTGGTATTTTACTTGATTTCTGATTTTTATTTTTTTATTAAAAAATTTTTTTTTTTATTTAACAAAATTGATGATATCGAGCACAATGAACGCTTGATATCTCAGAAACCAGGAACAATTTCGCGAAACTGCTTTTGGATTCTGAAAGAGGGTATTCAAAATATATAAACCCCATACTTAGCTCAATTTTTTTTTAAATGGTCGGTGGTCCAAAACAGGACTGAGGTCGCGACTTGGTTGTTGTACTAGCTTAAAGAAAAAAAATTTTCTTTAATGTATTACAAATCCTTAGTCGATTCAACAACCGTTGTAAAACAAACTTTTTATACTGTTTGAAAATTTCGATAAGTTAGCTATCGAATGCCTCATTAATATTTATTAAAAAAAAGAGCAATATGCACATCAATAGATGTGTTTTGTTCTTATATTTTTGTGAGTAAAAACTTAAATCTTAAAACATTAAACACCTTTAAAACATACGAATATCTGTTCGCCTTTCTAGAACTTCAATGCAAGTTTTTGGTTTAAAATTCACAATACCAACTTCTTTTAAAGACTTCATTTTATCCTCCAGGGAATTATTAGAGTTTTGTAAGTTCTCGTGTAATAATAGGGCAGTACCACGAGCTGCATTCAATAACTTATTGGCATCGTGAATTCTGAAACATCAAACATTGAAATAAACTATAAATATGTATACATACATACTTATTTATGGAGGTATGTACATATATTAACTTGTTAGAGAAAACTTACTTTTTAAATAGTAAATCTGGGCGACGGCAGTATTGGCCAAATAGCGCAAATAAGTTACGTGTCATATCATAATTAAATTGTGCTGCTCCAGCTGGTGCAAATTTCGTGTTCATGATCATGCTATCTAGCATATAATCATCAATTTGTTGAGCTATAAGTCTCAAACACAAATTGAATAAATTTGCCGAAAGCTCTCTTTCCAAGTTATGCAATACGGTGACCATAACTTGAAACATTTCGCCAGCACTTGGGGAGAGTATGAAGGGCTCTTTGGAATTTTGCTCTGGCATAGAAGGCCAACAATCATGCCTGTATGGCATGGATTTAGCTTTTATTTCATTAACAGCTTTAGTGGCTAGATTCTTTAAGAGTTGTTGAGTCCAATGTTCTAGTTCTTCAACTGAATTTTCAAATACAGAACTGATTTCATCGGCGTTTGGCCCCACCAAAGCTGCGTGTAAATGAAGATAATGAACATTTTCCCCCCATTCACCAAGCACCATTTTAATGTAATTGATGGCATTAAGTATGGTTATACTTTCAACGGAGCCGCTGCTATGCAATTGCACTAATCTACGTCGAAAATTGTCTATCAACTCGAGTTGTAAAGTGAGAAATTGTAGTCGATGACCAGGTTGTATAAGAGAATAGTAACGGTCTTTAATAGCTTCCAAAAGACGTATAAACTGATCGGCACATTTTGGAATTTTAAGTTCATCGTCATATATGTTGGGATCAATTAATTGCCAGGGATTTTCGGCCTGTAATATCATATCCATTTTTTCAGAACAAACTAAATTAAGAAGCAATTTTTAGAATACTCTTATAAATATATTTCTATAGTATATGAATCAATGCAGGAGTGGTATAACCCAAAAAGGTAAAAAATTTTAGCAAAATGTTATATGTACTTATGTGGTATTCGCAATTTTCTTTACTAACTGCTCTTGGTTTTTTCGACCAGTCACAGTCAGAAGATGAATAGTGACTCTTAAAATAACTGAGCATAAAAACAATGATATGTGGTTTATGCCATTCTCTCTCTCATCGATTCATATACAAACTTACAGCGCTCTTCTAAAGAAATCCATTTTAACAAGTAAATTGGTTGGGTTATAACACATGTAGCACTCGGAAAACTTGCTGGATACCCAAAATTTTCCCTTAACTCTGCTTCAAAGGCCAATGTTTCATCTAATAAATGGGCGAAGAGATTTTCATCGCGACTTATTTCTTCAATGTCCAGTGCCAATTTTTCTATTGTTAATTGCACTAAACCTCGTATAAATTCAAGCTTAAAGTAATAACTGTTAAAATTAGTAAATTCATACAGATTTTTCATTATGTTTACCCTTATATTAAAATCAATTTTACCAGCTTTGACAGCAGAAGGTTGAAACGTTTTTCCTACAAACAAATGACATTCTTTGCCCCAGTTAAGAATTTGAGTATAAAACCATTCCGGTTTGTCCAAACGATTAGTTTGTTTAACACCAGTAAAATGATATATAAATCTGAAATATTATTTAAACAAGTAATTATGTTACATATGTGAGTACTACATAACAACATTTTTAAAACACCTTTGTCTGTAGGGCGCTAACAAATATTTGGTAACTGTTGACACTGGCTGACATATTATACTGGATGTAATCATTTCTATCGGTTCTGTTTCGCCTGCTGGTGACTTTAACTATAATTTTGTTGCTTTAATAAGCTGTCATATGGATTTTATTTGAATACTTTACCATGAATAAATATTCTGCCAGGATATGAGCTTTGGTTATATTATCCGTAGATGGTTTAAAATTTAAGGGATCTTGTTCTTTTTGTCCCCATTTCATACTTTTTAAAACAGCCTCAAATTCCCTAAAATTGTATTATATGTATGTACGCATATTACTTTTACAATATTACTCACTTAGAAAATCGTTCTTTTAGTAGACTATGCCAATGTATTGCGGTACGTACGGCAAATGATTTAAGAAACGGCGCTTCCACGTTAGTCAATCGTCCTACAACACTATGCTCGTAGTCATTTTCTTCATAGAGATTTAAATAAAAGTTTATTAGTTTCGTTTCATCTTTGCCGTTAATGTTATTCGTTAAAATATGGCTAAAAATTTGGGTTAAAAATATATTGTTAACAACATAAAATTATTTCGCATTTATGGAAAGCAAATACAAATTTCACTTTAATTACCTAATTTCCTGTATATCCTGAACTATGCGTAAATATTGCACTAATTGTTGTAACTTTCGTACTTGTTCCAAATCTGGTTTTGCTCCGTCAAGTGCATTATTTGAATCTTTAATGCGAGCCGCTAGCTTCCTTCCGAACTGTTGTAGTTTTGTTAACTGAAAGTCAACACTTTCACATGCTTGCTCCTTTGTCTCGAACGCAGATTTAAAACAGGATACGTTGTCCTCAGCTCCATAGTTTAACTATTAATTTGATAAATACATATTTTAAAATTTTAAAATTGCAAATATATGTATAAAGCTCAATGAACTCCACAACCCTTTTGAATTTAGGATTTTAATTTTGCGATATGCATAAATGGGTAAAATCTATGTAATTTTGGAACAAATTTACTTTAGCTACGCTGTACCAAAAATAAAATAATTATCCTATTTGATAGAATACTTAATTATTTATTATTTTCATTTATTTAAAAACCTGTTTTTATTTCATTTTTAAAAACAAGCAGTAATTTTTATCCAAATTGTTCACTGGGCTGCCTCTTAAATTTCCCCGTTTCGCACTAGCAAAGTTTACTTTGACGGGGTTCACACAAGGCAATTTTTGTTGCGCAACTTTTAATTCAGCCGCGAGAAAGACGGAGAAAGCAACACAGTTTTTCTATCTTTCTCTTAGCTGAATTAAAATTTGCGCAACAAAAATTGTCTTGTGTGAACCCCGTCTTTGCAAGGTTTTAATTCAAACCGTTGGAAAGACAGAGAGATGAAGTATTCCTCTCTCTCTCTCTCTCTCTCTGTCGTTCTACCGGCTGTGTTAAAACTTTGCAAACTCCCGGTTCACACACTTCAACGTTTGTTGTGCAGCTTTTAATTCAGCCGCGAGAAAGCCAGAGAAAACAACACAGTTTTTCTCTGTCTTTTTCGCGGCTGAATTAAACAACACGGGTTTTCTCTGTCTTTTTCGCGGCTGCATTAAAAGCTGCGCAACAAATGTTGAAGTGTGTGAACCGGGATAAAGCAACACCGCTTTCTCCCTAGCAAAGTCTAGGTTCACACAGAAGAGAAAGGAATACAAATTTTATATATTTCTATTTCATCTTTCATATACAAATTAAAAACTTGTTCAAGAAAACTTGCTGTGTGTGAACCTAGACAAAGTTTACTTTGCAAAGTTTTAATTCAGCTGGTAGAAAGACAGAGAAATTAAGTATTTCTCTCTCTCTCTCTCTCTCTCTCTCTCATTCATTCTACCGGCTGCATTAAAACTTAACTTAAAAGACAGAGAAAGCAACAAAGTTTTTTCTGTCTTTCTTCCAGCTGATTTAAAAGTTGCGCAACAAAAGTTTACTTTACCGACATTCCTCCGATTTTAATAAAAATTCCTTATCTGATAGAAAATTTAGTTCTAAGAAGAAAATGTTAAGTACAAAAATCCCCGGAAAAGCATATTTTCGGAGTTACGGACCCCCAAAGTTTTGCAAATCATATGCATTTTCTAGATATGTACATTTTTGCTACAGTGTAACAATATGGGTATCATATAAATGATTTTTTGTCCAGCTGACCTTCAGCCGGGCTTATTGATTTTTCCCTCTAGGTATGTCGAACAGCGGCTTCGCTGAAGAATGATGTCCTGCCTTGCCGGCCTTCGGCCGGGATCATTGATTTTCTCCTCTAGGTATGTAGAATAGCGGCTTCGTTGAAGAATGATTTTCTGCGTAGCCGGCCTTCGGACGGGCTTACAGATTTTCTCCTCAGGGTATGTCAAAAAGCGGCTTCGCTGAAGAATAATTTTCTGCTTTTTTGGAAAATATGTTATTTTTTCAAAAATAAATACTAAAAATAGTTGAATTATTTGTTTTGATGCTTACTAGCATACAATAATGTTGACAATCTTTCATATGATACCCACATTGTTACACAGTATCAAAAATGTATGTAGAAAATACCTATGATCTGTAAAACTTTGGGGGCCCGTAACTCCAAAAATATGCGTTTCCGGGGATTTTTGTACCTAAATTTTTTTTCTTAGAATTAAATTTTTTATCAGATAGCGAGTTTTTATTAAATTCGGAAGAATGTCGGTAAAGTAGACTTAAGCCCAAAAATTACCCCTATGAACCAAGTCAAAGTAAACTTTGCTAGTGCGAAAGTGGTGTTTTCAAAGTTTTAATTCAGCCGGTAGAAAGACAGAGATGAAGTATTTCACTATGTATCTTTGACGCGGTTCAAACAGGGCAATTTTTGTTGCGCAAGTTTCAATTCAGCCGCGAGAAAGACAGAGAAAGCAATACATTTTTTCTCTGTCTTTCTCCCAGCTGAAAGTTGCGTAACAAAAATGTCTCTGTGAACCCCGTCTTTCCACCGCCTGAATTTACATTTGCAAAGTAAACTTTGTAACCCGTTTAGAGCCGGTATTTTTCTTTTTTTCAAATAAAGTTTACTACAAAATTGATATACAAAATAAAATATAAAAAAGTAAATGAGTAAACCACCAATGGTCCTTTAATTAAAATTAATAACTAACGTGCGGTCTCCACGTAGCAGGCTTGGGGGGTAATGATTACATTTTGTAGTTAATTACATGTTCAAATACACATTACATGTAATTTGTAATTGGTATACTGCAATTACAAATACTTGTAATGTGTAATTATCTGAAGAGCAATTACAATTACATGTAATTGTAATTGAGGCATGAAGAATTACATGTAATGCCAATTACAAATTATTGTAATTGTAATTGAAAATTATCAACTACAATTACATGTAGTTGGGCAAAGGTAATAGTAATTGCTCATAAAGGGGTAATAATTACTTTAACAATAAAAATTACTATAAACGTATTTTATTACAAATAAAAAATATTATTTATTAAATTCAAAAATCATTCCAGAAACATTTTTAATATCTCTAAAATTAATTGGAAATATCTAGAGCTATAAAAGAGGATAAAAAGTACATAGAAAAATTACTTACATCACAAAAATGAAAAATTTTTGCGAAAAATTTTAAACTGCCCCCTAAATTCATTAAACATCGCTCAATACACATTTGCCGCGAAAATCGCGAAAATTCGCGAAATATTTAAAAATGGGAAAATGGCCCTAAAATTGCTTAAAAATAGCTAATATTATACGGAATGCAAAAAACTCGGCAAAAATCACGCAAATGACGAAAATTCGCAAGAACTTTCTAACTTCGAAGAAACAGTAAAGTTTTATATAAACTAAAAAATATAAACAACAAATCGGTAAAACTGTAAAAAATCTAAGATCTGATAAAAATCACTATTATCGCGAAAATAGCGAAAATTCGAGAAAAATTTAAAAATTGCAAACAAGTCTAAATTGATTCGAAATAGCTAAAATTTTATGGAATGCAAAAAACTATGAACAAATCGCGAAAATTGCGATAATTCTCAAAAACTTGTTAACATTAAAAACATAGAAAAGTCTTTTAGTGATTAAAAATCGATAAAACTGTAATAAAGCCAAGAACCGCCTAAAAATCACTTATCGCGAAAACAGCGGAAATGTGCGAAAAATTTTAAAACTGCAAACAAGTCTTAAAACTGCTTAAAAATAGTTAAAGTTGTAAGGCATGCAAAAAATTAGGAAAAAAATCGCGAAAATGACGCAAATTCGCAATATTCGCGATAAAAGTAATTTTTTCAGTTTTTTGACAGTTTTACCAATTTTTTAATCAATATCAGACATTGATATCTTTTTAACTTGACCAAGTTTTTGCGAATTTTCTTCATTTCCACGATTTTTTCCGAGCTTTTTTGCATTCCATACAATTTTAGCTATTTTTAAGGATTTTTAAGGCTTGTTTGCAATTTTTCTGTTTTTCGCGAATAATACGGCTATGGCTGAATGGTAGATACGTCAGAATTTTCGCGAAAAAGTGTTTGTTTTAGCCAGTTCTTGTATTTATAACAGTTTTACGCATTTTTAATCACTCTCAGACTTATCTATGTTTTTAATGTTAAGTTTTTGCGAATTTTCAACATGTTCGCGATTTTTTCTGAGATTTTTGCATTCCTTACAATTTTAGCGATGTTTAATAAATTTTACGGCTTGCTTGCAATTCGGCTATTTTTCGCGTATTTTGAGAGTAAAAGGGATGTTTTGCCATTTTTTTTGTTGCTCGTCAAGCTTGTGAGTATAAAAAATTTAAGGGATTGCTTCTTATTCTCACAATCTGTAGACATTTTTCGTCATTTTGGCTATATAAGTCTTCCAAAAATTTTAAAATATAACTGAGTATACATATTGTAATTAAATTAAATTTTCCTTTTAATTGCAATCATGCCAATACAAATTACTTGTAATTTGAATTAGTATGATTGCATTAACAATTACAAGTAATTTGTAATAGGCTTCCTACAATTACAATTATTTATAGTTGTAATTGGTGCTACAGCAATTACAATCAGAAGTAATTGTATTTGGTAGTAGTCCAATTATAATGGCAAGTAATTGAAGTGAAAATGTAATCATTACTCCCCAAGCCTGCCACGTAGCAATATTTTTTGCCGCAAACGTCAAATTTGATTGCTTATAACAATTGAGTATAACAATTGCTACGTGTGGACCGCAGATTGCCATGAGTGGCAATCCATTGCGCAATGATTGCTCTGCTGATTGCTGTCACTTTTGTTGTGTTTTTTATTTATTTTAGCAAAACAGCAAATTCGGGTAAAATATAAAAAGACATCATCAGAAAATGTAAATATTGCTACGTGAAGACGCAGTGTAAAGAAGAGGGACTTTCTGCCTTAGCCTTCGGCCGGGCAAAATTTTTTTCTCTTGGTGTGTCGAATAGCGGCTTCGATGAAGATTAATTTTCTGCCTTAGGCGGCTTAATGGTTTTCTCCTCTTGGTATGTCGAAAAGTGAAGACTGATTTTCTGCCTCTGGCTTTCTTCAGGGATGTAATTGTGTTAGGTGTTTGTGTTGTGAAGGAGCAAATGAAGCAAATTTTGAGAGTAATTTATAAGACATGCAACTAAAAATCACCGTATGAATCAGAGATGGAAAAATCGGTACAAATCGAAATTTAAAAGTACTACGATACACCAATGGCTTACAAAACATAGCCTCTGCAATGTAAAACTCTTGGAGATCATGAAGTCTGAAAAGAACTAGTTTTTATAAATTTATTTGCATTATCGTAAAGGCGAATATTTCGATATATGAGAATATATTCTTCTACCTTCCAATATCAGATATGTCCAAATTAATGAGTTATTTTCGATTAGAAATTGATAAATCTGACTTGAGCTCACTTTTCATTTTGCCACAGATAGTACTATAGTACTATATTTTCATAAGAAAATCCACTTTTTGTCACGTGCAACATTAAGAAATTATGCTTCTTTTCAAAGAAAACGTAATTTTTTTACTGCTTTATATGTTTGTGTAAGTAAAAGTTAGTAAAAGTCCAAATATGTACATGGTTCTGAAATACAAGGTTAATTGCTTGATGTCGCACGTGACCAAAAAGTGGACTTTCTCGTGAGAGTGCCCATATATTTATGTATGTATAGAAAAGTAATATATTTGCTATACTTAATACATGTTTCTGGTGTAAAAAATCTGTTTTGGTACAATTAGGTCAAAAAAGTACAATTTTAGACAATTGGTACAGTTTTAAAATCTCATATGCCATCCCTGGTATGAATGCAAAAGATTTTTTAAAGCATTTTTTAAAGAGAATTAAAAATAAGATATGATTTTTAAATCAGCGTATGAATTGGGTGTTAGAAAGCTATATTTAATCGTCACATTTGATTTACCTTATTCCGAAGTTTTTCCAAGCGGGTCTTGTAATTCTCTACTAAAACAGAGGCTCTGTGCAGCTTTTTAAAGTCGCTTCCAATTTCCTTATTAATTCTAGCCAAAATTCGTTGTTCTACATCTATCTTTGTTTGCATTTTAAGCCATTAAATCTACTACACACTTTCAAAAAACAATATTATTGAACACGACAAATTTTTTTAAAATAAATTTACAGGAAAATAAAATATTGTGTGACGTCATTAAACACCAGAGAAACAAGCCAGTCGATTTCGAGCCGACGGCGCGCCGCCGCTGGTTGCTTTTTTATCTATCCCGCCACTGCCAATAACATCGGCTCAAAACCAGCCGCCAAGTTGGTGTAAATTTGTTCACGACAGGGTTGCAAATTTGCGTACTTTTTTCGCAATATTTTTCAACAACCTTTTTTCCCAATATATCTATGGGTCGATTAAGTATGGCAACCGAACTTCAGTTGGGTTGCCAGTTGCTAAAAATCTTATTACTGGCAACTGCGAGCTGTCAATTTCAGTTGCTTTTTAGTGCTTTTCTGGCAACCACAAATTTTCAGTTGCCGACTGGCAACGCAACTGAAGTTCGTTTGCCATCCATAATCGACCCATTAGTTATAGGCAAGGCGAATTCAGTACCAGGTAGCCTTATCATCACAGATGATCATCAGCTGATTACACCCAATCAGTCAAACTCTATATGAGAAAAGAGAAAAACTTTAACCCGAACTGTCAAAGCACAAATAAAAATAGTCGTACACCTACTTTGTATATGTGGTGTTTTAATGATAAGGCCACTTGATATTAATTCGCTTTGGTTATAGGTGAGCCGCCGAAAATTCTGTCGGCGCGTCGCTGCATCGCCGCCGACCGAAAATCTACTCAGCCGCATTTTTGTAGCCATGCTGCAACCATGATAGAATAATATAAAAGGTAGTCGCATAACTAATACAAATGTACATTTGAGGTCCGATATGTCAAACATTAATAGAGAGTGTATGTGTGTGTTTGTATAACAGAAGCACCAAACATACGTGTTGTATTGTGTGTAACGTAGTTATTTCACATATACACAACATTTGATAGTTCGTACCACGAAAAAAATAATCAGCTGGCGTTCCAGAGCTACCTTGTATATTATTTATACCTTGGCTGCAACCTTGTAAAATGAATACACCTTGATACAGAGCTGCCAGTTTTTTGTATAGAATTTAAATATTCTTTTGCCGCTGTTTTGCTTTGTTGCAAGCGTTTTTCACGGAATTTATTCCTAATAATAATATTTTTTATTAGGCCATATTTTCATATGCATTTTTAGAATTATACAAAGAGATTCCTTAAAATGTATACGCCTATTAAAAGACAGTGTAATAATGCGGCAAATGAAATGGCTTCTCCTCGAACGCCCGAGACGGCAATGAGTTTTAGCCGCGAATTGCGTCAAGTGTTGCAGGAGCGTAACTTGCTAACAGCAAAAACAAGGAGTAAAGGTACATATTTATGCATATAGATTAGAGGAAAAGTAATATGTTTTTATGCACATTTAGTATGCTCTATGTTGGATGGAGGCACAGGTCTGTCGCCAATGTCCTATTCTCCTAATACAGAAATGGATAGGAGACGAAATTTTCGCTTGCAAGCTGTTCAGGAAATAATTACATCGGAAAAAGCTTATTTACAACAATTGGAAATATTAATACAACATTTTGTAAAACCGTTAAAAGATCAGCACGTCATTGATGACGCCAGTCATACTACTCTTTTTGGTCAAATTGAAATGATACATAATTTAAACGGTGAGTTTTTAAGGGAACTCGAGTCGGACATGAATAATGTGGCTCAGGCTTTTTTGAAAATGGCACCGTTTTTTAAAATTTATTCTGTGTATGCTTTTGATTACCGTAATGCGTTGCTGGTGTTACAAGAGCTAACTTCAAAAAATGCAGCATTTCGTAAATTTCTGGAACTAAATGAATCTCGTCCAGAAGTGCAACATAAGTTGAACTCTTTAATGATCGTACCAATACAAAGAGTACCCCGATATAAACTTCTTCTTGAGCAAGTTTTATTGTACACCAGTCCTGCAGATGCCGACTTCAAGTCGCTTAAAGAATCGATTAAACAAATTGAAAGTACAGCTTTGCACATTAATTCATGTGTAGAAGATCAAGAGGTTACTCAAATGTTAATAAATTTGCAAAACTCTCTTGTAAACCGTTCACCGAATATTGTCAAACCGTCCCGTAAGGTCATCAAGGAGGGCATTTTACAAAAAGTTGCACGAACAGGTACAGAAATAAAGCGCTACTGCGTACTTATGTCTGATATCTTTATGTACTGTAAGGTCATAAAAGATCGGTCACCAAACACTATAGTGGAAAATTCATTAGAATGTTGTTGTATATTTCCTTTGAAAAAATGTAAAGTTTATGAATTGTTACCGGGTAACTTTAAAATTACCTGCCAGGGTGATGGCATAATTTTTGCATCCCAAGACTTACAGGTTTGCCGTGCCTGGGTATGTTTTATACGTGATGCCATTGATCTGCACATACAGTGTCGCAGAACCTTAAGAAAAGAGAGTAGTAAACGAACGCCCTTAAGAAAGAAGGATGTTAAACATTTCGGAGAAGATTATATGTTGAGCCCCAAACAAAAGAAATCGGTAAGTAGTTAAACGCAGTCGTAAAATTGTAATTTAAACTTTTTCACAAAATTTTCATATTAACGGTTTGTCGGATAAGGCACTCAGTCCGCTCATGGAATTCTAATTGCGAATGAGGTTATGAATATCGTTTACAAATTTGTGTGGTGATTGAAGGATAAAAAAAATATGTTTAAGCTGCTAAATGCATAATTTCAATTACTCCTAAACTCAAATTCATGAACAATTAACTGCGTTCCTGAACGGAAGTTTCCCGAATTCAAGCACAAACGGCTTTAATGAACGCAATCACCCGGGCTTATACAGAAAATGGTGCCGAACCAAATACGTACTAGGTTCCATGACAGAATGTTCATAGAATCTAATACGGATTTGGTTGGAAAAATCCATACGAAATTGGGAAATTTAAGTTTTAAATTGTGAAAATTCCAAACGAAGTTAAGACATTCAATTTTAAATTGAGAAATTTTAAGTTGAGAAAATTTAATTATATAATTTTTATTTATTTAATAAATATACTAACTACATAGTACAAACATACATAACACAACATAAGTACAAATAAATACAAATCGTAGTATTATTGACCAACAGGCATGGCATATCTTGTAGATCCAGAGCAGATTGGTAAAACGTTCGTGCAGCTTTGGATAGGAAATGAAATAAAATGAGTCATGAGCTTTCTAACTTGGCCAATTTTTGTCATTTTGAACGCTTTTTCTGCAAGTTTGTGTAACTTTGGGTAAGTTTGGGCGACTTCGTTATCTGGAACACACCTATTATTAACACCGCACACTTACCTTCTATTTCACTTCAACATAGTACGGGAAATTTCGATATATCCCGGGTTATACATTTGTCGTGATATAAGTGACGACACGGAATGAGTCGTTTTTTTCACCACGCGTCATGCTTATTAAACATATTACATAATTATTCTTAAACACCATGTTCGTTCAAATGAAAAATTAATTTTAAATTCCTTTCTTCTTTTCTGTGGCAATTCAATTTAAAAAGACTACACATGGTATACATATACATATGTAACCTTACCAGACATCCCGCTTTTGACGGGAGTATTCTGTTTTTTTAGGTCTATCCAGCTTAAAAGTTTTACCCCGCTTTTTCAATTTTACAACTACAATGTAGTATGATTTTTATAGTAAAAGCGGTAAAAAATTTTCAAGCGAAATCGACCTTAAAAAACAATAATCCCGCCTAAAGCGGGATCTCTGGTGCAGTTATGTATATTTATATATGTTTTTGTTTATTGAAAAAAAATATATATTGATTTACAGTAAATATTTCTTAATGTTTTTTAAATTTTCTTAATTTCTTTTTGAGTTTTGTCAAATTAAAATTCTCCATTTCATTTGGAATTTTCTCAATTTGAAACTAAAATCTCTCAATTTGATACGGAATTTTCTCAATTTTAAATTGAAACTCTCAATTCCATTTGAAATTTTCTGAAATTCAATTGAAATTCTCGATTTCATTTGAACTTTCTCAATTTCAAATTGAATTTCTCAATTTCACTTGGAATTTTCTCAATTTAATTTTGAATTTTCTCAATTTCAATGAAAAATGGTGTAGATATGTATATATGTAATTGGATATCATATACATATGTACAACCAAGCAGTTTAATTAAAATTTTCACAAGAAGTCCTTTTTCTAAATTTGCACATATTTTTTTTAACAAAAAGTAAATTAAAAAAAAGCTAATGAAAACAATCCAAGACAATCGGCCATGTCACAGAGTTCAATTCTGTTCGGAAACGGAATCCAATCCACCCTAATATGTCAAGACCTAGCTGGAGCATACCCCAGCATAGCACCGCCGCCAACAGTCTGGGCACACCTGTCAAATTTGCGTATTTTAGTTTTCTCTCTATGACTCCAGCTGCTACAAAAATGGGTTAGGTTGAATTCCGTTTGCGAACGGAGTTGAACTCTATAACATGGCCGAATAATTTGGTTTAATCGTATAGAGGCGAAGATATCCCGTACGTGCGCGAAGTTACACAAACTTACCCAAAGGTTTTTTAAATAAAAATTTTCTGCCTGTTCCCGTACGGGCACAAAGTTACACAAACTTAACCGAAAGCTCTTTTAAATACAAAATTTTCAGTTTGTTCCCGTACGTGCACAAACTTAACCGCAAGATCTTTTCAGTAAAAAAATGTCTGTTCCCGTACGTTCACAAAGTTACTAAATTATCCACAAGCTTTTTTAAATACGAATTTTGTATTGAAAAGAGCTTTCGGTTAAGTTTGGGCAACTTTGTGCACGTACGGGAACAGACTGAAAATTTGTATTGAAAAAAGCTTTCGGTTAAAATTGGGTAACTTCGGACACGTAGAGAAACAGGCTGTTTGTATTGAAAAGAGCTTTCGGTTAAGTTTGGGCAACTTTGTGCACGGTACGGGAACAGACTGAAAATTTATATTGAAAAAAGTTTTCGGTTAAGATTGGGTAACTTCGGACACGTAAAGAAACATACCTATTGATTTGTTATACGAAGTTAAAAATTTCGGTTGTTGTCAAACTTCATATAACAAAAATTATCTGATGAATTTACATTGAAAAATTTGCAGAAATTAAAAATTAGGACAATGTTTATAATATTTTGTTTAAAACTCTAGCTAGCTTTTATATGAAATAAAAAAAAACTAAAGAGTGTTTTAATCCTGCCCCTAGGAGTTTGAAACAATTTTTCGCAATAGAAATCAAACTACGAATTCCGAAGATGAAAACGAAGCAGAATCTTCTTTTGTTTCAAAAACGTGTTTTGGCGGTAGTACCAAGCGTAAGTTAACGCCAACATCCATCTTAACTATGCAGAAAAATAGTGAAAACAAAATTTGTAAGAGCAGCAATAATAAACCTCTTAAAAGATCTGCACCTATGCCTCAAACATATAATCAAATCGAAGAAAATATAATGCGTAATAAACAACTCCAATCGGTTTCACCTGAAAAACGATTATCAAAGTTATATAAATTTATATCGAATGATAAAATGCGCTCAGCCACTCGCGGCATTTTAAAGAATACTCCCCAAAATGTCAGCCAACAAGTGAAGAATCTAAACAGTCAGTCTTCAATTAATGTCGCCAGTGATCTGGATCCTACTTATGGTTTCGCTAGTAGATATTCAGATTCTAAATCATATTTTCGCACTCAAAATGTGGACAACACAATACCAAGAGCGGTACAACGTCAAGATATGTTGCATGCTTATGTATCTGTTGAAGGAAGTGGAAATATTCGTGATGCGTTATTTCCATTGAGAGCCAGTAATGGCAGCAATAAGAGTTCCAGCAGTAGTAAGGATATTCCAGAACCAACTATTACTACCAACTGGAGTTTGCCAGCAGCCTTAAAGGAGAACTTTGAAGATTTTAACATATCGTCGCCACCACAAAAGAAGCGAGTTAAATTTGATGACACCTTGGAAAATTTGTATGATCAACAGCAACCTTTTGAATTTCAACGCGCAGAAACAGCTGTAGATATTGGTGCAAGTTCACGAAATTCATTACGTGAGAGAATTTATGACTTTTTTGCCAATTTATTTTAAACGATTAAATTTAATTGTAAACATTTAATTAAGTACTTAAACATCATATTTTTTAAAATTTTCTATTTCATTTTTTTTTTTCATAACATTTTTACAAATAAACATTACATCTCACATTAAAATGCTTGATTCCAAGACGTAAGTCATAAACTTTTTTATGGAAGTTTCACATAACTCATTTTCCCAATGACCTTCATGCTTGAAATGAGAACCTATAATTGCTGCTTGTATATGGGGATAAAACTTTATTATGTTATCTTTCGTTACCCCCGAACCAATTAACAGAGGCACTTGCAGTTTACCCTTTAAATCTAATAAATCTTGCAGTTTTACTGCCACACCAGTGGAAGTTCCTAAAAAAATAAACATGCATTGCTGGTGATATTAATAAATAGCTATTGGTGTTACCTGTTATTATTGCACCATCTGTTAGAAAAAACTCGGCAGCTTTGGCCGTTTCTAATAAACTGATGTCTTGTGTAATACTATGCGATGAATGTTTCTTTTTTAGATCTGTAAAAACTAAAATATCGCAAGCATCAATTTGCTTACGATATCTTAGTAAATCACCAGCACATGCTTTTGTGTAACCTTCATCTGCAACATGATCAAATACGAAACCTTCAGCCCTTATATACTGCAGATCACATGCTTTAGCTATTGCTAAAGCTTGTTTATTGCCACAGGCCAATATTTGTATGCCAATAGGCATCATACTACTTGGAATAATTTTTCTAACTTCATATGCTAAGCGTGCCATACTGGCAACAGTTTCTGGTCCCAACTGGTGCTCTTGGATATATGGAATGTCGTGCATGTTTTCTATTAAAACGGAATCCTTAATATTCACAGATTTTAAAATGTATATATGTACAAACGTATATATGGATATTTCATACCAATTTATTCTCCTTGTAAACATTTGCTTCATATTTAGCTTTTTCTATAATTTCAGACCAATTTCCTTTATAGAGTGGCGTTCCTAAAATTAAATCTCAAAATCACAGACACTAAAAATAAAATTGAGTAATAATGCAAACCTGGCAAAGAGTCAATATGTATCATGCCTATAATATTACATGTTGGTTTTTGGAAAAATTTGAAAAATCTCCTCATTTTCAAGAAACTAAATAAATATGTACGTACATATGTACATAAGTATGTATATTAGGTCTGTTCATTTACTTTCCTAGCAGAAACTAGCAACGAGAGAGTAAAGCAGAAATTTGTAAAATTACTCTACCAGATATGAAAAAGTAAATGAACGCTTTACTAGCAAAAATGTGCAAGCAACACAATAAACAGTTTGTACACCCAGAAAACTTTACATTAGCTGTTAGTACTTTGTATGAAAAGTTAGACATATCGAAAAAAATATATGAAAATTTTATCATTTTGAGGTACATAAGTGTTACCTTTTAACTGTCCGTAAATAAAGCTTTATGAGTAAAGTATTTAAAAAGCAGAAATAAAAATAAAATTGCTTATACATAAGGATTTTTTAGTTAAAATATCTATAAACAGTGGAAATAAAGTTAATTTCAATGCAGTTCTGGAATTTTCTTTATTAATTTAGTTGAATTTGTTCTTTGCAGGAACTTGCAATGTTTTTTCTTACTCTGCGTCTCCACCTAACTTGAAATGCTGTTCGCCAAACACGGTAAGGTGTATCTTTAAGTGTGTTCGTTTACCACAAAATTGGCAAAAATTTTTACAAATTTGTACTGGATTTTACTGAAATGCATTCGATTATAAATAACTGCACAACCTAAATCAGAGCGCTAAGCGTCGCATAAGAAACAGGGTACGTATTTACAGTACTTTCACAGTAAATATTCACAGTAAATATTTTATGGTAAAATGTACTGTAAATACGTACCCTGTTGCTTACGCGACGCTCGCTGATTAGTTTTTTATTTGATTTTTTCATGGTACGAACTATCAAATCTTGTGTATGTGTGAAATAACTACGTTGCACACACAATACCACACTTATGTTTGCTGCTTATGTTCTACAAACACACATACCTTTTCTATTCATGTTTGACATTTCGAACCCCAAATTTACATTTGTTTAGTTATGCGGCTACCAGTTATATTATTCTACCATGGTCGGACACTAAAAATCATACATATATTTGACAGAAGCAGGAAAGAAACAAGCAATGTTGTTTTTGTATTGTACTTGTTTTATTCTTGCCACTACCATGATCCAATAATTAGGTCTATGCATCTCTACAACAAAAATGTCATAATCGTGAAGATGTCAAGCAAACTCCATATCGAGCCTTTGCTGCAATAGATTCATAACTCAAAAAGCGTGATTTTTGAGTTAATGCAGAATTAATCGCCATATAGTTCTTCATATTGTGTAAAAATTTCACACAAATATCTTGCATAATCAACTTCTGAGACAAGAATAAAATCTTAGTTTACCATTAAGTTGTTAGTAAACTCAAAACTTTAAACTCGTTTTCTGCAAAACAAGTTTTTTTGAGTTATGACTCTATTGCAGCAAAGGCTCGATATATAAACAATTTTGTTTAGGTTTTTTATACATATATGCAGTCTGACGTCTTTACGATTAAAAGAAAATATTGTATTCGATCGTTCTAGTGCTATCGAGTAGAATTTAAACAGCAGCTACTCGATTATTGTATGCCGTAATCTCAAAAGGAAAAATTTCGATCAATTTTGCTCGATATCGTATGCGGCGACTAGACTTCTGATTATTGGATCATGGCTTTGTGTCATGTCCACTAACTTGTAATAAATGTATTTGGTTTATATTGAACTCCAAAACTGTTAAAACGTGCTGCCAGTACTGTTATATTGACATTTCATAAGTAGTGTTGTATTTAGTGTTAATAATCAGCCGCTGTTTTTACGAGGGAATACTAATCACAAGTACATTGCTGAAATACTAAAGAAGAAGCCTAAACGTAAACAAACTGAATTTATTGCTTTTCTTTTCAACCGGCATCTGAAATTAATTTTTCCTCAATAATAATAAAATAAATAAAACATGACTGCTCTTAAGTGTCCAGGTAAAATATAAACATTTTATCAGTACAATTTTGGATTTATTTTATATTGAAATTTTGTAAAGATGAAACTTTACATTTTCCCAATCACATGAGTATTGAGATCAACTATCGCAATGCCGTTTCCTATTACAAATGCAAAAAATATGATGGAAAACTTATGAGCCAGGGTTTCGTCTGGCATCAAATTGTTGTACAACATCATGGTAAACTTATGGGTATAGAGGGTAAATATGCCATTCTTGGTGCCATATTTAGAGCTGTTGAAGGTGAGGAGTTTTATCCAGTTGCTTATAGAGTAAGTTTGTAAAATTGTTGCAAGTTTTATATGGTCTAATATTGTGCTTTCTCAAGCGTGGAAACAAAGAAGATCGATTTTTGGTACGCCAGTGTCAACCAGCCATGGACAAATTATTTGATCAAAACTTAAGTCTGCATTTACCTAAAGGCATTGTTATTAATTTAAAAGTACAATTAAATGTGGGCGAATTTAAATATGGCCAAATTTCACCCATTAGCCAGGTGACTAAAGCTTTAAATTCTCTTTATGGCCGCATGGAACATCGTAGTGGCGAAGATGGCATATTAAATTTATCATTGTTTGCTCAAAATCCTGAATTTTATGATGTAGTTATCAATTTAAGTAATCGTGGTACTTTGGAACGTGTTTGTGATTTGATTTATCGTAATGATGAACAATTTCGTACAATCAATGGAATCATATTTAGCAGCAATGAAATTAACACATTGGCTCCTTTAAAACTTTTTAGTGGAGTCCAATTTGCAATGCTCGATTTGAAAGATAATTTGGTAAGAAATTTATAACAAAATTTAAATTTATCGCCACTAGGTGATCTTAAATATGGTTTTCTGCATCTAATTAAGAGCTCTCAAGAAATTTACATAAAAATTAAGTTTCAATAAAAAACACTTGCTATAAAAATTTTAAATTTTTACTACGTATTTTTTACTGTCACACTAGTTCTCATAAAGAATGAATTCTGAACTCTAGCTACGAAAGATAAATATTCTCATTGAATTTAATATTTGTAGCTAGCTTCCCCTAGTCGCGTTTGCCGCGATTTGGAACCCCTTAAAGCCGACGAACTAATGCTCCAAGGCAATCCATTAACAAAAGCTTTGACATATCCCGAATGTTTAAGACCAGTTTTGAAAAACTTTAAAAAAATTGTAAGCAACGAAACCAATAACGCAGACTTACAAATTGGTAATTTTTCTTTCCGTTTTAAACCAAACTTAAATTTTTCTAATCAGTTTGATGTTCTAAAATACTATCTGGTATGTTCTGTATTTCATGTGGAATTAAAATGTGTGAAATTATCTAAGCATTGTTGTTGCAAATTAATATTTATAACAACAATGCTTTGATATTTCCGCACATTTTAATTCCACATGAAATACAGAATATACCCGTATGTTTCCGGTTTTTTCCTATCACTTACAATTATATTTCACCTTAACTCGATAACTGTTGGGTATGTTCTGTATTCCATGCGGAATTAAAATTTGCGGAATTACCAAAGCATTGTTGTTATAAATAATAGTTTGCAACAACAATGCTTTGCTAATTCCGTGTATGTCCGATTTATACCAACAAAGCATCAACAAATGCATGATAAAAAAATTTTAAAATAGTGGATTTTATTGAAAAAATTAAAAAACAACTTTTTTAAAACTCGTAAAAAATTTAAAACTGCAAAAACTAAAATTTTAATACATATATGTGCTAAGGACACGTGTCTTACGAACAAAATAAGACATCAATTATGAAAATCAATGCACAAATGTTAATTTTATTCACAATTAAGTGGAGGAACTCAACTGATAAATATATAAATTTCCATACAATAGTAAAAATTTAAATTGTGCGGTGGTGTATGTGTGTTGTATGAAAATCGCAATTTTTGTCCTTGAGTTCCTTCACTTAATTGTGAATAAAATCAACATTATCCATCGATGTTCATGATTTATTGCTTATATTGTTTGTAAGACATCTGTCCTTAAGAACACCTATTAAAAATTCAAGTTTTTGCAGTTTTTGGCCGACTACATACATTTTTTAAAACCTTTAAAAAAATTTTAATTTTTCATAAAAAATTTTTATTTTTCGTTACAAATTTGTGAATAAGTAAGAAACCTCTAATTTGTTTACCTAATTATATTAAGATAGTTTAAAGGTAATTTTATCATATAATTAGTGCTGTTTTGTTGGTCGAAATTGGACTTACTGTTGTTGAGTTAAGATGAAATATACTGGTGT
Source organism: Panzeria rudis (assembly GCA_956483635.1). Classification (NCBI taxonomy): domain Eukaryota; kingdom Metazoa; phylum Arthropoda; class Insecta; order Diptera; family Tachinidae; genus Panzeria; species Panzeria rudis. The sequence goes on from OY101448.1 coordinate 140,670,480, forward strand.
AGCCAATAAAAATATTAAAAATATTTCTATAAACATATGTCCATATATTGACATAAAAAAATCTGTAAGTAATAGAAAAAAACTGAGGACACAGTATTTTTAGCGCTTCAGCCTGATTATAATAATTTTACATTTGTTCAAAACCAAATTTCACTGTAAGTCTGTGTAATTTTTTATATTTCCAAATTATTCTTAAAAATTAATCTTTAAGGATGGCATACCCTCGGAAAACCTTTCAACTGATTACACACCTTTAGATAATCTAATGGAAACTGATGAAGGTTATCGCATCGATTGGTCTAATAAGGCAGATATAACCAAATTTGAAACCAGCACCGATTGGCACGCATTTATGGTAGATGCAATATATCACTGTTTTTTGTAGTATTCAAGACATTTTAAATATGAACTTATTTTTTTTTTTAAGATTCCAGATGTTGCTCATGAGTTTGCCAAGGAGGAAATATTTGATTATTTCTTTCTAACCATATCAAACACTTTAAGTGATATTTATCCCTGTTATTACAAGGTAATTTACATCCATCCATACATATGGGCATATCAGGTTTTTCTTCAAATGCCCATGTGTATGCATATTTATTCCAGAAATTCAACAAAACAATTAATACTATTTCAGTTTAGTTCCGGAGAGCATCGTTTCTTGGTACGAAATTGTTTTTCTCAAATAAAGTATTTGGTAGACACTTGTAATTTAGAAATAAAAATACCACGTCTCGAAGCCCCACCACCACCCACAGAAAATACCACAGATTTTTCACCACAACTGTTCATGGACAAAATTTTAGTTTATTATTTAAAGATGAATATAAGTCCATTTAAAAAAGGTCAATTGGAACCGATGGAATGCATAGAAAAAGCACTTAATCGCCGTTTCAGTGCCATGGATCGTATGCTTGATTTAAATAACTTTCAAAACATCGAAGGTTTGTTGTTTATACTTACTAGAGACGGAGACTTCTTGCGTGATATAATTTATTAAAAAAATATATTTTATTAAAATTTTATTTCAAAGGTTTGGAAAATATTGTGATAAATTTAAGTTCGCCTAAGATTTTAACACGAATTCTAATGCAAGCCGCCCGAAAATTTCTATCAACTTGTATTGAATTGCGCCTGGCACATAATAAAATATTAAGTGCTAATTTTTCGAAAGTTTTAGCCATGATGAGCAATTTGAAAGCAATTGATTTGGGTAATAATTGGATACATGACTTACATGATATAAAAGATATTGGAGTGTTGGGCATCAGATCATTAAGGCTAGATGGTAATCCTTTGTGTTCTAAATACAGTTTTGCTGGCGAATATATTAAAACAGTAAAAAAATATTTTGCAGATCTACAAATATTGGTAACTATTTTGCAATTACAGGCATATATGTGCATACATACTATAAATCTGTAGGTGGGAGGTACACTACACCAAATCACATTTTTTCCCCCAAAATACGTTTTTTATATTGTTGGAATCGGTATTTTTTCGTCGTTTTACCTCCCACCTGCAAATATTTAAAATATGTACGACATGAAACATTATAGTTATTCTTATAAGAAATACATATATATTTACAGGATAACGTGGAAATTAGTGCGAAAGGCAATTTAACTTCACAAAAAAATTTTTTGTGTGACATAGCAGGCTATGATCTTGTAAACGAATTTATAACTCGTTATTTTCAAACATTCGAACACGATCGTATTTATTTAAAAGGTATTTTTTGAAGTCCAAAACGACTTTTTTTTCGGTTCAAAACTCGTAAAACTTTATTTTGAAAGATAATGTTTCAAGGAATAAGGGACTAAACCAGAGGCATGCAATTCTTGGTCATGGGCCACGCCGTTCGTCGGCTATTTACATGTACACAATACAAACAATCAAAATAAACAACAAAAAGAAGACAACAGTGGGTTGTACCTATCAACAAAGTAAATAAACACCAGTACACAAATTACACCAACAACAAATTACTTCTCATTTATTTAGTTCTCTCTTTGCTAATTGCATTGGACTAAACTAAAGTTTAGTCGAATCATATGCACAACCTAAAAGTATAAACAAGTTGATTCGAAAATTTTTTGACTTTTTTGAAATTGTGTAGCCGACATACGTTGTTTTTCACCCCTTGTCAGTGTTCATGTATTTCACCACTTTTTCTATGGCTCTGTATATAAATTAAAGTCTTATTGAAATGAAAAAATAATACGAGAATTATTCCTTATTCCCACGCAAGCAAATCCTGAAAAGATCGATAAGTTAAAACTAGACACATGAAATAAAACCAATGCGTAGCAATCGGCCATGTTCTGTATTTCATCTGGAATTAAAATGTGCGGAATTATCAAAGCATTGTTGTTGTAAATTAATATTTATAACAACAATGCTTTGATAATTCCACACATTTTAATTCCACATGAAATACAGAACATACCCGTATATGTTAATTTAACATTAATTAGTGATAGTAAATTGGAACTTATCGCTCATTTGCGAACTTTTACGTTAGAATAATAAATAATTCTCGTATTCCTTCTTCATTCATGATTTTTATAAATTAGATTTGAGTTTACAGACGACGAGAAAAGACATGAACACTAACGAGGGAATGTTGTGGCCTCCGAAAGCCCCGTTGTCACGTTCTACCACGTAAGTTGGAATTAATTAACATAAAATTTCCCCTGTTCCTTGAAATATATGTATCATATGTCCAATTCTTCTGAAGAAAATGTTACGAAATTTAGCCTAAAAACACAATCAATGGGTATTTTCTTAATTTTTATTTAAAATTTTTGACAGATTTATATCATCACAAATCAATGTTAACCTTAACGTGTAATTACAACATGGCAAAAATACCAGCTCAGAATAGTAAACGTATTTTAAAGTATTTAAATTTTGCTCGTAATGTAACAAAAATAGCCGAGTTTAACCGAGCATATACTTCTATACATTATGGACCCAGTGAGATAATGCGCGTTTTAATAGATCTTCCGGGAACTACACATGATATGCTGACCTTTAGCACAGATTGTATTGTGCATAATGTAAGTATTAACAATTCTACTCCTTACCTAAATAAAAACAAACGGCCTCGTTCTGTAAACCGAATCCGAGCAAATTTCTCGTTTTCCAAAAATAGCCAAATGCCCCCATGTATGTATTTTAAATCATACATACATATATAGTAAATTAATTTCATACATGATATTTTAAGATTTAAATAACATAAAATTAAAATTTTTAAAAACCCTCGCAGAAAATAGATGATAACTTCAAATCGGCTGGACAAATTTTCTTCAAACATAGGTTAGAATATTTTGGATCAAGAGACTTTTCATACAAAATTTATTAAATTAAAATCGATCTAGCCGTTTGGTAGATACAGTATCAACGACACACATATTCAACAGGATACATTTAGAAAAGATACGATATCTTCTAAACGGCTGGACACTCTCGATCAAGTCACCTTTTAAACAGAAAAAAAAAAAATAAATCAAAATCGGTTCAGCTATTTTGGCTGTACGCTGTCTTGTATATCCACACAGATAGAGAGATACACAGACACACACTGCAAACTTATAACACCCCTCTTTTTTGGTCGGGGGTTAAAAATAGAACACTACAAAAAAGTGAAAAAAAATTTCTCTCTTAGCGGATTTAATTTATCTAAATCTAGCGTTTTCAAATCGACTCGATTTACAGAACAGGCAGAATAAAAGAAAGATCTGACTGCGGAAACCATGTAATCCATACCATTTGAAGAAATTATTTAGTTTTCATGCTATTGCTGAATACTAGTAATATTAGCTTTAAACTTAAGTTGTACAGTGAAAGTTTGCAATCTACCATTAATGTAAATTTTCTCCGAATAAATAAGTTTACTTTTACCATATTTTTAATTCAAAGGTACTATGAAAATGATATAACCCTTTTTTCGAATAGAAAATAAGATTCTATAGCAATTTAATTAAAAGCGCAAAAAGATCCCTGCAAAGAAAAATATCACAACGTCTACCCTTCTTCCTTCTCGTTGTTACGTATGATGAAAACAATATGTAGCATTAGAAGAAAAAATCTACTTTGTGTTATGTATTTAATTCTTAGCCTACGCATCTACCGTCCTTACATACGACTTGTTCCTTCTAAAAAGCAAAAAAAAAGTATCTTTTCTAAAAAGCACATTTTCCAAAAAGGACTTTTTTCAGAAAGTACAAATTATACAAATAATCCTTTAGGCACGTGCGATCCTGGGTTAAATTCAAAATCCGGACTCACTATTTGCTTCGGGTTTCTTTACAGAAGTCCAAACAACCATCTTGCCCCTCCTTGCCTTCTCAAAGCATCGCAACGCCTCTCAAACAGCTATAAAACGTTCAAAATTTATTTGCGAAAGGTTCGTTGGTCTGAGCTCAACGAACTCTTCTGGCAGTTCAACTGGAAACTATGTTTCGTAAATAATAATGCCAATGAAATGGCGAAAATACAATTTTTCTGGGAATGAAAGCTTTCATTCTATCCAAGCAAATTCTCAATAAATCCATCGTGAGGTCTTGGTTCAATCAGACGTGCAAAAATGCAGTCAGATCCAGACAGGATGCATTTAGTATCTGGCGTAGTAACAAAAACGCAGATACTGATTTACTGCGCAAAAGGGTGGGATCTTCGTGCGCCGGAGTACTAAGGCATGAAAAAGCTTTGTACGAGCAGCGTCTTCGTGCCAACGTTTTTGGTCATTCGTTAAAAGAGTAAAAGATAATGCCAGTTCCAAAATTCCGACTTTTTTAAAGGATGACCAAATATTCACTGACCCGGTTGATAAAGCAAATTTTCTCGCTGAATTATTTGCAAGTTGTTCTCTCCACTGCGCGTGTTCGAAAGAGTATCTATAACTATGCCAAATAGCGTTGCCAGAATGATGATTTTATCATATTTTAGATGATTTTTAAACCATAATATGATTTGATGATTTTTTTCCCGAAATGATGATTTATTTTCTCGCAACCCAGCAAAAACTACTGCTTCGAGATAAGCAGGTTTGTAAAGGTCAGTTTTGTTGGTGTAGCTTACAAACATGCTTACGTATTGCATGATATTTGTCCGCGATGTCCCACTTTGGAGCATTTCTTGTTAAACGCTTATTTCAGCGCATTGGGTATATAATAAAATCATATTATTGTTTTGTCGTTTTAAGATCGGAGCTCAGCGTCATTCTTCATAAAATGTATATTTTTATAATCTCTGCGCTACAGTAGCGCTTCCTTGAATGCACCACTGTAAGTGAATGTGCAAAAAAAAGTTTTTAAGTGGACGAAAAGAAAAATATAAGAAGCTTAAGCATTTCTTGCCACACATTATTGCTTATATTCAGGAAATACATTTGTCGCTACTATGAAGCGCATTTGTATAACAGGAAAAGTTTGCACTGCTTCCAAAATCTCGATTATTTTTTGCTGGGAAATTATGATTTTTTTGAACTTTTCATATGTATATCGTCACAGAAAATGCAAAGGCCCCATTTCACATCTTAAAAGTATTACAGGAGAAGGATGAATCTTGTTTAAATGAAAAATATATTTATAACTAGTGCAAAATTTTACAGTACATATAAGTAAAAAAGGACCCAACAAATTTATATATTTATTGTGAAATTTTGCACCAAGTGTCAAAATTTTTTTTATTTAAATAAGTTTTATGGTTCTCCTGTAAAATTTTTAAAATGTTAAATAGGGCTTTCTGCGTATTCTTTGATGATATATAAATAGTTATTGAAAGATATCATTCATTACGTTTTGTAGTTGTTTGGATCAATTAATAAAAGTTGTGTGGATCAATTAATAAAAGTCTTTAACATAAAAGTTTATGGTAGTGCATTGTATTAACTAGGTGGAACTTTCTCTTAATAAAGTATTTTGAATTTTCGACTATATTTCCCTGTTTTCGACTTTGGTTAGTTCTTTTTCGGTTTTAGGGAATTTTAATCTATAAAGCGGGGTACAGCTATCGAACTTGAGTGGCAGTCGGAAATTCGTCAGCTTTGAAAGATAGTTTTGAATGACAAAACTGTCAATCATGTTGGATGCTAAAAAATGTTGTGGGATATTCAAAGTTTAATGCGCCAAATTCAACTCTGTTTTCAGTCTTTTTCTATCATGTGCAGATTTCTTAAATGGGCATGACTACTATTGCCAATAGCACCCTAACTCGAGAACGGACTATCCGATTAGAATAAATAAGCCACCAAAGTCATACATATTATTGTTTTATATTTCTAACTATTTCGGAGTTATTCAAAAATTAACGGGGAATTATTTTTTGGAAAAATTAATTTTATTGTTTTCAAAAACTCATAAAAGAAATTAAAGCTGCAGACATTTACAATTTTTATCATTAGTCTGACAGCTAACTAGACATAAAATAAGGCATGAATCATGAAAATCGATGGAAATATGTTGATTTTACTCACAATTAAGTGATAAAAATCACAATTTCCATACAACAGAAAAATTTCAATTTGTGTGTGTGTGTGTGTGCATTAGTTCTCTCACCTGTGAATAAAATTAACATTTGTTTGTCGATTTCAAAGGTTTTTGGCTTATAATATTCCTAATATACTTAGCTTCCCTCTTAATTTTTTCATGACTTTTTCAAAACGAAAAATTTCATTTTGCATGAAACACGATTTTTTCGCCGCTAGTTTCTGAATAACTCCGAAACAGTAGGAAATAAAAATAAATAAATATGAATGACTTAAAGGTAATTTATTCTGTATATTTTGGTGCATTATTTATTCAAATTGGACAAACCATTCTCGAGTTTGGTAAAATATACTGATGTACCTAGTGAAAATATTAGTCATGCCCATTAAAAAATCTGTACGGAGCACGGATTTGTGAATTAAGGTTTGTATATTCCACAGGACGAAAAATATTTTTTTGCATACATGCACTGGTCCGATTTTATTTCTCGGTTGAACTTATTTCGTCGAATTTGTATATGTTCTTACAGTCATGGCGATATTTTATATACTTCGCTGATTGCTCCCGACTTTCAAACTTTTTCAAAAATTTTTGCTATTACATAAAATTTTAAAATGTACAAGAATCTCTTTAATATTGGTTGCCAAGAAAGTAATAACCCTCCCATCTAGAAGATGACATGAAGGATATCATATCATATTAAAGAACTGTTTTTGTTTTAGTTTGCTATAAGCGTCTCATTGTTCAACTTAGGAATACGAATTTGTGATGATTTTTTATATCAAAATATAATTTTTAATTCGTCAAATGATGATTTTCTTCGAAAAGCTTCTGGCAACGCTGATGCCAAAGAAATATTTTCGATCACGAGCCGTTAAAAAGGTTTTCGCGGATCTCAACATAAATAAGTCTTTGGAATGATTTTCCGTGATCCCACGTCAAATTTGGTTGATAAACAGACCGGTTTCTGCTATTTTCCTACCCCGTTTGCTTTTCTACACCCATCACATATAAACTAAAAACTCAAGACTGATCACAAATGTAAAAAACTTAGCGTCTAAATCCCCTATAAGTCTCCTGGATCGGTTGGTAATCCAGCAATGATCTTGAAGCAGTGCTCTTCAATGATAGCGCGTCCATTGGCAGCCCTGTACAAAAAGTAACACACTACAAACTTAAGGCTTATTTAGCCGAGCGTAAATGTAGAAAACGCTGATGTAGTTGCATGTGCTGATCGTTTCTGTCACATTGAAAAGCTATGAGACAGAAACGATCAGCACATGCAACTACATCAACATTTTCTACATTTACGCTCGGCTAAATCACCCTTTACATATAACACCCCTCTTTTTTGGTCAGGGGCTAAAAATAGTTGTATACAAAAAAAAAACACCAAAAATAAGTACAACTTTTACTCTTTATATATTTGAGATATCGAAAAGTAATATAATGTGTTTGAGATTTTCTTTTTAAGATGAAAAGAATACATTTTTAATTTCGTTTCCGTGCTTATTGCTTCCTAGCTAGCATTTTGGGAGATTGTTTTAGCAAAAATCACCAAACTGAGTATTTTGAGACTATTTTAGATGATCAAGAAATGATTAATCAGTTGCACGCTTAAAAAAAGACAGACTCGAGAACGATACCCACAAATGATTAGAAAGCGACTTGTTTAAAAAACAACAACAAAATTTACAGAATGTGCGAAATCATAAATTGATCATGCTGATGCTCGAAATGTGACTGTTTTCAGTCTCGAAAATGTGTCGTAATTGATCGGAAACCCGAGTCATAAAAGACCCTTTCAGAAGAGTTGCGGATAGGGTACCAGAGTACAAGAGTCATAACTAACCTGCCCAGACATCCCGCTTTAGGCGGGACTATCCCGCTTTTAAGAGTTCGATCCCGCCTAGAATTTGTAACCGCTTTGTCCCGCTTTTTCGAGTTTGAAAATTTATAATTCTATTTTTTAGTTAGTGACAATAATTTGGAAAAATAAAAATATCTTTCTCCTTTTTCAGCCAGTACAATTCATTTTTAGACGTTGCTTCAAATCTGATTACTTCAAAATTTCTAATTCAAAGATATTTAGGGCCATATGCATAGCGAAAAATTGGCATGAGGTTAGCATGAGTGACGAAATTGAACCGGATCTTGCTGAGTTTTTTTATATATTTTGAAATGAGAAATCATCACAGAATATAGCCACGAGTCTCGGCTACAATCTACAGTGATTTTTAAACTAAAATTTTATATCAAAACTCCTTAAAGTCCAGTTCAATTACGTCATTTATTCTAACTCCGTGCCAAGTTTTCGTTATGCATACGGCCGTTAAGTATTTAGTATTAAGTTCATTTAATTAAATTTTTCTATTAAATTATATTTGTTGAGAAAGGAATTTCCAAAGCATGTAATAACTGAAAAAACAAATTCTTGTTTGTATAGGCGACGAAACTATTTTTTTCGATATTAATCACTATCTCATCATCAGAGCTCTTGCCAGACCTGCTCCCACTGTGAGGGCGGTGAAGTCAACTAAGGCACGTAACATTAAAAATGTTTGATTGTTCCAAAAATTAAATTCAATGAACTTAACCCAGAGTAATCAAAAATTTTTGAACTCAAAACTATGCAGTTCGACTAAAATTCATAACTTCAATTTAAAAATTTCTATATTAAGATGAAAAAAAAAATATTAAAAAAAAGTCTTGAAAGCCAAACGCTTAACTAATTTTGTGCTGAATATATAAAACATAAGATGTTTAGATCCGACAAAAAATACCACAGCTACAAGACAGAAGATCGAAAATATTCTTTTAACTATAAGCTGAATTTAAGGAATTTTATAGGAAAGATAACTTCGGACTTTTTCACTTACTGGCTTACAATTTTTTTATTTTTTTTTTGGGTCTAAGCGAGTTTATGTTTCATGTGTTCTTTAAATTTAAAGCAATTAAAAAAATTTTTGTTTCATATTTCAAAAATACATAAATATATTAGTTGCCAGTAGATTTTTGGTTCATCGTAACGGAGAAACTATAAATGACGGTTTAAAGAACTCGTCTAAAAATGTACGTTTTTAAGTTTTTATGAACTTCCTAAGTACATATCGTTAGCTAAAATGCAAAATCACGTATCTACTTTTTAAATTTTATAGGAGAGAAAATTAAATAAAATCACTCTTAACGGGAATAAGAGGCGAACATTGTCTTCACGTGAAGTATTTCCCATGAACAAAAAATGGTGAACTAAACGAGCAAAAAATAACACAACAACAACACAAAATTGCCGGTCACAATTTTAGGGAAAGGGAACATATTTCACGTGAACTTTTACTACCGAAGTTAAGTTATTTTTCGTTTTTAATTTGGTTGATTTTTATGATAAAAGTTGGAAAATTTGTATGGCCATGCGACTCGATGTAATACGCAGTAATTGAATAACAATGCGATTTCGAAATGTTTATTAGTTACGTGGTTTTGCATTTCAAGTAACGATATGGAACTGTATAGTTGAATATATTTAAAAGAAAACATGAGTATACTCGTATTATCATAGAAATGGAGTTTTTTTTACATCATTCCGCTTTCCACAAGCATTTTTTTATAAAATCCCGCTTTTTGGTCGTATTTTTCTTCAGAATCCCGCTTTTCAATCGTTCTTGTCCCGCTTTTTTGAAACACCTTCTGGTCACGTTAGTCATAACAGACTCGAATATGATCAATAATTTCATAAAATACTGACTGGTTAAGACAGCAGAAGTTAACATAAACTTATAACTTTCTGCTGTCGGTGTTTTATACAGTAAACATCTGCAGCAAGCCATTCGAAATGCCTTTTAAATCACATGCATGTTTTTCCAAATCATGCTTTGATTTGAATTAAAATTTAAATGCTAAGTCAGTACACCACACAGAAACAAGAATGATTTACCAATCACAGGCTTGTAAGTAATAAGCAAAATATGTGTAGAGCAATGAACAAGAAAAGACAGTAACACGCAATTTACACCGTGATTCTTAAGACATATCTTTTTTTTAATTTTTTTATAAAGCTGCTACCAAAAACTTTTTGCATTTATACAATGATTTTTCATTTCATGTCTTTTTTGTACATTACTCTCAAAATTTGCTTTATTTACTCGTTCATAACAACAAAAACCCTAACACAATCACATAAGAGAGAGAAAATGCAAATGGAACTAAAGAAATATATGAAAAAATCTCGAAAACAGAAATCTTGTCTTTTTTTCTACCCCGCTTTCTTCTCTACCCCGCTCACTCTCATACAAAATAAAACGTGATTTAAAGACAAGTGAAAAAATCACCGTATAAATTGCGTGTAAATCATTTTAGCTTGTAAGACATGATTTAAATTGCGTGTCACACATATGTATGTGTTTAGTGTAATTTTTTCTTTTTTGTTTTTATGTACGTTCGTATGTGGATTTTTACATATTTATGTACTATTACATACATATACATACGTATGGCAGTGATGCCAACCCAAAATCTGCCTTAGAGGTAGATTCGATGTGAAAAAGAGGTAGTTTCAAACAATAGTTACTATGGGTATTTTAAATACCTTAGAAAAAGATTTTTTACCCTTAATTAATTTTTCTTTTCGATAAGGAATATTTTATACCTATTTGAAAGCTAATACTATAAAGCAGATCACTGCAATTTTTTTCTTCAAAATTTTTGTTATTGAATTACTAGCTAGAGCGTTACAAAATAGAACTATTTTTTATTGCAAATGTCAGTTTTAAGGCGCGTTTTCTCAAATCACAAAGATGTAATCAAAAATATTTTGAGACCTAATGTGCCCTTAAACATTTCCAAAAAAATTATCTGCGCCCGGCGAAAAATACAGCGAAAATACTGAAAATCCCATTTTTGGGATTTTCTGGAATTTCTTTGGGAATTACGGGATTCCCAGAAGCAAAACTTATAATTTTTTTCTTCCTTGGTATTTAGTACATAAATTCCTATATAAATGCAAAATTTCATTCGAAAATATCAATAATCAAAGATTTTATATCATTAAAAAAAGTTTATACTTATACAAAAAACATTAGTTTTCCTCGAAAAGATTTGACTACCCCATTAGCAAAACCGTGGACCAAGGTGGGTAAAAAAGTTACAATTTTAATATTTTTAGTCGAATATCTCCTAACCTCTAAGCGGAAACACATAAATGCAGTACACTTTTTTTCTACCTCTTAGATAGGAAAATCTATGTGCAACAACTCTTTTTTGCATTTTTCAGAAGCCCGAGGTGACTCACTTTGAGGTCTTGTGGCTCTGCGCCCTTTTTGAGATATTGAGTCTCCAAACTAAAGCTCAGAAACACTTCTTTAAATGCCTTATATAATTTTATAAAAATCGGACTGCGCGTTCAGAAAGTGCAGGTTTATTTCAATTTTTTCAAAATCCCCCACTATGCGTCGGTGCTGTAAATGGTTTTTTGGCCAAGTGGTTGACATTTAAGATTTCAAACGTAAAGGAGCTTGGTGTTCGATTCCCAGTCGAAATTAAAATAACAAACAGTAAGTAAAAAACAAACAATCAATTAGTAAAACTACGAAATAAGTAAGTATTTATAATGGCATTATTAGCTCACTTGGAAAACACCAACACGTGAAAAAACTTATCTTTTGCGGTTGCTATTGGAGCTGGGGTCTTTCGCAGAGGTGGAAAGATATCTGCCTGTCACCGACTATGTTGTTACAAGAAGCGATTCCTTTGTTATGAAATTCCCAAGCAGCTCACTACTTCCGGTCTTATACCAAGTACCCCCTGGCAATGACGTACAGGCACCCGTCGGTCGGCAGCTAGAGTGAGAAAGCGCACAGCTGAGTAACCTGAATGGCAAGCTAACACCGATGCGTCTCAGGAAGTAGGTGACAATCAACACAAACAGTCACTGAAGCTCAGTTGCTTAATTTGCCATTAGTCGGCTATCCTGCCTAGAGGTTGTTAGCAGCCCCAACACTAGCATCGGACGTGAGCTCCAATCAGTTACGCGTCCTAAACTCAAGCGATTACTGAAACCACAACAAACAGCATAAACCAACCGGATCCCAACGATGACGACCTTCATTAAAAAGATGACACGAATCGGAACATCGAATGTGCGCACACTTCTAGATACGTCAACACTGGCCCAAGTATGCAGAGAATTCGTCAAGTACAACTGCAACTTTTAGGATTGTGCGACACTAGATGGCCATGAGCAGGATAATTTAATATCTCCGAAAATCTCACCCTTTTATACACCGGCAAACCATCGGACGAGCCAAGATCTAGTGGAGTCGGATTACTATTATCAAGAGAAGCCCGTAATGCATTAATTGATTGGAAGCCCTTCGGTGATAGCATAATCACAGCAAGACTACGAACTAAGGCTAGGAACCTCACTTGCGTGCAGTGCTATGCACCAACAGAAGCCTTTGAAACGTCAGAGCAGGAAAATTTTTACAGCCATCTGTCTGCAATACCTCGTGGTGATATCGTTGTACTCATGAGAGTTTTTAATGCGCAGCTTGGTTCAGATAACACCGGACGAGAAAGAGTAATAGGGCACTACGCAAACGGTAGAATGACACAAAATGGAGAACTTTTCAGTGAAATATGCAGCAATAATAACCTTGGGATTGGAGGCAGTATTCCCCACAAAACGTGCCAAAAGTTACGTGGGTGTCGCTAAATAAAATAAAATTGATCATATTGCCGTAAGTAGATCAGGGCGCAGAAGTCTTCTTGTGGTGCGTTCTAAGCGCGGTGGTGACTCCTTTTCAGATCACCATTTGGTAGTTGGAAGTCTTCGGCAAAAGCTTGCAGCTATTCGAAGACCAGAATCCAATTTAAAAATTTGCTTTTTGTGCTGCATTTGTATACTAACTGCTGTGTATTGCGTAACTTGTTGTTGAGGTGAAATTTCGTACTGTTTTTGAAAATAAGCGTATAAACGTTATTATAAAAGATATTTACATGGAATAAAAAGCCAATATTGATGAAACTTGGTATTTTTTTTTAGAGAAAAAATTATCAAAATTGATGATATCGAACGAGCACAATGAATGCTTGATATCTCAGAAACCAGAAAAAATTTCGCGAAACAGGTTTAAAATTCTGAAAGAGGGTATTCAAAATATATATATACCCCATACCTAACTCAATTATTTTTTTAAATGGTCGGTGGGCCAAACCAGTAGTGAGGTGACGATATATCGATATATATTTTTAGCTTGCCCATCCCTAGTGGATGTTACTGCGGTAGAGAAACCTACATACTAGCTTAAGCCGTTTGTTTTTTTTTTTTGGCTTACGTGGTTACTGCACCAAACCATTCAATTTTAAAATTCTAAATATCTTCGTTTGGTGTGATTTTGATGCTGTGTATATAAAATAAAAAATAAGATTTCTTTAACCTTCCAGGAGACCATGGTTGTTATTATAGTTAATGGTGTCTATCTTGATCAGGCTCCCAGCATAATGGAAACTGATATATTAATGGGCTTTTCACGGACTTTTATAATAACTCCTGTGCGACGTAACATGGTATAAAAGCTTTATTTATGTAAAAATGGATATGTAAATTGAAATACTAATTAAGGCATTTAATTTTGCAGGGACCACTTAAAAAGTTTACAAATTATCAAATAATCAATGATCAACTAAATGTGTTTACGCCGACAGCAACTCAAACAAAAATAGCTTTTAAATATTTTAAAAGTGACGATAAATCCAACAAAAATGAATTAAGTTTAGCTGATAAGGAAGCTTTCTTGGTAATGTTTCAAGAGGCCACTAGTTTAAAGTCGATATGGTGCACCAGGTGAGTGACCGGTAGTGTTTTTTTAAAGTAACAAATGTTTTTCCAGGAGTTACCCAGGGTAGATCAACACCAGGTAGTCTCGCAAAAGAATTCGCCGTGGAGAATTTATATTTGGGCTGTCAAAAAAAACCTGATATATTTACACAGCTGACAGTCCAAATATGGAAAATAATTTGTAGTCAGCTGAGCTCTCGAGGCCACCTGGTATTAATTCGGCTTGGAGTTACCGAAAAATAATTTTTTTTTAAATTTTAAATAACAACTTTTTTATTTGGTGTAAAAATTTTGTTTTTTCCTCAATTCTAGGTGTTTAGATGAAGCGAATTGGAACTTTGAAAAAGCACTGGAAATATTTTTACAATTATCTGAAAGAAAAGAAATCCCCGATATCGCCTTCAATTGATGTTTTATATTGTAAATTATATTCCAATTATCTTTTTAAGGCAATTTATTCAAAATTAATAAATCATTTTTTTAATGTTTTAAAGACGTTAAATTAAACTTCGAAAAAGAATTCATTGCTTTAAAATGTTTCTTAATAAATAGTATATGTATGTAAGTATCAGCAGGTTAATACAAATTCCTTACTGTTATGGCTTTTCAAATAATAATAGGTAAAATAATAGGTCAAAAATAATAGTTAACTTTTGACCTTAAAAATAAAAAAATAATATGGTATTTTTTTAGGCAAAAATAATAGCTAAAATTTGACCGATATTTTTTTGTCAATAATAAAAGTTAAAATTTAAACGGATTTAGAAGTCGCCGCAACAACATTCCTTGTTTATATTCACTTTCACTGTTCGCTTTCATGGGATCGCTCATCTCTAGTTTCTAGACATTGTACAAGTTCAAAAAATTACTTTCCAATTAAGCTTTCTAGTACATGCTGCTCGCAACATTATTGTTGCGAAAGTGTTTGAATCAAACCAAATGTCTTAAAAACATCTTCAAGACATCTTGTGCAACCCTCTAGTATGTAGTACGTTTCAAGGTGAATTCACCAGGTGGCAGCACTAGGGCATCAATTACAACAATACAATAACAACGTGAATTTTTGTTTGTGTAAATCGCCAAGAAATGTCAAAAAATACAAAGAAGAAAAGCAAAAAGATAAAGAAGAAAAGCAAGAAAACACACACAAAGTAAGAAAAACACACACAAAGTAAGAAGAACACACCGAGAATGTTTTTTGACATTTCTGGTAATGGATTCGCCTTGGTACGTTTATAATAAATACAGTGAAACTTCTATATAACGAAAAACTAAATAGAATACATTTTTTCTGAATCCCCTGAAAAACTGGATTATTGCAAAGTTTTTTACAAAAAAAAAATGCAAAATATATACATATAAAGAAGAAATTCTGAGCTTTAAAGAATTTATATAGCGAAGTATTCATTGAAAAGCCTCTATACAACGAAGTCAGAATAAAGCAAAATTAAAATTTTAAGCAAAACGTATATTTATAACGAATCTTTTTCGTATTTTTTAAATTATCTGATTTTGACATTCACTCTAGAATTGTATTTGAAAAATAATAGAAATTATATATGTATATTTTTAAGAAATTGTTATTGTCCGCAGTTATGTGTATTAAGCGTTACTCTTTTCTTAGCAAGCTTCATTACTCAGTTTTATTGTTGAAATTGCATTAACAACAGATACTAAAATAACAGCGTAGGTTTGTACTTCAAAATATTGAAAAGTCTTGTGAACTTTGTTAAATAGTATTATATAGCAAAACGTTTCATCAATGAATCGTGGTTTGTATCCAAAAAAAAAATGTATTGAGTGTTATCCATATTTTTTTAATTTAATTAAAATTTTTAGTGTATTAATAAGGAGTTATATTAAATCTCATCGAAGATTATACATCTGACTTATTTTAAATTCAAAATATAGTGTATTCTGAAAAAAATATTAAATTCATAAGAAAATGTATTGAGCGTTACGTTAGCAAAATTCTTAAATATAATTTATCTATAGATTTTAGGACGGTAAGAAAATGTTAACAACAGTGGAAGGGCAGAAACGATATAGAGAGCATTATTCGTTAAGAAATTTCTGATTTGCCTTAAAAAAATTTTGATTCTACCGCACTGCGGTTTGCTACATATATTTTCGGAAAATGTCTTAGGTGGGTCGTATTTTGGTACGAATACTTATTTGAATTTTACATAACTTTTACCATGTCGATCCATTTTTATTAAAATTGATCTTATTTGAAAGAAGAGTTAGCCTGCTTTTAGCTCATATATAAATCTTTGTAAAGAAAGATTTTAAAAGATACTAATTTTTTTACTTTTCTATGTGAGCCCAAGTCAAAGTTAAAAAATTGTCATAACTTTAAATTTCATCCTGCGATTTTAACTTTTTTTTAGCGAGTAGATATGTAGTGCTTTAAAACCTTATACCTACTTTTTGTGGTGTATTTTTTTTCGCAAAAATCATTCCCAGAACAACCGTGAAGGCAAATGAAGCTCAATACACACAAATTAAAAAAAGAAAAATCTATTAATATTATGTCATATTAGGATCCATTGAATGAGGCGAACATTATATATAACATGAATCCTACCTTCTCATATTCCTATTCATTTTATGGGTAAAGTTAAAAATCCCAAAATGTACACTCGAAATGAGAATGACACATATACGAGGGCGGTTCGGAATCTTTTTATCCTAGCACAAAAAGCGCGGTATAAACAGAAAAAAGTTAAGTGTTTTGGAAACTTCCATCTCTGCTATGAACACATGCTAAATTTTGTTTCGATCTGGCAACTCCTTCATATAGAAACAGGTGTTCACAAAAGACGCATCCGCGATTTTTTAACAATGGAAAAATTAGAAATGCGTGGTGTCATTAAATATTTACATAAAAAAGGTTTATCGGGACAAGAAATTCATAATGATAAGGTGAATGTGTTAGGTGAAAGTGCTCCTTCATATGCAACAGTAAAAAATTAAGTTGCTGAATTTAAGCGTGGTCGTACAAGCATTGAAGATGAACCACGTAGTGGACGTCCAAAAACAGCAACAACAACAGAAATTGTAGCCAAATTGCATGATATGGTATTAAATGATCGACGAATAAAAGAGCGTGAAATAGCTAATATCATGGGCATCTGAAATGATCGAGTCCATTTAATTTTGCATGAAGAACTACAGATGAAAAAGCTTTCTGCAAGATGGGAGCCGCATTTGTTAACAGTCGACCAAAAACGCATAAGAATGAACATTTCTCAAGCTTGTTTGGATCGTTTTAAGCGAAATAAAATGGATTTTAAGCGTCGTTTCATAACTGTTGATGAGACATGGATCCACCACTATACTCCAGAGACAAAAGAACAATCCAAACAATGGACTGAAGCTGGAGGAAGTGCCCCAAAGAAGGCAAAAACAATTCAATCGGCTGGTAAGGTTATGGCAACGGTTTTTTGGGACTTCAAAGTTATTTTATTGATTGACTATCTGCAAAAGGGCTAAACAATAAATTCAGAGTACTATTGCAACCTTTTGGATCAATTAAATGTACAAATTCGAGAAAAACGTCCTGGCTTACAAAAAAAAAAAATTTTCATCAAGACAACGCACCAGCGCACAAGAGTGTTTTAACAATGGCTAAAATCAACGAATTAAAGTACGAGTTGCTTGACCACCCACCTTATTCTCCTGATTTGGCTCCCAGTGACTTTTACCTGTTCCCAAATCTAAAAAAATTCCTTGCTGGCAAGCGTTTTAGCTCAAATGAAGATGCAATTACAGTTGTAAACCACTATTTTGAAGACCTTGAGGAAAACTATTTTAATCAAGGGATAGAATTGCTAGAAAAGCGTTGGACTAAGTGTATTGAAGTTTCAGGAGATTATATTGAAAAATAAAAATATTTTTGAAAAAGTAACTATTCTCTTTCATTGATAGGCTAAGAAGTTTCCGAACCGCCCTCGTATATCATTGGGCCAAAAAGTCGTTTTCATATGAACACTAAAAATTTCTTTAAACTAAACATTTTATGTATTCTGGGATATAAAAAAATAAATATCGTGAAAGCTTTAAGCATTTGTCGTGCGTGATGGTATACGTGGCTGTCTACTGCACGCAAGCAATCAAGTAAAATCAATAAGATTCCGTTTTGACAAAGCGTGATAAAATCAATTTTTAACCGTGAGCGTGCGTGATCGTGAGAATCTTATGGATCGATTATCGATAGCAATCGAACTTTAGTTGCGTTGCCAGCCGGCAACTGAAAATTTGTGGTTGCCAGAAAAGTACTAAATAGCAACTGAAATTAACAGCTCTCAGTTGCCAGTTGCCATTCGTAATACCGTTTTGGCAACCCAACTGAGGTTCGGTTGCCATCCATAATCGACCCATTAAAATTAGCTGTGCGTGAGCGTGCGTAAAAAATACTCTTTTCGTGATCGTGAGCGAAAAATCACTCACGAGCACATCTCTAGTATAAACAGTATATTTGTTTTTCGTTTTTAGCACATAAAAAAAACTTATGTACATTTATTTACAAACATTTTTCTATTAAATCGTACTAAAGCTGTTTTCATTTTAAAATTTATGCGCTTATTTTATGAAATATTTTACAATACTTTTAACGGACCCAAAACAAAAACATTTGAAATGAGAATCAAGCATATATTTATATAGATATTAACTCGCCTGTCAAATTATTTGTTCACATTTTATATGTTTATGTAAATTTTCTACATCATGTGTGTGTAAATTTCTTCTATTCGTATTACCCTGCAGCTAAATGTATAACTAGTTACGTTTTGGGACAGTCATATTACTAGTTGTAACGTTACTAGTCAACAAAGGACTATCATCTTGCTAGTTGTAATGAGGCTAGTAACGATACTAGTTAAAAAGCAACGTTTTGGAACAGTCATACAACTAGTTGTAATGATACTAGTAAATTAAATTATTTTTTATAAATTTACATATTTTCAGGTGTAAATACTAGGGATGTAACGATACGCCGTTTTGCCGATCCGATACCGATATTTAAAAATAAATATCGCCGATACCGATACCGATTCCGATACCGATTCGAATATTGAAATTGAGTTCAAGTTTAGATTAACAAAACTCAAGTGCAATATTTTTATTATACAAAATTACATTATAAGAGAGAATATTTAAAATTGATAAAACATTGGAAGTAATTTTTAAGGAGCTATATTTTCTTTGCTTCCAACAAATCTATATTAAAAATATGCAGATAATTAGTAGAAAAGCAAGAAAAAATGTTTAATTCCTTTATAATTTTAAAAAATACTCGCCATGTTTTTTAAAAAATCTATTTTCTTAAAGGACATTTATCAACT
This sequence comes from Panzeria rudis, assembly GCA_956483635.1. NCBI lineage: Eukaryota > Metazoa > Arthropoda > Insecta > Diptera > Tachinidae > Panzeria > Panzeria rudis. The sequence continues at coordinate 140,690,159 of OY101448.1, forward strand.
AATATTCATCTAAATAACTTAATAGCTTAATTATTAAAAGACTTCTAAGTTTATATTTATTCACTTAAATTTACATGAAAATACAGTTCTGAGTTTAAATTCGCATTAAAAAAAAATTGTGAAAATGTGTACTTTTTTATCCTTTTTCCTTGAGGAAAAATCATTATAGAATACCGAAAAAGAAATTTGTCCTAGCATCGCTTCCAATTCGGTGATTGGTAATCGAAAAACAGAACTTCTTGCAATGGCAAGGATATGTAAAACTAATTAGAAATTATCCAAATTTGCAATACTTCCAGATCGCGAATTCTACATTTTCATGACTTCTTTGGAGTATCTCTTTTTTGCTGGAATAAGATTTAAAAAACAACGGCTTGAATTTGAATTCATGCTAAAATTAACAAAAAATAAATAATTTTTTACAAAATAACAGCATAAAATATTATTAATTTTTAAAATTGATATTAATAAGATTTAAAAAATAACGAAGTGTATTTAATTCATGGTAAAATCGAACAAAAATAAATTATTTGTTAAAAAAACTCTGAAATTTTTTTTAAAAGTATCGTCGTATCGGCAGTAAAATATCGCCGATACCGATGTATCGGAAAATCTGAAGTATCGCCGATATATCGGTATCGGTATCGGTATTCGTTACATCCCTAGTAAATACATAAAACAATAAGTATAATAAGTAGAAATTGACTCAGTGGATAAAGTACATGCCTTGAAATATGAGGACTTTGTTTTTTTAATATTTAAGAAACTATAAATAAAGAAACTAGTAAGAGCAGTAGTCTATAATAACTAGTATTTCAACTAGCATATAACTATGCACAAATGAACTACAGGGTGTTTTTTTTAGAGGTATAGAACTTCGAATTGAAATAAAACACAAGAAAATCGTTTTAATGTCCATCAATTTGGCTTTATTGGAAGGATAATTTTATGCCATTAATGTTTAAATATGATTTCGGGCATGTGGCCGCCGCGGCTGGCTCGAATAAAGCCAATTCTACAGGTCCAATTTTCAACCACTTTTTCGAGCATATGGGGCCGTATGTTGGCAATAACGCCACGAATGTTGGCTTCCAAGTCCCCTAACGTTTCTTGTTTGTTGGCGTAGACGAGCGACTTCACATGTCCCCAAAGAAAATAATCCAATGGTGTCAAATCACACGATCTTGGTGGCCAATTGACAGGTCCATTCCGCGAAATTATGCGCTCATCGAATGTTTCCTTCAATAAATCGATTGTGACGTGCGCTGTGTGGCATGTAGCGCCGTCTTGTTGGAACCACAACTCATCCACATTCATGCCATCCAATTCGGGAACAAAATAGTCGGTTATCATGGCTCTATACCGGTCTCCATTAACGGTAACTGACTCTCTAGCATTATTTCGGAAGAAGTATGGCCCAATGACTCCACCAGCCCATAGAGCACACCAAACAGTCAGTTTTTGTGGATGTAATGGCGTCTCAAGGGTCTCATATGGATTCTCTTCACTCCAAATGCGGCAATTTTGCTTGTTGACGTAGCCATTCAACCAAAAATGAGCCTCATCACTGAACAAAATTTTGCGATTTTGCTTGCGGTAAACTTCGCGAACTGAACCATTATTTTCGAAATAAATTTGCACGATTTGCAAGCGTTGTTCTTTTGTCAACCTGTTCATGATGAAATGGCAAACCAAACTAAATATTAATCACTTGACAGCTAACAAAATGGCCGCCAGTTAAAAAAGTGATGCCAACTTAAAGTTCTATACCTCAATAAAAAACACCCAATAGTTAGGCTCTTATGACAACCTAATGTTAAAATCGACAGTTCGATATATGGAAAAAGGCCAGTTAGGCAACTAGTCTGAATAAAAAAGCAACTAGTATATCTAACATATCTAACCACATACTAGTCATTTTGTCTGCAGGGTAAGGCAAACACATACATATTTGCTTTGTTTATTCACATATATTTGACATTAGCGTGAACTCTGCCCAACAACAAAATGCATACATTTTATTGTTTTTGTATTCTCGCTACTACTTTGTGATGAACATACTTTGAGTATGATTGTGTAATATGTAATTACAAATGTATCTAATAGATTAATAACGAACTTGTGTTTGAATGGTCAACTAAATAAACACAACAGTTTGAATTAAGACGTAGAAATAAACGGACGTGTTCGATACGTTAGAAAATAGTTTTAAATTTTTCGCGCTAAAATAAGTCACAAATCTTTATAAAAAAATATCAAGTGCTATTTTTGGTGAAAAAAACGTGCGAATTAAAAAAAGTAGGTGGTGAAATAAATAAAACTAAAATCATAATTTTACTACATCAAATTTTTATTGTCAGTGTTCCCTGCATTTTTATACATATTCAGGTATGTGAAGGAAATCGATTTTGAAAACGAAGCACTTTTGAAAGACCCTTTTAAAGCACTTTTCATAAAATTTTTATAATTTTTGTGATACAACTCTTTTGTAATAAAGAAATATTTTTATAATATATGTGATAATATTGTTTTTAACAAAGAAATACATATTATTAAAAAAACACCTTTCAAAATTGCTTCGTTTTCGGAATCGATTTCCATCACATACCTGATTATTTACATTGCAATTCGAAAAGAGTTTCTTTCGATTCGAGCTATAAAATAACTCTAATGAATTAAATTTTTAAGAAAGAAAAAAAAATCAAAAAAATGCTTAACAAATTTAACTTTACAAAAAATTGTGTTAATAAACAACAAAGTCTCAACGTCAAATTTTTCTTCATAATACAATATTAGAAAATAATAAAATGCTCACGATGTTATTTTATTAGAGACGATTTGTTAACACAACAATTATGTTTTCTGTAAATAAAGAAAATGTGTAAAAAGTTAAAATAAATGATTTTGAAACTAAAAAATAAAAAAAAGCCATCATCACGGTGCACTGTGGCCTAAAACAATTTTATTTTGTTAACATATAATATTAAAGCTCGAGAATCATTAATGACTTTTTGTACAGGCAGAGCTGAGGTATTTTTTTTTTGAAAAAGCTACCCTGGACCTTGTAATTTTAGTAAGCTGAAGAGATTTGCATTTAGTTTTGTTTATAGTTTTTTATATCATCTCCTATTTGATTTTTTGTAAACAATCAAAATTATTATAAATATTTTTATTAAACCAGTTGCATTGTTATCTATATTGTATTTAACCCTAGAGCACTAACCATCGTTAATCTGACGGGGGCCACACTTTTTTTTTATTGTTTTTCTCTTTGCTGGTTGCAACTTGGGTAACCTGACCAGACATCCCGCTTTTGGCGGCAGTATTCAGCTTTTTTACGGTCGATCCCATTTAAAAATTTTATCTCGCTTTTAAAACTCCAACATAGTGAGATCTTAATAGTAAAAGCGGGATAAAATTTTTAAGCGGGATCGACCTTAAAAAAGGATAATTATCCCGCCAAAAGCGGGATATCTGGTCAGGTTAAACTTGGGTGTTATTAAGTGTTGATCTGTTGTCGATGTGGACACTGATGTTTTTAGATCGGACTGCTAGAAGACTGTTTTTTGGACTTCATTTTAGAAAGTTATTAAATTACTATGAGTATGTACTCTTTTTTATCTGCAACATAGTGGAAACTCAGTCGGGACAATATTCAAACCCAATTTCTTTACAAAAATTGATACCAGTTCGAGAAGCCCATGGACATCCGGGATTCGAGTTCGTGTCGTGTTGTAAAATAGCGACACGCGCCCATCTCTACTCGGCACCCACTACTCAATACTTTGCCAGCACTATATTTCAAGTGCTATTTCTTTAAGCGGCCCACCCATTTGCAATTAATTGTGCAATTTTTCGTATTGTATAATAATATCGCCAATGTGTATGTCATATTCAAAGGTGGCACAATATATTGGCAAAAATCAAAACAATAAAGAAAAGTGTGTAATGTGGTGGCAACATTGCTCAGTGTTATATTTACTTTTCCACTTTCTGGGAAATTGGGCAATATTTTTTTGAAAATACTGTGCCATTTATTGTATAGTATAGGTCAAAACGACAATAATATGTACAATAAATGAAAAATATATATCGATATATCGACATCGATATACTTTTAAATATCGAGTGGCATCGATATATATCGAATAAAAATATCGAGGTTTCGATATATATTTCGATATTTATTCAAGCGTGACTATTCATATTCGATATTCGATCTTCGCTGGCAATCGAACATCGAGTATCGAATGTCAAATTCGTATTATGAGCTGGTAGCACTATCGAAAATTTCGTTGTGCAACGAATTTTCAATCGAACACAATTTAGCTTTCGACGGTGTAGTGTATGTGAGAAATTGTTGAAAATTTAAGTAGTTTTCAACCATTTCATAGTTTCAAAACATTTTTTTGGAAATTTTGTGCATATATAATGTCGTGAGTGCCTAACAACAACTAAAAATGCTAGTTTCCCTGATGGGAGAAAATTTACAATTTGCACAAAATTGAATTAATCTCATAAATCTTTTATGTATGAAATCATATTATTTATTAGGTAATGGAAGAAACTCTTATAATTTTTAAGTTTATTTTTCTTTTATTTATATATAACTTAATTTGCAAGCAAATTGCATTTCGTTTTAGTAACAGCTGATAGAAATGTGCTATTGTGAACAATGACAATGAGTGATATTCACAATGGGCTATTCTTCATCGAATGTGCGTCATAATACCAAACGAAAATTCTTTCAATCAGCTTTTTCGATCACAGTCGAAGATCGAATATTGCTCATAATAGGCACCAAATTAAAAAGATCAAAAAACCCGACTGCCTAAAAAAAATAAAAGAAAACAACTTTAAATCGTCACAGATCCTAAATGGCCATTCAAAATTAAAAATGATAAGAGAAACCTAGAGATGATTTTTAAATACCTGTCGATTGATACCCATTTTGATATAGTTCGCCGACTTCTTATTTTTTTCGTGTAAACAAAATGGCGTCTGTTGGCCGCCATATTGAATTTTGACTGTCATATCTCTAGTGTCATATCTACGCTTTTGGGTATATATAGTGCTGCAAAGGAACACACATACATACGTACATACATACCTAGGCTGATAAACACAATACCCTTCTTTGCTTCGCGCAGTCGGGTAAAAAGTACTATTCACATAAATAACACTTTTGTCATGACCTTTGATCACCACTATATATTTCTTTTCTGATGTGTTATGGTCCCCTAACTAAACAGTTTAAAAACAATTTAAAATTATATATAATTCTGTTTTAATTTTTTCTAAAATTTGAGATTTTTCAAGAGGCTGCTACACCGATTTCATCATAACTTGGCAAAGGGCAGTCCCATTCAATTACAAAAAACATTAAGCAACTTGGAATAAAATTACCTTTAAGCCGTCGTAACATTATTTTTTATATACTCAATGTTTTCGGAATTCTTTAGACCGCAATGATGAAAAAAAAGATATTTTATATCGCTATATTTTTGAGAAAAATCGATTTATCGATATTTTTGCCAATCCATAATGCCAATAAGAGAATAAATGGCTTGTTCATTTACTAGTAAGTATTTGATTTAACTACTTTAGGGTAATGCAAACGATATGTAGTTTGTGTTGAAAAGTGTTGCCACACATTACCAAGTTTTTGTTTGAATTTACAAAATTTCTTTGTAGGTCCGTTTCTACACAAAATATTTACTACATAGCTCATTGAATTGCTTTACTGACAATTAAATCATTAGCTGCAACGTATGGGAAATAATGTTAGTATGCTTGGGTTAATTATTTAACGATTGTTCAAAAACAATCGACTTTATATTATATTTTGTATTTAAATGTAAATATTTTCTGCTGATTTAGTAAATTGTGTAATAAATTGAGTGGTGGTGCGACTATATTTTTGTTATTAACTTAATTTGATATTTGCTGTCAAGATCACATTCATATTTACGTTTGTATTGTACGTATATACTTCATTCTTGCCCTGTAGGCCAAGTCTTCAATAAACGTTGTAAATTTGACATCGATGATAGAGACCTGTTTCGCACTTGTCTGCAAGACAATCGATGATTTGTCGCCTATAAAACACATTTAGAAATAAGTTTGGTTCTGAAAATATTATGAAAATTTGTGCTACAAAACCTTATTGACGACAACAAGTGTAACAACTGCATCGAAGTTGTCGTGTATACGGTTTTATTGCCGACAACAATAGTAACACCTGCATCGAAGTTATCGTGCTTCCATTTATGTACATTAAAGAGTTCAAGTTGCCCATAAAACGTGTTTTTGGCACACAGTTTTTTAAGTAACTCTAAATTAGTGTGGAGGTTGTGGGTTCGATTCGATTATTACATTTTTTATTTGTTCGAAAAAGTCATCAATAGTTGGCTTGGATAGATATTTCTTTCGCACGTGCATCGATGATGTCTGGAAGACTTGGTCTACGTGGTGTGTATACATACATACGTATGTATGTATATGGGTGATTCTCATTCTAATAATAAATTTTTGGTTTTTTTTTCTTTACCAATGTAACTAATAGAAATATGTGAAGGTAGGACTCGTATTATAGTTTTCGTCTCATACACTTGATCTTGAAATAAAATTATATATTTCGATTTTCAGCCCAACTATGAATTTTCCCGGGGAGTTTTTTCTCTTCTCAATTCATTTATTCCCGGGGAAAAGCCCTCCTATTCTAAAAAGCCGGGGAAAAAAGAGAGGGAGAAATCTGAGTCAGCTGTTTATTGTTTAGATTTTATTCTGCCCTAAAGAAAGAGTTCAGTAATAGAAATTAATAAAAATTTTTTGTTTTCATTGATAATATGATTGTGTGTCAATATAAATATTTGTTTTTGCTTAAATAAAAAGTAAAATATACAGTGTAGTCACTCAGAAGCTCTCGTTTGAGGAAAATACTGGCAAGAAATTTTCCCTCTCCCTCATATTTAGAATATGTATGTACTTACTTTTTTCCCTGCGAGTTTTTTCCCGTTGAGATTGTAAATTATAATAGGAGGAATGGGAAAAGAGAAAAATTTCCCGGGGAGATTTTATTTAGAATGGGGGAACGGGGAATAGAGAAAAAACTCCCGGGATTGTTTTTAACATTTTTGTGTATTGAGCGTTACTTTTGTTTTCGCGGTTTCAATGGGAATGATTTTTACAAAAAAAAAAAAAAAAAAAAAAAAAATACGCCACTAAAATGAGTATAGGATTTGAAAGCACTATACGTCTACTATGTATCTAAAAAAAATTATAATAGTCGCATGACGAAATTAAAAGTTATGACCACTTTTTAAATTTTGTCTTGGGTTCACATGGAAAAATAAAAAAATTTTTATCTTTTAAAAGAATTCTTTATAGACACTTATACATAAACGAAAAGTAGGCTCACTCTTTGTTCAAATAAGGTTCATTTTAATAAAATCGACTAACAATGTTACAAGTTATGTAAATTTCAAATAATTATTCGTAGCACAATACGGCCTACCTAATACATTCTTCGAAAATATAACAACACAGTGCGGTAGAAGCAAAAGTTTTTCAAAGCAAATCAGAAATTCCTAAGCAAATAATGGTTCTCTTTATCATTACTACCCTTCCGCTGCTGTCAGCTTTTTTGCCATCATAGAATTTATAGCATTATTCTATTTAAGAATATTGTTAACGTAACGCTCAATACATTTTTATATAAATTCAATATACTTTAGAGAACACACTCTATTTTCAATTTAAAACAATTCAGATGTGTAATTTTGGATGTATTTTAACATAAACTCCATAGTTATTCACTAAAATTTCAATTAAATTAAAATACTATGGATAACACGCAATACATTTTTTGATTGATTGATGCGACATTTTACAATATAATACAATTTAACAAAGTTTGCAATATTAATAAATAAACTGAGTAGCGAACTGTACTTAAAAGCGCAACGTTCAATACACAAGACTGCGCGGGCAGCAACAATAAAAAAAATATAGTTTCTAATGTTTTTCAAAAATTTTATGTGTGAAATAAGAGAAGCAAATTCGAATATTCTCAAACTGTTATAACCGTTTTTGGAAAAAATGCATAGTTTCTTAATGTGGAAAATCAACAGCATGCATTACGGACACACCATTTTGTATAAAGAGAGTATAAATAGTCTTAAAAAAAAAACTTATATACATTTATTTATATTCTATTAAATCATGCTAAAGCAGTTTTCATTTTTAAATTTATGCGTTTATTTTATGAAATATATTACTATACTTTCAACGGACACGAAAAAAGCATTTGAAATGAGAATCACCCATGTAATTTATCAGCTTTTTTTTGAATACTTGTCAACATTTTTTGTTTAAAGGTGTGATTTCAAACACAAATCTTTACATTACACGAATAATAATATTTTTTTAACATATTTTTTTAGTTTTTAATGAGATGCATCTATAAAGATGAAACTTTGCTTGAAACCTTGCCAATTGATATTCTAATTAATACCGATTCCTATGAGAAACGGCTTGAAATACTTAGTATGCAGGTATCTATACAGATATTGAAACAAAAAAAAGAAAGAAATAAAACTTATATATTTTCGCTTTTAGAGTAGTAATGGAAGGAAACGGTGTAGTACTGAAGGAAACGGCATTGGAGTACTGTTTCCTATAATAGTTGTGCTGTACCGGTATCACCGTTTCATCACAAAAAACCTTATGCTATGATAGGACTTAAAACAAGTTTCAAATAACTTGTTTAAATATTTTTTGTTGGCTGAAAATATTATTGTTAACTTGACACTCTGCTGATGCAATATTGCACAGTGTCTTAGAAAGTTTTTATTTTGGAAACAATTCAGTAGTTCGTAAATAAATAAAATATATTAATGAAACTGTAAGTATACGGCTTGCTGAAAGTTGTACGCAGGCGCTGAAGCAGGGGAGGGGGAAGACAAATTATATTTATCAGTCCTCCCAAAACGAATGTATCATCCCCTATTTTTATTGCGTTTTTAAAAGAAATGGTTACAAATTTTATATTTTATTCATTTAAAATTTCTCCTCCCAAAAGCTTAAGCTAGATCCGCACCTGATGTGAATGTTATGTTAACGGTTCTTTATTTGCAGTCTACACCTAACTTAACTTAACTTTAAGTTAATGTTAAGCGTAGATCGTTCAAGTTAATGCTTTTTCTGGTTATAACATAATTGTTAGTGCAATTGTCTTAACAGCGCAGTCATAACTTCAAGTTCCAACAGCATTTCAAGTTAGGTGGAGACGTAGAATTACACTACGTCTATACCTGATATATTTTTATCATGACAATTAACAAAACGTCGGCAGAACAGATGTCAATTTTTTGTTATTGTTGTATACATGCGAATACGTTGTTGGTTTTTTGTTATGATAAATCACAATTTGTTTGGCGTCGTGAAGGTGTTTGTTTTTTATGTATGAAGTTTGACAAATGTTAGAACAAAATTATGGCTCGTCAAGACGCTATATTAAGGTTTAATTTAGACTAGAATTTAGCTAAGTTTTTATTTGAAATTTTATGTCTAAAAAACAAAGGTTTGAAATTTATAAAATTTCCAGCATAAAGTAAAACCTTTCTTGGAAATAATATGCTTCCGAAGTTAAATTTAAATCTTTCTAAAATTGAGGTCAAACGTGTGTGTTTGCTGGGAAATGAAAATTTCGTTTATTAACCTCTTGTTTACATACTGACCTGAAAAGAACATAAAAACATTGCTAATTGAACAACTCTACTTTGTAACTAGACAGCTTGAAATGTTTAACAAGAAATAATAACAATAATTCTCAAAATAAACTAATAAAAAAAAGCACTTTAAATGGCGAAAAGTTCAGTGACACAATTTTTTGTTAGCTCAAGAATATATTCTAATTATAATTATTCTAACTAACAACTAATCAAAAAATCTACCATTAGGCTCTGTTATGTATTTCTGTCGAAATGAAAATAGCTTAAATTTTTGTGGCATCGTTGTTTGCACAGTAAGGCAGATCAGAATCAAAATATTTTGGAAGCAAATCCCCCATTTCCATACGGATAAATCAATCCGTATTTCACATGGACATAGAAATGAAGTATTCCTATTTACGATGAGCTTTCCATATTGACCATGAAGTCCAAAAGTCGGGCACTTCGACCATGTAAAGTTTCAGAAAGGCTTTACAATAGTTATTTTCTTTATTTTTTATAATTTGTGAGCAATTTATTCAATTTTGCCCCGATGTCCATAATTTTTTTTTCAAAAGTCGGTGGAGAAATTTGCTCTCGCCATGCTTAACTGTGTCATTTGTGAACCGATTTTTAAAATGATTATTTTTTGTTTAAAAGGGTTTGCCTGAAGTTTAGAAGAATGTTAAATTCCATAATTTTCTTCCAAAATCGGTGGGGAAATCGGAATTCGTTGGTGCTTTACCAACTCATCAGTAGACTTTAAATACAATGACTTGGTAAAGCACCAACGAAATGCTGCATATAGACAATTGCTTAGTGCCTTATTTTGTAAAACGCAACGCTAAACGTTGACTAATTTTGTGTGTGTTTTGTTTTTGCAAATTACATTTTTTCCATACAAAATTTATCAACGCTTCGCGTTGCGTTTTACAAAATAAGGCCCTTAGACTCCAACAAATAAATTTCATTTAAAATAAAATTATGACAATATGTCAAATAATAAATTTCTTAAATAATTATATTTATTTAATTCGATTACAAGCAATTTTTAATTATACTTACAATCGAATTTTACATACATGTGTACATATGTATGGACATATGTATGTCGAAAATAGTCTTGTAATTATTCTCAAACATTTTACAAATATAGAAAAATTACGTTTTAAAAAAATGCTTGTACATAAAAACAAAAGGCAATTAATATTGACAACATGCTACTCAAGTGAATAATGGATCGTATACATAATGAGCTGATATTATTCGTGCTTGTGGTACTTCCACACACACATATGTACATAAAAGTGAAAAAAGATCTTTGACAATTGCTTCCTACAAAAGGGTATTTCAAACATCACTACTGTTCGTAAGTCAAGGAAAACGAATAAATTACGAATTGTCAAAAGAAAGAGTGATACAGGAAACGTTGAAGACCTTGATGAATTAGCTAAAGTGCATAAATTAAGGTTTTCATTGATTGTCTAAGAAAAGGGTTTTGTACTTTTGGAAAACATATAAAATCATTTTAAATTTTATGCCAGGCATAAAATTTCAATAAAGTCACCAAACCATAAAATTAAAAAACAAATAAACAAATGGAAAAACGCTTATGTTTTGTGGAAGATTTTTTTTATTCAAATAAAAAACACGCGAAATAAAAATGTCGACCCTAATTTAGTTAAAGAATTTTTGGATAAAACCATAAATAAATAAATAAATTTGTTTTTTTTTTGAACATTCTAAAGAATTTTATTAATAAAAATATTTAGTTTGGAACGTCTAGATCTTATAACCTTGTAAACATTTGAACCCAAAAAACAATTTACAATGTTAATAACATCAATTTACACTATTTCCTTAAAAAAAAGATTGTGGTGCCGCAAGAGAGCGTTGTAAATTTTTTTTACATTTATAATTTAATGCCGGTCCGAAAATCTCAGAAAAAGCTAAGGTTCAGTACCTTCTTAGAAGACATCATTCATTTTGTAGCAGGGTTGGCAAAGTTGGTACAATTGTACCATTTTTGGTACAATTCGTATTTTAAAAGTACAATGGTACACCAATGGCTTATTATTACGATTAATAATTTTTCTATTTTATTTTTTTGGAAAACGTACTTATTGCAGTTCTTTTAATATGATGAAATATTTTATCCTTTTCGTGGATTCGTACATATGCCACTTTTATCTGAATTAAACAAAAATTTTGCGAAGTATTGAAAACACTGTTTGGCTTAAAAGCGGTCAAATAAGGTTAGCTCACAAAACGTCTCTATAATTTCAAGCTCTTACTGATCATGATACATATTAGTCTAGAAAAAATAAAATTTTATAAATTTATTTGCATTGTAGTAAAGGTAAGTTTTTCGGAACTTTCTTGAAGCTATGTATGTCGTTCTACCATCTAATAGCTAGCTTGTGAGGTATATTAGATTAGAAATTGCAATAGCTAAGTCCGACTTAAGCACAGTTTGACTTTTGCCACAGATTGATGTATTTTATTTACTTAAAAAGTGTTTCTGGTTTCAAAAATCTGTTTTAGTACAATTATGTTAAAAAAATTACAATTTTAGAGAACAATTGGTACAATTTTAAAATCTCATTTGCCATCCCTGTTTTGTAGTTTAAAAGCTGCATGTATGTGCGTTACATACCATTTATTTGCGAGATGCCCCTCTGTGACGTGTTATTGGAAGAAATATTTTCTCATTATATTAATATAGTTTTTTTTCAATTGTCCATCTATGGAACTTATTAGACGCGGAAAAACCGAAAGCTGTCAAATCGGCTGTCATAGTAAATAGCGAATTCAATTCAGGTTTCTAAAAAAAACCTTTACTAAGAACTTGACACTTTACCCCATTCACAACAAAGGACGCCTTTATATCTTCGGTACACTGATAGAAAACCCGTCATAGCGCTGATGTGTCATCGTTTTTGACCAATAACTCTCTTAATCATTATGATGTCAACCTTTACATCAGCTGGTCATCAATGCCAATGAAGACAAATCTATCATGAATGCCAATGATGACAAATCTATCATGAATGCAATCTATCATGAATGCGTGTGTTGTGGAAACAGCACTTAAATGAACTTAAGTGTGTTTTGGCGCAAATTTCGTATGTATTAAATATCGTGTTTGCCTAAAGTTTTAGTTTTTTTTCGGAGTAAACTCGATTTTTTTTTGCTTTCGATTTTGTTATTTAAATTATTGGTTTTTTTGGATTCAATGCACTTCTAGTGCATATTGTAATGTGTATGTGTTACGTTTCAAACTTTTGCAGAATTTAACTTCAATTTTATTTGCAAATTGTATATTTATGGCAGGTTGATAGGAACTACATTTTCGAATGTCTATTATTTATTAAATTTTCGGAAAAGTTTCGTTATTTTCAGACTACATAATTAAAATTTTTGCGACTTTTCGATTTGTTTATACACATTATGGATTCTTGCTGGACTAAAAGCAGTTTTGATGCACTTTGGAATTTTCGGAGCATTTTCGATTTTCGAGTATCCTTGATTTGTTCTTCGAATTTTTGAGTGAAATTATTGGTTTCTGGTAGATTTATAGAAATGTTAGTGTACTTTCGAATATGTCTTACACACTAAATTTTAAGAGATTTTTCGGAGTAATTTAAATTGTTTTGTGAATATAAAATTTTCACAGAATATATTTTTGGAGTAAATTTTAAGAGGTTTTCGGAGAAGTTTCGATTTATTGTTTTAAATTTTCGCAAACATTTTTTCGGAGCAACTTCGTTTGATTATACAGATTATGGCTTCCTGGTGGAGCAAAAACAGTTTTGGTGAACTTTGGAATATTGTTAAGTTTTAAGTATTCGGAGAATTTTCGATTTTCGCTTATTTTCGGTGTGTTTTCCTTGAATTATTGACTTCTTGAGTGAAATGATTGGTTTGTGCTGGAGTTAAAGAAATGTTAGTGTACTTTCGAATGTATGTTATACATACATAACATTTTAAGAGATATTTCGGAGTAATGTCGTTATTTTATGAGTATTAAATTTTCCCAGAATATCTGATTTTTTCGGAGTAGAACCGATTATTTTGTAAGTTTTCGCTTTTCTTAGAAAAATTATTTGCTACTTGTGGATTTGTGGCCCTTTCAGTTGCACGATTTTTTGTACAATTTAAGTATTTTCGGAGTAAAGCTGATCTTTTCGCGAGCTCTCGCTTTCTTTAGCGAAATGATTGGGTTTTAATGGACTTAAATTATACATATGTATGTACATATGTCGAGTTCTAGGAAAAATTTAGTTTTTTTTTCGGAGTAACTTAGACTTTTCCGATTTTTTTTTATTAAAGTTATGAGTTTCCGATGGATTTAAGGTTCTTCTACTGCATATTCTAATATGTGATAAGTATCAAACAATCACAGAATTTAATTTTTTTCGGAGTAAACTCGATTTTTTCGCCAGCTTTCGATTTTCTTAGTGAAATTATGGATTTTGGGTAAATTTAAGAAATTGTTTGTGGATTTTCAAAAATGAATGATGTATGAAATTTTCGGAGGATTTTCTAGTTTTTTGGAGCAACTTCCAGTTTTCAGTTACTTTAGCAAAATTTTTGGCTTCTGTTACTTTCGAATTATCGGACTTGCTATCATTTATTGTTTATTTCATGATTAAGGGCACCTTAGTGCGTTTTTGAATATCCATATTGTATATATGTATGTACTAAATTTACGGTGAGCTTTTGTTTGTTTTCGGAGTAAGTTAATTTTTTTCGATTTTTTTGATTTATATGTAAAATTAAGTGTTTTTGGTCGACCTACGACACTTTTAGAGCATTTTCGAACATGTATTCAATTTCAAACTTAAGGATAACTTTGTTTTTTTTCGGAGTAACTTCGATTTTTTGAGGACTTTCAATTTATTTATTAAAAGTATGGGATTTTGGTTGGTTTAAAGGACTTTCTGTACATATGTATTACACTCCGAAATTTCGGAGAATATTTCGATTTTTAGAATTTCTATTTCTTTAGTGGCATTATTTATTTCTGTTGGACTTGGAATACTTTTGGCGCATTTTCGAACATCATAAAGGCTAACGCCCTATGAAAAATATTTATAAACACAAATTATTTCATATTTTATTCTATATTCCACAAATTTGTTATTTTTTATAATTTAATATAAATGCATATTGAAACAAGTTTCTACTATTTTTTTAAGCGCTCTTGCCGCAATGATGGTGAATATGATTTTACCAAAATTGTTTTAGAATTTGTGCCAAAAAATTATTTTGAAAACTGAAAAAGAGTAAAATTTATGAGCGAGCACGTGCTTGGCTATCGAATTTATTTAAATATTTTTGTTTTTCCTGTTTCTATATTCATGACCATTGAAACATATTAAATGCTTCTGATTCAAGCAAATTTTTCATGATGTTTTTATATTTTTTGTTCTATGATAATTAAATGAAAAAAAAACATGTGAGTTCATTTTCTATGAAAATGCTCAAAATTACTGCAATTGGAGAAATTGTTTAATATAAAATATTTTGTTTAAAATAATTTGGATTTCAAACCAATCTATTAATCTATTGTTTTTCTGTAGAATATTTTTTTTAAAATCAACTATTAGTTTAATCAATTAACTATTTTAAATGTCTGCCTATATATAGCCCTCAAAAAGTTACTTCTATTTAAACATTTTTTCATAACAAACTATTTTATGATTCACTTCACATCAAGCACTCCCACGTTATTAAAACAGAAACAAAAAATCCCTTATGAAAATTTAAGACCTTTTGTTTTATTTTATTTTCTTTTGATTATAGACATGAAAAACGTTAGAAATTTACAAATTAAATCTCATCAACTACCTGCATGTTCTGTCCGTCACCTACTAGTAGTGTTTGAATTTAACATTTTCGTTTTAGGATTGGAATCTTATGAATGCATCACTCATCATCACGTGTTTTCGGTTGTTAAATGTTGTACTCGCCTAATGAATTGTTAGCGTTTGTTTCATTTTCAAGAATAGAATGAGTTTTTTTAATTGAAATTTTAACTACCCAGCAAAAACTTTCGTCATTTTTGTAATCGGTATAACTTTATTAATGGGCTACAGAGTAATGAGTGGTACTTATTTATCCTATTACTATGCTTCAAATTAGAACGAGTACTTAGTTTTTAATAAAATTATTACGTATTTTTCTCATTATCAGAATGTAGCTATAATTATTTGCTATTAAACTTATAACTCAACAATAGCTGAGTGGGTAAAGTACTTGTCTTCAAATCTGAACCAGCACAGGTTCGTAGCCCAGCTGGGTCAAAAGAAAAACAATTTTTTTTAAATATAAACAAATTATGTGTATAAAAATGTTTTTTCATTTTAATTTGTTTATTTGACTACTTATTTTTTAGCTTCAAGTAAGCCCAATAATAACAAGTTAATTGCTGTGACATTGTAAATACATTTGTAAGGGTTACCCCTTATTTATCGAACTTTTCAAACAAAAATAAGTAATTATCGAGTCAAATTGTAAGTAGCTATGACTTAAATCCTCATATACTTTTTTGGCTACCAGTAAGCAAAGTTTTTGCTGGGTATGTACAGTTGTGTAAATAGTAATATGTAAGATGTTTATTTTTTTTTCTAAGATACAAAACTGGTTTTGTATTAGCATTTTTTTTCCTTTATTGAAAACGACTTATTACAGTAGTTTACAAAAAAGTCAACTAAAAAAAAGATGTTCTCTAAGCTAATTTGGGCTCGCTGAACATGAATATGGTATTAATTTATTTTTTTAGTAAACGTTTTCAATATATTCGCGAAAAACAATTTTTTCGAATTTTTTTTAGCTATTTCCAAAAATCTTGGGAACTATTTATTCAGATTAAACAAATTTTGCACTGCTGCATAGATGTGTTTTTCGTCTTTCAGCCAATATATATACTGTGCTGATCGGATAAAAGTTCATTGAGTTACAGGCCTTAAGATTTAAAAAAGTTTAATTTCTTTACGTTTGTTTTTTTTATTTCCAAAATATTTCGATTCTGGCAAAAGGTGCGTTATTCTTATAATTACACGGCATTTAGACGAAGACCTTTTAGCTTGATTCTTTTAGAGTTGATGGTTGAATCGGATAAAAATACGTTTAATCGAGTAATAACTCCAAAACATAATGTCGAAGAAATTAAATTTCTTTTGGATTTGGTATCCCGATAAACAGCCTTATACCCCCTCTGACCATTAAAACAATAAAGCTAAAAAGTCTTCGTCTAAATCCCATATTATACTCCATACAAAAAAAAGCACGGTGTTGTGGGACACTGAGTTGGAACTTAGTTCCATACGTTATAATTAACTTCGAATTTTAACCTTACCGCCATAGTGGGCTTATTGCTGAAAAAAAACATATAGCGTTTGTGTCCTTCCAGACTCAGATCTATCCATGTTTTAAATTTCATTATAATGGGTTTGATTGTTTTGAAAAGGCAGAAATTGCCACTTACTCCCCCTCGTGCTCCTATTATTGAAGAAATATATCACCTGTGTATTCTTCTAGACTAAGATCTATCCATGTATTAACTTGCACTAGATGTTTTCATCTATGTCTTCTTTAAGACTCAGACCTATCTATGTTTTGAATTTCATCAAAATCTGATAGACAGTTTCAAAGAGGAAGAAATTTAACCATACCTCTTCTCGTGGTCCTATTTTTGGAAAAATGTATTGCCTATGCCTTCTATTAGGCTCAGATCTATTCATGTTTTGAATTTAATCAAAATCGAGTAGATAGTTTCAAATAGGAAGAAATTTCCCCCTAAATCCCCTCCTGATCCTGTTTTGAACAAATGTATAGCTTGTATGTCTTCTTTCAGACTCAGATCTATCTACACAGAAAAAATTATCAGCAACAAATTTACAAACAAAAGTTTGTCTAAAAATAAATTTAATTTTCAGTAATTGTCCTTTACATAATCAATGAATTGTTTGTTTGGCTTTTATTTAGGACGGAAACAGCAATTACAAAAAGAAAAACTTTGTCGTAACAAACAACTCCGATGACGACATACACACAAGTAGCAACAACAACAATGATAATAAAAGGAATGCAATTGTACCAAGTCTGTTTACTGAAGATTTTTAAGCGAATCAGTTGCGTTAATTCTCATTAATTTTTTTTAGAGTCCTTAGATAAATATTCAGACTTGAACACATTTAACAAAGTGAAATCTCATAAATGCTTAATGGATGATGATGATGACCCAGACAAAAATTTTGTTTGCTATATTACAAAAAATCCAGTAAATATTTTTGTTTGATTAAGTAAACTATTTTGTTTAATATTTGTTAGTATTTTTAGACTAATTGGTTTATAAATTCAGACAAAAATATTGTTTGATATTTTTCAGAAAATCCAGTAAATCTTTTTGTTTGATTTAGTTAATTATTTTTTTTTTTACAATTTGTAAATATTTTTAGACAAATTGTTTTATAGATTTAAACAATTTGTTCACTGAAAAAAATCTCGTTCTTTTCAAGGAAATTGTTGAGATATTTTTGTCTATATTTATAAATTTGTTTGCAGGTCTGTTCCTAGACAAAATATTTACTATTTCATTGAATTCCTTTGCAGAAAATGAAATTTAGTTTTTTCTGTGTATGTTTTGAATTTCATCAAAATCGGTTAGATAGTTTCTGAGAGGCAGACATTTCTCCCTACCTCGTAGTCGTAGTTTTTAAAAAACATATAAACTATGTTGCATTCTAGACTTATAGGGCATTTACATCGGCATGAAATCTAGTTCAAACGAGATTTTGAGCGAAATATAGTTTATTTTAGTTCCCATTCAAAATAAAATCTAGTTCCTTACTGGATTTTGTCCAAATCTTGTTGCGTGTGGGAACTACAGCTCTGATTTTTTCATATTATACTAAAAAATAAACCGTATAAGGTTTGTGTATATGCTATTAGGGTTATCCTCTAGCTTTTTTGGTTTTGAAGCTTAATTTTTCTATGTAGTTTGACAGTGAAATTTATAAAATTAAAAAAAAGCTTGGTGTAAACGGTATAGATTTGAAAATAGATTTCAATTAAAATCTACTAGATATCGTTCTGGGGTAAATGTAGTACTAGATCTATCTATGTTCTAAATTTAATCAAAAACGGTTCTGTGTCTTAGCCGTTACAGAGCAACAAACAAACAAACAAACTTACTTTCGCATTTATAATATTATTAAGG
The DNA here is from genome assembly GCA_956483635.1 of Panzeria rudis. NCBI lineage: Eukaryota > Metazoa > Arthropoda > Insecta > Diptera > Tachinidae > Panzeria > Panzeria rudis. The sequence goes on from OY101448.1 coordinate 140,709,098, forward strand.
ATAGTTAGCAGAGACACCTTCAACTATCACTGCCACGATCCACTCAGCCAAGTCACAAACTGTTTAGCAAAGACACAAACCATATTGATGATTCCCTAAAACCAGGCCGAAAATCCCCAAAATCCCAGGACTTCCCCGTAAGATTACGGCAATAGCGAAAATATAAAAATTTCACAGCGGCAACACCATTATGTTATGTTGTGTCATGTAAAAAATTTCATATCATTTAAAAGCATTGATATAATTAGCAGAGACACACCTTCAGCTATCACTGCCACGAACCACTTAGCCAAGTCACAAACAATTTAGCAAAGACACAAAACATATTGGAAATTCCCAAAATCCCAGGAGTTCCCCGGCACTTCACCGTAAAATTACGGCAACACTGTAAATCTAAGAATCCGCAGCGGCAACACAATAATGATATGTAGTTGTGACCAATATTTTGGCATATGAAAAAAAATTTTGTTTAACCCTCCAAGCATTGATGTTTGTTATTCAAAGCATTGATGTGCATGGCGCGCCATAAGGAAATAAATTTCCAAAATTTTTTTATGAAAATGCAAATTCGGATGTTTTCGCTTAATATGTTGTAACTCTCTCATTTTTTGTCTGATATTACATTTGAAGTAAAATTTTCGTTGGGATATGGGTAAAAAAAATTAAATTTGTTTGCCTTAATGGAACGACTTAAAATGGTGAATTTTCAGAAAACGTGAAAATTCCAATTTTTTTTTGTAAATCTTAAGGGCTGTAACTCAATGAATTTTAATCCGATTAGCACAGTTTATATATTGACTGAAAGAGTAAAGAGATATCTATACAACAGTGCAAAGCTTGTATAACCCAGTCGAAGAGTTCTGAAGATTTTTGGAAATAGTTAAAAAAAACTGCAGAAATACAGTTCTGGCGAATATCTTGAACAAGCTTCTTAAGCCTAATAAATCAATACTATATTCGTGTTCAGCTCCACAAAATTTGCTTAGATTACATCTGTTCTTCGAGGTTGTGGTATAACTTTGAAAACTTGTAAGCTAGTGTTACCTATACGAGTTTAACTTAAAATGCTTGAACTAGGTTCTCTTTGAAGTCCGTAATGAAAGCAATTTAGTACTTGAAAGCCAACATTATTAGATTCATTACTACCGAAATACAACTAAATTTATTGAAATTCCTCCTTCCAGATGGCGCCATCTATGCGAAAATATATCATACAATTACCCTCTAATGGACATGCGATTAGCAAAATATTTCTATGTTTTATTTAAATATAAAACTGTCTGCCTATAAAGAGACACCCTATATTTCTACTGAATTAATTAGCAATCTAATTAATTCATTGTAAACAAACCTTTAACTTAATAAACACAAAACTTCATTGCTTAATTAATGTAATTGTTGGGTTGTTCTTCTTAAAATGGATAAAATAGATAATCACCATTTTATATTTTTGCAACGTTAAGATAATAAAAATACTTGAAAAGAAATTAACAATTGATGTTAACGAGTAAATTTTAACTTTTCTAAAAGTGTTAATTAAGGCTGTATAATTTTGTTGATAAACTACGAGTAGTACAGGAAAACATCCAACAAATTGTAAATTTTGCAAAGCTATTTATCAAACTAAAAACAATTTATAAATTGCATACATTTATTTTACAAATTTTACTTTGTAGAAACGATTTTGCATAGATGTATGTAAAGTGAAAGATTAAATGCATAAATATGAATTCTAAATTATCAATTTTGTGCATCGAGCAAGTGTTTATGAGTCTCACTTAAATTACGTGATCTTCTTATGAAGAGTCGTTAAGTCTAAAGATTCCAAAGCCGTTGAAAATAAATGGAAAACATTTTTTTGCCTGATTCTGTCAAGTGGTTACACAGGTAAACAAAATTTTTTCATTGCGTAACTTTAGGAAACACATTCCCAGAATAAATTAAAAATAAGATTCAGTTAAGAAAAACGAAGATTCAATTAAAAAAATAATTAGTTTTTAGCTAATCATGAAAATTGTAGTATTAACTCAACAGAATTAATTGAAAATAGTTTTTGTACAAAAAAAGTTAAATTAATTTGTTGTGGGTAGCTAATCTTTATGCCGGCATTTCGTTGGTTGCTAATGCCAACTCAACCAACGGCTAATGCCAACTCAATCGGTTCCACATTTAATGTCCTCCTTCAAATGCTAAGTCAATGAGCCACATTTGAAACATCATAGTGAATTTGCTAGAATTTATTGCAATTTTTTCCATAAAAAGAAAAGAAAATGCCATAAACCAAAGTAAATTTAATAAAAAATTTTGCAAGATCGATGAAATTAGGTTGACTTATTTCTTATGATTCTTGCGGCATGCAATAACGTTTATGGAAATAATGTCCATCGACGTTATTTCCACATTAAAAAGGAAATAATGTCCATGGACATTAGGGTGAACCGTGAGATTTTTTTTTTGCGAGTTTCCACTTCGAATAGCACCGAAACGGTGCATATTATTTTTAGATATATGGGAATAATAATGAAAATATTGCGACCTACTTTTAGCCCTCTACCGCAGCATCAAGATTTTGAAAATGAGATCAAATCGATCAATTTGTGAAACATCATATGATGCAAGATTATAGATTCTTTATACACAGAAAAAAATAAATTTCATTTTCAGTAAAGCAATTCAATAAAATATTAAATATTTTGTCTAGAAACTGACCTACAAACAAATTTGTAAATATAGACAAAAATAATTGAGTTATTAAGTTTTAGTCGAACTGTATGGTTTTTGTTCAAAGTTATTTAATTAGTTTGGCTTAAGCTAATTTTGAATTTAATCTTTCGATCAAATTATTTTTTATTTAAGAAAGAAATTCTAAAGCATGTAAATATTGAACATTCAAAGAAAAATTTGGATGTACGGAAGGTTGAACTGACAGCTGTTTCGTGACTACCTAGTCTACTCATCAGAGTCCTTTACCTACACTATCACTGACAGTGGCAACAACACTGTAGCGAAAATCCTACTAATTTTAGTAAGCTCAATTAACAGACTGTCGCCATCTTGTGGCGAGTCGCAATTATAAATGAGCTTTTTCTAAATGTTCGGAACTTCCCTAACTGTCTTTTCTTAGCATGTTCAACTATTTTAAGCCTTTTCCATTTCGGTCTTACCAGCGTGGAATAGACAAAAATATCTAAACAAATTTTAATTGAAAAAAACGTGTTTTTTCAGTGAAAAAATTGTTTAAATCTATAAAACAATTTGTCTAAAAATATTTAAAAATTATAAGCAAAACAATTTACTAAATCAAACAAAAAGATTTACTGGACTTTCTGACAATATCAAATAATGTTTTTGTCTGAATTTATAAAAGAATTAGTCTAAAAATACTAACAAATATTAAACAAAATAGCTTATTTAATCAAACAAAAATTTTGACTGAATTGTAATATATCAAAAACAATTTTTGTCTGGGTCACCATCATCATCATCCATGTGTTCAAGTCTGAATGTTTATCTAAATACTCTAAAAAAGTAATGAGAATTAAGGCAACGACATTAGCGAATTGATTCACTCAAAAATCTTCCGTAAACAAACTTGGTATAATCGCATTCCTTTTGCTATCATTGTTGTTGTTGTTATTTGTGTGTATGTCGACATCGGGGTTGTTTTTTTAAGGCACAGTTTTCTTGTTCTTTTTGCTGTTTGCGTCCTAAATAAGAGTCAAACAAACAATTCATTGATTATGTAAAGAACAATTACTGAAAATGAAATTTATTTTTAAACAAACTTTTGTTTGAAAATTTTTTGGTGATAGTTTTTCTGTGCATTTGAAATATCATAATGAATTTGTTAGAAGCTATTGCAATTTTTGCCATAAAAAAAAATTTATATTCATTCTAGAAAAGAGAATGACATAAACCAAAGTATATTTTATACAAAATTGTGCAAGATCGATGAAATTTTGTTGACTTATTTCATGTGATTTTTGGCGGCATGCAATAACGTTCATTGAAATAGTATGCATCGACGTTATTTCCACGTTGAAAAGGAAATAATGTCCATGGACGTTATATATTTCCATTCCAATGGGAAGTCCATGAAAATAGTATTACACAGTAAATATATTGTGCATAGCCGGCCTTCACCCGAGTTTAACTTGAGGTCTACACGTAACATAATACGTAAGATGAGATTGTCAAATTCAATCGCAGAGAGAATTATGTTACGGCATAGCCGGCCTTCACCCGAGTTTAACTTGAGGTCTACACGTAACATAATATGTAAGATGAGATTGTCAAATTCAATCGCAGAGAGAATTATGTTACGTGTAGACTTCAAATTAGTGTTATCTCAATGTTATAAAAATTTTTATGAGAGCGTTGTTATAAGAATTCTTATAACAACAATCTTATGAGATGAACTGTCAAAAAACACATGTACATGAAATTAAAATAGTGTGCATGTGTGAGTGCTTATTAAAATAAATGAAAAGCGATGTTTTTGATAAAATTTCTGTGTTAAATAAATGAATGAATGTGTTTAATTGATTTATAAATTAAAATTTGTGTCAAAAACTAAAAATAAAATAACTAATTATGCAAAAGTAGTGCATGTTAACTCGATGAGCATTTGCATAAAATGATATCTTATAGGAAAAGGAAAATTACGTCTTCCCCTAGTATAAGATTAAGAGAAAAATCGATATTTTGTTTTTATTATTCTGCCGAAGTTTTCTCTCATGTTATATCAAAGTTAATGTCTCGTGAAGGGTTTTCTCCTCTGAGTATGTCGAATAGTGGCTTCGCTGATCTGCATAGCAAAAAATATTTACTCAGCGAAGCCACTGTTCGACATACCCAGAGGAGAAAATTCTTAAGACAGGCCGAAGGACGACTATGCAAAAAAATTTTACTCTGCAAACCCAGTATTTTTTTCTTCAAAAATTAAGTAATGTCCACCGGACATTATTTCCTTTTCGAAATGGAAATAATGACCCTAGACTTTATTTCCTTTTTAATCTGCAAATAGTGTCCATGAACTTTATTGCATGCCACAGATTTTATACTAACTGCATTATAAACTTTTTTTTTTGATAAATATGCAGAAATATGGAAATGGATTTAGCCTGTCATCCTATCAAATGGAACATTTCCTACCAAATTTGGTCGGAAGCTACCAACAATGGCAACGCTGGTTATTATGATTAAAAAAGGTACACGCAGAAAAATTGCATATTAAAATCGTCGAAAAAAAACTTAATTGAACATTTTTCGGTAGTGATTTTGCTTCATAGGTGTTTCATGTTAATTCAACTTAGATTTTACAATAACCTTCAAAGAAAAATGTGTCCTTTTGATATAACTATATTTCAAATTGATTTAATATTCCATTTACAGTTAAATCAAAATGAAGTTGATACGGAAATAACACGAAGAATCATGTTGAATCAAAGTTTTTCAAGTTGAAACAACGTGAATATAATATTTAAGCAAAACGAAGAATCATATTGAATCAAAGTTTTTTCAAGTTGAAACAACGTGAATTTGATATTGAAGCAACTCGATGAGTAATGTTGAATCAAAATAATTTCAACTTGAAACAACATGAATTTAATTTAGCTATTTTATTAATTATTTTACTTACGTGATGTGTATTCGCATAGCCATCAGAAAAATGTGTGTTGTAGTTGGCTGTCCCAGTCAAGATTTTAGCTCGTGCCACTTGCTTGGTAGTCAATGCGCTAATCACTGCAGCCACAACAGCTTCAAACTTGTCTTTAGATATATAGTAAAAAAATACCACCATAAGTAACATGAATTTAATTTTAATTCAACATGATTTAATTGATGATTTAACATAAAATTTATTAGAAATTAAAGTTATAGTCATGTTGATTTGAAATGCAATGTGACGTGGATATCAATATTATTTTAACATTGAAAATTTTCAAAAATCAAAGAGACTTAAGGTTAGATTAATATTTTTTCGTTTAAAATTAATATGAAATAATGCTCATTTCAAATCAGCAGGAATGAAATGTTTGTCGGCTATTTGTATTTACACAGCACGAACATCAAAATAAACAACAACAAGGCAAATAAACATCAACAACAATAAATAGCAAATTATTTTTCATAAATGTAATATGATTTCCAATCAAAATTGTGACATGTTGATTTTATATTGATATTTTTCTGTGTGTAGAAAAAGTAAACTATACCATTGTATAAAATTCATTTCTGATATCTGGATTTGAGCAGGAGCTATATATTTACCTTTTGCTTTGTCAAAAGGTCTGTTGTGTTCCCCTGTGTTATATATGAAAATTTTGTGTTTTTTAAAATTATGTGTGTGGTATAAATTTATTGACCCCAAGTCATTTATTTGTAACAATCTGTCTATGATGCTTGATATGTTCATACATTTGTTCACGTTTTTAATTATGATATTATATGTTTTTTTGTATCTGTCATTGTTTGTGTTTCTTTTTCTAATTTTCATGTAAAATTTTCAAATTAATTGAACTCAGTGTTATAAAAATTTGTCAATTGCCCGGTTGATTGAAAATAAAAAAAATTATACTAAGCAGAAGCTTTAAATTTAAAAGTGATATATATATATACAAATTGCAACCAGCAATCTTTCTATATTTTGGAAAAATGGATGTTACAAAATTTTTATTTAGTTTATAATTAGGTTTTGCGAAATATGTTTCTACTATTTCTACTAAACAATCAAATATTACACTGTGATACACTAAAATTGTTCAGGGGTTCTCATATATACCTATTCTGTTTTGTTCGAGCCCATAGAGAAAGAAAATATCTTTAGTTTTTCTAGGTCAATCCGTAAGGGCCTATTCACATATTACGTAACGCTATTTTCGGGGGTTTTATACCCTCCCCCTTTTAACGCTTTTAAAAAAATTTCAGTATAAAGCATCTCGTCCGTAACAAAGTGATTTTAAATATAACGCTAAATGAACGATGTTCCGTTTTGATTCCGTAGTTGTCATTCCGAAAAAGTTCATTTTTGGTGCTTTAGATTCCGTTTATTTTGTATTTCGATTTTACAATAATAAATACAATAATAAATACAATAATAATGTTTTTAGAAACAAATCTCATATGGAAAGCATATGACCAAATGTTTATTTGACGCTCCTAAGAGTATGCACGTTTTTAAGTATTTAGTGCAAATAAAGTTAGCAGAAAAGTGTTTGTCAATTCCGCTTTGAAATTTAAAAGTGGTTTGACTACAAAGAACATTTTTGTTTTTCGTTTTCTAAAGAGGTAACTTACGGAATTGAAACCACTTCCGATCGGAATGGTGTTCTGTGACATGGCTGGATAAATGTGAAAAATAAAAGTGAAAAATAGTTTTCTTAGAGTTTGAATTTTAAACAGTCAGAACTTCTTTGTTTCAAAATAGATTTCCACAATCTTTTTCATATTTGAAAGATATTATAACTATCTTTCGAATAAGACACGGTTTTCGAAAATCTGTTAATAAATGGTAAAGTTATAGTAGTTTAAGTGTAAAAAACCAAAATTTTCTACAAAATGTTATTTTCCCCCGGCCCTTATGAGATACCAAAAAACTATATATATTTAGTTTTTATTTCTAATATACCTAGCTTTCTTCTAAGAGATAAAAATGTAAAATTTTTTCTCTCTTAATTTTTTTTATGAGTTTTTGAAAACGAAAAAAGTGTAATTTTGCATGAAAAAACTATTTATTTCGCCGCATATTTCAGAATTACTACGAAATAGTTGGAAATATAAAAATTATATATAGATGACTTAAAGGTAATTTATTCCGCTTCTACTACTGTTTAGTTTATCTAAATCAGTTAAGCCATTCTAGAGTTATGATGATATATATTAGCGTGACCGCCATATTTCTAAGTAAGAAACAAAAAAGTTAGAACAAAAACCACACCACAACTAATTTATTTTTTAACCATATTTAATAAAGTTACGCAGTTTAGAAAGCTATTTTAATGTTTCTTGCCACAAAGGTAAGCAACTTAGAGCTGGAGGAAAATAAAGTTTTGTTGAAAATTTAGTTTTTTTACACTTAAACTATCATAACTTAGCTATTTACTTTATTTGAAAGACTAGAAAGATATCTTTCAAATATCAAAAAGTTCGTAAAAATCCATTTTGAAACAAAGAAGTTATTAATGTTTAAATTTCAAACTCGAAGAAAACCGAGTTTTCACTACATTTACCGTTATAAAATCACTTTATGAAGTGGCCTAGAAAAACTACAGGTATTTTCTTTGTCTATGGACTCCATCAAAACAGAATTGGTGCGTGAGAAACCGTGAATAATATTTTTCTCAACTTTTGTATCATAGTGTTTTTAACATAAAAATTTTATGAAATATCCATGGAGTGCCCCATATAAACGTTTATTTTGTAATTAAAAGTGCAGTTTGGAAAATTTAATTACGGTCTATAGTTTATTTTTGTTTGAACATTTTATAATTGAGTTTTCATGTATTTAGTTTAACCTGATTAAAACTATAAGTTTTCGCTGATCACGAACAAAAAACAAAAATTCAACTGAATTTTTAAATATTAATTGGAATTTATTTTCCAAACACTATGTATTATTTTACAACAATTTGTAAAACTATGAACATAAATCAAAAACTTGAAAAACGTACAAAAAAAAATAAATAAAACAAATCAAAATTAATTCTTTACAACAAATACTGAGCGTGTGCGTCACTCAACGATTTTTGGCTTAAAACAGAAAAGCACCAACAAAACTGAAATAGAATTAGAAATAAACACTTAAATTTAAATGTAAAATATTTGAGAATTTATTTGAAAAAAAAATACAAGAAAAATAAAACAATTTGTCAACTATATTTTTTAAGTTTACTTTAATACTTTTAGTCCCAACTTCAGAAAAGCAATTACTCAACAAGGAAAATGAAAAAAAAAACTAAATGAATGAATTTCATTGTTTTGGTTTGAAAGACTCTCACATGCTACTGTATATACATTAGAGTGGTTGTAAAAAATTTAAATTTGGATTTCTTCAAGTCTCATGCCGCAAATCGATGGATATTTATAAAAAAACTAACCTAAACAAGTTCAGTTCAGGCGTATTGCACGCCCACCAAAGTTTGGTCAAATTATCTTTTTCTGATTTTTATGTATCATAACTTAATAGAGTATTTACAAAAAAAATCCATAGAAAAAGTTGTAGTTCGTGAAGTTTCCTGCAGCTTTTGCCTTACCGACTTTTATACAAATCGTATATTTTAACAAAATAAACAGCAATATCGCAAAAAGTCCATAACAATTAAAGTTTCAAAATGATTAATATTACACTAATTTGCAAAGTTCGGGAAGTTTTCTTTCCCTAAAACTATAAACTGTTTATTTAGTTATTTAGGGTGCTGAACGGGAATCTACACTTAAATTTTTCCATCAGCTCTAGCTTTCGAGATATACCGTTATGTAAAAAATGAAGGCACTTGCACGACATATATTCAGTAAAAAGTAAAAACCAAAACTCTACAACAAAATTATCTTTAAGCAGAGTGAACATTGTTTCTAAATCTGCCCATTAGTTTCAGAGACATCTTTAAAGTTTGAGCCTAAAAATTTAAAATTTCATAACAAATTTTAGAAAGTTCTCTCACTAAATTGTGAAAAAAAGCAAAAGATGTGCACCGATTTCTACGAAAAAGGGCTTATTTCCTTTTCGGATATATTGAACTTCATGATACTGGACAAAAAATTAGATCGTTATATGTATTCATATTTTTTTATAAATTGAAAAAAAAAAATAAATAATTTTTAAGCTTGAACTTTTACGATATCTGTGAATCTAACCCAGCTAAAAATTTGCTTACTGGTAGGCAAAAAAGTATATGAGGACTTAAGTCGTAACTACTTAGAATTTGACTCGATAACTACGGCGACCATATTTTTAAACAACAAAAAAAGGACATTTAGAAATGTAATAAATACCCAGCAAAAACTACTGCTTCGGCCGAAGCAGGTTTGTAAGCGAGAGAAGTTGTTTGTTGTGTCTCCTGCTTCGAAAAGAGCTTCGAACATGAATGATTTTTGTTCGCGATGTCTCACTTTGGAGCTCTTATTGCCTCATCCAATTGTAGCATTGTTAAACTACTGACAAAACAAATCGTGTTTTATTATAAATCTCTCTCTTCTATATAATGGGTGTGAAATGTAGAAGGAAAGTATACTTGAAATCTGTTAGTTATATGTTAGAATTTGATATTTTTTACTTGGTAAAATGGAGACATTTTCAATACATTTTGCCCCAATCCCCTTAGTTTTTCCAAAAATATCTTTTTAATTCTAATTTATTATTTTTTTTCGGTTATATTTATTTATTGTATCTTCAATAAAATTTAACTAACAATAAGTAATCAAATCTTAACTCTAAAATTTTAATTTTTAAGTTCAGCGGTTTTTTCTTTGGTTGCTTACGTCTCTCGCGTTCGGCTGAGAGCAAGAGTGTCCCTCCTTCTCAGCCGAGTGTGGCCTCTAAAGCTAGGGGATTTGGGTGCAACTCGAGTCTTTTAATATATCTTGTCTAATAAAAAGCACTTTCTTTTCCATCATCATTTATTTTATGTGGGAAAATACCAATACAGCTACTATGCATGTACACTCGTCGGTCTAAGGACTAAAAAGGAGTATAAAACGAAATGAGGTATGGATTCTAAACAATTGTTTGGTGAAATGGGCATATTTGCTCTAGAACCAATTTTGTTGAAAGCTACAATGCTACTGAACATGATTTTGTTTATTTTGGAGTGTTTGTGTTGAATAAATGTAAAATGCTGACTAACTTTGTAATTTAAACATTATAGACACTGATAGATCTCTGGCTTCTTTTTGAGCATCCTCGGAAGCGCTTCGAAACATCGCATGTAGAAGAGATGAATGTTTTTTACTGCTTCCAGAAACATGATACTTTTTGCTGGGTATTTTTAATAGTATTAAGTTTAGTATTAAGTTATTTTGTTAAATATGCGATTTAAATAAAATACTGTCAGGCAAACGCTGTTAGACTTCACAGAAAAAAACTTTTTAGATTTTTTTGTAAATAATACACTCTAAAACATTACTTAAAACTGAGGATGAAATATTGTCTAAATTTGTGTTGAAAATTTGTCGTTGTCCAAAATTGCATCGACTTCAAATTTCAAATTAAACATATTTAGTCTTTCAAATTAAAAATATTTAGTCTAAGTGGAAAATAATTAACATAAAGTATAATACGGCTATGGCCGAATGGTAGATACGAATGGTAGACTATCAGTCAGGAGGTCGTGGCTCAAACCTGCGCGCAGCCAATCGCTTTTTTTAGTAAAAACATTTTGTTAAAAAATAATGCGTGTGTATTTTTCAACAAAAGTGTTTTAGAGTGTACACTCTAAAACATTACTTAAAATTTAGGATCATATATAGTCTAAATTTGTGTTGAAAATTTGTCGTTGTGTTAAAATTGCATCGATATTGTAAATATTTGTAACAAAAATCATCAATTGTCTGTGTGAATCTAAATTGATTATTAGGCTAAGTTTCGTAACGTTATATTCAGAAAGAATTGGGCATGATTAATATCCCAACGAACAAGGGAAAAATTAATTGTCTAATTTTTGGCAAAAAACACAAATCGGCTATTAAAAGTGTTTAGTTTTAAACAAAGTATGTCTAAATAACACTAAAATCTTGAATATTAAGCAAATCTATCTAAAAACAGTAGAAACGTGCTTAAACGAAAAAAGGAAGTGATATTTTATTCAGTCATCAAAATGTATTTTCTGATAAATATAGGATTTTAAATATAAATTTAGTAATAGCTGGTAAGTAAACATTGTTAAATTATAAACAAAACTTTAAGGCATTTTCTGGTTTGAATAAATGCGATGAATTAAAAAAAATACTTTATACGTTTAAAAAAAAAAACTTTGCGAATTAAACATGTTTAGTTCAAGTGAAAAAAATTTAATATGAAGTATAATATGGCTATGGCTGAATGATAGCTACGCTAGACTATCATTCAGGAGGTCGAGGTTCGAAGCTGAACACAGCCAATAGCTTCGCAGGTGTTTTTATTTTTTATTAAACATATTTTGCTCAAAAATCAACAAAAATAAGGCGTGTCTAATTTTAGGTCGATAAAAATCAGTAAAGTGTTGCCGACTATTATCGACCTAATTTTCCACAAAAGAGTCTTAGAGTGTATATTTATTTATTAAGTTATGAGACATAAAAGACAGCAAAAGACCATTTGCTCAAACTTTGATGGGCGTGCGACACGCCTTAATGTTAACTTATTGACCTGAAAATTTGTTTTTGCGTAGTTTTTTTTTTATAAATACCCATCGATTTGTGGTACGAGACTTGAAGAAACCGAAATTTTAATTTTTTACGACCACAATATGCATACATATTTACATGCTAGTACTTTTCGACAACTTATGACAATTACAATTTCCATTTCCATTAAAATTACCACACTCATTTAGCAATTGCCATTTAAAAAGAGGGATCTACAACTATTTAAGAGACTACTCTTTAAAAAGCACTAATACTTTAGAAAATGAACTATTGCACAAATTAAAATTTTATTAATTTTCCACTATTTCGTAGAAAATTTCATATAAAGAACAAGCAAACAGATTGTATTTTGTTTTTATTGAAAATTTCTATAATTGTGAACAAATGTTTGATGTTTTTGAAAACAAAAAAAAATTAAATAAATATTTTCATATTTCTAGGTCATCATAGCCACCATCACAAAGCTTTTTAGAAATATATTAATATTTCACAAAAAAAAATAATAATAAAAAAATAAACCATAAGTTTTATCAAAAAAATTGTTAAATAGATTTTTATTTATAGTATTTTATTATATACTTTGATGACGGAAGAATAACTAAAATTTGCCATATTTGTAAATTTTACAAATTATTTATTTACATATTTTTTGATGTCGAAAATAATATTCTAAGTTTTTGAATGACTCGTAATTATGCAAATATGTATATGTACTACAAATAAAATAATATATATACTCTAAAACATTACTTCAAATTTACGGTCATATACTGTCTAAATTTGTGTTGAAAATTTCTCCTTGTCTAAAATTACATCGATTTTGTAGTTATTTTATTAAAGAAAAAACCTTTCAAATTAAACATATTTAGTCCAAGTGTAAAATATGTAATGTAAAGTATAATACGGCTATGGCTGAATGGTAGATACGTCGGATATCAGTCAGGAAGTCGCAGCTAATCGTTTTTTTTAGTAGAAACATTTTGTTGAAAAATAATGCGTGTATAATTTTATGTCAATAATAATCTGTAAAGTGTTGCCTACTATTATCAACCTAATTTTCAACAAAAGTGTTTTAGAGTGTATATACTTCGTAAAAACGAAAAAAATCTACTAAAAATGATAAAATAATATATAATAATAATAATAAAGATAGAAATCAAAAAGCTTAAAATAGTTGAACATGATAAAGAAAAAAATTGTTAGTGAAGCTCCGAACCTTTACATAAGTTCATTAATAGGTGCGATTCGCCACGAGGTGGCGACATATCTGTTAATTGGGTTTACTAAAGAATTATGATTTTCACTAGGTGGTTGTTGCTGCCGTCGCTGACAGTGTAGGTAAAACGGCTCTGATGAGAAGACTGTGGTGGTTTCGAAACATCTGATGTCAGTTCAACTTTCCGTACAGCAAAATTTTTCTCTGAATGTTCAATATTTACATGCTTTAGAATTTCTCATTCCTTCCCCCTGTATCCGCACCTGGACTACAACAATAAATACAGAAACTTAAACAAATTCGAAATTTTGAAGGCATTCTATCAGTTAATGTATTTCTGACTATGTAATTTTCACAATTAGTTGTATCTTGGAAACCGTAAGAGGCAAACTCTTAAAATTTTCACAGCCAGCTAGTGCAGCATTTTAAAGGCAACAATAACGAATATTAAAAAACAATCAAAGTAAACATTAAAGGGTATTCTATCAGGATATGTAATTTTGAAATTAAGCTGTATGCTATGAAGCTTAAAAATTAGACACTTGAAAAAAACAAAATTAATAATTGAAAGGTAAATTAATGTAATGCCATGAACAGGCCGAAAGGTAAATCGCCCTAACGAAAAAAATCACCGAAACAAAAAAGAAAAAAAACACCAAGTAAAAAAACCCAAAATTAAAAAAGCAGACAAAACGAAAAAAGCAAAATCGCCAAAATTACAAAAACGCTGAGACGAAAGAACAACAAAACATAGAAATCGCCAAAACGAAAGAAATCGCAAAAAGCGCCAAAATTAGAAGAAACTAGAAATAAAAAAAGAAAATAGGCAAAACGAAAAAAAACTGTCAAAATGAAAAAAGCGCTAAGCCGAAAAAACTCGTAAAAAAAAGAAATTACCAATACTAAAAAACGCTAAAACGAAAATAAGCGCTAAAATTAAAATGTATTTGTACAGAGCCTTTCGTGCGTGAGTCAAAGTCACACTATACAGAATTTATTTTGAAAGTAATATATTAATTGAAGCCATCTGCGCAAAAGTGACGTAACCCACATTTTCTGTTTGTTGCTGTTCTGGTGTTACATACACACAGAAAATTTTAATGTAATATCGTCGAAAACCAGGTTAATTTAACATTTTTCGGTAGTGATTTTGCTTCATAGACATTTCATGTTAATTCAACATGATGTATAATAATCTTGAAGGAACATTTATCTTTTTGAATGAACTATATTTTATGTTGACTTAATATTGCAGTACATTAAATCAAAACAATGTTGTTACTGAAATAATACGAAAAAAACATATTAAATCAAAGTTATTTCGAGTTGAAACAACGAGAATTTGATGTTGGAACAACATAAAGAAACATGTTGAATCGAAGTTTCAAGTTATAACAACGTGAATTTGCTATTGAAAGAACACTTAGAATCATGTTGAATTATAGTTATATCAAGCTGAAACAACATGACTTTAATGTAGCTATTTTATTAATTATTTTACTTACGTGATAGACATCAGAAAACTTTATGTTGTAGTTGGCTACCTCAGCCAAGATTTGAACTCGTGCCACTTGCATGATAGTCCACGCGCTAACCACTGCAGCCACAACAGCTTCACACTTTACTTTAGCTATACACTAAATAAATAACCATCGTATGTAAAATGAATTCCATTTTAATTCAACATGATTTAAATGATTATTTAACATAAAAATTATTTCAAATGAATGTTATAGTCATGTTGATTTAAAATGAAATGTAACGTTTATAACAAAGTTGTTTTAACATTGAAATATTTTAAATCAAAGAGATTTAAGATTCGATTAATAGTTTTTCATTTTAAATTTATATGAAACAAGCATAATTTTAAACCAGGAGCAGTAAATTTTCGTTGGTAATTCGTTTTTTGTCGTCTACATAGCAGACACATGTAAGAATAAAAAACAACAAGTCACACAACTAAGTACAACAGTGAACTGTCGCAATGAGCAAAGTAAATAAACACTAAGGCCCAAATTCACAGTCATTAATTAGCTAATGACAATAGTTTAGCCAATGATAATTTATTCACACTTCTTTGTTTACCATTAGTTAAACCGTCAAATGCCATTGGTTAACAATTAGTTAGATGCTTTTGAACATGGTGTAATAAGTATACAGGTGGCTGCATAACGTCAGCTGATAATTTTTTGCTCGGGTACTTTTGTACATAAGCCAACGTCCAGAACGTGAATTTTTTGGCAAGCATTATCTAGTTTTTTGTTGTGTTTGTTGAACCTGTACACTTACTACACTATGCTTTGGAAATTATTATATTTATATAAGCATACTTTTAGGAGCGAATAATTAATATTTGCTTCATTAGCTTTGTGTGCTTAAAAATGTTTAAATAGCCGCCTTAAGATGTGAAATATTCTTTATTTCTTTATTTTTGCTTGTTTACATATAAACTTGATGTTTCGATAGGGTTACCATTCTTTATCCATATCAACATTTTTAGCTAATCAATACACTGTGAATATGAAGCTTTAGTTAAACAATAGTTATCATTTTAGCTTACTAATAATTAACTAATTACTGTAAGTTTGGGCCTAACACACTTAAACGACAGATCATTTCTTGTAAAATTAATATGATTTCAAATCACAATTGCGTCCTGTTGATTTTACATTCGCTCTTTTTTCTGTGTGTACATGTAAGGAATGTATATAACACCACAACAGCAACAAACCAAAAATGTGGGTTACACCACTTTTGCGCTCATGCCTCAATTAAACAATAACTTTTTAATATTTATTTTGTATAGGCATAACTGTGGGCTGTCGTTGTCGTGCTGTCAGAAGAAAGTTTCATAAGAAACGGCTAAGTAGAAATAGTTAAAAAAACATATTTATCTTGTCCACTTTTCTTATTATTAATTTGTATTTTCAGCGGAAAGCAATGTGTGTAGAAAGTTTCGTAAAAATGTGTTAAGTAGAGATAATTGAAAAATAATATTATCTTTGCAAATTTCCAAATTCTTGAAAGCCTTGTAAATTTTTGTAGCATATATTTTATATATCAAGACATATCATCATAAATTAAATAATGAAAAAATTATTCAATTTAATACATTTTTTCAAATACTTGACCTTAAAGTGTCAACAAAAAATAAAAGCAATTATTATTACAATAAACTTTCTAAGATCACAAAACAAAATGATCAAAATATAAATTACTAAAAGATAAAAGAGTCTTATAAAAAAATAAACAAATAATAACCAGATTCTAATATAATGAATTTTTGGGTCGTGATTTATTTCCAACACACTTTCATTGATTTCATGTCATATAATAAAATAAACTAAATAAATGTCTAAACAGTCATATATCATGATCATATCGAAGAAAATTTATTATAGAGGTGCCATTTAAAATTAAAGAACATTAATAAACAATTTGAAATCATGTGCTATATATTGAAAGCTTAGAATAGCGCAAAATTATTATTAAATAAATTTGGAAAATAAAACAATATCGAGATATTTATTTGTTTATCTAATTTTAAATAATAGTGTTTATTTTTCTCACTATCTGAAAAAAAGAGAATTAAATTAATTTAGTTGATATATTTTTGGCATCTTTTTGTAATAAAAATAAGCAAAACACACAACTCATTACAATGTGCAAATTGCATTTATGTGCACATGTGTATGTGCACATATGTATGTATGTATGTATGTATGTATGTATGTATGTATGTATGTATGTTTTTTTTTTTTTTTTTTTTTTTTTTTTTTTTTTTTTTTTTATTTGTGGGATGAAAATCATCGAAAGACTCTGGCAGTGGTGGTGTTTGCCAGAAGTGCGAGACTTTAACACGCTAAAAAACACCCCTTCACACTGACCCAAATGCTCCCCGTGGTACTACCGCAAGGCTATACGTCTCGGGGTGGGAAAGGTCCTAGACCCTAAATCTAAACTACATGGATTCTTCTGCGAATCTCTTCTAACCTACGAAGTTCCAACAGAACCAATTTTATAAAATTACATACATACGTCCAGTTATACAAAGATTCCAACATGATTGGAACGATGTTGTCCGGCCTAATACTACGCCCTAAGACTACTTCTAAATACGCTCTACCACTATCAAATCGTGGACAGATGAAGAACACATGTTCGGCATCTTCCACGACATTGCCACCACAACTCGGACAAAACGGAACACTGTCATGTCCGAAACGGTACAAGTACGACCTAAAACAACCATGTCCAGTCAAAAACTGTGTAATGTAGAAGTTCAAGTCGCCGTGTCTTCTTGATAACCATACCCTAATGTCAGGTATCAGTAAGTAAGTCCATCTTCCCTTGTCAGTCGCTGTCCATCGTTCTTGCCACTTCCGTAGACACATATCAGTCACACCATTCGTACTGTCCGAAACGGCTTCTAGCTCAATGGGTATCATGCCGGCAATGACAAAGGCGGCCTCGTCCGATACAGTTCGGAATGCGCTACATACTCGCAGGGCGGCCAGCCTATACACAGGGGATATCAGATTCACATATGTAGAGTATTTCAGTGAGCCTGACCATATAGGGGATGCATATAAGATAATGCTTCTTACTACACTGGTTAGCAATCTCCTCTGCAGATATTTTGGACCTCTTGTATTCGGCATGATCCGGCATAGCGCTGAGCAGGTTTTTGATGCCTTAGAACCTATATACTTCAAGTGCTCATGAAAAGACAGACGAGTGTCAATCATGACTCCAAGGTATTTTAAACATTCCTTGGATTCTATGCTACACGTGCCAATATTTAGCCTAATGGTTTCCCTATTTTTCCGACTACTAATCAGAATCGCTTCTGTTTTATGGTCAGCTAGAGCTAGACCCATTGATCTCAACCAAGACCTTACGATCTGAATACTGGCGTTTGCAATGGTTTCCGCCTCTAGTAACTCTTTTGCTTCACATACTAACGCTATGTCGTCTGCGAATCCAACTATCTTTACCTTCTCCGGCAGGTTTAACCTTAATACTCCATCGTACATGACGTTCCACAGTAGTGGACCAAGTACTGATCCTTGAGGCACCCCACCAATGATCTTTCGTCTTCTAGTACCCTTATCAGTATCATACACTAGCTCTCTATTTCGGAAATAGTCCTGTATAATTGCCAGTAGATATCCTGGGATGTCTAAACTGGCTAAGGCATCAACAATATGCTCCCAGTTTGCCGTGTTGAAGGCATTCTTTACGTCTAGCGTTACAACTACACAATACTCTTTTGCTCCATTTCTCCACCTCTTCCCTTGGATAGCCTGAGCAGCAGTTTCTACTACAACTTTGATAGCATCTACTGTTGACCTTGCTTTCCTGAAGCCAAATTGGTTATCTGATAAACCGCGGTTAGCTTCAACACAACTTTCCAATCTTCTACAGATTATACTTTCTAGCAATTTCCCACTTGTATCTATCATACACAGCGGCCTATAAGAGGAAGGGTCGTCTGGTGGCTTATTATCCTTAGGTAACAATACTAACTTTTGTGTCTTCCACATTGTTGGAAAAATGCCCTGGCTCAAGCATGCGCTTATTACTTTCAAAAAATAGTCAGGATGGAGTTTAACAGCTTCTTTTAGTATCATATTCGGAATGCAGTCTAAACCTGGTGCCTTCTTGTCTTTAAATTTTGAGACAGCACCTTCTATCTCGGCAATCGTAACCGGAGGAATGTCGAAAAATTCAGCCGGGTAGCTGTGTTGCCATGTCGGAGTTTCCTGTTGGGGAAAGAGATGATCTACAATTCCCTTGAGGAGAGGCTCCTCTCTTGGCGGCGATGGACCAAGACATTTAAGTTTCTTGGTTACCAATTTATATGCAAAGCCCCAAGGATTACTATCTACTTCATCACAAACATTAAGAAAACACCTACGCTTGCTCCTACGAATTGCAATCTTCAACGCTTTCCTTTTATCCTTATATATTTGATGGTGTACACTATTCTCTAACCTACCTCTCGTTCGTGTATACTGCCTTCGGGCACTTATACACTCCGATCGCAAGCTAGCAATTTCATCATTCCACCAGTACACCGGGGGCTTATTTGGTGACCTTTTACGCTTTATCATAGCTACGTTACAGGCATTAGTGATATGACTTACTAATTGCACTGCCATATCTTCAGCTGAACCACTCAGTTCCATGTTCTCCATACAAGCTGCGAAGATATCCTTATCAAAGGTATTTACCTTCCATCCTGTCAAACCTCGTGCTTGTGCAATCACACGGGGCTGTTCATCTTGTACATCTATGATTATAGCGCTATGATCGCTATGAGTATAGATGTCGGATATTCTCCAGTTAACTTGGCTTGTGATGCTGCTACTGACAAATGTAATGTCAATTACCGATCCAGCATCACCCCTTCTGAAAGTTTGTTCAACTCCATTATTAATGAGTACAACACCCAATACAGAAAAGGCTTCCAAGAGTACTCTACCTCTTGTGTTTGTCAAGGGGCAGCCCCATTCAACAGCCCACGCATTGAAGTCACCCGCTATTATGACAGGATTTCTTGTAACTGCATCTGTTACTATATTGTCAACTATTACTCGAAAGTCCTCTATAGAATACCTAGGGGGAATATAGCAACTGTATAGTGTGATGCCAGAGACAGTGGCTCGGGCATATCCACATTCTGATGTTATTTTATCTCGTATTGTTAGCGTGCTGGTGTTCCATATCGCCGATGTGTCCGTATTATCGGAAACCCAATTTACAGATCCCATGTTCCGATATGGCTCACTCAGCACAGCGACATCTACATTTAAATCTCGAACGCTTTGCTTAAGAAGCTCTTGAGCTGCCTGGCAATGGTTGAGATTTAACTGTAATATACGCATTTTGATGCCTTAAGTTTTGCTTTAAACCCTAAGTTTCTGTAGAGCTCTTCTGTAGTATGGACAAACTGCACATCCGGTGACATGGTCACTAGCGGTGTTTGTTCCATTCCTACAAAGCAAGCACGACGGTTTATTGGAACAAGTTCCAATTTTGTGGCCAGTTTTGCCACACCGTAAGCAGTTTTTAGAAAGGTCCTGCCCCCTACAGTTTGCTGCTCTATGTCCATAATCAAGACATTTATAGCACCTTCTTGGTGTTACCTTTTCGCGTATTCTGCAAACAACCCAACCAATACGTATCTTCGCCATCTCTATAAGACGGCAAGCTAAGACAGCACTTACGCCAATGGTGGCAGTTTGCGTTCCTCCGTACGCTCTCCTTAACGATTTAACTGCAGCAGGCTGCAGGGATTTAAAATCGGATTCTCTAATGAGGGCTTCATAGACGTCCTCCTTTGTGGTTACCTCATCTATATCTCTAATCTCGATCCTAATCTCATGGGATAGTGCTCTAACTTCTGCGACCTCACCTAATACCTCTTCTACCGTCGACCTGAACTCACTTGTATTCTGATGCGAGGGTTTACTCAACTCTAACAATAATTCACCTTTCTCAGTCTTCCTGATATTTTTTATGTTTTGGCCCAGATTATCCAGCTTAGGGTCTTTCTTCACTTGTCTGAGAATATCAGCATAGGAAGCATCCCCACAAGTTTTAATAATCAAAGCATCTGGTCGTATTGTCTTTTTTCTATTTCTAGCTCTTGGACCAACTTTAACCCAGTCAGGATCTTTAACATTCGGATCTTGTTTACCAGCCGTGTTTATACCTGTCTCCCTGGGTACAGCATTTTCACTTTTCTTCAATGCCCTATTGGGGGTTGTGCCCTTCTTCCTCTTAGATTTGTTACCCTTTGGGCTAAGAATGTTATCATCTCTTCTGCGCTTTGGGGTTCCACCTATCACAAGGTTTACCCTTGCCGGTTCGTCTGTCTGCGTTTCTCTGCTAGTCCGCGATTTCTCGTCACTACTAACACCTTTGCTACTCAATTCATCTGAAACCTGCATATACAACGCCTGTATCTCACGGGACATTGTCACTATGTCCCTGTGCACGTTTGAGCGTGTCTTCAGAAAATCTAACAACTCTCCTATTTTCACTCCTAATCTCTTCACACTGTTACTGTGGCCCTCATTACTATTGTCGACGGTATTTGACACTGTAACAGGTCTACTACTAACTGCTGTAGGAGGCGATCTCGTGATCACCGACTTCCTTGCAAATGGGTTTTCAACATCTCCCATATTTAACTCATTGTTACTTCGATTTTTATTTTCAAAATTCATTCTAATGGGTCCAAACTCAAAGCCGCTATCTCCGTTCGATGTGCAGTCACGTTAAGACCCCATGGGTCCCTTTGCAAGCAGTGAGGTCCATGCGAGGGTTGACGAAAAGATCTTATGGATCATCCCGCCAGAGCCAGATCCGTGCTAACCGGGGAACGACATCCGAACCTGCACCAACAACCTAATGATGACGAACTTCAAACGTACTTTGAGACTTGCCAAGTTTTAATAGGACGGAGGCAGTTGTGGCATTAGCCTGAGAGCCATTTCTGTAAAATTTCACTCTTACATACTCAAGTCCCAGAATACCACAACCGTCAGCCCAGGGTTCTAACAATTCAAATTCGTATGTCCAGAAATGCCATAATTAAGACCGTGCTGGACTTGATCTTAATGCTTTTCAGCGGTGCGGAATCACAGGTTTTTTAAGGATTTCTACCTAGAATGCCTTCAAACCTGTGATAACTCAGGGCCCGCGGGGTCGTCAATCCCGTTATCCTCATAAGAAGATACCCTTGCGGGTATGTATGTATGTATGTATGTATGTATGTATGTATGTATGTATGTATGTATGTATGTATGTATGTATGTATGTATGTATGTATGTATGTATGTATGTATGTATGTATGTATGTATGTATGTATGTATGTATGTATGTATGTATGTATGTATGTATGTATGTATGTATGTATGTATGTATGTATGTATGTATGTATGTATGTATGTATGTATGTATGTATGTATGTATGTATGTATGTATGTATGTATGTATGTATGTATGTATGTATGTATGTATGTATGTATGTATGTATGTATGTATGTATGTATGTATGTATGTATGTATGTATGTATGTATGTATGTATGTATGTATGTATGTATGTATGTATGTATGTATGTATGTATGTATGTATGTATGTATGTATGTATGTATGTATGTATGTATGTATGTATGTATGTATGTATGTATGTATGTATGTATGTATGTATGTATGTATGTATGTATGTATGTATGTATGTATGTATGTATGTATGTATGTATGTATGTATGTATGTATGTATGTATGTATGTATGTATGTATGTATGTATGTATGTATGTATGTATGTATGTATGTATGTATGTATGTATGTATGTATGTATGTATGTATGTATGTATGTATGTATGTATGTATGTATGTATGTATGTATGTATGTATGTATGTATGTATGTATGTATGTATGTATGTATGTATGTACATATGTAAATGAAAAACAAAGAAAATTCACTTTTAATTTATTTAATTATTCATGATTTTTAAAATCAACAATAAAGCGACAATTTACAACAGGTTTCTTTATTTAATTACTGTTGCACAGTGGCGTGATATAAGTGAAAAGTGAAAGATAATGTCCCAGTTGGCCAGATCGTTTTCGTGTACTACTTGTCCTCTGTCTATTAGGTTTTCTAATCGACAATATAAAGGAAACAAACTCTTGGATGTTATCCTCTATTAAACACTTTTGACGACAAGGTGATCAACGATGTTTTACATTTTGTCTTCAGTGAAATAGTTGGGAACAAAATGGACGACAATGTCTTACATTTTGATCTCAATACAACTTTGTTGAAGCCAGTATGAGCAACAGTGTCTTACGTTTTGTCTTCAGTGAAACTGTTGAGGACAAGGTGAACGAAAATGTCTTATATATTTATCCTCAATCCAAGTTTGTACAGGACAATATGAGCGACAGCATCTTACATTTGGACTTCAGTAAAATGGTTGAGGACAAGTTTAGCGACAAGGTCTTACGATTTTTCTTCAATTAACTTTGTTGGCAACAAGGTGAGCTACAATGTCTTACGTTTTGTCTTCTATCACACTGTGTTGAGGACAAGATCAGCGACAATGTCTTACGTTTAAGACAAGCTGAACGACAATGTCTAGCATTTTGTCTTCACACTCTTTTAAGGACAATATGATCGACAATATCTTACGATCTGTTTTCACTTAACTTTATTGAGGACAAGATGACAGACAATGTCTTACGTTTTGTCTTTAATCACACTGTGTTGAGGACAAGATGACTGAAAATGTCTAACAATTTGTCTTCCATTAACTTTATGGAGGACAAGATGATCGACAATGTCTTACATTTTGTCTTCAATCAAACTTTTTTTTAAAGAGAAGTAACACATTAAGGCAATTAATGCCTACCAGTTAATTAAGTAATGTGTTATCTTGTTTGAGAAAGGGATGTGGAAGTGAGTACAGACAGTGAAGTCTGTACTCACTAAGTTTAATTCTTTTAGAACTCTACTATTGCCCGTTTTGTTAATTTTTTAGAGCATTGTTGTAGCGCCCTTTGTGTCATGTAGGAGCATTAAGTTTTTTTGAAGCTATATAGCCATTTTATTAATTAAAAATTTGGTGAAGGAAAGTCATTCCCCTAATGTATATCCCTTGTTTCGTTTTGGCAATTTTTGTTCGTTTTTGGAGACTTTTTAATTTTAGCGTACTTGTTCGTTTGACGAATTTTTTAGTTTTTAGCGATTTTTGTCGTTTTGGCGATTTTTTTTGTATTATGGCGTTTTTTTAGTTTCGGCGATTTTTATCGTATTGGTGCTTTTCAGCGATTTTTTTCATTTTGGGGATTTTTTCGTTTTGGCTATTTTTTTAATTGAGGTTTTTTAGTAGTTTTTTTTCGTTTTGGAGTTTTTTTTCGGTTAAGGGACTTCTTCCGTTTTGTCAAAATTTTTCGTTTTGCAATTTTATTTTTAACTTAGCGTATTTTTAGTTGTTTTCATTTTCAGCTTTTTGATGTTTTTTTTTGTTTTGGCGTTTTTTTAACGATTTATTTCGTTTTGAATTTTTTTCGTTTTAGCGGTTTTTTCATTTTGACAATATTTTTCATGTTGAATCTTTTTTATATTGAGTTTTTTTAGTTTTAGCGTTTTTTTTGTTTTCTCTATTTTTTCTATTTCAGCGGCTTTTTTGCTTTTGGGTGCTTTTTCGTTTCAGCGTTTTTTTCGTTTTGGCGATTTTTTCGTTTTGGCAATTTTCATAGTTTTGGGGTTTTCTTGTTTTGGCGATTTTCTTTTTTTTTTTGGCGAATTTTTTCCTTTTTGGGGAATTACTTTTCGTTTTCGCGGTTGACTTTTCGGCTTTTTCCTTGCATTACTTGAAGGGTTACCCTTTAAATATTAATATACCCTTTAATTATTAATTTTGTTTGTTTGAAATGTCTAATTGTTACGGTTGATAATGTACAGCTTAATTTCAAAATCACATTACCTGATAGAATACCCTTTAATTTTTAGTTGGTTTTTTTTAGCATTCGTTACTGTTGGCTTTAAAATGCTGCACTAGCTGCAAAGATTTCAAAAGGTTGCCTTTTACAGTTTCCAAGATACGGCTAATTGTCAAAATTACATGATTAAAGTTACATTAACGGATAGAATACCCTTTAATGTTTAGATGGTTTGTTTTTAAGCACTCGTTAATGTTGCCTCTAAAATGCTGCGCTGTCCAAGATACAGCTAATTATCAAAATTACATGGTCAGAATTACATTAGCTGATAAAATACCCTTTAATTTTTATTTTGTCTAAATTTCAGAATTTATTGGTGTAGTCTGTATAATAATACACTAACTTTGAAAAGGTCAAGTGTCTACATATCTAGTGTCTCTATGTATATTACATTAAGACTTTAAAGTGTGTCGTGCTCGTTTTAGAACACCCTTTAATTTTTAACTTTCATAAACTTTTAGTTGTAGTGGCCATAGTTATACATATTTTGTGGAAATGTCACCTTTTACAGTTCTCGAGATAGAAGTCTGTGACAGATAGACAGACGGATGGACCCATTCCTATTCATCTTTGGTACGGAGCCCTCAAAATCTTTACATAATTTAATTGCAAAAGTTTTCTAACTATGATATCTTTTAAACCTTAAAAGTAAATTCGTTTGCACAAAGCTCAAGTTATCAGCTTAGTAATTTGGAAGTTCTATACTTATTATAAAATTTTTCCCAATTTCATGACACTGTGTGTTGTAATATTTATTTTTAATTATAGAATGGCAAAATTACCGAGTGTTCTCGCTTTTTATCCCTCTTTCTGTCCGTGTGGTGTCTGTATTTCTCAATGTAAGTCCCTATGTTTTTATGTGCAGTTGTGAACGATATTTTTTGTATTAAGAAAAATTAATAAATTTTCTATATAAATGTAAATGTATAGTAATAAAATATATGGGGAATTTCTTTATTAGGGTGCTACTTATTTGAAGGTGTATTTCATAAGTTTATTCCTAGTTTTCGTTTCACAGAAAACTAAATCGAAACTTTGTTTTAGAATAAAAAAGTAACTGCTTTAATTAGAATATGATTGAAAATATTTAAATTTCTGATAAATACTAGAGCAAATCATTCTTGATGGCAAATTTTGCTTGGTAAAATTTTTTTCACGAAAAACTGAGCGGCCTTATTTTAAAAAACATTTTTTTAAAGCGATCTTTATAAAATATTTTTGAGCTTCTCGCTATTAACAAAAACAGTAAGATACTAATTTCACCCTGATTTTTGAAAATCGGGTCCTAAAAATCTAATTATACTATTATTGCGAATTTGATGTGTGCAATAAGAGAAGCAAATCCAAGTTTTCTAGAACCGTTATCAATTTAATCTAGTTTTTGGAAAACTTCATACTTTCTTAATGTGGAAAATCAACAGCATGCATTACGGACACGCCATTTTGTATGAAGAGAGTATAAACAGTACTTTCGTTCTGCAATGGACAGTTTTACATAAAAAAAATCATGTACATTTACTTCCATATATACACACAGAAAAATTTTCATGTAAAATCTTCGAAAACCAGGTTAATATAACATTTTTCGGTATTGAATTTGCTTCATATGCGTTTTATTTTAATTCAACATGATTTACAATAATTTTGAAGGAAAATTTATCCTTTTGAACTAAATATATTTCATGTTGATATAATATTGCAGTACAGTTAAATCAAAATGAAGTTGATGCTGAATCAAAGTTGGAATCATGTTGAATCAACATTATTGCAAGTTGAGACAATGTGAGTTTGACATTGAAACAACACTAAGAATCATACTAAATTATAGTTATATCGAGCTGAAACAATATGATTTTAATGTAGATATTCTATTAATTATTTTACTTACGTGATAAGCATCAGAAAACTTTGTGTTGTAGCTGGCTGCCCCAGCCAAGATTTGAACTCGTACCACCTGCATGATAGTCCACGCGCTAGCCACTGCAGCTACAACAGCTTCAAACTTTACTTTACCTATACACTAAATTAATAGCATGGCATGAAAAAGAAATTTAATTTTAATTCAACATGATTTAATTGGTTATTTAACATAAAACTTATTTGAAATTAAAGCTATAGTCATGTTGATTTAAAATGAAATGTTAAGTTTATAACAACGTTGTTTTAACAATGAACAATTTTAAATCAAAGAGTTTAAGGTTAGATTAATAATTTCTCATTTAAAATTAATATAAAACAATGGTAATTTTAAGCCAGCAGCAGTACATTTTCGCTGGTAATTTGTTTTTTATCGTCTACAAAGCCGACTCATGTAAGAATAAACCACAACAAGTCACACAACTAAGCACAACAGTGAACTGTAGCAATGAACAACGCAAATAAACACTAACACATTTAAACGACAAATTATTTCTTGCAAATTTAATACGATTTCAAATCACAATTGCGTCATGTTGATTTTACATTCCTTTATTTTTCTGTGTGTATAAAGTTGCATAACATTACAATTTTAATTATAGAATTTTTTTGTCTGACATAATAAAACTCAATAAAATCTATAATAAATAAACGATGAGTATTTAAAGCCATTTAAGAACAAAAAAAAATTCAAAATAAAATATTATACAAATAAACAAACGTACTCGTATTTTTGCTACAATTGGACAGACATAAATAAATAAACACAAATAATAAAATGTGTGGGAAGCATATTAGGGTGGCCCATAAATATATATTTTTTTAAAATCTAATTTACCCATAAAAAAAAAAAAACTATTTAAGCCTCACATTAAAAGCAAATATTTTAATTTAAAGAATTTTCGCCGGAATATTAGAATGTTAAATTCGTCTGCGTTTAATTTTGCATGTGATTTTTTTCAACATTATTAAGCATTACACTTGAGTAGCATTTCTCATATTTCGCAAAACATTTGTAAGCGTTTTTCCATATCAGAAATATTTTTTTATTGCTTAATAAAATGAATATTTTAATAAATACATTTTAAACAATCCCTTGACGCAACCAACCAGCTCATTCATTAATCTGCTAAAGTAGATAAAATTAAGATGAGCATTTTCTTTTCAATTTAAATATATTATACTTTATCGCTATTTTACTTATTTGAATTGCAAAATATTTTTGTAATATTTTCAAACAATTCTTATGTGTCAAAATTTATGCTAACATCCTTTAGTTTTCTTATCGATTTTTAATCACTTAGAAATGGTGTTTATTTATTATTCTAAATCCTTAAGTATCCACGTGGCTTTTAACTATTTTGCTAGTTATTTGAATAGCCATTTAAGGAAGTAAATTCTTAGAAATAGCCATGTGGGAAAAATGAATATAAAAATTAAAGGAGTGCCATTCATACAAAGAAGAGACCATCAAACAGTGCTGTCAGCAACCACAAAAAAAAAAGAAATAATGCATTAAATGTATGTCGCTTGTATTAGACTTAAACACCTTTGACATGCAAAGTTAATGAATTTTATAACAATTTCAATAAAATCGTCAGGCCTGTTATTTATAAATCTAAGTGATAATTTAGCCAGGAAAAGGAACAGTTCACAGTGGGGCTGATTGCAAAAATTATGGTATTAAATCTATGCCTTTTAAACAATTAATCCGATTAATAAATACATGATGTATACAAAAGTCATAGGGGACCTAAGCTTTCATAATGATATCTGTTTTGAGCCCATCTTATTTATTATTTTAAACAGAAAATAATGGTCTGCAAAAAAAATGTATGGTCCATAATATACTGCTTAGCATTTTTCTTGTTGCATAGTGTAGTCCACTTGAATTACTCAAATAAACTTTTACTTAAAATTTCGAATTTTTATTTAATCGAACATTATTTGAATTAAACTCTTCCATTATACAGACATACAAATTTGAACTTTTTCCCCTTTTTTTAACAAAACTTCAGATTTTTTATGGGGCGGTGTAGGGATGCCAAACGGGATTGGTTTTTGTAAATGCCGGGATTCAAGATTTCATAATTTCAAATCCCGGGATTCCGGGATGATTCGGGATACCGGGATTTATCGTGATTTTCTGAGATTCGAGACTTTTATTTTTTAATCAAACACTCAATTTATAAAGCAATATTATTTCAGTATGTGTTTTCGTAATAACAACTACATATAAAAATTAACAACGAAAATATAATTTCAAAGTATTTTAGTGCAAATTTCGATGCTTTTCTGAATAGTAAAATATAAATTGAGGAAAAAGTACGTTACAAAATCAAAATTAATTAAAAAAATTAATTGATTGAAGTAGAATTATAGAAAATAAATTAGATATAACAATATTTTATTATATTGCTCCCTTAGCGGCCGAAATTTCATTTCCACTTATTACTGCCTTATCCGTTGACCAAATGGCGCCACATAAATGGTGTGATCATATAAAGGGAAGAAGCAGCAGTCCGGTTAGATATCGCCTATGACCAAGGTGTTCAGTAAAAAAAAAATTTAGTTACCTTCATATTTACCACAACAAAGCACTTTAGCACAAGCTAGAATTTCGATGAAAGGAGATGTTTCAGAGCTTCTTGGCTATCGGAAAAGTAGCTTTAAGTGAACCCTGAGGACTGTTATTTAAAATAGTGACGGCACATGTTGCAATAGTCTTAATTTTCGCCTGAAATAGCATAGGCGTTTGCTCATGGAAACAGATATTTTAACATTGGGTCCAAGACTAAAGCAGCAATCCCGTCATCGGCTTTGAATCTATCCATAAGCTAATTGAAAAGCTGACAATCTTTTGCCGAACCTCAGTTCACAGTTTATGCTGTCATTCGGCATAACTTATACTTCTCTACAATATATTGTACTCAAGACCGCTGAATGCTCGTTGCCAACACAATGAACAGTGTTTCCAAGACCTATCCTTTAAACAGCCACTGCTGCAGAGGATCTAATGAAGACCAGAAGAAGCGTTGGAATTAAGGTCAATGATGGCATATCGCCATTACACAGTTAGCAAGAAGATATGACAAAATCTGGACCTTGCATAGTTTGGTAGTTTCTAGAATCTGAAGAGTTAGTTCTCTGCGACCGTATTGAAAATTTTTAATTTATTAAAAATTCATAAGAAATCAATAGATTCAGTAAAGTGCGACTTTGATTCGCACACAAAGGCTTCTATACGAGTACCATATACATACATATACATATATAAATTTTTGTCATTTTGGCGATTTTTAATTTTAGGCTAATTTTTTCTCGTGTTGTGGAATTTTTTCGTGTTTGATGAATTTTGTTAGTTTTGCCAATTTTTTTCGTTTTGGCAAAATTTTTTTTCGGTTTTTACGATTTTTTAGTTTTGACGATTTTTTAGATTTTTGGCAATTTATAGTTTTGAGGACTTTTGCAGTTTTGGCGGGTTTTTCGGGCTTAGCTGATTATTTAGTTTTGGCGATTTTTTTCGTTTTGACGATTTTTTTATATTTTTGACGATTTTTAGTTTTGAAGATTTTCAGTTTTGACGATTTTTATTTTTGCCGTACTTTTTTTTGGTGATTTTTGATTTTTTGGCAATTTTTTTTTAAATTTTTCCAATATTTTTTGTTTGTCTGGCGATTTTTTTAGTTTTGGTGCTTTTTCCCTTAAAGTGCTTTTTCCATTTAGACGACTTTTTTTTCTTTTTTGCGTTTTGGAACTTTTTTTAATTTTATATTTTTTTGTTTTGACGACTTTTTCGTTTTGACGATTTTTTCCGTTTTGACGATTTTTTCGTTTTGACGATTTTTGTTTTGTTTTAGCGATTTACTTTTCGGCTTGTTCCTTGCCTTACTTAGTTATTAGTTTTGTTTGTTTCAAGTCTTTAATTATTATGGTTGAGCAGATACAGCTAAATGTCAAAATTACACAGCCTGATAGAATACCCTTCCATTTTTAGTTAGTTTTTTTACCATTCGCTGCTGTTGCTTTTAAAATGCTGCAATAGCTGTGAGAATTTCAAGAGTTTGCCCCTTACGGTTTCCAAGATACAGTTAATTGTTAAAATTGCAAAGTTAAAATTACATTAAGTGATAGAATACCCTTTAATTTTTTTTGTTTAAATTTCAGTATTAATTAGTGTTATATGTATAATAATACTCTAGTTTTGATGATCTCTAGTGTTTATATACATATAAGTGTCTGCATATTACATTATGGCCCAGAAGATATTGCTAAATTTCGAAATTACATAAACTGATAGAATACTCTTTAATTTTTAAATTGTTTATAAGATACAGATAATTGTCAAAATGACATAGTCAAAATTTCATTAACTGATAGAATGCCCTTTAATTTTTATTTTGTTTAAATTTCAGTATTTATAGGTGTAGTCTGTATAATCATGAACTAACTTTGAAAATTTCGAGTGTCTATATAAAAGTGTTTGTATATTACATTAGGATTTCGACATGTTTCGTTGCAGGCTTTAGGACACCCTTTAATTTTTAGATTTCATATATTTGTTGTTGTATATTTGATCTCTGAACGTTCTAGTTTTGTACCTTTTACGGTTCTCAAGAAAACAGGCCGTGGCAGACAGGCAGACGGACGGACAGCGTAGCGAAAACAAGCTTTTGGTGTACGGAACCTTTAAAATGGCAAAAAAAATCACTATTTCAACTACTGGATCATAAAGCTACTTATAACTCAAATGAATGATGGTATAATCCACGAATATCGATCGATAAATGACGATTTCATTCACAAAAATGTTTTCCGGGGGGTTTTACATAAAAGTGTGAGCACACCTCATATATTAAACGTTTAAAATTTCGACTGTTTTTGAACCTCACAAATAGAATTATTATATTCTGAACTATCAAAGATGACTCGGTCTACATAAAATTAATCAATAAAATAATTGTATATACATATGTAAAAGTTTACTTCGACACCCTGTATGTCATAGAAAGTAAAGATTTATTACCACTATTCTTGCATTTGGCCCCACCGTGCAGCAACTTATTGGCAAATATAAATAAGTGTTGACTAAATCACATTTATGGTATGCTTACACCCAGAAAAAAGATTGATTGATTAGAAAATGGTTAGGCCGATAAAATATTAGTTGAATAGACTATATTTCAACTCACGCTATAAATTTTCTATGAATCCAAAAACCAATCCATGTTCATTACCATAAGAGCATAATTGTATAGTAACAAAGATATGATTCCGATTGTATGCTTTTGTCATGACTAAGTAACAAGTATGATGGGCACAACCGAATAAAATATTATGAATTGAATTTTAATACCAATTATTGGTATTTGCAACTTAAAAAATTAATATTTTATTACAAACACTGTGCTACAACAGTCCACCGGATTGTTTAAAAGATCTTACCTTAAATAATAGTTCTTGCAAAAACAATCGACATCAGACAGATGGAGAATCTGTTCAATATAAAAAATTTAGAAAACGGAACCAATCTGGAAGTATAACCTTTTATATGATATAACATATTACCAAATCGCTCTATAAATAGCGGAGTTGGAATGAAGAAAAATAAAAGCAATTTGATAACCTTCTCCTTTTTTGAAGTCCTTTAAAAACACTATGCAACAAATTATACTTTATATATATATTATTCTATATTTTATGGTCCCCGTTATGGTCCCCTAATTACATCGACGGTTTTGAAATTATTCAGACCGCAATAATGAAAAGTATATTTTTTATGCAAAATTGGAAAATTTTTATTTTTTAAAATTTCATCAAAAATCGAATATTGAAAACACTTGCCATTTTTATTAATTCGGTTCACAAATGACAATCGGTTCACAAATGACAGAGTTATACATTTGGGAGAGCAAATTTCCCCCTCTGATTTAAAAAAATTTTTATGGGACTAAACACTTTTAAACCAAAAAAGAGTTTTAAAAATCGGTTGACAAATGACAGAGTTATACATTGTGGGGGCCGAACTTCCCCTCCAATTAAAAAAAAAAATTATAGGACTAAACTGCAGGCAAACCCTTTAAAA
The DNA here is from genome assembly GCA_956483635.1 of Panzeria rudis. Lineage (NCBI taxonomy): Eukaryota > Metazoa > Arthropoda > Insecta > Diptera > Tachinidae > Panzeria > Panzeria rudis. The sequence goes on from OY101448.1 coordinate 140,742,184, forward strand.
CAAAAAAAACTTTTGAAAATCGGTCCACAAATGACCGAGTTATGCATGGGGGAGCAAATTTCTTCTTCCGATTAAAAAAAAAGTTTTGGGACCAAAGTTCAAGCAAACCCTTTCAAACAAAAAAAGAATTTTCAAAATCGGTTCACAACTGACGGTGTTATACATTGGGGAGAGCAAACTTCCTCCTTCGATTAAAAAAAAAATCATGCGACTAAAGTGCAGGTAAACATATTCAAACAAAAAAGAATTTTGAAAATCGGTTCGCAAATGACAGAGTTATGCATGGGGAGCAAATTTTTTCCTCCAATTTTCAAAAAAAAAAAAAAATTGGGACCAAAGTGCAAGCAAACCCTTTCAAACAAAAAAAGAATTTTGAAAATCGGTTCACAACTGACGGTGTTATACATTGGGGAGAGCAAACTTCCTCCTTCGATTAAAAAAAAATCATGCGACTAAACTGCAGGTAAACATATTCAAACGAAAAAGAATTTTGAAAATCGCTTCACAAATGACAGAGTTATGCATGAGGGGAGCAAATTTCTCCCTCCGATTTTCCAAAAAAATTATGGGACTAAACTACTGACAAACCCTTTAAGCAAAAATAAATAATTTTTTTTTGAATTGGTTCACAAATGACAGAGTTATGCATGGGGGAGCAAATTTCTTCCTCCGACTTAAAAAAAAAATTGGATTCAAACTGTAGGCAACAAACCTTTTCAAACAAGAAAAGAATTTTGAAAATCGTTTCATAAATGATAGAGTTATACTTAGGGGGAGCAAATTTCCCCCTCTGATTTTGAAAAAAATTTATGTTGACAAATGAGAGAGTTATACATTGCGGGGAGCAAATTTCCCCTCCGATTTTCCAACAAGAATTTTGAATATCGGCCAACAATTGACAGAGTTATGCATAGGGTAAACTAATTTCCCCCTCCGATTTTCGAATAAAAAATATGGGACAAAACTGCAACCAAACCATTTTGAGCAAAAAAATTATTTTGAAAAGCGGTTCACAAATGACAGAGTTATGCGTGGGGGAGGTTTGATTTATTTTATCCCCTCTTGGTAAAAAATCCGAAAAACAAATCTCCCTATATTAATTGTAGGCCAAATATCTATATGTGTACCAAATTTCATTTAAACCGTTTAGGCGTGATGGTGTAACGAAAATCTGCAAACAAACAAACACCTCATTTTTACATAACATAAGTTTTAGTGAAAAGTAAATGTAAAAGCTTCGAGATTTAATAAGTGCCGCATTATATCTTGAAGTTTTCGGGAAAAATAAAAAAATAATAACCCTTCTGGGACATAAGCTGTTCAATGTATCAAGTACTATTTAAATACAAAATACGGGATAGAACAATATGCAAGCCCGCCTTGAATTGCCAATAGATAACAATAAAAACATTACATTACGATTGGTAGTATTATATTGTTCTTCCTTACTTTTTATTTTTGATGCAAAAATATATTATTTCCTTTACTAACATTTTACACCACTGTAATGCGCTATGCGCATTTCTTGCTCTTCTGGCTCTTTTTGCGCATTGCGCAGAAAAAACGCAGAGCAAAAAAAAACGCAAGGGAAATGCTGCTTTTTCGCGCTTGCTCCTTTTATGCGAAACGCAAAAATAAACGCGTGGAGCAAGCGCAATAATAAATTGGCTCCGCTCTTGGCGTAAAGAGTAAAAAAGAGCAAAGAGAGCGGCGCTGCGCTGAGTTTTTTCGTACTATGCTTAGTACTCTGTTCAAATTTGCGAAAAATGTTGATCAACATTGGTTTTTTCATACGAAAAATTTGACAAGTAAACAATCATAACCAGCGTTGCCACGACCAAAAAATTTTTGTACCCAAAATTAAAAAAAAGGTAACCAAATGCGAAAAAAATAGCCAAAACTTTTTGTATTTCAAATACAGTTTTATTTATACTTCAGTACAATATATAATAATTATAAAAGAATATAACATATCGAGCCTTTGCTGCAATAGAGTCCTAACTCGAAAAAACTTATTTTGCAGAAAATGAGTTTAAAGTTTTATATTTACTAACAACTTAATGGTAAAAGAAAATTACATTATTCTCTCAAGAGTTGAATGTACAAGGTATTTGTGTGAAATTTTTACACAATATGAGCTATCCATTATTAACTCAAAAATTACGTTTTTTGAGTTATGACTCTATTGCAGCAAAGGCTCGATATGTAAATGAACCATTACATATAAATTTGTACGAGTACTTCAGTCCTATAACACAACGACACAATTTTTAATATTTCAGAGATCAAAATAGATAATTCTTATGTATTTTCATCTGCCGAATTAAGAAATTATCATAAAAAATTTCGATTAGCTTTAGTTTTAAAGATATAGTGACTTTAATATATTCTTCATATGTATATTACAGCATTTTTTGTATTCTTGGCATCAAATTTCCAGACCAGTCCTTAAAATAATAAAATAGTTTATGAATTATTAATCTACACAAAATATCTTTCTCTTGAGTGTGATTTCACTGATCTGACTTTCAGGTTATATGTCTTTTATTGCCATGATGTTGGAAATTGTGTGATCTTAATTAATACTTAAAACTTCAAAATATATATAATATTAATGGTAATGATGTGTTTTTTGTTCAATGAAAACTGCGATTTCCAATTGAGGGTCCTGAAATATTAAGAAAACAACTTAAACATTAAAAAAAATTTTTTCATAATGTAGTAGTACAAAAATAGTACTGTAAAGAAAGAAAACTCTTGTAAAAAGAACACTATTTTTGTACGACTTAGGCCCAAATTTACATTCATTAGTTAAATATTAGTAAACTAAAATGTTGACTATTGTTTAACTAAAACTTCATATTTACAGTGTACTGTTTAACTAAAATTTTTAATATGGGTAAAGAATGGTAACCCTATCAAGTATAAATAAACTAACAAAAATATAGAAATAAAGAATATTTCACATCTTAAGGCGGCAATTTAAAAATTTTAAGCACACAAGCTAATGGAGCAAATATTTTTGGTCGCTCATAAAAGTGTGCTATATGCGTGTAGTAATTTCCAAAACATTGTGTAATAAGTATACAGGTTCAACAAATACAACAACAAACTAGATAATGCTTGTCAAAAAATACACGTGCTAGACGTTGCTTATGTACAAAGCTACCAGAACAAAAAATAATCAACTGACGTTATGCTGCCACCTGTATACTTATTGCACCATGTTCGGAAGCATCTAACTAATTGTTAACCAATGGCATTTGACGGTTTAACTAATGGTAAACAAAGAAGTGTGAATAAAATATCATTGGCTAAACTATTGTCATTAGCTAACTAATGACTGTGAATGTAGGCCTTAGGCATCTAAAAAATTTGTTGAAACTTTAAATTGTTTTCTAAATATTTCTGGATCCTCCCAATGGATTTCCAAATTTCATCCAAAAAACTGTTCATTAAAATACCTATTTCATGCCACCCGTTAAAATGATAATTTTGTACATTAAAAAATTTTTAAGAACTAAAATAAAAACACAATTTCCAACATCCTGGCAATACTAGTAAGGTATCCTGAAACTCGTATGAGGAAAACTACACTCAAAATAAAGATATTTTTGTCGATTAATAAACCATAAATGGTTTTTATGATTTTGAGGAGAATACAAAAAAGGCTGTAATTTATGGAAATATTAGTCACTATATCTTTAAAACTAGAGCTAAGCGAAAAATTGTATGACCATTTCTGAATTCAGCAGATGAAAATACATAAGAATTATCTATTTTGATCTTCGAAACATTTTCAGTGTTGTGGAGTATTATTAGCAATAACAAAACAAAAAAGTTCTTAGTAATAAAAATATGTAAAATGTTATTTAATTACATTCGTTAACAAAACATATGACGATAGATAAAGTATTAAAATATAAAAATTGTTTTAATATTAAAACATATCTTTGGCAGACCAAACCTAATGCGAATAGTTTCGATTTATGCACAATTTTTTAAATTGCATTATAGAGGTGAAGGAAGGTCTTAAAATCAAGCTTGTTCCAGCATTTAGTTTTGCCTAAACTTAGCTGCGAAAATATCCTTTCAGCAGCAGCCGAACTGTGTGAAATTGTTATTTTTGTGTTGAAAAAAAGTAACCAAAATGGAAAAAAAGTAACCAAAATGGAAAAAAAGTACACAAGAACATATTGGGAAAAAAGTAACCAATTTTGGTTAAAAGTAACCAAAACGGCAACGCTGATCATAACTAGCCCTTGAAAGTATGCTACAATTGTTTACGTTTGTAAAAAAATCCAATGTGTTTGTAGTAAATGCCACACGAAAAAATGGTGCTCATATTATTTCACATGAAGACTCAAAATATTTGTTCGTATTAACGTCGTATGTGTTGTGTAATCGTCCAATTATACAATATTGTATTTTTGTTGTTGGTAATTTTCGTACAAAAGTACGTTATAATTATGCGATTGAATTTTGTATGTTCTTCAAATAGTTGTATTGAGGCCAGGTCTGGGAATATTCTATTTGTTCGATTAATTTGTAAAAATCTTTTATATATGTGATAAGTAACACCAGAAAATACATTCTCTTTAATGATAAATATATAATTGATTCATTTCAATTTAATTTTCAAACTATATTAATCAAAATTGCTTGTCGCGAAAAAAGTTATGCTATTTCCCGTCAAATTAAAATTCATTTCATGGTACCAAATCAAGATGAATTAATACCAGGTGACCTCGAGAGATCAGGTGACTACGAATTGTTTACCATATTTGAACTGCCAACTGTGTTAATGTATCGGCTTTTTTGATAGTCCAAATCAAGGTATATTGAACAGGTACCACTACAGAACAGCTGTTTTAGTAAATTTGATAATGTGTGCGTCACACGCACAATAGATTTTGACACATGTCTGGGATTTTTCTATCAACAACGGGCATGTGTTAGTAAATTTGTGAGAGCTTATGAATGTGTGCAACTCACAGATAATGGATTTGACATATTTCTGGGGTATTTCTACCAACAAAATACATGTGTTTTTTGGTGTTGTATTTGTTTTAGTTGTGGTGGTACCTGTAATGAATATGCCTTGGTCCAAATATAAATTCTGCACGGCGAATTTATATTTGGAATGTCAAAAAGTTGATATATTAACACTGTTGATAGTTTAAATATAGAAACATTTTCTTAGTCACCTGAGATCTCGAGGCCACCTGGTATTAATTCCCCTTGCCTTGGTATTAATTAAATTGACATTTAAGATACGACAAAATAACGATACAACAAATTTGTCTGTTCACAAGCACATAAACAAGTATCGTCTTTTTTTAAACGATAAGACATACGACTGTGCTTGTGAATTGAACAATTGTAGATACATTCATATGTTTTTCACAAAATGAACTGAGCACTACTTCTGCAGCAATTTTTCATGAGCAATTCGTGTCAATATTTTTTATATGGGCTTTTGACAGCACTTCGCACGAAATGATGAACAGAGTACCATGCTTTATGTTAAAATCGGTGGAACAGCCGCATGCCAAATTTTAGAAAGAATAGGAATGCAGGAAATTTAAATTTTCTTGAAACTATTTTAATAAATAAAATAAAAAATATAATTATTAAGATATTTATTATTTGACATATTGTCATAATTTTATTTTAAATTAAGTTTATTTGTTCATCTTTAAGCATTGTCTATATGCATTTCATTGGTGCTCTACCAAATTGTCAGTAGACTTCAACCACAGTTTGTAGCTGTTCAAAAGTGTGGTTGATGTCTACTGACGATTTGGTAAAGCACCATTGCAATGTATATAGACAATGCTTAACCATCAACATATAAATTTAATTTAAAAAGTAAAATAAAATTCGTTATTTGTTAAGCATTTCATTCTTTTACACACCTTGTCTTCTAGGAATAAATTAATATCTTCATTCACCTTTAATGAGATTTTTGACCTCTTTCATTTTAATGATGTAAAAGAAAAATCATTTAAATCATTTTTGATAACACATGTAGATTCTGTCACCCAGGAAAAAAACCCATTAAATAACTCATTAATTTTATTCTTCTCAATTTTGTTTCTCTTTATTTTTTATTTTTAGACATGAAACTTTTTATTTTAAGTGCTTTTTTAGCACTTTTCCAACTAGAGGTTGGGGCACAACAAGACTATTGCTTTGGCAAGGATCTCGAACGTACACAGACACGTCATTTTACCTCTAAAACGGCTTATCAAATAATAAGGGGTACACATATGGAAAAACAGTATCAAGTAAATGGTTGTGTTGCACAAAAACTTTGGATTTTCCACAGACATGGTACGAGGCTGCCACCGAAGAGTATCATAGAAAAGGCACTACATTTGGAGGCGGTAAAAATAACGAAATGGTCATATATTTAAGGATAAAATTAATCGATTATTTTCTTTTAATATATTTTTAGTTGCGCGATTCAATAGTTAGAAATTATAAAGTTTTAAGAACTGCTCCAGAGCATGATGCTTTGTGTCAAGAGGATTTGATTGCTTTAAAAATGTGGAAATGGAATTCGAGTATAACGAGTGATATAGAAAATTATTTAACAAGTCAAGTAAGAGATAAATTATAAATCATATTATTTTAAATAAAAGAGAGGTATTAATTAAAATGGGAATTATTACGGTTTTCGAATCGACTTCGACTGTTGCACTAAACTAAAGAAACAATTTGTTTTTTTTTCTTTAATCTAGTACAACAAGTTGAAGTCGATTCGCCGTAATGAGGCCCAATATTTTGAGTTAAGCCAAGCTTCAAATAGGTACCAAAAAGCTTTTAGGTTTCTCGAAGCAGGTGACGAACAGATGCGCATGCGTAAGCTCTTTATTGATTTTTGTGCTTATTGATCACGTGCTTCCAGAGAAGCACGTGATTTTGACAGAGAAGCACGTGATTTTGAAAAAAACAAATCAGGAAGAAAAATGGAATGCGTTATTGAAGTCTATTCTTTTGAAATATGCAAAAAGAAAATTTTTGAGAAAAACGTCCAACAATTTAAGCTCTATTTTTGTCAAAGCTTTACCATATTCCACCCTCATTTAAAATTCTTGAATTTGATTTTTTTCACGGCTACATGAATGCTATTACTGGAGATATTTACGAAATCGAGAGGCAAAAACCAAAATTTTAAAATTCAAAGGCAAATATCTCGCAAAGATTAAAGATATCTTAATGGAATAAAGTGTATTGTGTTCTTATAAGCTTTACAACAAGTTTGATTTTTTTAAGAGAAGTAACACCATCAGGCAATTAATGCCTACCAGTACAAAGGAGGGTGTTGTGAAGTGCATTAGCATTAATCGCTGCCGGTACTGCCAAAGTGATCAGTATTATGCCTTCATCACTTTAACAGATCAACAACGCCCAACACAATAACACACCAATGCACATGAGAAAAATGCATGATGTTGTTGGCTTGCCTGGAATTAGTCTCGAACTCAAGACCTCAGGGTTTGTAGTCAAACGCGCTAACTACTCAGCCAACATTACCCTCAAAATGATTAAAATCTCACAATATTTGTAAAAGTTATGGCGCCAACAAAGTTTTTCATGCCCGAAGTAGTAAACTTTGACACCCTGTAGCTTAACGTGTACTTTAACAGGGTGGTGCAAATTTTAGCATTCTTAAAGCCTATGATCTTTACGTAGATCGTTTTGTAATCGGATCGCAAGTTTCAAAGATACATATTTATTACCCTTTTTAGGGTTCCGATACACCAAAAGTATAAAGGACCCTATTGTTTTCGCTACGCTGTCCGTCCGTCTGTCTGTTACAGGATGTTTTCTCGGGAACCGTAAGAGCTACGGACCTGAAATTTTCACAGAATATGTAAAACTTTGACCGCTACAACAGCAAATATATGACAGCTAAAAATTAAAGGGTGTTCTAAGGCGAGCAACGAAAAATGTTGAAATACTAATGTATTATGCAGACACTTTATATAGACACTTTAAATTTTCAAAGTTTGTGTTAATTGGTGTAGTTTGTAGAATAAAAATTAAAGGGTGTTCTATCAGTCAATGTAATTTTACTATGTAATTTAGACAATCTGCTCTATCTTCGGAACTGTAAGAGCTACGGACCTGAAATTTTCACAAGATATGTAAAACTTCGGCCGCTACAACAACAAATATATGACAGTTAAAAATTAAAGGGTGTTCTAAGGCGAGCAACGCAACATGTTGAAATACTAATGTAATATACAGACACTTATATATAGACACTTTAAATTTTCAAAGTAAGTGCTAATTGGTGTAGTCTGTAGAATAGACTACACCAATTAACACCGATATTTAAAATAATAAAAATTAAGGGGTATTCTATTAGTTATTTTAATTTTGACTATGTAATTGGGATAATATGCTGTATCTTGGAAACCGTAAGATGTAAAGTCTTGAAATTTTAAAACACGCCGAAACTAAAAAATCCAAAATTAACAAATTTCAAAACGGAAAAAACGCTAAAATGGAAAAAGCGCTTAAAGGAAAAAAGCGCCAAAATTAAAAAAAAAATCGCTAAAACGCAATATATCACCAAAATTAAAAAGATGGCCAAAAAACTAAAAAAACGTCAAAAGTCGAAAAAGTCTTCAAAACTAAAAATCAAAAAATGAAAAAAATCGCCAAAAAATGAAAAAAAAAATCACAAAAACGAAAAAAAACGCAAAAACAAAAAAAAAAAATAAGCGCCAAAACTAAAAAAACGCCAAAAACCAAAAAAACCGCCAAAGCGAAAAAAGTGTAAAACAAAAAAATTGCTAGAACTAAAAAACCACAAGAAACCGAAAAACTCCCCAAAAACGAAAAAAGCGCCAAAACTGAAAAAATCGCCACAACTAAAATAAATCGCTAAAACTAAAAATATCGTCAGAAAGTGAAAACATTAAATAAATGCCATTACCAAAAAATCGCCAAAACTAAACAAATCGGCAAAAAACAAAAAAAAAAAATTGGAAAAAACGAAAAATCGCCAGAAAAAAGCTAAAGAAAAACCACGAAAAGCGCCAAAATAAAAAAAAACCCAAAAAAAAAAAACAACGAAAATACAAAAAACAACTAAAATTAAACAAGAAAGCACAACGAAAAAACTGCCAAAATGACAAACGGGGCAAAAACAAAAAGGGATATACATATGTGTATTCGTACGGAACCCGTCGTGTGCGAGCCAAAGTCGCACTTTACTTAATTTTTTTCTAATTGGAGCCACTGAGTGTCTTCGGTCTGCTACTCTCGGCGTTATGCCATCGGCCGGCCACTTTCGCAATTATGCCATTGGTAGACCACCTTCTGCCGGCCATCTTCGGCCAACAAACTTCGGCTGGCCACGTTCGATCGCTATGTCAGACGCCCCATCTTTATCGTCCTTCGACACACTCCGCCTAGTCACCGGACTCGGCGCCATGAGGCCCACCAAAAATAAAAGTTGTAATTTAAAAACAAAAATTTCTCCTACCTTGATAACACCAATTAAACGAAGATAGTAATTTCAACCTCTAGATGGAAAAAGAAGATAGTTCGTTAACAAAAAACAACCATCACCTGGAAGATACTTAGACGATACTTAAGCGATACTTCGCTAGAATTTAGCCGAAATACCTGGTGTTTAGCGAAGACACCTTCATTTAGCCATTGCATTAACTATTAGCCAAGAAACAAACCTCTTCGGAGCATTCCAAAAAACTTAGAAAAAATCTCCCCGAAATCTCATAAGTTCCCCGGCTTCCCAAAAACTAGAACAAAAATCTTCGCAAAATCCCAGAAGCTCCCTGGATTCCCAAAAACTGGGACGAAAATCTCCCCGGAAAACAACGACAACAACGAAAACCGCGAAAATACCAAAGAGGCAACACTGAGTTTTTAGGGAATTTAACCTTCGCGTCGGCCTATTGCCTTCGTTTTGAACTGTCGTTACACGTATTTGTTACACGTATTTTTTCATCTAAAACAATTATTTTTTTACCCCCCCCCCCCCCACCATAGAAAACGTGCCATAAGGAGCTTCGTTTTAAAAATTAATATTTACTTTGCTTACTTTTATATCCACAATGTCATACTATCAAAAGGACTGAATCTGTGTGCAAAGTTCCAAAAGAATCTGTCAAGTTGAAATAATTGAAAAATAATTCTTACTCTGCATGGACTTGGTACTTCCCACTTTAAAATTCACAGGAGACGTAATTGAAAAATTATTTTTAGTTCAGTGATGAATTTTTAGTCGAATTGTATGGGTCAAGGTAGATCTATAAGATATACTTATCGGCGAATTGACACAACAAAGCAACTTTATTTCTGGAGTTGTGGTCGAAAAATGTATGAGAAAATTTCAAAGCGAATATTAAAATGTGAGTGTATTAGTAAAATATACTACAATTTGACAGCAAAATGACCGAATATATGGGCTGATGCACAGACCTTATATATCGACCAAAAAAAATTAATGATTTTGGCATGAATTCGGTTTTAATTTAATTTTTCAGTTAAATTATATTTTTATTTAGAGATAAATGTGAAGCATGTAGACAAAGAAAAATTTGACTGCGCGGTCCGAAAATAGCGTTACGTAATATGTGAATAGCCCCTAAAGAGGTTTTTCAAGAGACCAATTATTTGTTTCGAATTATTGAGACTTTCGAATTCATAATAAAATAAACTTAAACATTTTCTTAATTTTATTTACAGGGCTATGAAGATCTTCGTGGCACAGCTAAAACATATCAAAGATACTATCCCGACGTTCTGAAAAAACACTACGACAGTTCATACTATTTGGTAAATTGAAATTAATAAAGATTTTTCTTTATTCTTGTTTTGAAAATATATATAACCAATTGCAGTTCCGTCACACTGACACCCAACGATGTACCGAAAGTTTTAAAGCCTTCACCGAAGGTTTATTTGGTGCAGGCAACAATGCTGTAGCAGAAGATACACCCGAAGAAGATTTACTATTGCGACCTTATGATTATTGTCAGTCATGGCAGGCTCAGAATTATAAAGATGCTGACTCAGAATCCTATAAATATCGTAATTCAAAAATATGGAATAAAACTATAATGGATATTTCAAGACGTTTGGGGTGAGACATAATTTGGAACCTATTTTTTTTTTAAGTTTGGGCTTAATATAATTTTTATTTTTTTGTAGTTTCCAATACACTTTGGAGTCCTCAGATGTGGAATTAATGTATGATATTTGCCGTTATGAGCAGGCTTGGCAAGTGGAACGTGTTAGTGTTTGGTGTGCGGTAAGTGGCATTTCGAAATTTTGAACATCTGCAGTTATGCCCAGAATGTTTCTTTTGACGTATTTTTAAAGATTTTTATTTTTTTGGTAGATTCGATATACATTTAATATTAAACGGTATTACATAATAAGTTTGCTATACCATTTTTCATATCTACAAAATAGCTTTAAGACTCCATAAAATAAATTATGTGGTATTCATAAATAACAGCATAAGTCGACTTATGTTGATTTTGAGTATATAACTCGAATTGCTTTATTTTGGACACTGTTTCCATGACTTTTTAGTTCTTCGGAATATCATGGACCAGCTCCGATTTTTTGTTACAAGACAAAACAAACAAGTCCATTTTTTTATTAAAGGCTGATATATTGGTCAGAAGAAGAACAGAAAACTGGATTTAAAAATTTATGCTTTTTCTTTCCGTTTTGAGCAAAACCAAATTTTTTGTAATAAGTTTGATACGCTAAAAAATACTGTGTTCCCTGTTTTTTTCTTATCACTGACAGATTTTTAATGGTACACCATTATATTTCACCTTATATCGAGAACGATTTCGACCAACAAGGCATCAGCAGATGCATGATAAAGTTACCTTCAAACAAACTTAGTACAATTAGGTGAACAAGTCAGTGGTTTCTTAGTTAGTCACCTGTGTCATTAGTATCGAAATATATTGAGTTTTTATGCAAAGTAAAAAAAGTTTTTTCTGTAAATTCATAAAAAATGTAAAACTGCATAAACTAAAACTTTTAAATAAATGTTGATTTTATTCACAATTAATTGAAGGAATTCATTGATAAAAATCACAATTTCCATATATATATATATATATATACACACACACAAGTTAAAATTTTACTGTTGTGATTTTTATCAATTGAGGTCTTTCACTTAATTGGGAATAAAATCAACATTTGTCTATAAATTTTCATGATTTATGTCCTATTTTATTCGTAAGACATCTGTCCTTAAGACCAATAAAAGTATAAAGAATAATCATACGAGTTTGAAAACTTTTCAAACATGATTAAAGATCTACGGATGAGTTGGCATTAGCAGCCAATGAAATGCAGGCATACAGATTAATTAGCTAAATAAATATATTTTTGAACTATAAAAAACCACTATTTTTCGATGATAGTTTGTGAATAACTAAGAATATATTGATTTTTTTAACTAACTATATCTATGGCAATAAGGAATAAGTAAGTGGTTGAGTCCACTTAAGCAAATTTATTTTTAACACTGTTTTATTCCTTAAATATTAACCCATTTAGTTCAAGGTGTTAGTGGTTACAATTATACCTAAACCATAAAAGGGACGCACAAGAAATACAACATACATACACATATAAGCCTCTTAGCAGCAGCATAAGAACTTTCGGAAAAACTGCCTTGCTTAAGTCGACTTAAGCACTTATTCCTTTCTGCCACAGCTATTAACAAAATGTACAGATGACACTATTATACAACAATTTCGAATATTTTTTAAAATGACGGGATCCTGACAACCGATTCTGGTAGAGAAGACAAAAAATACGTGTATCAGCATTGTGAAAGATCCAGGGACCGTAACGACTATCAATAATATCATAAAAATTACGATTTAAAATTTTTACTAAAAAAAATCAATTAATAAGAATTATAATTGAGTTTTATTTTTTGATCTAAAATTTCTTATTTTTGAGTTTTATTTTTTAGCTCAAAAATAACGATTATTTTCAATTTTAATTTTTTTGCTCGAAAGTAACGATTTTTTATTCTCGTAATATGACCGATTTATCTGAAATTTGTTAGACACCTTTACTGAATGTTGCCGTTTCAGTATTTTCGCGGCTTTTAGTGTTGCCGTTGTTTTCCGGGGAACTTCAGGGACTCTGGGGAGATTTATAAAAAATTTTCGAAATCCATACTGTTCTCGAATTAAACCGAAATATACTGGTGTACCTAGTGAATTTATTAGATACTAGTATGTCCATAAAAGAAATCTGTAAGCGATAGGAAAAAACTGAGGATTAAGTATTTTTTTACCGGATTAAATTGATTAGAAAAAGTTTTAGCTTTGTATTCAAAAAACTCATAACTTAATTCTAGTTTTGTTCAAAAAGGAAAGAAAAAGTTACAATTTGTAAGTCTGTGTTATTTATATAAATTACTAATATAAATTATATTTAATTTTTACGCAGGTCTTTTTACCCGAACAAGTTAACGTTTTCGAATACGAGGATGATTTGAAATATTTTTATAAATCCGGCTATGGTTACGAAGCCAACACTCGTCTCAACTGCCGTGCCGTACAAGACATGGTCCAACATTTAAGCAGCAATGAGTCGCCAAATGTTATTGTCTATTTCGGACATTCCACCAGCATACAAACACTTATCGCTGCCCTGGGTATTAACAAAGATAATGTTGCTCTTTTGGCCAATAATTATGAAGAGAAGGCACAACGTAAATGGATGACCTCGTCTATAGATCCTTTTGCTGCAAATTTTTTGGCTGTGAAATATCAATGTGATGCAGATGCTATAGAAAAGGAAAAAGTGATATTTTTCCTTAATCAAAATGCTGTGGACTTAGATTGGTGTTCAGTGGGCCTGTGCAATTGGTCGGAAGTCAAGAAACGTTACAGTACAATATTAAATGCTGATTGTACTTCGTATTATTGTGCTGATGGTGCTTCTGTTATAAGCATTTCTTTGGTTACCCTTTCAATGGCTGCCATTGTTTACTTAAATAACTTAATATAATTACATACTTTTTTCTGTTTTAAATTTTCTTTATAATTTCTAATAGCTGTTTTAATTTATACAAGAATATTTAAAGAAGAAAGTTGTGTTATAAAACTTGTGTTAGTGTAATTTTATATTTTTGTTTAATTTTTGTGTCTACTGTATTAAAATTAGATGTACAAAAAATTATGTATATTAACATAAAATAATTTCCATTAAGTTTACAAATTATTTTAACTTCAATCAGTTTTATATATTTTTTTAATATTAAAAATAACATTTGTATTTTTATTCTTATATAATTTCAATGTTCAACACAAGCTATTTTTTAAATGTTATAATTTTCTACAAAAAAAAGCTTTATAATTTTAATAAAATTTAATAATAATGAAAATGAGAAAATTTGTGAGCTTTTGTTAAAAAGAAACCTATCTTGATATATGATAAAACTCTAGAAAATCAATTCTTACAACTGTGATCCCAAAAAAACAAAATTTTGACTCGAACAATACAACACGTGCGATGGTTTTTAATTTCTTCTGTACATAGAAAAAAATAGATAAGTATTATATTCAATAAAATAAAGTTGTTGAAAAATAGACTAATTCCAATAATATTTGTCATTAACTTAATACAATATTTATCAATACCGTGCATTTTAAAAATCGCGCAGTATAAATTATTTGATAAAAAAGTTATTGAAAAATTGCAAATATTTACTAAAAATAGCCGTTGAATCAAATACATGCATATGTACTACATGTATACATTGACATGCTTTCCAGGGGTAAGTATGTACTATAAAACAACTTTTATCTCATTAAAAATAACTGGCATATAGTCCAGTCATATAAGGGTTTCACTGCGGAATGAGAGATAATAGGCTGAAAATTCGTATACATCTTCGTTTTGGTGTTCTAAATGTTGTCTCAAAAATCTCATAAAATCTCGTGTCTGCGCAGTAAGTTATTCAAGGTCAAGGGTCACGAAAATCAGTTTTTCGTAATTATCTCGGTTTCTATAGCTCCAATGATATTAGCAGTTATAATAAAAATTGTAGAGCATAAAATTTGCAAAAAATTTTGTGTGAAACATTTTTTCATACGACCACCCATTTCTGAGATAGAGGGCAGAGAGCCCGCAGCGTTCAGCCATACTCAATGTAATGCAAGGTCAACCGTGAATCTCAGTGAATAATACCTTGTATAAAGTTATTAAATCATTGAAATATCATTTATAAGAAATGATTTATAATGTTTATCAGTTAATACATTATATTTGATATCATTTTGCATATACATATCTAATATATTCGTTTAATAATACTTACACAGAAAGAAAAATGCCATATTAAATTCAAGTATTTTCTAATTACTTTGAGTACGAGTTGTATTAAAAAATTTAAGTACGAATAACACAAAATGAAGCCGAAAACGGGATAAAACTCTTAAATCATGTAAAGAAATTTGAATCACGTAAACATTTCTTAAATTAAGTACCAAAATTCTTATTTTAAGTACGACTATTTTTATAAACTTTATACAAAGTCATAGTGTGAGATGGCATTTGCTTGCTTGCTGCCACAATTCACTCTAGTGCTCTTGTTGTTGGCTATTTTGTTTGATCGTTCAGTGCCGATAAATAACCGGCACATGTCGTATTATATGCTGCTGGTGTATACTGGATTTTAGCTGTCGTTCTTTCTATACTGAGTTAGCTGAGTTTTATTAGGCGTTGGTTTACAAATATGATGAGTTAAGTTCAATACCAGGAGTGAACAAAAATAAATTATAAATTAAAACAAGTAAGTAAAAATATTAAATTTAGCTAAGTATTAAAAATATATGTAATATATAGCTCAAGTCTGTTCTTGGATTAAATAAGTAAACATAAGGGATTGATTAAAGTACGCAGTAGGATTGATTCAAGTATGCGGTGGTATTGATTGAAGTATGCAGCGGGCTTGAATCAAGTATGTAATACGACGTTTGTCGGTACTTGTCGGCTATTCCCGAGAAATGAAAATAAATAACAAGAAGAGCACATCAGTGTATTGTAGCCACCATCAAAGCAAACAAACACCAACACAGTATGAATTCGACTGTGTATAAAGTTTTAAACATTGTCGTATTTAAAATAATTTTTTACATGAATAAAGCCGAATCAGGCTAAAATTAAGTGTGTTGCATTTGATTATTCCGCAATTGAACCAATCTTTCTGTACTTGAATTCAGGAAATCCAGAAATACCGTACTTTTGACACCGTTTGGGATTAATTTATGTACCGATCGATAGATTTTTCTTTTCCGTGTACCTACTTTGTGTAATTAAAAACTCATTAAATGAAATATTTATTGTATATTCTAATTTTATATTAATTTATTTAAAGTAGATTTTAAGAATAAATAAAACGGGCAAATATATTATTATTTCTCATTCCATAACTTTATACAAGGTGTTATTCACTGAGATTCACGGTTGACCTTGCATTACATTGAGTATGGCTGAACGCTGCGGGCTCTCTGCCCTCTATCTAAGAAACGGTTGTGCGTATGAAAGAATGTTTAATACAAAATTTGTCGCAAATTTTATGCTCTACAATTTTTATAATAACTGTTAACATCATTGGAGCTATAGAAACCGAGATAATTGCCAAAAACTGATTTTCGTTACCTTTGATCTTGAATAACTTACGACGCAGACACGAGATTTTATGAGACTTTTGAGACAACTTTTAAGACACCAAAACGAAGGTGTATACGAATTTTCAGCTTATTATCTCTCATTCCGCAGTTGGCCCCTTTTTTCTGCTTATTTGGCTGGGCTAATATGGCTCAGCTGTAGAGATCATGCTTTACGTCCGAAGATCCCGGGTTCGTATATTAACAATTTTTTGTAATTTATATATTTTTTAAAGTAAATTTTAAATAAATTTTTTATCAAAATTCTCCCAAGTTTTAATAAAAGCTTACTTAAAATTGAAATAAATTTTTTTTTTTAAATTTTTGTTATCAGTATAGCGGAATTCTTTATCACAGGAAATTTGAAATTTTTGTTATCAAAAACTAAACTTAATTTTTCTGTGTAGATCAACTGCTTAGAGCCTATTTACATAATACGTAACGCTATTTTCGGAGGTTTTATAACCCTCTCCCCGTTCATAACGTAACAAATCTTTTATTACTTTAAAAATTTTCATTTGAAACTAGTATAGACGAAGGTTATAAAAAGGTGCTAAATGGGGCACAGTGGTCCCAATTGGAAAAAAGGGTACAAAATCTGTATCTTTAAAACTTGTGATCAGATTACAAAACGATGTATGTAAAAATCATAGAGGAGGAACTAACCTTTATGAATGTGAAACACATGGTGATGTATAGGGTGTCAAAATTGACTAACTCTGGCATGGAAAGCCTTGTTGGCCTCATAACTTTTACAAATATTATCTGATTTGATTCAATTTAAACTTGTTGTAAAGTTCATGAATAGATAAAAAAAAACAAATTTATTTCGTTGATCATCTATAATATTTTTAAAGACATTTGGCTTTGAATTTTAACATTTTGGTTTTTTGCTTCGACTCTCTTCTATATTTCGTAAATATCTCCGGTAATAGCATAGTCAAAATGAAAAAAAAAGAATATTTTATGATTTTTAACACAATCCTTGATAATATGCAGAAAAAAATTTCATTATATAATATTTTCGAAAATTTTATCATTTGTAAATTCTCAAATGGTTTTTGAAAGTCTTTGCATACACAGAAAAAAATAAGCTTCGTTTTCGATAACAAAAATCCCGGTATTCAATAATTAATTTTTCAAATTTCCTGTGATAAGGCATTCCGCTATATTGATAACAAAATTATTTCAAAAGAAAAAAATATAAATTAAAAAAATTTTGACATGGCTGGGATACGAACCCGGGCTTCCCGGACGTAAAGCTTGCTCTCTACAGCTGAGCCATTTACCAGTTTTTTTTTAATGAGATAAAAACTTATTTTAAGTACTTACATATGCATGAAAAGAAAAGAAACAACCGGCATGGGAAAGAAATACATACAACGAAATATTGTATTAAGTTAATGACATATGTTATTGAAATTCATATTATTTTCAATAAATGGTTTTATTGAACACAATTCTTGTCGATTTTTTCTTTGTGTGTAAGATAAGAGGTTTGTAACTTTTCAAAGTTGTGGTTGAAGTCTACTGACGATTTGGTAAAGCGATAATGAAATGCATAACTATGAGCAAAGCAAAATTGGGCAATATTTTCCTTTGCTCATAGTGGAACATATTGAGCCATTTATTGCATGGTATAGGTCAAAACGACAATAATATGTACAATAATATACGCAATAATGTTGTATAATGGATGTATGGGCCGCTTTACAATATTTTTTGGTTTCGCACGTCCCTTTCCATCACAAATACATAGTCGTTATGTATTAGTTTATCGATAAATGCAACTCATCTCTAATGGTACACGCAATTTACATTGTGTCTTTTTCGCTTGACTTTAAGGCAAGGCTTTTTTAGTTTGATAGAGAGAGTTGGTGAGAAGCTAGCGGGGTAGCAAAAAAGGCACGAATTAAAATTTGGGGGCTTTTTTAATATTTCTCTTTCTCGTTTTCGTACTCTCTGCATTAAGCATGTGTATAATCGTCAAAAAAGGCATGGAGAAAAAGTCTGTAAAGTAAATATGCGTGACTTTTCGTAGGGGTTTTAAAAGAAAATTGTCAGAAATAGGCAGGCTAAAAGGGCATAGTGTGAAAATCCACTTCGTAACACGCAATTTACATTATGCATTTTTCGCCTGGCTTTAAAGGCTGGTTTTTTTTAGTTTGAGAGAGAGAGAGAGAGAGGCGGCGAGAGTCTAGCGGGTTAAGAAAAAAGGCACAATTTTAAATTTGAGGCATAGCTGCCAGAAATGACGATTTTTTACGATATGACATACTGTGTTGTCATATCGTAAGGTTTTTACGATATGACAACACTGAGAAAGCCATACACTGTGAATGGCTTCCTCAGTGTTGTCATATCGTAAAAACCTTACGATATGACAACACAGTATGTCATATCGTCATTTCTGGCAACTATGATTTGAGGGGTTTTTCGTTATTTCTCTTTGTCATTTTCGTACTCTCAGCATTAAGCTGTGTATCATCGTCAAAAAAGGCATGGATAAAATGTCTGTAATTTAATTGTATGCGACTTCTCGTAGGGGATTTAACAGTAATTGTCAAAAAAGCCAGGCTAAAAAGGCATAGTGTGAAAAGCCACTAGCAAACAATTTAAAAGCTATCATAAAAAGCTTAATAATTTCTTTCTGCAAAAAAGCTTTTAGCCAAGATAAATACCATTGTGTCAAGTTTACATAAAGTTTTTTTTACTTAAAGTTCACGCGCGCTTTTTCTTACATTCAAGTAGACGAAAGAAAAAAACCTGCCATCCACATGCACCATAAAATTTGTTGTGAATTATGAAATTTTCACATTCAACGGACAACAACGCACAGTGGTGTAAATTAAAAAAAAGTGATAATACTTATCGAACTTCTAAGCTACTGAATGGATCATGTCTTTTGAAGTCTATAGCTGCATCAGGAGCGGAGCCACAGGAGGTGAAAGTTGGCTGGGGTGTGAAAAACTTTGTGGGATGTGTAGAAACAGTCCAATTTGCAACTACTTAAAAATGGCGAAGTAACAAACATAAAAAATAAAAACAACTAAGGTGAATTGCATAAATTTATATTTAGTGTAATCGTTTAATCTTATTTAATGCCAAAACATATTTTTGTTGTAGGACTACTAAAGTCTTTAAAACATTAAAGTGCTATGAGGGTCATGCCGTTTTAAATACTACCTGGCTTTACAAAGCTATAACTCCGTACATGTTTAATTTCTAGGTCATAGCAAGGCATATTGAACAGGTACGGGCATTACTAAAACAATAGAAAATTTGTTGTAAAAGTAACAGTTGTCAAAAAACGGGTGGCATTACCAGCGCAGATTTCTCTTGAAATAAATATCAAACACCACACAGAAGGAAGTCTGTATATGGTGTTTGATAGTTTGAAGGTAGTGGTGATATCATGAGCATTTCATCAGCACTACTAAGTTTGACGTTTAATCAGGCGAGTCAGCTGACCTAGTGATCCCACCTGTTAGATACACCTTGGGTCATAGGTGGTGGCCATGTCTGTAAGACATAATCAATAACGGGTGGACGACAATTTTAAATCCTCGACGACAAATGTCGGACAGCCGGAACAAATAATCAATGAAGTTTTCGAAGAAGTGTCGCAAAAATCGTGTACAATTCAATGAGCAACAATGTCGTTCAGATTGTCGTCAATGATTATATAAGTTAAAATGTCGCCTGTCTTGTCGTCAATGATTAGAAAAGTGATAATTTCGCCTATTATGTCGTCAATGACTATGTAGGTTACAATGTCGATTATCATGTCGCCAACGAATATATAGCGGCAATGTCATAACTAGAACGGACTTTAATTAATATCTTTCACACACACAAAAGCACAACAAATATATGTCATAAAATACCCACACATACATTCAAATACTCGTAAGTCATAAAGGCAGTTTAACAAAACCATTATGTCAGCCACTCGGATACATGAATGATTACAAGTATCAATGTGGCAGTTAAGGAGTTTATAATATTAAATTAACAATATTACAGGATATTACAAAGGATTATATTTACATCAACACACTCATACGTAAAATATTTAAGTTTTAAATATTAAATAACAACTGAATACGTTGTTGATGAACAAAAATTGCTCATATTTTAAGTTGTTTGTTTAAGGATAATTTTTAAGGCTTATTGAAGGGATTTGTAAGAAATTAATTAATAAGCGATATTGTATTTTTTCCCATTAAATTTAAACATTAAAAAACTTTTTAATGAACAATTTTATGATAAATTCAAATTTTTTATTAGATAAGCGATAGTAGAATATCGAATCATCAGACTAACAGAACGGATCAGTATTTCTTTCGAGGCCGCTACATCACCTCATCAGCATTATTTGTTAAATTTTACCATTTCTAGAACTAGAATATGAGAGTTTTGTGAAATTTCTTAAATCTGTATTACAGTAGAGTCCCGATGATACGTCATCTCAAGCGACCAGTAATTTTTTATGAATTATAGGGGTTTTCGATTTAAAGGGAGAACGGTTTAGCGTGGCTCAAGTAAATAAAATACGAATTAACGGGGGTTTTCGATTTAATTAGAACAACGAAAAAGAACAAAACAAAAACACTATTTATATTTAAATTTATATTAAGCACGTATAATTACATTTTTACTATACACTACTAAAAACTATTTCTTAAAAAATTTCGTGATTTGCTGCTGCTTGAGACTTTTCTCGTATGTTGTTCAGTAAATTGGTTCGTTCACCACACAAAGTTGAGCCAGTCAGTCCCCCTAGGATTAAATATTACTTAACGACGATTACATCAATAATCTTTTTATTTTACTGTCACGCCCTTGGATACTACCCTTTTAGTTTTTTTGTATACTGCGTCGCCATTTGTAGTCCAATCATGACACATTGTATTTTGTTGTTCATGGCTTGCCTGTGGCTTCATTTTTACTTTTGGAGACTTTTTAATTCGACATAAAATTCTAAGCGCCATTTATGGCATCTCGGATCCTTCCCCTCTAATGTCAAACTTTTTATACGTGGCAAGAAATCCCTTCTAAAACTTAATATGTCAAGATTCTAATATTCTTACTTTTATGTCACGCCACAAAAGTAAGTGCATATTTTCTTTTTCACATACATATGGGCATTTCCATGAAAATGACAACCACGACTGAAACAATTTAAACCCTTCAAACGTTTTTTAATATATAGTAAAGTGGAAAAAACAATAAAATTTTACTATAAAGAGAGAGGTATTTATACCTTCCTACAATTTTTAAATATCAAAAATAACAGCTTAAACTGAATATCTCTTTGACTAATTTTTACCCATTACAATGAACTATTTTCGCTTTCCTAGCGACTAAATTCAGTTAATTGTAACATTGCAATTATACTTTAAAATTAATGTTCCAACAAAAAAGAACAAGGTTCGCGAGGAAAGATAAAAGAAAGAGTTCGATTAGCTGTATGTATAATGTCACGTACGCAGTGCAAAAACATTATTTATCTACGTCGTTTGAATTCGACTGGCCGCAACTGTTTCAAAATAAAAGCACCGACCAACCAGACACGACAATTGTGACAGTTACGCCCCTTTTCACAATGTACGATTAAGAGTTAACGTGGACTTTAACGGCAAATTTTGTATGGCGAAGTCTCCGTTAAAGTCCATGTTCACTCTTAATCGTACATTGTGAAAAGGGCCGTTAAAAATTACCCAAATCATTTTTTGAGGGCAGCCGTTTGAGAAAGAGACAAAAATTATATGTTCTTGTTTCATTTTATCGAAATAAAAGTGTTGCAAATATTACGTACGTATGCGAAAAACAAAACAAAATTCAACACCAATACTTTCTTATTTCTCTTTTGAACGCCAGTCTGTCAAGAGTGAGTAGGCAATAGATTGCTGTTCGTGTCGCGTCTGGTTGGTCGGTGATAAAAGTTTAAAGCAATATATTTGTCGCAAACAAATATTGATCGACATTTTTTTCAGCTTGGTGTAATAAAAATTTTATAAGCATTTAAAGTTCGTCACATACGCTATTGTAGTACTACAAATACAACTAAACGTAAATGATAAATGGCGAAATTTCCATCAAATTTCAAACATAAAAGAGCTTCACCCGTTTTCATATCATGATAGTCAGCATATATATGATTCTCGAGCTGCGTATTCATTAAGGGAACAAATTTCAAATTAATTAGTATATACTACTCTGTAGTAGGTTAAGGTTTTAGTTTAAGTTTTTGTTTACACATATTTACAAAACATATACATCATTACTTAAGAATAATATAAGAGAAAAATCTGTCACGTACACTATGTGACGTACGCTATTACATTTTTTCCATTGTTTAAATAATCCAAAAGTTTTTGTTTTATTTCAAATTACGGATAATAAAGGAAAAATTCTGATTCTGATTCTCATTTGAAATGCTTTTTCGTGCCCGTTGAAAGTATTGTAAAATATTTCATAAAATAAATGCATAAATGTTAAAATGAAAACTGCTTTAGTATGATTTAATAGATTATATGTTAAAAACGAAAAACAAGAACACTGTTCTTTCTCTCTTCATACAAAATGGCGTGTCCGTAATGCATACTGTTGATTTTCCACACTAAGAAATTATGTATTCTGGCAAAAAACGAGATTAAATTTATAGCGGTTCTAGAATATTTGCCTTTAGTTCTCTTATTTCACACATCCAATTTTTGAAATATATTAGAAATTATATACATATTTTTTAAAATTTTTGTTGTCCGGAGTCTTATGTATTGAGCGTTATGGTTTGTTTTAGTATGCTTCATTACTCAGTTTAATTATTAAAATTGCATTAGAGTGACTCCACGTATAATAATAATATTCTCATTTTTAAGCCCCGACTAAAAAAAAGGGGTGTTATAAGTTGGTAGTGTGTGTCTGTGTATCTGTATGGATGTACGAACCTTCGTACAGGCTAAACGGCTAGACCGATTCTGATTTAGTTTTTTCTGTTTGAAAGGTGACTGATCGAGAGTGTTCTTAGCTATGTTTGAATAAAATTGGTCCAGCCGTTTAGAAGATATCACATCTTTTCTAGATGTATCCTGTTGAATCTGTGTCTTTGACACTGTAGCTCCTAAACGGCTAGATCGATTTTAATTTAATAAATTTTGTTTAAAAAGTGACTTGATTGAGAGTGATCTTAAACTTTTGATACAGCGTCAACTGTATCGGGGGTTTTGAAAATGTTTAATTTTTGTTATTAATAAGAATCTCTCAACTGATGTTTTTTAGAGAATGACAATTATAGAAAAAAAAAATACACTATTTTGTATTTTTTAATCAATTTGAGACACTTTAAAATGGCCATGCAAGAATCATTTTGCTTCCTCTTTGTACTCAGATAAAAATATCATCAAACTCCAACTAACAATTTCAATTGTTAATGTGTAATTTAAATTCAAACATATATATTGTTAATACAACAAATTTAGTTGTCGATACGACAAACACAGAAAATTTTTTCAACAAACTGAACTAACCAAATTTTTTGTTATGTATTTTTAATTTTTGTTATTAATAAGAATCTCTCAACTGATGGTTTTTAGAGAATGCCAATTATAGAAAAAATAAAAAATACACTATTTTGTATTTTTTAATCAATTTGAGACACTTTTAAATGACCATGCAAGAACCATTTTGCTTCCTCTTTGTACTCAGATAAAAATATCATCAAACTCCAACTAACAATTTCAATTGTTAATGTGCAATTTAAATTCAAACATATATATTATTAATACAACAAATTTAGTTGTCGATACGACAAACACAGAAAATTTTTTCAACAAACTGAACTAACCAAATTTTTTGTTATGTACTGTGAAAAAAATTAACAATCACCATTGTTGATATAACAATTGAATGCACACAAGTAGATGAAACAAAGCAAATCACGTTTTGTGTGTATTCATTATTTGTGTATTTAATAACGTATTGCTCTGTAGCTGAGAGTTAAGGACGTCAGTCTATTAGTCCAGAGGTCGCCAGTTCGATTCCAATTCCGCCCAAAGACATTTATTGCTTTTCGCAGACGAGCAAAAAGTCACTTCGAGGATTGGATTGTATAAAAAATATTGTTAATACAACAACTATGATAGCTAAAATTTTTTCGGAAAATCAACAATTCATATTGTTGATATAACAATAATCTTAATTGAAATAAATTTGAAATAAACCAAAAAATTGTTAAAAAAATGTTTCTGAGTTTCCTTTAACTTACAATTTCGTAATTGTATTTACAAAAATCGTCGTAGGCTCAAAATCAATTAATTATTAAATTCATATAACAAAAAAATTAATTGTATTTAGAATTTCTTTTTCTGTGTATGTTTAATATATATTTCAGATTTTCTTTTATTCCCTTTCTCATTATTAATAAAAACTGTTATCTCTGAAAAGAATATACTTGTTTTTGCTTTTTATTGACTTAAAAAAAAATATTCAGCTAGAGTATTCTGATGTCTATACTAGAACGGATAGCAAATAATTTAATGTCTATTATTTTCTTATGAGTTTATTTTTATATTATTTATATTAATTAAATTAGTAAAATTTTATTTCTTCGAATTTTTTACATTTTCATACAAGGTCACACCAGTCGGCCACACTCGTTTCATTAAAAAAAATTTCTTTTTTTATAAGAAAAATAATTTTTTGTCAAACAGTAAATATACAATACAATTAAAAACACTTTGAACAGATATCTATACCAAAATTATTGTGCACCTTATAGTAAAAATTTTACAGAATTTATACTGAAAGTCATAATTCTTTAAAACTAAGATTTGTAAGGTCACACCCGTCACAGCTTTCTGGCGACCATTCTGAGCAGAAATCGTGTTCTATCAGTATCTAACCATTATTCAACGACCTTAAGCTTAATGTCCTTGCGAGCTGCAACGTTTTTTTAAGTAAAAAATTTTATATTCTTGATTTATAAGTAAAAATATGTGTAAAATGGTCACATCCGACTAAATGGAATTACTCATTAACAATATACATTAAAATAACAGTGTAGGTTTTTAGTTTTAAATATTTAAAATATTTGTGAACTTTATTATCATCAATCATGGTTTGTATCCAAAAAAAAATGTATTGAGTGTTATCCATATATTTTTAGTTTAATTGAAATTTTTTAGTGACTAACTACGGAGTTTATGTTAAAATACATCAAAGACTATATATACATCTGAATTTTTTTAAATTGAAATATAGTGTGTGCTCTAAACAAATATTAAATTCTTATAAAAATGTATTGATGGTTACCTAAAATATTTTTTAGATATAATTTATCTATAAATCTTTGGACGATAGAAAAAGTTAACAGCAGCTGAAGGGTAGAAACGATGTAAGGAGCCTTATCTGTTTACAAATTACGGATTTCCTTTGAAAATAGTTTTGCTTCTACCGCACTATGGGTTGTTATTTTGTCGAAAAATGTATTTTGCTGATAATAATTATTTGAAATTGACATAACTTTTAACATTTTTCGTCGATTTTATTAGAGTCACTCCTGCTTGAAAGAAGAGTTAGCCTACTTTTCGCTCATGTATAAATGTTTGTAAAGAATTATTTTAAAAGATAATTTTTTTTTCATGTGAAGCCAAGTCAAAGTTGAAAAAGTGCTCATAACTTTAAATTTCGTCCTGTGATCTTTTTGCTTTTAGAGATTGATGTATAGAGCTTTCAAACCCTATATTAATTTTTAGTGGCGTATTATTTTTTTGCAAATATTATTTCCAGAACAACCGCGAAAGCAAATGTAATGCTCCATGCAGAAAATGTGTTATTTCAGTATCCATTGGATGAGGCGAAAACTGTAATAAAAATCCTATCTTCTCATATTTCATTTAGTTACATTGGTAAAAAAAATTTACGTTTAGAATGAGAATCGCCACATACTTTCAACGGACACATGAAAAAATTGTTAATAAGAATCACCCAAAAGCCACTAGAAAAGAAAAGCTTTCCAGTAAAAACAAAAACCGATTAATTGGGTTTTAGTTTCTACTTCTAATGCTTAATTCACGTGCGTCAGTTTTTTCAACAAGAACCAAAATTACTCTTTGATAAATTTGTTACACATTCATCAATTCTTATAAATATAAATTTTTTACAGAGTCTTTAAGAGATTAAATTAAAAGTTAATAAATAATTTTTCAGACATATTTTGGTTTTTCCTTAATAACGTGCACAGTTTCAGAAACTCTTTATTCATTTAAGACATTATTTTATATGCATATAAGAGTATAGGAAAGAGCGATAACGAATAGTTATGCAATATTAATTTTTCATGGAAAGAAATTTTGAGTGAATTTCGCTCGATTAAATAAATATGTTTTTTTACTTTTCAATATACATATTCCGATGCATCCATTTAGTTTCAGTTTAGCAAGTTTATTTCCTATAAATAGTTGAACAAATGCCAAGAGAAATCTCCTTGCTCCTTTAATTACAACATAAAATGGGATCAGCTGTCCAACCTTCACTTAAATCACAAGGCAACATTTAACTAAACCTGTATGTAGTGTTAAATTTCTGCTATTTAATTCGAATCTAATGACAACCAAATGAATGCCTTTGTAACAGGTAATTTATCATTTGCTAAGAACAATGTTCTTACAGTGCCACTGTCACTCTTTGCCTCATAATCACTATTCGCAACCATTATGCCACACAGTAATATAAGTGGGTATTTGCCACAACTTAAGCGGTGTAAAGTGAAGCTTGAGGTAACACAGGCATCCTCACGCATTGTCATTCTAAAACACACAAGATTTCTACATTGAAATGAAATTTGAGTTTGGCTACCAAATGACAAAATTGAAATTATGATTGTTGTATGGCTACAAATAGCAGCAATACCAAACAATACAACGAATGCAATTAACAAGAATTTACATGTAACCATCAGATATTCCAGATATTGATATTGAGCAGATAGACGTTTTCCATTGTAAAAAAAAAGAAAAACAAAGCGAAACAAACAAATTAATACCGATGAATGTTGATGCTATATTGGTTTGGACGCACATTCAATTTAGTTTCATTAAATTATTTAGTTTCATTAAATATTTTTCGAATTGCTGTAAAATCACAATAAATAGCTTGAAGAAATTTTGCACAGACCAGGTTCACACAAGGCAATTTTTATTGCAGAACTTTTAATTCAGCTGGGAGAAATACGGAGAGAGTCTGTGTTGCTTTCTCTGTTTTCTCCCAGCTGAATTGAAAGCTGCCAAGAAAAATTGCCTTGTGTGAACCTGATAATAGCAGAGGTTCAAAATATTATTATAGTCGATTTCTCTAAAGCGCAGTACTGACGATCAAAATGCATGACACAAGCATCGTGTACGTGTGCATGAAGCTATTAACATGCACATACAAGCATAGCACTTGGTATGGAATTTTTTGTAAGATAAACGCAAATCATCTTATAATCAATTAAATGCCAAACTACAGAGTTTGAAAGCTCTAAGTATGAAACACTACTTTGATGAGTTAACCTTATTATTTTCTTTCTTGAGTACATGCATGATTTATTATGAATACACGTCAAAATACGATTTTCAAGCAGGCGAAAAATCAAAATGAATTACATTTTGCTTCAAGCATCATCGGTGTGATGCATACAGCAAAATTTCACTAATACTACTATAATGCAGGTCATGCACTTTGACCGTGTATACTACGCTTTAATTTATGCAATATGTAATTAAGTGTTAACTTGATAGTGACAAATTTATATTAATATTAATAATATGCTAATGAGCTTCAATCAGAATGTCTAGGTTCCCACACATCAAGTTTTAATTCAGCTGCAAGAAAAAAAGAGAACGGAATACGGAAAAAAACGTTTTTAGCTTTTATGAGAAAACCAGTCAGCTTTAATATTTACAAGAAACATTTTCTTTAGCAGACGAAGGGTTCCGAACGAATACACATGTATCCCTTTTCGTTTTTACCATTTTTAGGGTTCCCCCTATTGTTTTCGCTACGCTGTCCGTCTGTCTGTCTATCTGTCTCTCTGTCACAGGCTGTTTTCTCGGGAACAGTAAGAGCTACGGACCTGACATTTTCACAGGATTTGTAGAACTTTGGCCGCTATAATAACAAATATATGACAGTTAAAAATTAAAGGGTGTTCTAAAGCGAGCAACGAAAAATGTTGAAATATTAATGTAATGTTTTCTCGGGAACCGTAAGAGATACGGACCTGAAATTTTCAAAGAATATGTAAAACTTTGACCGCTACAACAACAAATATATGACAGCTAAAAATTAAAGGGCGTTCTAAAGCGAGCAACGAAAAATGTAGAAATACTAATGTAATATGCAGACACTTATATGTAGACACTCTAAATTTTCAAAATTAGTGCTAATTGGTGGAGTCTGTAGAATAGACTACACCAATTAACACCGATATTTAACACAATAACAATTAAAGGGTATTCTATTAGTTAATGTAATTTTGACTATGTAATTTAGACAATTTGCTGTATCTTGGAAACCGTAAGCGGTAAAATCTTGAATTTTAAAAAAACGCTAAAACTAAAAAAATCCTAGATTAAAAAAAATGTCAAAACGAAAAAAACGCTAAAGTGAAAACAGCGCTTAAAGAAAAAAAACACCAAAATTTAAAAAAATCCGGTAAAACACAAAATATCACCAAAACTAAAAAGATCGCCAAAAAACGAAAAAAACGTCAAAAACCGAAAAAGTCGTCAAAACAAAAAAAAAAAAAAAGCACTACAACATTAAAAAATCGCTAAAACTAAACATATCATCAAAAGACGAAAAGAATCGCCAAAAATTAAAAAAAAACCACCAAATCGAAAAAAATCGCCAAAACCAAAAAAAAAAAAGCGCCAAAACTAAAAAAATCGCCAAAAACCCAAAAAAATCACCAAAACGAAAAAAAGTATCAAAAAAAAAAAAAAATCGCTATAACTAAAAAAATCTCAAAAAACCGTCAAAAATCCTTAAAACCGAAAAAGGGCTAAGCTGAAAAAAGCGCCAGAACTAAAAAATCGCTAAAACGAAAAATATCGTCAAAAAGCGAAAACACGCCAATAAAAAAAAAAACCAAAACCAAAAAAAAAAAAACGCCAAAGCTAAAAAAATCGGCAGAAAACAAACATAAATTTAAAAAAACCAAAAATCGCCAACAAACGAAAAAATCACCAGAACGAAAAAAAGCGTCATAACCAACCAAAATATCTCTAAAACAAAAAAAAATCACCAAAAACCGAAAAAATCCTCAAAACCGAAAAAAGCGTTGAAGCTGAAAATATCGTCAAAAAATTTAAAAAACGTTAAAAACGAAAAACAGCCAGAAAATATCACGAAAATTAAAAAAGCGCCAAAAGCGAAAAAATTGCCAAAAACAAGGAAAAATACTTAAAAAATAAAAATAATAAAATTAAGCAAAAAAGCACAACGAAAAAACTGCAAAAATGAAAAAAAGGAGCAAAAACGAAAAGGGATATACATGTGTGTATTCGTACGGAACCCTTCGTGTGCGAGGCAAAATCTCACTTTACTTAATTTATTTATTATTTTGTTTGTTTTGACGCTTTTTTCATTTTTGTTATTTTTTTAAATATTTTTTGGCGACTTTTCGTTTTTTGCAATTTTTTTTTGTAGATTTTTTTAGATCTAGCGATTTTTTGGTTTGGGGTTTTTTTTTGTTTTAACGTTTTTTTCGCATTTTGACGATATTTTTAGTTTTAGCGACTTATTTTAATTTTGGCGCTCTTTTCGCTTTTTGGGATTTTTTTGTGTTTTTGGTGATTTTTTTAGTGCTAGCCAGTTTTTCCACTCTTCATACAAAATGGCGTGTCCGTAATGCTTGGAACTGATTTTCCACATTAAGAAATTATGTTTTTTTTCAAAAACGATATTAAATTTATAGCGGTTTTAGAATATATGCATTTGGATCTCTTATTTCATATATAAAATTTTTGAAAAAATTATTAATTAGTTTTTTTAGGCTCTAGGTCACAATGTGTTGGAATAAAACTTCGTTCTTTGTTTTATTAAATTGTTTACTTTAATATCTATTTATTCGATATTTCGAATAAATAGATATTAGAAATATTAGAAATTATATATTTTTTAATTGGTGGTGTCCGCAGTTATGTGTATTGAACATTACGGGCTTTTATTACTCAGTTTTATTATTAAAATTGCATTATCGACATACACTCAAATAACAGCGTGGGTTTGTACTTCTAAATATTGAAAACTTTTCTGAACTTTGTTAAATAGTATTATATTGCAAAACTTTTCATCAATCAATCATCGCTAATATAAAAAAAAATGTATTGAGTGTTATCCATAATTTTTTCATATTATTGAAATTTTTTAGTGAATATCTGAGGAGGTTATGTTAAAATACATTGAAGATTATACATATGAATTTTATTGAATTCAAAATAAAGTATGTGCTTTGAAAAAAATGTGGAATTCGTAGAAAAATGTATTGAGCGTTACGTAAAAAAATTTTTTAAATATAATTTGAAGGATAGAAACGATGTAAGGAACATTTTGTGTTTAAAAATTTCTGGTTTTCTTTCACAAAATTTTGCTTCTTTCCCATTGTGGGTTGTTATATTTTAGAAGAATGACACAACTTTTAACGTTGTGGGTCGATTTTATTAAAATAAGTCTTATTTGAAAGAAGAGTTAGCCTACTTTTTGCTTATGTATAAATGTTTGTAAAGAATTATTT
The DNA here is from genome assembly GCA_956483635.1 of Panzeria rudis. NCBI lineage: Eukaryota > Metazoa > Arthropoda > Insecta > Diptera > Tachinidae > Panzeria > Panzeria rudis. Next base: position 140,773,678 of record OY101448.1, read on the forward strand.
TAAAACATAAATTTTTTTTATTTTTCCATGTGATCGCAAGTTAAAATTGAAAAAAAGTCATAACTTTTAATTTTGTCCTGCTATTATTATAATTTTTTGTGCTTAGAGATTAGATGTATAGTGCATTCAAACCCTAAACCCTAAACAAAAAAAAAACAAACAAAAAAGAACATAAAATGTACGTTTGAGAATGACTCATAAAATTTTTTGCAATCAAATGAGAAACACAAACATGGCAAGCGTTTAAAGTTTTTTTTTTTAATTTCTTTTCCGATAGGACTATTCGTTTAGAAATGCCTTATTTATGTTCCAAATATTTTGAATCAGCCCCACTGTGGCTTGTAGACATACTCCCATCGATTATTTTATTGACAATGAAATAAAAATGTTTGCATAAGTTTTTTTTTACTGTACGCACGTTTATGCTTGTTTCCGCTTTAACGCCATCTCGATTGACGTTTCCAGTTCATTTCCTTTTCATTTTTTTACTTCTTGTTTTTTTAACACAATTTTCTTCAATTTAGGGAAATTTATGGCTGTTAGCATTTGCCGACTGTCACACTGTTGATTCTAATGAAAAATGACAAATACGAGCACAATTTTATGTATTTTATTTATAAGACGAAACTGTCCATGTCCTAGCGGTGAAAGGCAACAGGCCTGCATTATTTCAGGCCTTCTTGAAGGACTGCAACACCAATACACATGCAAACTGCCCTCTTGTAGAAGGGAAGGTGGAAGAAGTACTATATTTATTGATTTTGCGTTCGATAGACATTCCACATTCCTTTCTTTAAGCAGGGAAGATGGAAGGCGTATTGTATTTTTAAATTAAAAAGTAAATACAGTGCTTTGGATATAACAAACATTCTCGTATTTTTTCGCATGCAATTTGTATATAAGACTGAACCTTACATGTAAGAGACATCACTGGGACATGCTGCTACTATGTCGGAGCTGATTAATTTATCATTATTCCACCGGAACTACATCATATCCAAATCAATGTATAAAAAACTACTTTGGATGAAAAGGAATAGTTCGAAATAAAAAACACATTAATCAAATCGAAAGAAACCGCTATGAAAATACTGAAATAGAAAAAAATGTGCACCTCCATTTGCTTTTTAATAGACCTTCCTTAGATAGGCTTCAAAATGGCAGGCCTGTAAGAATCCCTACATTGGAAAGCGGCTTGGAAGGCCTGCGCGGCAATGACGGCATGGGTAAAAATGAAATGAGTATAGAATGCGGATTGGCAGGCCTTATGTCTGCTAAACAGGCCTTTTAGAAGGCCTCTTTACTCCTGCAATTTACCGCCGGGGTGCTTCTTGTGCATGTGTGTTTGTATGTTATTTATTTTCATATGGAGTGGGTGTGTATTTTGTTAAGTTTCTCTGTTTTAGGTTTTAGTTTCTGCAGAAAAATTTATATTTTTATTGTCAAAAACATATTTTTCCACTTATAAAAAATTCAAGGGTCTGTTTGTATTTCTGGCAGTTGACCATTATAATTAAAAAGGGAAATCTTGTTTAGAGATTAAAGACAAATAAATAATTTGAACATTTTTTTAATGATAATTTATTATGTATCTTTTGGGCTTACGTCTATTCAACAAGTTGTTAAGACAGACAGTTCTTAACGACTGTACACAACTGTGTTGAAGAAAAATCGATGATCGTCTGAATGGAACTACTCGTAGTATAGTTAAGGGACGAAGCACAGCCGCTCTAATTTTAAAAATATGCGATGCGCAATAAGTGCAATAAGCCAACGTTTTCCAATAGGATCAGGGATCAGGTCATTGATTTAACTTTGTTTAGTGATAAATACTCTATACAAATTGTTGATTGGTGGATGAGCCTTAAGTGCTACTTTTCTGATCATAACAGGATAATCTTCACCGTTGAGCTAAGGCCGAACATGGTAAAACCTTACAGAAATCCTAAAATACGAATTGGGGTAACTTCAGGAGACTTATGGAAGCTTTGCCACGTCCAGTAATTGTAAGCAGCGGACAACCATCAAGGAAAGTTCATTAAGTATGGTGGACTCCTCAAGGACTATTTAGTAAAGCGAAGCGCGATAGGGGTCCCATAGACTGGGATAACTATCGGTATAGCAAGAGAAAGCGAGGAGGCGAAAAGAGAATCGTGGCAACATTTCTGGGGTGACTTGGAGGGCACATCAGACATTTCTCGCCTGAGGATGCTACTCGCCAAGGAAGCTGGCACAAGCTCTGGACCTACTCATGAGAGCTCATTTCCTGGATTGCACTGAGGGGCAAACAGAGTTCCTGTTCGGGATGTCCCTCCATTATTAGCAATCCAAAGAAGTGACTTGGTGGGCTCCATTGTAGGGCAGTGACTTCTTTCAAGCCCTTCAAGTTAGCGGGGCCAAATGGCATTTTCCCGGTGTTACTGCAACAAACGATAAAGATAATTCTACCATGGCTAATATCTATATTTAAGGAAAGCCTATTATCTGGTTACATTCGCAAGAAGTTGAGAGAGGTTACTGTGTTATTCATTGCAAAAGCTGGAAAGATAAATCTCGGTACGCAAGAAACTATAGAACAAGCAAGAATGTTTGATGTACACGTCATGGAGCTTCTCTCGCCAGACGACTTCTGCGGGGCACAACATGCCTACCAGAAAGATAGGTTCGTGGAGACAGCACTGCATAATGTCTTCGGTACCCTTAACAAGAAGGAATATGTTTCTAGACATAGAAGGAGCTTTCAAAAATTGAAGCGCTCTACAAAATCGGACCGTTTAATAGCAGACTATGCAGGAAACATGCTCAAAAGCTGTACCATAATTTCCAGTCTGGGCATCGGTTCGAAAAGGAAGGTTGTGATAAAGGGCGGTCCACAGGGCGGAGTTCTGTTTTTACTCCTATGGAACCTTGTTGTAAATAATGTAATTCTAATCAAACTGAATAAAAGCGACACAAGAGTAGTAGCCTATGCTGATGACGTAGTGCTCCTTATCAGAGGCAGCTGATGGGATCGGACCTTAATAAACTACATGAATGGGAAAATGATAATGTTCTGGGAATAAATCGTACAATGACAAAATTGGTACTTTATATCAAACGATACAAAATTCCAGATTTCATGCCAGCTCGTTTGGGTGGCATTACCTTAGCGCTCTTGAAAAAGGCTAAATACCTCGGTTAAATCCAGGAATTCAAACTCTCACGGAAAGGTAATGTGGAGGAGAGGAAGAAGAAAGCTCTATAAGCTTTTTATACGTGTAAATAAGCTTTCAGAAACAAATGGTGCTGAAGCGGTATATATACTACATTGGATATACACAGCAGTGATCCGTCCCATTCTTACTTATGGATCGCTTGTCTAGTGGAGAGAAATGGACAAGGGTACTTATCTCTCTATACTGGGCAAGCTGCAGAGGTTAGCATGTCTTGCTGTTACTGCTGAAATGAGGTCAACTCATTAGGCCAGTGTAGAAACAATGATTCACTTAACTACCCTTGATGCCTGTATCAGGTACATATCTGCAAGGTTTGCCCTTAGACAAAGGGAGTCAGGCGATTTTAAGCATGACCGCATGGGACATGACGCAATTCGACGAAATATCGGAGGGCAAGTCTTGGGAAGACAAACCGATTTCATGACTCACGTCATGGACTTTGCTAACAGTTTTCAGTTGAGATCCCTGATAGGGAAAATTGGAAGGGAAACTGTGTAAATCGGAATAAAGTAGTTTTGGTCTTTACGGGCGGCTCTAAAATGCACACTGGTACTGTATCGGTTTATTTCTCTGAAGTTATTGAGACCTTTCGGTCTCTCTCAGATTACCCGACACCTCAACCGCATTACAGTGCGAGATTTATGCCATTTCCGAAGCAGCAAAAAGAAGTAATGCGCTCATCTTAGAGACCACCACTATATACATTTATGTAGATATTCTGGCTGCAACTGGGGCCCCTCAATTCAAAGATTGTGAAATCGCAGTGTGTACTGGCATGTATTCAATCTCTGGCTCGGCTTCAAAGACATAGTCCCACAGGTAAGTTAGGGTGCCGGGGTATGAAGACATTCAGACGGACGAAATGGCTGATGAGTGCGCAGGAGCAGGTTCGGCCTTGGACTAAGCGGCCTCGCAAAGTTATATTGATATTCCCTTAGTTAAGCTGTCAAATGTGATTAAGGAGTGGGCGCAAAAGGAGGGCAACACTCAGGTGGCCTACAATAACCACTTGCATAGTATTTAAGATTATTTGGCCCTCATTTAGTAATGGCTGTTCCAAGCAGCTCTCAACACTTGGAATAAGGTTGTTTGAACTACAGGTTCAAGTCATCTCGAGGCCCTGTACGCTCGGACATATGTCGGAATGTTTAGGATTTCCCTATGACGGTCATTTGCATTAACTGCATCCACTCAAGCAGAAGAAGAGTCTGTACAATATCTTCTCTGTGACTGCACGGCCCTGTAGGAGCGCAGGCTTAGAGATCTAGGCTATCGTATTCTGCGGGACCCAGACTGGACTGTTTCAGGGATGCAGCATTGGTTGCTACTATAAAAATCAGACTTATCCAAACAAAAATCGATAATATTAAGAAAATCACAAAAGAAAAAGAACTAGGCGATTAAATAATTTAGTATATTTATTGCTTTCCTCTAAAATTATGAAAATGTTAGTTAGGGCGTATTGCTTCAGTTCGGGCGGTGACGATATGTATATGGCATTCACTCGGAACACTTCGTGTGCGAGGCAAAGTCGCACTTTATTAAATTTATTTGTTTTAAAATTCATTTACAACTAAGCAAGAAATATATGACTATTAAAAAAACTGAATTTATATCCAAAAAAATTTAATTATTTTGGCTTGAATTCGGTTTTAGTTTAATTTTTCAATTAAATTATATATTTTTTTAGAGATAAATGTGAAGCATGTAGGGAAAGAAAATTTTGACTGCACGGAGGGTTGAACTGACATGTTTCGATAGCTCCCGCTAATCTCATCAGAATTCTTTTCCGCTTAGACCTCACGACCAAATTCGGTAGTTTGCAGGCAAGCCAAATAATTAAGTTTATTTGGATATAAACCAATACAGTTCGACTAAAGCTCATAACTTAGTCGTTAAACTCTAAAGTCACCTAGGAAAATGGATGTACATGTTCAAATAAACTAAACAAACACACAGTCACACACTAGTACTTGTAACAATTCATACTAGAATAGAGAAATTACAAGAATCTTAACACAAGACATAAAGGCATATGGATTTTCATTATTAGAAGCTAGAGGCAATCTAGGCATCAAATTTTTACTCATAGGAGCCTAGCTATAAATCAGCCAGAAAACCTTTCCTCAGCGAAACCACTATTCTATATACCCGAGGAGAAAGTCCTCAAGCAAAAAATCTTTACTTAGCGAAGCCACTATTTTTATATGCCTAGAGGAGAAAGCAATGGATACTATTTCAAAGTGAAAATAAAGTTCATGGGCGTTATTTCTCAATTTTGATGGGCATTATTTCCACTCTGAAAAAGAAATAATGTTCATGGATGCTATTTTCTGTTCATGGACATTATTTCCTTTTCAACTTGGACATAATGTCCATCGACATTATTACTTTGGACGTAATTGCATGCCACCTAATTTTCCCAGTGCGACTAAGACCTTCTTTAAAGTCTAGGAGAATTTTGGCTGTGCTTTTTTTACACACATGAGCATAAATTAATCGATTTTTTGTTTTGCCAATTGGAGTTCTTTATGAATCTCGTTTTTACTTTTTGCAAAAATTTTGATTTCTTATTTAAATTTTCTGTTTGTTAAAGCAAATTTTAATTTTGTGCAAAGTTTTTGCTGGCTGTTTGTTACTTTATTTTTGCAATTTATAAACAAACGAGTGCCTATTAGTGATGTTACGAATATTCGTATTTGTATTCGAATCGCCGAATATTCGCCTCTTGCATGATATTCGTATTCGCATTCGTATTCGCCAAATTCAAGCGAATATTTCACGAATATTTTGTGAATACGTTCCAAAAAATAATACATAAAAAAAACTAAAAATTTAACAAAAAATATTAATTTTTACTAAAAAAATTTGTCTATAACGCAAAGCAATAATCTTCTTTTAGAAAAGAAAAAAGAAATAAAATATATTTCACAACGACATGGTATTTAACAAGACATAAATTAAAAATAATCGGAAAACCCGACTGCTTAAAAAAAAGAAAACAACTTTTAACCGTTACAGATCCTAAATGGTTATTCGAAATTAAAAATCATAAGAGAAACCTAAAGATGATTTTCAAATACCTGGTGATTGATACCCATGTTGATATATTTCGCCGAGTTTTTATTTTTTTCGTACAAACAAAATGGCGTCTATTGGCCGCCATATTGAATTTTGACTATCTTATCTTTAGTGACACTCCCCGGATTAAGACGAATCAATTGACGTAAGAATAATCAAAATCGGCCTGCGCGTTCGGTTTATATAGTGCCGCAAAGGAAACCACATACATACATACATACATACATACATACATACATACATACATACATACATACATACATACATACATACATACATACATACATACATACATACATACATAGATACATACATACATACATACATACATACATACATACATACATACATACATACATACATACATACATACATACATACATACATACATACATACATACATACATACATACATACATACATACATACATACATACATACATACATACATACATACATACATACATACATACATACATACATACATACATACATACATACATACATACATACATACATACATACATACATACATACATACATACATAGACTATACATAGACTGATAAACACAATACCCTTCGCGTCGCGCAGTCGGGTAAAAAGTAAAGTCCTGTTAAATTAATTTATTAATCATGTTAAAGTAGTACTTAAAGCACAGTAGAGGAATGTTGAACTTAAAAAATAAAAGTTTTGAAGTCTTTTCTCTATTAAGCCTATTGCGCGGTGTGTAAATAAGCTCCGCACCACTAAACATTCGCTCGCTTGGAACACTCGCCGCTGGTGTCACTAAATATTGCCTGGGTATAGGTAAAAGAAGCACGTATTTTTCCTTATTTATATATAAATATATATATAGTCCCCTCGTTCATATAAGGAGCATAGGGCCTCAACAAACTTCTTCCATTCAGATCAGTTCATCGCAATAGTTTTTACTTCACTCCAGCTTTTATGCATTTTTTAGCCTCTCTATCAATTTGCCTTCGCCATGTATGTGCTGGTCGGCCTCTTCTGCGACTCCCCTGAGGGTTCCATTCGATAGCATTCCTGGCAAGAGCGGATAGTGGCTTACGGAGTGTGTGTCCAATCCAGTTCCACTTTCTTCTCTGTATTTCTACACACAACGGTATTTGGCGTGTTTCAGCCCACAGATTATTTTTTAAGGTGGTTCGTGGCCAGAAGATTCGTAGAACTCTTCGGAGACATTTATTTACGAAAACTTGCAAAGTGTTAATATCTCGGGAGGCAGCGTTCCAAGTTTCACAGCCATATAGCAGAGTTAATTATTTACTGAGCTGGCCAAAACATTGTGAGGCTTTTTTTGTTTGGCTTGCAATGTCTTCACTAGATCCACCAGTTCGGTTTATAACAGCTCCAAGGTAATATAATGTTTCCACTTCTTCTAATATTTCATTATTTATTAGAAAGGAATTCAAGTTTGATTTTCAACTCGGCTTTCCCTGATATGTAAGTGAGACGACTTAGTTGTGCGGCCATGTCTGTATAGATGTGAGAAAGAAGGCATATATCGTCTGCATATTCGAGGTCGTCCAGCCTTTCGTTCAGCCTCCATATGATGCCGCGGTCTCCCATCATTGCCTGGTGCATTACACTATCCAACACCATGTTGAACAGCAGTGGAGACATCACACACCTTTGACGAACACCAGTGCCAACCTCAATCTTACGACTAAGCATGCCATCATGTAAACTTCGCCAGCTTGCACCGGTGTACATACTTTTAATCAATTGGATGAGTTTAAGTGGTACCCCTTTACATTCGAGAGCATTCCAGATAACATTATGGTCCAGGGTGTCAAATGCCTTCTCGAAATCAATAAAGATAAGGTACAGAGGAGACCTCCATTCAACTGACTGCTCTACGATTACCCCCATGAGTTTACATGGTCCACGCACGACTTGTTAGGGCAAAATCCGGCCTGTTGTTTTCTTAAATTTGGCATTAATTCGTCAGATAACCTTTTGGTTATAACGTGAGATAAGACTTTATTCAGAATGCTTAGTAAAGTGATTTCCCGCCAGTTATTGCGATTTGTTAAGTCGCCTTTCTTAGGTATTTTTTAGCAATAATGCCTTCTTTGAGCTCGGCTGGAATTCTCTCTGTTCTGTTCTGCCGTCGTTCTCGTGTTTGCCTTAAGTAATTCTGAAGAAATATTGTCGCTGCCTGGGCTTTTGTTGTTCTTAAGGGATTTAATGGCAAGTATAATGTCAGACATTACTGGAGGAGTAATGTTGATATTTAAAAGCGTATTATGAGAAATACAACCGCATATAGCCGCATTTATCTGAGGACGTGAGGAGAGCATGTCAGAGAAATGTGTAGCTCATAGTTCAAGTTGTTCGTCGTTAGAGGTGATGAGTGTTCCGGAGTTATCCCTTATTGGTTTGGTGGAGACTGAAGTGCTGTTATTCGTTAACTTCTTAGTGAGCCGATATAAGTCACTAGTTCGGTTTATTTCAGCTGCAGCTTGAGTTTCTTGTTCTATGGAATTCGTCCATGCACGTTTGTCTCTACGAGCACTGCGTTTTCCCTCACGATCGAGTGATAGCATGTTGGCTTTGAAGGGTTGACTTTTCATTTTTCGTTGTAGCAGAATTAAGTGCAGCTTTAAGTTTTTTCCTTTCGCTTAAGATTCGCCATGTTTCATCAGATATCCATTCTTTACGTCTAATTGATTTAAGACCTATATGCTCTGTGGCTGCATTTATAAACGTGTTCTTTATTAATTGCCAGTCTTTCCGTTCCTCATGGGTTGTTGTTAACAACGATTCATTTAAGGAGCTCACGTAGTTCGATGAGACAGAGGGGATTTTCAGTCTATTTACATCGAACTTCTTTGATACACATGAGGCTGTCTTTTTTACAGCTGCTAGCTTTATACGCACGCTTGCAATGAGTAGGTGATGATCACTGGCTATGTCAGCAACTCTTTTCCTTCACACATCCAACAGTGAACCGCGCCATTTCCTGGAGATAGCTATATGATCTATTTGATTCTCTGTAACATGATCAGGTGATACCCACGTTATTTTGTGCTTCGTTTTGTGTGGAAACAGAGTGCCTCCTATGACCAGGCTATTTTCCGCGCACATGCTCACAAACAATTCCCCGTTTTCAGTTCTCCTGCCTAATCCATGCACCCCCTTAACGCTTTCAAGGCCAGAGTTGTTGGGGCCTTTTTTGCCATTGAAGTCGCCCATTACTACCAAAATATCAGCACGATTCGAGGATGTAATTGCACGATCCAAGAGGCTATAAAATTCATCTTTCACTTCAACCTCGGAGACATCGGTGGGCGCATAGCATTGGATGCATGTGAGGTTTCTAGCGCGTGTACGTAGTCTTAGTGCTCTTTTAATCTTTCTCATATATTCTCACTCACTTAAATATTTTATGTTACAAAAACGTAAAATTACTTTCGTTCGTATTTTTACGAATGAACAAAATAATTCATTTTCGAAAAACAGGCAGTTAATCAAAGTTTGGAAAGCATTTTGCAAGTGCAGCGACTTTAACACATCCATAAATAAAGGATAAAAAAAAACAGAAATAAACAGCACAAATATTTTTGTTTATTACTTTCGATTCAGGTCATACAGTTTTTTCCCATAATTTGAACATTAAATATGTAAAAAGTTTGCTTATTCGTCCAACAACCAGTTGAAGCAACAAAAGATTAATAAATACAGAAATAAGTAAATATTAAAAAGTAAATATGGAGACTGAAGGAAACGTACAAATAAACAGAAAAACGAATTATTTACTATTTTCAAGGGATTTAAACATGCACTTGGTAAAATAAACAAACCGAATGAATGAATGAATGATTGACTGACTGGAGAAGAAAAGAGGAAAGAATATGTAACTGAAAAGTGTGTAAGACCACAAAGTTAATATTTAAACATGAAGTAAATGTATTAAAGCGCGTCACACGAATAAATAAATGACGTGAAAAAAGAAACATATTTGCAGGAATATGAAAGACTCTTTAAAGAGAAACATGACATACATTTTACGATTTCGGTTTACGCAGTAACAGAAGAGGCAAAGGTGAACGAGGAATCGGTATCACAATGCTATGGAAAAGAAGTTGAATCAGCCTAATAGATTGGAGAATGGCGTTTCGCTTAGCGATGCATCGATACGTATTTATGGCGATATGATACCAATAATCCAACAAAAATATGTAAGATAGCGATACCAGAGAATGACAAAATTGCCAAATATGTACGAAAACTTAATGAAGCCCATGCACAACACCCTTTAAACTCATTTTCTGTTAAACGATTTTTTTGAGTTAGGATGTTTTTGGAGCAAATGGATACACACATGTACATATATTCGACAGAGAGCAGGTAAAGCATAAGAAAGGAAGAAAGGAAGGAAGTGTATTTTTGGAACGAGGTAAACAGTTTTTTAATATGAAAAAATACTGGTAACGAAAATGTCGGCATAAAGGTTACTTAAATTCCTTAAAAACTCAGCGTTACCGCTTGGTGTTTTCGCTATTTTCAATGTTGCCGTTATTTTCCAGGGAAGTTCCGGGGAACTTCTGGGATTTTGGAAAGATTTTTGTCCTAGTCTTTGGTAATTCTCGGATCGCCTAAGTATATTCCAGGCGTTAAGGGTTTTTTGCTGACGAATTGTCTTCCTTTTTCATTTGCACGCAAAGAAAAACATGGTTGAGGCAACCATAATCGAAGAGCAACATACTATGATTGAATATATGGTTGCAGTCAAACCATACTATTTTGAATCTAAATTTGTTTTAAACATAATAATGTTGTCTAAGTTAACAATAACATTGTTATATAACCATGCATATGGTTGCCCTTAACCATACATGTGCTTCCATTAGCCATACATATGGTTTCATTCACCATACATATGGTTCCATTTAATCATGCATATTGTTCCTTTAAACATTCATATGATTTTATTTAACCATACATATGGTTCCATTTAACCATACATATGGTTGCATTAACCATACATATTAATCTATGAAGCAAGCATATGGTTCCATTAATCATACATATGGTTCCATTAACCATACATATTAATCTATTAACCATACATATGATTACATCTAATCATACATATGGTTCCAGTTAGCCATACATATGGTTCCATTAACCATACATATGGTTCCATTAACCATACGTATGGTTCCATTAACCACACATATGGTTCCATTTAATTATGCATATGGTTCTATTACCCATACCAAAGTTGTAATTCAATGCGACAGTTATACAATACAACGATTGAAATGTGTAGAAAAAGTTCCTGAGACTGAAGTAATGACAGTTTCCTGCCCCGTTTGTCTCTACGGAATCTGGAAGTACAATCATACATGATTATGTATATTATACATGATTATGTATATTATGTTTGGACAAAATCATTAAATTCCCAAAAGAAAAATTTCAAATATAACACTTTAATTATATGGAATTTACTCGTACCTTTTTATTTTATTTATTAAATATCTATATATGTTTTTTTTTGCAAAAAACTTACACAAATGAACGGACCGCTTGAAATTTTAATACAGAACTGATAGAAAAGTATACAAAAAAAGTTAAGAACAAAAGTTTTTTTTTAAAAACAAACAGCCATGTCTGTTTTATAACCATAGTTTCATTAAAAATAAACTGATTTAAGATAGTATGGTTCTTGTTATATTTTGCTTTTGTAGAATCATACTAATGTTGCATTTTTAAATAAACCATGATTGTAGTCAACACTTTTTTAACAATGTACATTGTTAAATGCAACCATGTTGCAATTTCTATAATGTGATGATTGAATGTAAACATGAGTTTATTTCTCGTAAACTAATTAAGATTCACAATTATTTAAAACAATAATAGCTTATTTACCAGAACCATAAACTATATTGGGAAACATGATATTGCTGTCGTAACCATGCCACAATCATATCTTTTCTTTGCGTGTAGAGGTTCAAATTACTATCTTTATTTACTTGGTATCATTGAGGTAGGTGAAATTTTTGTTTTTGAATTATAATTTTTATATTTAGTGTGGGTCATGGCGCCGCGCCCGATGAAGATGAGGGGGGTCTGACATAGCCACCGAACATGGCCGGTCAAAGGTGGCCTCCATAGGCTGATGGCATAATGCCGAAAGTGGCAGGCCGAAGAATAATATTTTTCTTTAATTTTTTTCGCCAGAAAAAAAACACCATTAATTTCTGTTTATTTTTCTTACAAAATAAATTTTTACTGTTCATCTAGATTTTATTAAAAGGGAAAACAAAATAAAATAAATTGTTTACTGATATTTCCCTGTGTACACATACCGGCATTAGTATTTGCAAGTTGGTGCGTTGTTTTTAGGGTCAGAAGAGTATAAATGCCAGGGGAAATTACAAATAAAACTAAGAAAATGAAGGAGAGCACAAGCATATGCTGGAAATTATGTAAACACAAATTCCTTACACACATTTTTAAAATTAATGCGTTTATTTTTATACACCTGTTTGTCTGTTTTTGTTGGTACAGTGAACCAAATAATTACAGGACATATAAGCGACAAATTTATTAGATTTTTATGAAACTTTATATTTCATTCGCAAACTTATAAACTGCAACTTTGACTCACACACGAATACCTTATACATACACAGATGTATCCTTTTTTCGCTTTAACGAATTTTTTCTTTTTTTTTAAATTTTTTTTTAGTTTTGGCAATTTTTTTTTTCTAATTTGGTCTTTTTTCGTTATAGCTCTTTTTTTATTTAGACTTTTTTCGTTTTGAATATCTTTATTTATTTATGGACTTTTAAGTTCTTGGGTTTTTTTTTGTTTTGGCGATTTTTTTTCGTTTTGATAATATTTTTCGTTTTGGAGCTATTTGCGTTTCAGCGCTTTTTTTCATTTTGGTAATTTTATGCTATTTGACTATTTTTTAAATTTTGGGGTTTTTATAGTTTTTGCGTCTCATTTGTCTTGGCATTTTTTTGTGTTGACGATTTACTTTTTGGCTTGTTTGCTGGATTACTTGAAATGTTACCCTTTAATTACACTGCCTTACAAATTTTTATTTTTGGAAGGCATAAAGTCTCCAATGCATTTTTTGGGGTAATTAGGATGTGCTAAGTACGATAAAATAGAAAAAATTTAGTTTCTGCAATTGTCCAGGTAACGGTATATTTGTGTTTTTTTCAAGTATACTTTCCTTCAAAGCTCCATCTAGAGTCAAAGGCCAGTATGATTAAAGTGGTAAATATGTTTGAAAGGCCGCGTCGAATACTAGATAGCTGGCTTTGATAGGATAAATAAATTCAGTAAAGTGCGACTTTGACTCGCACACGAAGGGTTCCGTACGAATACCATATACATATGTACGTATATACCTTTTTTCGTTTTGGCGATTTTTTTGGTGCATATGAAATAAATCCCCAATTTTGAAAATGAGATAAGCCCTCAACGAAATGAAATAGCTTCCCAAACAGAAATTAAATAATCCACTAATTTTTGGAAACTTATTTCATATGAAATAAAAACTCAGTGTTTAAAATGAAATAAGTCCCCAATATAATACAATTAAATTTATGCGCCACGAAATAAGGCCCAAGGCTTAAGAAATTTCTCCTCTGGGTATGTCGAATAGCGGCTCCACGGATTGGAGATTGTCTGAATAGCCGGCCTTTGGCCGCGCTTAAGGATTTCCTCCTCTCCGTATATTGAACAACAGCTTCGCAGAATAAATATTTCCTTCCTAGACAGAGTTTGCCTTAAGACGACTAGCTACACAGAAAAAATTATCATAGGTTTTTATTTTAACACACATGTGTTTGAATTTGTTTTTAATTTTTTTTATTTTATTTCTTTGATTTTGCTAGAAAAAAAATTTGGATTTTTTTCTTATTAAATATTTACGAATTTTAGTGTTTAATTTTACGAATTTTGTGATAGGTCCCATTTCCGTAAAATAAATATTTGAAATTATGAATTTAGTAATAGAATACGAATTATAGTTTTTTTCTGTGTATGTCATGCGCGCTTTTGCCTTAAGGTTAGCTATGCAAAAACCTCCACTCAGCGACGCCGCTTTTCGACATACATATCGGAGCAAGTCCCTAAGCCCGGCCAAAGGCCGGCTGCATAAAAATACTTTATTCAGCGAAGCCGCTATTCGACATACACAGAGCAGAAAATCCTTAAGCCAGACCAAAGGCCGGCTAGCCAGAAAATCTTTATTAATCAACCCGGGCGATTTTTAAAATAATTTCAAATGAAATAAGTCCCTGAAAATTGTTTATGGATTTATTTTATTACAGACTTTTAAGAAGTTATTTCATATGAAATAAGTCCCCAAAATCAAAATGAAATAAATTCCCAAGAAATAGAAATAAGTCCCCAAGAAACTATGTTGTTGCTTTCAGTATATTTTTTTGGGGGCTTATTTCGTGGGGACTTATTTCATGGCGCCATTTTTTTTTGGGATTTTAATTTTTGAGTGATTTTTTTCGTTTTGGAAAACTTTTCGTTCGTTGCGATTTTTGCTAGTTTTGGCAATTTTTTCGTTTTTATATTTTTTTATTTTTTTGGTTTGTGACTATATTTTTAGTTTTGACGATTTTTTTGCTTTGGCAATATTTTTCGTTTAGGCAGTTTCTTCATTTGTGGCGATTTGTTTTTTTTTTGGAGATGTTTTGAATGTTTTGGCGATTTTTTCAGTTTGGCGATTTTTTCAGTTTTTATCGATTTTTGTTAGTTTCAACAACTTTTTTCGTTTTAGTGATTGTTTGGGTTTTTGGCAATTTTTTTGATTTTTAACGATGTTTTCAGTTTTATGTTTTTTTTTGTTTGGCGCTTTTTTCGTTTTGGCGATTATTTTAGTTTTTGAAAATTTTTCTTGAATTTTTTTTTGTTTTTGGCGACTTTTTTATTTTTTTTCGATGTTTTTCGTTTTTATGCGATATTTTTTGTTTTTGTCGTTTTTTTAAGTTTTACATTTTTTTTGTTTTGACGTTTTTTTCGGGTGGTCGATATATTTTCGATTTTAGCGATTTTTTAGTCGTGTCGCGTTTTTTTTGTTTTAGCGTTTTTAGGTTTGGCACTTTTTTTGTTTTGGTGATTTTTTTCGGTTTTTGGCAATTTTTTAATTTTTGGCGTTTTTTTCGTTTTGGTGTTTTTTCGGTTTTTGGCGATTTTTTTTCGTTTTCTGACGATATTTTTAAATATAGCGATTTTATTAGTTTCGGCGCTTTTTGTTCGTTTTGTTCGTTTTTTCGGTTTGTTGCGTTTCTTTTTAGTTTTGGCGATATTTTTAGTTTTGGTGATTTTCTGCTTGTTAGCGATTTTTTTTACTTTTGGTGATTTTTTGCTTTGAGCGCTTTTTTCATTTTGCCGATTTTTTGTTTTGAAATTTTTTAAAATTAAAAATTTTTTAGTGTATCGTTTTTTAAAATTTCAAGAGTTTGCCTCTTACGGTTTCCAAGATACAGCAAATCGTCTAAATTACATATTCGAAATTACATGAACTAATAGAATACCCTTTATTTTTTATTGTTTAAAATATCAGTTAACTTTGAAAATTTAATGTCTCTATATATAAGTGTCTGTATATTACATTAGTATTTCAACATGTTTCGTTACTCGCTTTAGAACACCCTTTAATTTTTAGCTGCCATATATTTGTTGTTGTAGCGGCCAAAGCTTTACATATTTTGTGAAAATGTCAGGTCAGCTATGATGATAAAACGAAAACAGTAATACGAGTACTATGCCCGATGAGAAGCTTAAATGAATTTAAGCGGCAGCTCTGGACAAAATTGTGGAGTCTATAAAACCTCAATTTGCAGGCCGAACAGGTTGGTTGGTTTTCACCTGTAAAGGGTAGCAATTGGCTATGGAGTAATGTGACCCTAAAAGTTATATCGGAAGAAAAGGCTCCACATTCTGAAGTGTATATTGGACATTTTATCGAAACGTCTGAAATTCCAACAACAAGAATACTGCCACTAATAGAAGGACAAAATGAAGAGCTCTCAGTGAAGTATTGGAAGTTCAAAAATAGGGTCAGTGAAGGAAATGTAGCTGAACTTACGTTCGCAATCAACCTCAGTGCTAAGAACAAGCGATACATCATAAGCTTTGGATATGGAACAGTTCAAATCAAAAATTCCTTAAGAGTTTTAATAAATTTCTGGAATTGTTGCTTAACAGTGTTCAACTAAAATGCCCCATTAATAACAAAAGGAGTTGGAATTTTTTTTCATTCATGAAATAAAACATTTAAATCTTCGTATTAACTTTCCTTTTAAGCTTCAGTGCACTCGTATTGGCTCAAGGCAAAAGCACTGGTACGTATGATAGATATTTATTAATTCGTATTCATTATTCATACGTCATGTAAGGCTGGAGGCCGAAATGTTAATTTATTTTTTTGATAATAAAGGCGCACATTTATTTCGTTTGATAAACTGATTAACTAAAATTTTAGTTAATTGTTTGAATATTATAAATATTATAACAACTACTAGCAAAGTTATTAATTTTACTAATTTCTAAAAACACAATTTTAGCCATTCTTTCCAAAGTTTTTGTTTAGCGGAGCGTATTAATAATGCTTAAAACACTTTACACCCAAAATAAAATATTGGTAAATCTAACAAATTTCTTAGGTTAGAATTACACTAACTCATAAAATCAACAAATGGAATTGTAGTTTAGTGTGCTAAGCTACTAACCGGCAGGTAGCAGGTTCGATGCCTGCCAAGGCTTAAAGCTCGTTTCCGAAGTCAACGAAAATGAAATTCCATACATTAGCAGCGAAAAAAGCTCTGAAACGAAATTTTTTCCGTTGCTAATGTATGGAATTTCGTTTTCATCGAAGATTTCGTTGTCTGCGGAATAGCACCTTTAAGCAGCAAGTGTGTTTGTTTAAAAAAATTTATATATATTTTTCAATTTATTGGTGTTGAACTTACGTTTTCATGTTTATAAACCGGACACCTTTACCATCTCAGCTAAGTCATCTTGTTAAATAACGATAGCACAAAGTAATCATAGAAATGAAATAACTTACAGCTGTAAAAAGTTATTTACAATCAATGAAAATTGTTATTTCATAAAAATTGCAACAACAACAATTTACATTAATAGTAAGTTAACTATTTAAATTGGTTAGATTTACCGAACATTTTATTTTGAGTGTAAATATCAAATAATATTTTACCTTTTCTCTGCTAATCAAACTAACTTTAGTATAAGTTTTTTTTGCTAGGGAAAATCCTGAGGGGGTTTTTTCAGCTTTTGCTTTAGTTTAATATAAAAAAAAAATAAGAAACAGGGGAAGAATCCTGCAACAAGAATTTATTTTCTGTCATAGACCATAAACCTAAATAAAAATTAAACATGAAAATTATTCACCTGTAATAATATTTAAAACCACAACACAACTACTCTAATAAAGTTTTTACTTTTTTTGTTCAGGATTATTTTTAATGGCAACTTGTAGAGGCAGTCAACAACAAACAAGCCCAAAAAATAACAATTTATTATCCACGATTGGCTGCTTGATGGCATTGCAAGTTAAATTACCGAAAAGAGTGTTAATTTTATTATAATTGTTTCGCATTTTTTTCTTTTTCTCTCCCTTTTTGTTTTTTCCTTCTTTAATTTTATCATTTTCTTAAGCTACAAACATTTAGTTGGTTTTCAAACAACAACTGTCTGTGTCAGTTAATAGAAAAATCTGCAAATAAGCATGAGTGGGAAAGAAAATGTGAAACTTTTCAAACAAATTATAAAGTTATTTAGAGACAAATTTTTAATTAACTCCGAAAATAGTGTGAAAATAAAAGTTTAGCAGCGGAATGAGTTTGTGTCGTAAATAAAGGTATGACTTAAAATAGCTAAATGATGAATTAAATGCTTCAGAAATTTTCAAGTAAATAATTAAATAATAGAAATAACTTCTTTGCCCATCCCTTTTGCGTTATAAGAGTCAGTTACTTAAAATATGAATAAATTGGGATCACAATTGGTGTTCTTTAAATCACTTATTTTCAGTTTGTTGCCAATAAAATATATTTACGAACTAAAAAAACCTCACAATGGTTCCAATTTGAAAATAATTCTTGCAAAAAAAAACCGACTACCAAATAGGCGTGGCACTGCCCATAATTGTTAACATAATGTTGTACTTTCACGAGAACTAATTGTGTACAAACGTTCATAAAAACCGGTTAGATAGAAGTAGTATAAATGAATATTTACTTTCCATGGGCGTGGCAATGCCCACTTTTTAAACCATAATATTGTATTGTAACAATAACTAAATGTGTATGCAAAGTTTCATAAGAATCTACTTAATAAAAATTGTTGAAAAGGGATATTTACTTTGCATGGGCGTGGCACTGACCACTTTTTTTAATCAGGATGTAGTATTCAAAGAGAAGCTTAATGTGTAAACAAAGTTTTATAGGAATCGGTTGACTAGAAGTAGATGAAAAAGCATGTGTATTTACTTTGTATGTGCATGACCCCGCCCACTTTTTAGCGGGACATATCTGGAAGTACATCCTATTAAAGAAAGAAAAAAAAACTCGAAATCAGTTTATAAATGGCGGAGTTTTGAGGAAACATCCATAAACAAATATATACATGACGAATTGATAACCTTTCTCCTTTCTTTGAAATCGGTTAAAAAGGGTAGTAAATCTGTATTTTTGAAGCTTGCGATCCGATTACAAAACGATATGGGTAGAAAACATAGAAAAGGACTTCAGCCTTAGGAATCTTGATAACTGGATCACGGTCTTAAAATACACGTTGAGCTACAGGATGTTAAATTTGGCTACCTCGGCCATGAACAATTTTGTCGGTCTCATAACTTTGGCAAATATTATCCGATTTTAATCAACTTAAACTTGATGTAAAGTTTATAAATAGATAAAGAAAATACAGTTTTTTTTAATTAAGATATCTTTAATATTTTAAAAGATGTTTGGATTTTAATTGAAAAATTTTGGTTTTGGGCCCCGATTTCGTTTGCTATTTCGTAAAAAAAAAATATGTGAAGAAAACGCTGATTTCCAATATTTTAAAGTGAAATTCTAATACGTATGAGCAATATGATGGCACCATCCTATTACTCATACGTATGACAATGTTGCCGTAAATATTGGAAATCCCCATTTTCTTCACATATTTTTTTTTTTTTGAACTAGAAATTCATTAAAAAATATTCGTTAAATACATCGTTGAAATTTGTTAAACATAAGAGAATTGTTATGTTTTTATTGTAAATAGTAAAGACATAAAAATTAAAAAAATTAAGTTTAGTAAAGTTTTCATGCTCTTAAATAAAATGCTGCTGAAAGTTTTACTATTTTTAGACAAACTCCTCTCCTGGCCACAATGAAAAGTTAGATTAATTGTATTAAATAGATTTTATGTAATTTGAATAGAAATTTGAAAAACGATGAGCGTTTTTATTTTCTTAAGCGATTAATATAGAATTTCGTAGAAAAATTCACCATTTTCGTTTAATGCTGGATGTACCGTGCATGCTTTAACCGATTTAGAATTTCAACTGAAGTTGGAATGGTTTTCCGTCATCCCACATTAAATTTTGTCGATAAACAGACCAGTTTAGGCTATGTGCCAACTTCAGTGTTCTATTGAATATTAAATCCAATTCCAACAAACCGCTTCGGAAGAAAAACACAACATTTAATTGAAGCCATTTGTGAATTCTATTCTTTCGAAATATTGAAAATAAAATATTTAATTTTGAAAATGGTTTGAGATAAATGTCGAACATTAGGTCTATTTACATTCATTCGTTCTCTATCAGTTCCGTATCAGTGTGCCATGTCCGTTCACTAGCAGTGAAAATCGGATGCTGGCTTACACTCATCCGTTTTACGTTGTTCGGTGAATTTTTACTAGCTATTTTGTTTATCATATGAACAAAATAATTTTAAAACTTATGCAATTTTTTTTTTGAGATTGTCTCAGAAATTAATTATAATTGGTAATTAATTATAATTGTTATTTTTTGCAGGTTCTTAACTGTTCTCTATGAGTTGCCATTAGCACCAACGAAATGCAGGCATATATAATAGCTAAAACCTACAACAAATAATTTTTTTTAAATAACTATTTATATATCATCATATAAAAAAGGGCTATCTACATTTAAAAAAAATTCAGGGGAGATAAAAAATTTAGCAGAAATAAACTGGAATGTTCTCATTGCGTTTTGTATGCTACCAGTCAACCCATTTCATTTGACACTACAATTTGAAAATTGTACTGTCAAATGAAATGGTTAACAGGAAGGCGGTAAAGCTAAATGTTAATTTTTATGGGCGTAGCGCAGCCCACTTTTCTAATCACAAAATTGTATTGTCGTTAAAAGTAAAGGCACCTGCCAAATTTCAGATCATTTTGTTAATAGGAAGGAATTAAAGTAAATGTTACTTCTAATGGGCGTGGCGCAGCCCAGTTTTCTAATCGCAGAATTGTATTGTTATTAAAATTAAAATCACTTACTAAATTCTAGATCAATCGGTTAACAGGAAGGGGGTTAAACTAAATATAAATTTTTATGGGCGTGGCACAGCCCAATTTTCTAATCACAAAATTGTATAATCACCAAAAGTAAAGGCACCTATTAAATTTCAGACCAATCGGCTAACAGAAAGGCGGTAAAACTAAATATTACTTTTTATAGGCGTGGCGCAGCCCACTTTTCCAATAAAAAAATTGTATTGTTATCAAAAGTAAAGGCACCTACCAAATTTGAGACCTTTCGGTTAACAGGAAGAAGGTAATAATAGATATTTCTTTCTATGGGCGTGGCACAGCCCACTTTTCTAATTACAAAATTGTATTGTTATTAAAAGTAAAGGCAGCTATTAAATTTCAAATCAGTCGGTTAGCAGTAAGTGGGCAAAATTAAATGTTACTTTTTATGGTCGTAGCGCATCCCACTTTTCTAAACACAAAATTGTATTGTCATCAAAAGTAAAGGCACCTACCAAATTTCAGATCATTCGGTTACCATGAAAGGTTGTAAAACTAAATATAGCTTTTAGTGGGCGTGGCGTGGCGCAGCCTACTTTTCTAATCGTAGAATTATAAATTAAAAGTGAAATCACTTACTAAATTCCAAATCAATCGGTTAACAGGAAGGGGGTATAACTAAATATTACCTTTTATGGGCGAGGCGCAGCCCACTTTTGTAATAGCAGAATTGCATTGTTATTAAAAGTAAGGGCACTCACTCAATTTTAGATCAATCGGTTAACAGGAAGGGAGTAAATTTGCAATAAAATACCGTCAGTACATCAGTGAAAAGTAAAAATATCGTTGCCGACTTATTGAAAAAAACTCGGAACGGACAATGAACGGACACTGAAGCTGCACTGACGGCAAAAAGTGATAGGTGGAAACAGCTTCTTTTTATAACCAAGGCAACGATATTTTATTTTTAACTGATACCGAACGGAACTGATGCGGCACTGATACGGAACGGATGAGTGTAAATAGACCTTCAAGCCTGTATTTTCGTCAAAATTTAGCAATCTTTCTAAATTTAATTTTTAATAAAGGAATTCAATGAAATAGTAAATATTTTGTCTAGAAACGGACGTACAAACAAAATTTGTAAATATAGACACAAATTTCTCAACAATTACATTAAAAAAAAGTGTTTTTTTTCACTGAACAAATTGCTTGAATCTATAAAACAATTAGTCTAAAAATATTTACAATTTATTAACAAAACAATTTACCAAATCAAACAAAAAGATTTACTGGATTTTCTGAAAAATATCAAACAATATTTTTGTATGAATATATAAACCAATTAATTTAAAAATACTAACAAATATTAAACAAAATAGTTTACTTTAACAAAAATATTTACTGGATTTTTTGTAATATATCAAAAAAAAATTTTTGTTTTGGTCATCATCATCCATAAAGCATTTATAAAATGTCACTTTGTTAATTCCGTTCAAGTCTGAATGTTTATCTAAATACTCTCGAAAAATGAATGAGAATTAAGGCAACAACATTAACGAATTGATTCACTGAAAAATCTTCAGTAAACAAACTTGGTACAATCGCATTCCATTTGCTATCATTGTTGTTGTTATTTGTGTGTATGTCGTCATCGGGATTGTTTTTTTACGACACAGAAACCGTGGGTTTCTTGTTGTTTTTGCTGTTTCCGTCCTAAATAAAAGTCGAACAAAAAAATTCATTGATTCAGTAAAGAATATGTATTGAAAATGAAATTTATTTTGAGACAAACTTTTGTTTGAAATTTTTTTTGTGTTTTTTCTGTGATACATTTAAATACAAAAATCGTTCACGTTTTTTTTTATTTGACTTAAGAATTTTATACTCTTTTTAAGAAATATGAGGACTATTCTTCTTGCTTGATGTACATTTTAGTGTTATGTATACATAAATTTGTAAGTACCACTCGTAGTCCAAAGTAAGTAGAAAATACTTGAATTTACTACGGCGCCTTTCTTTCTGTGTAGCAACTTCTGAGATCAACGTTCTTCTGTTCTGCAGCTCAATTTTAATAAAATAGTTAATTATATATTTTGGAATATTGATAATGTCTAGTTCTTTTTGAATATAAAGTTACGGGCCTTAGTCTACATAAATACTTTCTATTAAAATATAAATTAGTTCAAAATAGTCACATTAAAAGAAAAATAATAAATTGTACTAAGCTGTATTTATTTTTGCTCTCAACTGTACTTCCATATACCATTATTACCTTTGAATAAATTTATCTGATAGGCTTTTAATAAATAAAAAATAAATCTATTGCACATGTGTTTTCCTTTTAGTTATTCGTAATCGTTAATCATTAGCAATTCTATTTGGAATTAATTAGGAATTTATGACATTGAGGAAAATTCTCCTAATCTGAAATTGATAATTAATTGCAAATTTAACACATATGTCTACATACAAAAATGACTATAATACCACACAAAAATATATAAAAAGGAGTTTCTAGACGTCAGATGGATGAGTGAGTCTGAGAGATAAGCATTATCTCTGAGACTCAGCAAAATGCGAAGATATTTTTTTCTATGAGTGCTTATGCAAAGTTTCGTCTTGATCAGACTTATTTGAATTGGTGAAATTGAAGCTTAAAAATAATCAAATATTTATGCCAACAAATTTGTTGCATCATATCAACTATATACAATTTAAGCATTAAATTGAGGACTTTTGTGGTCTGCCGCACTTATTCTAAATTACTCATATTACATTTCTATCTTTAAAATAATTTGTTTCAAGTTTTAAGATGTAAATAAACATATCTCGGCATTTTCTTAATATAATTAAGAAAATATTTGTATCCTTAGACCTTAAATAGTTTTCATTTTTATTTTAAGAATTTCACACAATTTCTTAATTCCATACTTTTATTTTATAAAACAACTCATTTCGCTAGAATTTCCATAAAATTGAAATTAAATGTTGAATAGTTGGAGAAAACAAAACTTTATTTAGAAGTTTATGCATATTTAATTTTTAATTAAGATCCCTTAAAAATTTATTTACAAAACTCATATTAATGGAAACAAAATATATAATAACAAAATTCACATTAATATTTTCTACACAAATTACAATAAGACACTTTGATGTTGAAAATATTGTTAGACAAAAGTCTAACAAAAAAAATTTAATTTCATTTATATATAGTTTCTATTGTTACTAATGATTTAAAAATTTTAATTTAAAAAGTTTTAGTTTGTTAGAAAATGTCTTTCTCTTGAAATCTTATCCAAAAGTTTTTTGCTTTCGTAAATTGTTTGTTAAGTTATAATATTTTTTAAATACAATTTTTATTGGTGTGTTATAGTGTAAGTCCGTATAATTGTTTTTAGGTGATGTATATGGTATTTTTGTAACAAAGTTTTTAATTTAATTTCTTTGCAATTTAACACTCGAAAAAAAAACAATAGTAGTCGGGTACTCATAGAATTGTATTGAGAGCATGTCGGTTTGGAGTAATTGTTCCTTATATGTGCTGTGGTAAAAAGAAGTAAATATGTTTTTAATTATATGTTTGCTTAAAGGGTGTCATCATATAAGCCAAAAATTTCATGTTTCCACTTTCAACGAATAAAATTAATATATTACATAAATGTTTATGCTGATTTTTTTCTATCTGTGCAGGTATTATTTTATTATTCTTCTCTTACGACGAAAGAATAATTTAGCTCTTTTCGAAATACCCTCTTTTAACAATATTAGGGCGACGCTTATGTAGCTCTTGGATGAGCCAAAATGGATTAAATTTCTTTTGATCCACTATAATTCAGTATTTTTTTATCCAATCAAAGCGAATGCGCCACTTTTCGACGCACAATTTAGTAAACTTTTAGACAAGATGGAAATTTTTTTTATTCGAACCAGCCTGTAAGTCAGAAAGGCCCTTTAAAGAGTAGTAAAAATAGGAAAGCACAAAGAAACATTTATCTGGACAATGACCGAAATTCAATTTTTTCCTTAATTTTTGTCGTGTTTAGCACATCCTAAGTATCATAAAAAAAATACATTAGAAAATTTTAACTTTCCAAAAATTAAAATATGCCAGCGATTGTTCTAAATGATTTTAAAGCAATTTTTAGAACTTTCTCATTTTTAGGGTTCCGTACACTAAAAGTGTAAAAGAACCCTATTGTTTTCGCTACGCTGTCCGTCTATCTCTTTGTCTGTCTGACTCTGTGTCTGTCTGCCTGCCTGTCTGTCTGTCTCTCTGTCTGTCACAGGCGGTTTTCTCGGGAACCGTAGGAGCTACGGACCTGAAATTTTCAGTTAAAAATTAAAGGGTGTTCTAAAGCGAGCCACGAAACATGTAAATTACTAATGTAATATACAAACGCTTATATACAGACACTTTAAATTTCCAAAGTTAGTGTTAATTAGTGTAGTCTGTAGACTAGACTACACCAATTAAGACTGATATTTTAAGCAATAAAAATTAAAGGGTGTTCTATCAGTTAATGTAATGTTGACTATGCAATATAGACAATTTGCTGTATCTTGGAAACCGTAAGAGATAAACTCACGAAATTAAAAAAAAAAAAAACGCTAAAAATAAAAAATTCCAAAATGAAAAAAGTGTCAACGAAAAATCGCAAAAATTAAAAAACCGCTTAAAGGAAAAAGCACCAAAATTAGAAAAATCGCTAAAACGAAAAAAATTAGCAAAACTAAAAAGATCGCAAAAAAACTGGAATAACCGCCAAAAACCGAAAAAAGTTGTCAAAATGTAAAAAAGCACTAAAACCTAAAAAAAATCGCTAAAACTAAATATATCATCAAAGTCGTAAAAAAATAAAAAAATCACCAAAACGAAAAAAAAGCAAAAACAAAAAAAAAACACTAAATAAAAAAAAAATCGCAAAAAACCGTAAAAATCGCCAAAACGAAAAAAAGTGTCAAAACAAAAAAAACCCTAAAACTAAAAAAAATCACCAAAAACCGAAAAAATCTCCAAAACCGAAAAAAGCGACAAAACTGAAAAATAACGTTAAAGCTTAAATAAATCGCTAAAGCTAAAAATATCGCCAAAAGCGAAAAAAGTTGAAGCAAAGAAAAAACACCAAAACCAAAATATCAATAAAACTTTGAAAATCGGTAAAAAAACGAAATATCGTAAAAAATGAAAAAAATCAGCAATATTAAAAAACAACGCCAAAACAAAAAAAATCGCCAAAACAAAAAAAAAAAAAATTTAAAAATAAAAAGAACTAAAATTAAACAAAAATGGTAAACGGAAAAATTGCCAAAATGAAAAAAAGGACAAAAACCAAAAGGTATATATGTGTATTCGTATTCATGGCTTTATAACTCCAAAAGCGTTGGTATTACGTCAAAAATTGTGAGAAATAGTTATGCAGAAAATTTTATCAGATTTAACTATTTCATACAGATATTTTTGCTAAAAGTTATAGTGTCACAGCTATGAGTAAAAAACTGAAAGATGTCAGCTCAAGGGGGCTGTCCTCCCTGTAGCTCACCTGACAAACACCGGGGGCCCTTTAGTTTCTTTAAATATATTTATGTATGTACCAAGGACCAACTGTGCCACTTTCCTTCGATTTATCTAGTTTGAGTGGGCTATAAGTTTTAAATTAAAAATTAAATCATTTATTTATAGCACCTTAAGGTTCATTCGTACTCGTAGTCAATTGTGCTGCACAAGTGACACTTAATACTACAACTAGAAGTTTATATGTAAGTATGTGTGAGGGCGTTTGTGTGATGTGATTTCTCAGCGGTAAAAGGAAGCAGTAAAGAGGCCTTCTATAAGGCCTTATTTAGCATACTCTAGTACTTCCACTCCCATTGCATATTCATATATTTCTTACACGCGCTGTCATTGCAGACCAAGGGGTTCCTCTACCCATTACACAGCAGGCCTGAATGAAGACATCCTTTCCTATTTGTAGGCCATAAGGGGCATGCCTGATAGAAGGCCAAGTCTGAGAAGCTTTGTTAAAAATCAAATGAAGGTAGATTTTGTTTTATCTACGTTTTCTTATAGCGGCTTCTATATTTTTGATTATCGCGATTTTTTATTTCGAACTCTTTCTTTTCATCCAAAGTAATTTTTATACCTATGAGGCTAAATTTCGTGTATTTGTTAAAAAGGAATTATACAAGATGTAGTAGCTGCAACATAAACGACATAATACAAACATGTTTGATGCCTCTTGTACGTAAATTTCAGTCTTATAAACAAATTATTTGCCAAAAAAGAATACGAGAATGTTTGTTATTTCTAAAGAACATTTTCTTATTAAACAAAACGAAAACTCTAAAAATAGAATACTTCTTTCAAAAGAAGGAAGAACGAATGTGTGTCGGATCTTTTAGAAGCAAGTCATTCTAGAAGGTTATTCTGAAAAGGCAGAAAATAATTGGTTTTGGATCTTATTTCAGGTCTTTGAAGGCCTTGAAAAAGGCAAGTTTCGCAAATGCCTCGTAAGTTTTACCGTTGAGTTTTTTTTCTACTTTTATTTTGTGTATGTAGTATAAATGTAATACAATTAAATTCTTTCGTTTATTCTCCAACCCATATGTAACACACATTTTTATTAAGTGTTTATGTACTTTCATTTGCCCAACAGTTATGAAGTTATGCAAATTAGTAAATTTATCCCCTGCTGGATAGAAATGTATGCCTGCAGGTTACTAAATTTGCTTCAATTTATTTATTTTCGAGCCGAATCAAAACAAAAAGTTACTCGATAATTTATGAAGACCGGTAAACTCAGCTTTTGTTGTACTGACACTGGAACTATAGGGTATGTCCCTCATATATGTTATTATACATCAATTCATTTATGTTTCCATTTTCTACAGCATGTATATTTATACAAATGAGCGCGTGTGTGTTGCAAGGAATCAGAAAATTTTTTTTAAATGTTGTACAACATTAATTAGCGCTAATTGGAAAATACAACAAATGGTTTGACTCCTTGTCTTGTTGTTCTAATATTTGTTTTTATTTCTGTTACACAATTGTCGTTCTTGCTGTTTAAAAAGCCAAGCTGTAAAATAAAGTGAGTTTTTTTTCAAAGAAATTTGTCATTCATAGATATATAAGCCCAATTCACAATCTTTTGCAAATGTAAACATGAATAATATTTACATTTGCATATATGAATAATATTTAATAATGTAAATATGAATAATTGCCCAATTCACAATCTTGTGCAAAAAAAGGTCTTGCATCATGTCCTTTGCAGAATGGTATAGCATATTGATACTTACCACTAACAATTGTTGAGTGGTGAGTATCAATATACCATACCAATTTGCAAATGCTACGATGCAAGGCCATAATTGCACAAGATTGTGAATTGAGCTAATATATGCATGTATATGTCTTTATAGAATTGCACCGTGAGCACGTTTCACAGTAGAGCAAATCTAAATAAATTAAGTAAAGTGCGACCTTGGCTCGCACACGAAGGGTTCCGTACGAATACACATATCGCACCCTAAATACAAAAGGGTCATAACTCAAAATACTTAAATTTTCAGGAGAGACAAAAAACTGTTTATGTAAAAATGATTGTAATATTTAAAGAAAATATTGTTCCATTATGAAAAAATTCAATATTGAAGAAGGTTCTGCTATACTTTTTTAAATTTTATATTATGTTTGCGAAAATAAAATAAAAATTTGATTTATCACTCTTTAACTGAAATTTTTTCGATTAACTAGTTATATTATCTCAGGTTGTGCCTCTTCAACTGATAATTGAACTCACTTTTTCCAACTAAAGAAGCACAATGCAAAATAATATACCACGAATTTATCACTTTTTACAGTAATAGAGGCAGAACTGAAAATAAAACTCTTTATGTGTAATAAAGTTGCTCTTGAGCACATTAACGCAACTCAAAATAATTCTCTTTAGTTCATCGTGCAGAAGCAACACACTAACATAAAAATAGACATAATTGTTTTTTTCCAGTTAAAGAAGATAGTTATGTGAAAGAAATTTTTGCAGTAGTTAGAGATGTGTACTCTGAATTAATTTATGGAAAAAAGTCAGTTTTGGAAAATTTTGAGTTGTGACCCTTTTGTATTTAGGGTGCGATATGTATATCCCTTTTTGTTTTTGCCCCTTTTCTAATTTTATCAGTTTTTTCGTTGTGCTTTCTTGTTTAATTTTTTTTATTTTTAAGTATTTTTCGTTGTTTTTGGGGTTTTTTTTGTTTATGGCGCTTTTTCAATTTTCGTGACTTCTTTTTTCTGGCGATTTTTCGTTTTTTGCAATTTTTTTGTTTAGTCTTCGCGGTTTTTTTGGTTATAGCATATTTTTAACGTTTTCACTTTCTGACGATATTTTTAGTTTTAGCGATTTATTTTAATTGTGGCTATTTTTTTCAGCTTTGGCGCTTTTTTCGTTTTTGGGCATTTTTTTTCGATTTTCTGTGGGTTTTTTAGTTTTAGCGTTTTTTTTTGTTTTGACACTTTTTTTCGTTTTGGCGTTTTTTTTTCATTTTTTGGCGATTTTTTCAGTTTTTGATGATATATTTAGTTTTAGCGATTTTGTAGTGCTTTTTTTCGTTTTTACGACTTTTTTCGGTTTTTGACGTTTTTTAAAGTTTTTTTGCCATCTTTTTAGTTTTGGTGATTTATTGCGTTTTAGCGATTTTTTTTAATTTTGGTGCTTTTTTCCTTTAAGCGCTTTTTTCATTTTGGCGTTTTTTTCGTTTTGAAATTTATTTTAATTTTGGATTTTTTTAGTTTTAGCGATTTTTTAAATTTCAAGATTTTACATCTTATGGTTTCCAAGATACAACATATTGTTTAAATTACATAGCCAAAATTACATTAACTGATAGAATACCCTTTAATTTTTATTGTTTTAAATATCGGTGTTAGTTGGTGTAGTCTATTCTACAGACTACATCAATTAGCAGTTACTTTGAAAATTTAAAGTGTATATATATAAGTGTCTGTATATTACATTAGTATTTCAACATGTTGCGTTGTGCGCTTTTGGAAACCCTTTAATTTTTAACTGTCATATATTTGTTGTTGTAGCGGCCAAAGTTTTACATGTTCTGTGAAAATTTCATGTCCGTAGCTC
This sequence comes from Panzeria rudis, assembly GCA_956483635.1. Lineage (NCBI taxonomy): Eukaryota > Metazoa > Arthropoda > Insecta > Diptera > Tachinidae > Panzeria > Panzeria rudis. Next base: position 140,803,646 of record OY101448.1, read on the forward strand.
TTACGGTTCCCAAGATACAGCAGATTGTTTAAATTACATAGTAAAGTTACATTAACTGATAGAACACCCTTTAATTTTTATTATTTTAAATATCAGTGTTAATTGGTGTAGTCTATTCTATAGAATACACCAATTAACATGAACTTTGAAAATTTAAAGTGTCTATACATAAGTGTCTGCATATTACATTAGTATTTCAACATTTTTCGTTGCTCGCTTTTGAACACCCTTTAACTTTTAGCTGTCATATATTTGCTGTTATAAGTTTTACATGTTCTGTGAAAATTTCTGGTCCGTAGCTCTTACGGTTCCCAAGATACAGCTGATTGTTTAAATTACATAGTAAAATTACATAAACTGATAGAACACCCTTTAATTTTTATTGTTTTAAATATCGGTGTTAATTGGTGTAGTCTATTCTACAGACTAAACCAATTAACACTAACTTTGAAAATTTAAAGTGTCTATATATAAGTGTCAGTATATTACATTATTTCAACATTTTTCGTTGCTTGCTTTAGAACACCCTTTAGCTTTTAGCTGCCATATATTTGTTGTAGCGGCAAAAGCTCTACATATCCTGTGTAAATTTCAGGTCCGTAGCTCTTACGGTTCCCGAGAAAATAGCCTGTGACAGACAGACAGGCGGACAGACGGTCAGACAGACGGAAAGCGTAGCAAAAACAATAGGGCTCTTTACACTTTTGGTGTAATGGAACCCTAAAAAGGAGTTTACGATTATTTTTTATATTGAAATGTGGATTTTTCGTTATGTAAATCGATAGAAGCAATCAATACAATCAACATTTACCGTATGACATTTTTTCGAAAAAATAATATTTAACGAAATATGATGACAAATGTGTTTTTATTTGTTATCGAAGGAAAACTAAGTTGTTCTGTTGCTCCAAGTCCGTCACTGATCTAGTCTTATCGGTTTAAAACTTCTATTCTTTGGCTGATGTTAGAGGGCGCGCTACAAGCGAAGTTAAGCCAGAAGCGATTATAGTTCTTGCTACACAAATGCTACACTATGTCAGAGTGGATGCTATATTGATGCTATGGATGCTTTTTGTTGCTTTTAGTATGTATGTATGTATATGCATTTCTTGTTAAAAAGAATATTTCTTTAAAACTCGTAAAAAAAAACAAACAAAACACAAACGAAGCGATAAAATGCTACAAACCATTACACAACCTGCTTTATGGCACGTACTCGCTTCTCGCTTCGCTTTCACTCTGACATCTTTTGATCGATCACTTAAGAAAACATATGGAGTGGCTTATAGCGAGGTGTAGTGTAATATTATAATAGCTTAAAAGTAGGTTTTTTTTTAAATTTTAACTGACACTGTTTTGAAATAACAGCTGCGTATGTTTTATAATTGACTATTTATTAATCATACGACCCAATACTAATCATAATGATCAACAACGTGTTGAAAATATGGAGGAGTTTTTTATCCTTTTTTTAAGAACCCATACAGCGAAGAGTAAGATGGTTAAAATATTCCACAAAAATGTTGCTCGTGTTGTTTGACATAAAAATGCTGAACATTTCGTATACCATAAATACAAGAGTCACAAGATTTTTTATGTTTTATAAAATTTTTCTTAAAATTCTCAAAAATCTAAGAAAAATAGTAGTTATGGAAAGCCCACAACCGGACTGGCCTTAAAAGTTGTTGGGTGGATAGAAGTTGAAAATTAGAAATTTTCAAAAAAATCAAAAGATATACATACTCATTTTCAAAAATACAATCTTAAATTTCAAACCCAAACATCAAAATAAAAAACAAAAAAAATTAATTTTAAATGAAATTTATTTGCTGGTGTTTAAGCAATTGTCTATATGCAGCATTTAAAATCAGATTATGACAATTTGTCAAATAATAAATTTCTTAAAAAAAATTTAAATTGAAAATTTATTTTCTATAATTTTCTGGAAAAAATTTCGAAAAAAAACTTAAAAGAAAATTTTCCCATTTGGACCATTATTAGGAAAGTTATGAGCAAAAAACTAAAAAAGTGATTTTTATTTAATATCTTTTAAATGAGTATTTAAAAAAATCTAAAAATTTACCAGGAAGGTTCTTTTGAGAGGTACTAAACAACATCACAAAATTAAGGAAATAAAATTTTTTTCAAATCATACGATTTGGTGTGGAAAGCCCCATATGTATGATTGTGAGCATGTGTAAGTAAATGTACACAAGTCCCTGCAAAGTACACACAATGTAAAATTAATGTTTTTGCTTTCTTTAAGGATGCATGTTATTTATTTGCATGTACATATTACACAATAACATTTATTGTCCTAGCATTTATCCTAATAAATGTTCTATTTTTATTTTATATTTCTGCTCATAAGAGTCACATTTGCTGCAACACACAAATAGCCAGCGTTGCCACAAGGCAAAATGTATTTCTAGAAATATATTTTTAAGAAGAAATATTACACTCTCTTTGATTTTTCAATGTTGTAGTCGTTTGTTTTAAAAAAAGTTACCACTAGAAAGATTCTGATGATGTTTTAGGAACTTTTGACAGTAAAAAGAATTTAAAAACAAACTTAATCTTTCCAACAGTCAAAAAGCACAAAAGTTGGTTCAATCGAACCAAAGCAGCAACTCTGCTCGTAGAACAGATATAAATTAATTTATCGGCCATATCACACATTCCAATCGAAATGGTTTTAGTTCCGTACATGCATTCCGATCCTTTTTGTTTTGCTGTCTTCAGATTACGTTTGTTTTGTATTTCGATTTTACACTTATAAAGTTTTTATATCTTAAGGCGTTTGTTTACTCTTGTTTTTACAAGAAAAGCTCATAATAAGCTTTTTATTAACATGAAAAGCTTATTTATTTGTTGATCCTAAAAGTATGCAAGTTTTTTTTAGTATATATTGCAAATGAAGTTAGTAGAAGAGCCTTTTGTCAATTCCACTTTGAAATTTAAAAGTGGTTTGATTACGAAGAAATTTTCGTTTTTCGTTTTCTGAAGAAGCAACTTACGGAATTGAAACCACTTCCGATCGAAATGGTATGCTGTGACATGGCTGTATGTATTTACAGCAATCGATGTTTAATTATATCTTCTGTTGTTTTTAATTACTTTATTCTAACGATCGTAGTTTTAGTTTTATTTCGAAGGGGAAGTAATTTTTTATGGCAGCCCAAATTAAAAATATATTTTGAAAACTTTTCATAAGCCCTTTTTATTGTCGAGCCAGTTAACAATATGCACTAAAACTTAATACTATTTAAATGAAATTTTCGTTTCTATAGATGGCAAATAATTTTTAATAATTACAATTGTTTTCGTTCTGTTAAAACAGACTAGAAAAAAGTTTTAATTAATTTTAATCTATAAATATTATTAATGGATTAGATTATTTGTTCACTTACTTACAACTAGTGTTGTCAATTATTCGGTTTTTATAATAGATCGAATAAAATTTCATAATATTTTTCTTGTTCGAACAGCCGCATAATATAAAATTTTTATTAGAATATTCGAACGAATAACGAATAAGAATTTTAATACCAATAGCCACTTTAAGTCCACGAATATTAATTAGGGAAGTAACTAGTCTTTGGGAGTCGGGAATTTCCGGGAAAAGTCTGCCTAATATGCAAAATTTTCCCGGGAAAACAGGAAATTTCTGAAAATTTCCTGGACTTTTTGACATACATAAATATTTATAAAATGGCGTAAGTGACAGCCAAATTTATTTTGATTCAAATAAGAAATTTTTATTATAATCCTGTTTTCCTTTAATATCAAAATTTTCATTGTTTTTTTTTAATATTGCAAAACTTAGTTTGACGATGAAATTGCTTAAGTTATCTTTTAAAGTTGCTACGTTTTTCATCGTCTGTTTAAGCACTAATACCCCGTTGATCGATGCCGGAAGAAACGCTTCTTTCTTACAATTACATTTAAAACAAAAACAAAGTCTAACATTTTGGTTTTGTTGCAAATTTAACTCTAAAAAAGAAAGAACTCCTTCGACATCGATAAACAGGCAGTAAAATGCCCATCAAATTTTTTTAAATAGAAAATAAAAATGTATTGTCTGTGTGTCAAATTATTTTCGCAATTTAAAATAATAAATCGATAAAAGGGACACCTGTAGAAGACCTGCGCGGTAGTGCTATACACTCATAGAAAGCACTTGGGCAATGCAATAATAGAATAGAGTCGGTTGGTCCAATTGTTTCTCCGGGAAGGAGATATAGGGGGTGGATGGAATTTTTGGAAAACGAGAAATTTACTCGTAAGTTTGTGAGTATCGTGAGCGCAGGTGATGAAAATTCACTCACGCACTTATGTCCATGAAGAATGAAGATACTTTTATAAAATAGCAAACATTGAGAGAACTGCTAAACAAAAAATTTACAATATAATTTTGTTAAGTGAATGATTTGTAGAGATTTTATACTTTATGAGAAACTCTATTTCTAAGCTACTGTTCAGGAAAGTCACAACTTGTGGTCTATCAAATCTAAAATATAGCCCAATTTTAGAGCATTTTTAGAAAAATGATAAAAAATATTAGCACACACATTTTTTTTTATCAGAATCTCACTTTTATATGCTTATATAACCGAAATTAAAGACTCCATCCTTAAAGTACAGAGTTTTATACATTAAATAAGCTTTTTTTCTGTTAAATTAAACTCTGGACTTGTTATAAAAACTGTAATAATTATCTGTGGGCTGTGTAAATAATGAATTTGGCTGAAACTACATAACCGCTATAAAATTTTATCAGGTTTTAGCCAATAAGATTATGATAAAAATTTAATATTAAAGTTTCAGTGTGAAGGTTAGGTTAAATTAGGAGGGCAGTAACGACTAAAGAAGTGACTCACTTGGGTCCGTTGATTCGGTCCCTTTGTGATACCTTAGAGCAGACAGAGCATAGAAATTACGATTGTCCTGCCGCCGTGTCAAACCATCCCGATTGACCTAAGTACGAGGATATCCTGACTAATCCTACATTAGCCAGACTGTCTAAGTCTGCAAATATGCTAGCGCCCAAGATTCTCGTCCTTAAGCTGGCTAGAGCCGAACACTGACATAGAAGATGGAGAACTGTCTCCTCCTCCTCATCATTACAACTTCTGCAGTAGTCGTTATGATTTCGACCCATCCTTCTGGCATGGGTCCCAATATTCCAGTGCCCTGTGAGCACTGTTACTAATAGTTTCGTTCGACCTTTACCGAGCCTGAGCAGATCCCGTGTCCTGCTGAGGTCGTAGTCGGGCCACGTGGACCTAGCCACGCGCCAGGTGTCTTCGCGTTCCCACCTATATTATGCCAGCCTGTATGATTCAACCTGTATCAGCAGTTTACAGTGTGATAGAGGGATGCCAACGAAGTATCATATCATCGAGTTGCTCAATGTCACGCCCTGTCTGGGAATTCCGTCCGCAATATTGTTTCTGGAACAATCTGAGTGTCCCGGAACCCAACCCAGTGTTACTCTCGAATGTCGCGCTATCTCGTTTAGAAGTGGTGTATACACCACTTATAGCGGCGATGGCCGCTTTGCTGTCGGTAAATATATAGATATCTTCCGATATCCTATAGTACCTAAGCCATCTTGCTGCCCTAGTGATAACGGAGATTTCTGCTTGTAAGACCCTACAGCCATCCTGAAGCCTAAATGGAATCCTTACGTTGAAATTTTCCACATAGAAACCTCCGCCAGTTCTGTTGCCCCTTTTAGAGCCATCCCTAAAGACTTTGATCGCTCCGTCAGGGTTGAGGAATGAGAAGTACTGTTCCCTGCTGGTAACAAGTGAGAGGAATACCCCTCCAAAGTACGACTTCCGTGTGCAATAATCAATATTGTTATGGATTCCTTGATGCTGTCGCAGAATTCTGGAGTGCCCATAATCAGTTCGTGACCATGGGCATGTAGCGTTCAGCCTGATCGCCGAGAATAATGTTAACTGCTTGGCCATAACCTCCACCGGAAGCCAATTCATCATCTTGAAGAGTGCTTTCGTTAAAGGAGGCCTGAGTGCACCTGTTATCAGGGTCGCTGCCAGCCGAAATATTTTATTAAGTGTTTTGCGATGATAGTCTTTCTCTACCGCTTTCCTCCAAACTAATACACCATTAAATAAAATGGGCTTGACTACCGCTTCAAAGATCCAGTTGATCCCTTTGGGCTCTATTCACCAGCTGCGATCAATGGCTCTTTTACACGTATAGATAGCCACGAGGGCCTTATCCGCTCTATACTGGGTGTTTAGGTTCCAATCTAGGTTAGGTTAGGTTTGCTATCTAGGATTATACCCAAGTATTTTGCATTATCCAAAACCGTTAATGTGATCCCGTTGAGTCCAGGAGGCACAAAGTCTTCGACTTTGAACTTTCTAGTAAAAAGCACCAGTTCAGTCTTAGCTGGATTGACGCTTAGCCCACAATTGACACTCCATTCACTAACGAGTGCCAGTGCGGACTCTATACACTGAGAGATTGTACTCAGGTGCTTGCCAGAGATGGCTACCGCCACGTCGTTAGCGTATGCGACAGTCTTAACCATCTTATGCTCCAGGCTTAGCAGCAGTCAGATTCAGTGTGAATCGGTTTAAAAAATTTTGAGAGTTTAGAAAAAATAGATATTAGTGATCGGCCAGGAGGATCATGACCCCCCCCCCTGGATCAGCGCTTGCATCACTGGTCCACAATTAGGCTGAGAACCACTTGCCGACACATTTAGATGAAGTGCAGACTGATAAGAGTGCAAGTCCATAATTACCAGTCTTTTGACAAAAATCAGTAAAGTCTAAAACAAAATCTGACAATGGCGCATGGCTCATTGATGGAGTGGTAGGTTGTGACAATAACACTTGACCCATGAAGGGAGTTGATAAGTGCCCAATGTTAGTAGTAGTCCGCTTCGATATTCCTTCTACACACTCTAAAACATTACTTCAAATTTACGATCATATATTGTCTAAAATTGTGTTGAAAATTTCTAATTGTCTAAAATTACATCGATTTTGTAGTTATTTTATTAAAGAAAAAACCTTTAAAATTAAACATATTTAGTCCAAGTGGAAAAATGTAACATAATGTATAATACGGCTGTGGCTGAATGGTAGATACGTCAGACTATCAGTCAAGAGGTCGCGGTTCAAGCCTGAACGCAGCCAATCGCTTTTTTTAGTAAAAACATTTTGTTGAAAAATAATGCATGTGTAATTTTAGGTCGATAATAATCTGTAAAGTGTTGCCTACTATTATCGACCTAGTTTTCAACAAAAGTGTTTTAGAGTGCATATACAAATCTATAGAAATTTAAATACCGACTGTTTTTGTACTTAGAGGACCATGACTCATTTACAAAATAAAGTATGTAGCCATCTTTGTTATATTTCTTGTTGCATAGTGTATGTAATCTTCGGTGTCTTTATGCACAAACAAGAAAAGAACTAAAATTTTCTGATAAATATTATTATTATGAAATGACTTAACATGTGCATTATACAGTAAATTTATACTTAAACGTCCATTATGACGATTTTGTTAATTTATTCATAACGTAATTCCTGTAATTACACTCTAAAACATTACTTCAAATTTACGATCATATATTTTCTAAATTTGTGTTGAAAATTTCTTCTTGTCTAAAATTACATCGATTTTGTAGTTATTTTATTAAAGAAAAAATCTTTCAAATTAAACATATTTAGTTCAAGTGGAAATAATGTAACATAAAGTATAATACGGCTATGGCTGAATGGTAGATACGTCATACTATCAGTCAGGAAGTCGCGGCTCAAATCTGCACGCAGCCAATCGCTTTTTTTATTTGTTCAAAAATATTTTGTTCAAAAATAATGCATGTGTAATTTTAGGTCGATAATAAGCTGTAAAGTGTTACCGACTATTATCGCTCTAATTTTCAACAAAAGTGTTTTAGAGTGTAGAATTTAATAATAATCGTTTGTTGGTATGATAGTATTTTCATGTACAAAGAAAGTAGCAAAACTATTGAATGTAGCCAAACATGAAGCTCATGCTATGAGAATTTTTCAACTTATCCAAGTAAAATAAATAATTTATTATATTTACATAAATTTACTTTGATAAACTTTAAGCACACTAATACCGACAAAGATTCACTATTGTATGTAAGTGTTAAGTAAAAGCTTAGAAAAATATGAGCAGAAAATAAGTTTGATGTGAAAACTTTAAGACCTGATAAATACGTGACTTAAATTATACCCAGTGGGTATATAATAAAATAAAAAGTCCTTATTTCGTAAGAGTAAAGGACATGTTAAGGTCTGATAAAAATATATATAAAAAATTTTCAAAGCTCTTTGAAGATTTTATTGAGATATCTAGTGCAGTAAGTGTTTGAAAATAAAACGTAATTAAATCCTTAATAATGTCTTGTGCTGCAAATGTATTTTAGTTGTTTCCCTCCCTGCTATGCGAAGAGATAAATAAGTTTATAAGTTTCATCAAAATGAAGTATGTTTAAAATAAAAGCTACACTCTAAAACATTACTTCAAATTTACGATCATATATTGTCTAAATTTGTGTTAAAAATTTCTCCTTGTCTAAAATTACATCGATTTTGTAGTCATTTTATTAAAAAATAATAATAATAATGTGAGTCCGATCACAGGGAAAAATTTTTTTTATGTTCAGAGTTATAATTTTTTTGGTGTTTTGTAAAATATTTTATTAATTTGTATTTGTTGCGGTCGACAAGCATTAATCAGCTGTTTACTGAAATGTAGCGCATGTAGTTATTTTACAGCAATGGCTTTCGAACTGTACAGCGCTAGCACAATTATATGTTAGTGAAAATTAGTAGCTCCTATTGCGCACTAGATGGTGTTTATATGCAGCTGTTAAGTATGAATGACAATCTCAAAGACGAAGAAGACTTTAAGTTTGACAAGTTTAGTTTTTTCTTTTCCTTATTTTGCTTTGTTTTAGTAAATTTCTTATTAAAAGTGCAAAAAACAGCTCACACCGCGTTATTACAATCTTACGCAAAATTTCCCCCTCCGGTTTTCGACAAACAAATTTTGGGACCAATCTTTGTCAAACCCTTTCCAACAAAAAAATAATTTTAAAAATCGGTTCACAAATGACAGAGCTATGCGTGTACAAACAAAAAAAAGTAAAGAAAATAAAAAAATAATAATATACCCGTACAAAATAGTTGGAATTACCGCAGTTAAACAGCAAAATAACCAACAGTCAAAGACAAACGCAGTCAATAAACCGTCAGCCAAATATCGCATCAAGTTCAGCAACAAATTCGGTAAAACCGAAAAACCAGTTTTTTAAAAAAAAACCCGGGTTCAAAATCCGAGACGAACCGGGTCTGAATCCCGAAAAACTGGACACAAAATCTCCTAAATCCCAGAAGTTCCCGGCAAAAATCAAAAACGGCAACGCCGAAATACTCACTCAATTCAAAAAACACGGCAACACAGCACCAACCAACAAACGTACGACCTTACTGCAGGAGTTTGACCTTGAGACTCCCTTTGCCAGTGTTAGTGTATTTCTATGCAGCTGTTAAGTTTCTCTGTACTTCTTGTTGTCCGTATGATTACACTAATACACTCATACACAGCTCACACCGCGTTATAGTAAGATTAATCTTACTCAAAATTTGTGATTTTATTGTGAAAAAGATTTTTACCCCCTAGCGTATAGATGTTTACACATCAAAAACTTTCAAATTAAACATATTTAGTCCAAGTGGAAACAATTTAATATAAAGTATAATACGGCTATGGCTGTATGGTAGATACGTCAGATTATCAGTCAGGAAGTTGCGGCTCAAACCTGAACGCTTTTTTTTAGTAAAAATATGTGTTGAAAAATAATGCGTGTGTAATTTTAGCTTGATAATAATCTGTAAAGTGTTGCCGACTATTATCGACCTAATTTTCAACAAAAGTGTTTTAGAGTGTAGCTCATGTAAGGCTCTTTATGTTTTTTATTATTAACTACTATATTATTAACTACTATTGAGGCTTTAACGAATATGCTATTTTGCCCAATCTGTTTTATTGAAATATCAACAATAATTCTTATCCTGCTAATTTGTGCTTTAAAGTAATTTTTATCTGTTACGACGACAAAAGAATATAAAAAGTTGATCAAAAGTAAATTTGTTTGAACTAGATTAAGTCAATTTAAAAAGAAGAGAATAAATTAAGATTTTACTGCACTAATTATATTCAATAGGTTTGTTGAAAAAAAACAATACTGCAAATAGTGTCAATGCTGCGCACAGTGGTTCCAATTGGAAAAAAGGGTAATAAATCTGTATCTATGAAACGAGTTTTAAGAATGTTCAAACTTAGGCCACCCTATTGAAAAACACGTTGAGATAGAGGGTGTCAAAGTTGACTACCTCGGGCATCAAAAACATTGTCAGCCTCATAACTTTTAAAAATAATATGCGATTTTGATAAGTTTCAACCTGGTGTAAAGTTTATTATAAACAGATAAAGAAAATACAGTTTATTCCTTTAAGATATCTTTAATATTTTCCAAGATATTTTCCTTTGACTTTTAAAATTTTCTGTTTTGGCCTCGACTTTGTTCTCCATTTCGCCAATATCTCCGGTAATAGCATAGGCAAAATGTTCAGAAAAATATTTTATGATTTTTACCGCAATTTTGGCTTACCGAACTCAAAATAATTAAAATTTCTTTGGATATAAACCCATACAGTTTGACTAAACTCATAACTTAATTGTTAAACTCTAAAGGCAGCTTGCAAAAGGATGTATATGTTCAAATAAAACTGAACAAACAAACATTCACAAACACTAGTACTTGTAACTATCAATGATAGTTCACACTAGAATAGAGAAATAATAAAAAGAAGCTTAACACAAGACAAAAGAATAAAGTGAATATCAATAACTATAAAATGAAATACAGCTGTAAGAGTGACATTATGAATTGTTTAAATGTAGATGATATTCAGCTCTTCACTGCAAACCACTGACTTTAGTCGAGTGGTCTAAGCGCTAAAGAGCTCTAATGAGATTAGAGGGAGCTATCGAAACGTCAGTTCAACCCTCCGTGCAATCAAAATTTTCTTTGTCCACATGCTTCACATTTATCTCTAAATAAAAATATAATTCAATTGAAAAATTTAATTAAAACCGAACTCAAGCCAAAATAATTAAAATTTCTTTGGATATAAGCCCATACAGTTCGACTTAACTTAATTGTTTTACTTAAGTTAAGATCACTGAATACACTTGTTTTGTTTGAATGAAAATATAATTACTAAACACATACCTTTTGTATAAAAGACGAAACAAATATTTAAACTAGGGATGTAACGATACGCCGTTTTGCCGATCCGATACCGATACCGATATTTAAAAATAAATATCGCCGATACCGATTCCGATACCGATACGAATATTGAAATTGAGTTCAAGTTTAGATTAACAAAACTCAAGCGCAATTTTTTTATTATACAAAATTACATTATAAGAGAGAATATTTAAAATTGATAAAACATTGGAAGTAATTTTTAAGGAGCTACATTTTCTTTGCTTCCAAAAATCTATATTAAAAATATGCAGATAATTAGTAGAAAAGCAAGAAAAATTGTTTAATTCCTTTATAATTTTAAAAAATACTCGCCATGCTTTTTAAAAAATCAATTTTTTTAAAGGACATTTATCAACTAATATTCTTCTAAATAACTTAATAGCTTAATTATTAAAAGACTTCTAAGTTTATATTTATTCACTTAAATTTACATGAAAATACAGATCTGAGTTTAAATTCGCATAAAAAAATTGTGAAAATGGGTAATTTTGTATCCTTTTTCCTTGAGGAAAAATCATTATAGAATACCGAAAAAGAAATGTGCCCTAGCATCGCTTCCACGGAATTGGTAATCGAAAAACAGAACTTCTTGCAATGGCAAGGATATGTAAAACTAATTAGAAATTATCCAAATTCGCAATACTTCCAGATCGCGAATTCTACATTTTCATGACTTCTTTGGAGTATCTTTTTTTTTTTTGCTGGAATAAGATTTATAAAACAACGACTTGAACTTGAATTCATGGTAAAATTAACAAAAAATAAATAATTTTTTACAAAATATCAGCATAAAATATTATTAATTTTTAAATTTGATATTAATATTATTGGTGTAGTATCTTATAGATAGTAGTATAAGTGAAACCGGTTATGGCCTTAAGGCTAGGTTTTTTCTATTTTGGATGAATAAATGAAATGAAAAAAAAATTAAATAAGATATAAAAAATTACGAAGTGAATTTAACTCATGGTAAAATCGAGCAAAAATAAATTATTTGTTAAAAAAAAACTCTGAAAAAATTTTTAAAAGTATCGTCGTATCGACAGTAAAATATCGCCGATACCGATGTATCGGAAAATCTGAAGTATCGCCGATATATCGGTATCGGTATCGGTATTCGTTACATCCCTAATTTAAACACACAAAATATATTTTATAATACTACAAAAAATTATATATTTTGTTACATCGGTTAATCGGTTAATCAACTGAAATTAACCGTTTTAATCGTTAATCGAAAATAGCCAATTTTAAATCAACCAATCAGTTAACCGAGTAGTAATTAGCCGATTAATCGATTAAAGGTTAACCGAATGAACACCCTAATCTGTAGCTATGTAAAATATATTATTTCGAGTGCATACAATTAAAACGCCTTTAGCTGATCTCAACATAAATTAGTCTCCTGGGCCGGATGGTATTCCAGTACTGGGTTTGAAAGAATATAGTCTGCACTTCCCAAAGTAATGAAAGGTATGGTAAATTTCCCTTTTGTGAGGTATTTGGAGTGCCACAGTTTATTCAGCGATCGCCAGTACGACTTTCGTAGAGAATGAGCTACGGGTGACTCTATATACAATTTCGATGAAAGTAAGTAAAGAAAAAATTAAGTAAAGTGCAACTTTGGCTCGCACACGAAGGGTTCTGTACGAATACACATATGTATATCCCTTTTTGTTTTTGCCCCGTTTGTCATTTTGGCAGTTTTTTCGTTGTGCTTTCTTGTTTAATTTTAGTTTTTTTATTTTTTTAAGTATTTTTCGTTCGTTTTTTGGGTTTTTTTATTTTGGCGCTTTTCGTGATTTTTTTAAAATTTTTTTGTGGCGATTTTTCGTTTTTGGAAATTTTTTTATGTTTTTTGCCGATTTGTTTACTTTTGGCGATTTTTTGGTTATGGCATTTATTTAACGTTTTCACTTTTTTCGTTTTTGGGGATTTTTTCGGTTTTTTGTGGTTTTTTAGTTTTAGCGATTTTTTTTTGTTTTGACACTTTTCGTTTTCGCGTTTTGGCGCTTTTTTTTTTGGTTTTTGCGTTTTTTTCGTTTATGTGATTTTTTAATTTTTTGGCGATTTTTTCATTTTTTGATGATATATTTAGTTTTGCGATTTTTCGTTTTGAAGACTTTTACGATTTTTGACGTTTTTTTAGTTTTTTTGGCGATCTTTTTAATTTTGGTGATATATTGCGTTTTAGCGATTTTTTTAATTTTGGCGTTTTTTTCCTTTAAGCGCTTTTTTCATTTTTGAGTTTTTTTCGTTTTGAAATTTTTTTAATTTTGGATTTTTTTTAGTTTTAGCGTGTTTTAAAATTTCAAGATTTTACATCTTACGGTTTCCAAGATACAGCATATTGTCTCAATTACATAATCAAAATTACAATAACTAATAGAATACCCTTTAATTTTTATTGTTTTAAATATCGGTGTTAATTGGTGTTGTCTATTCTACAGACTACACCAATTAGCACTTACTTTGAAAATTTAAAGTGTCTATATATAAGTGTCTGTATATTACATTAGTATTTCAACATGTTGCGTTGCTCGCTTAAGAACACCCTTTCATTTTTAACTGTAATATATTTGTTGTTGTAGCGGGCGAAGTTTTACGTATTCTGTGAAAATTTCACGACCGTATTTCTTACGGTTCCGAAGATAGTGCAGATTGTCTAAATTACATAGTAAAATTACATTGACTGATAGAACACCCTTTAATTTTTATTTTTTAAATATCGGTGTTAATTGGTGTAGCCTATTCTACAGACTACACCAATTAACACGAAATTTGAAAATTTAAAGTGTCTATATATAAGTGTCTTCATATTACTTTAGTATTTCAACATTTTTCGTTGCTCGCCTTAGAACACCCTTTAATTTTTAGCTGTCATATATTTATTGTTGTAGCGGTCAAAGTTTTACATATTCTGTGAAAATTTCAGGTCCGTAGCTCTTACGGTTCCCGAGAAAACATTACATTAGTATTTCGACATTTTTCGTTGCTCGCTTTAGAACACCCTTTAATTTTTAACTGTCATATATTTTTGTTGTAGCGGCAAAAGCTCTACATATCCTGTGAAAGTTTCAGGTCCGTAGCTCTTACGGTTCCCGAGAAAACAGCCTGTGACAGACAGACGGACAGACGGACGGACAGCGTAGTGAAAACAATAGGGTCCTTTACACTTTTGGTGTATCGGAACCCTAAAAATGGTTTTTATATTTTCGAAATCATTGCAAATGAAAAAAAAACTTTTTATACCTTCTCGCTACATGTGCCACAGTGCGTCGCAGGGTGGTTCAGAATAAATTTTCATTGGCCAAAACCTATATTTTTTCTTGACATGGACTCTTAAAATTTGTACACCATCAGAAAGGAAACATATCAAAACTAAGGTAGCCAAAAAATTTGGTAAAAATATTGTAAGTAGTGGGCGTGGCATGCTGTTAAAAACAAAGAATTTATGTTAATTAAAGCAAAACAAAAATTTTTTCATATTTGATCTGAAATAAATTATGATTCTTTGAAAACTACTATCGATAAAGGGCTGCGGTTTTTTTTTGTTATGTTGGGTAAGCTGTTGTTTTTAAGAAATGCTATATGCACACCCTGTACAATTTATAGTTAGGGTGTCATGTAATAAATTTTTAACCCCAATATTTTCGTAAAATTAGAAGTTTAGCAGTGTATAATTTTTGAAGATCAAAAGGGATAAAAAAACAGCAACCCTCCAAAGAAAGGTTAAAGTGTCTTCTTTAAGCCTATATACACTTTTAAGCCTGCCACGACCCGCCTGTAGAACACTTTTTTTATTTTAATGTAAATACTAAAAATTTTTTTACCAGTTTGGTCCTATAATTTTGTTTTGAAAATCAGAGGGGGAAATTTGCTCCCCCATGCATAACTCTGGCATTTGTGAATCGATTAAAAAAATTTTTTTTTCTTTGAAAGGGGTTGCCAGCAGTTTGGTCTCTTAATTTTTTTTTTAAATCGAATGGGGAAATTTGCTCTCTCATGCATAACTCTGTCATATTTCAACAGATTTTCAAATTTCTTTTTTGATGTGTAAACATCTATACACTAGGGGGTAAAAATCTTTTTCACAATACAATCACAAATTTTGAGTAAGATTGTAATAACGCGGTGTGAGCTGTGTATGAGTGTATTAGTGTAATCATACGGACAACAAGAAGTACAGAGAAACTTAACAGCTGCATAGAAATACACTAACACCATCTAGTGCGCAATAGTAGTAGTTCCATCATTCATGGATTAACGAGAATCCTTTTGTCCCTATCTACTCCCCCCGGGGGTACGGTTTATGCATCTTGGTGATTACTCACACCTTGGTGATGTGCTTCCTGGGAATAGGGTAATTTGGTTTTTGCTGACATTACCTTAGGCCAATTACCCATAAAACTTATGTGTTACTACCCAATCTCTTGCAGCCGAGTAACGGGCGTGCACATATTTATATAAGGAAGTAGGCTTGCCTACGCTAGTCAGGTAAGGAGGTAAACAGGCACCTAGGGTCTCTCTCAAGACCAAAGTCGATAGAAAGTTAACCTCTAGGGGTTTTCTTTCCAGGCTTGACCTGTAACATAAACTGGCACCACGTGAACCAGCGACCCTACAGCTGACTAGCCTTCCAGAGGGTTAAAGAGGTGATACTCGCCGTTAAGCGACATCTGCAGGAAGGATGATTCTGTGTCTGGTTGTTTGGTGAGGTTTCCTTCGGGACCTAATCACGTGGTGGCTGTGGAAGCTAACAAAATCGCTGGGAGAGGTTTGGTTAAAGTACTGATGCTCGACCAGTGCTAGTGCCTGGTAAAATTTATATGTAAGATTTCTATAGGTAAGATTTTTTGGAAGTGATTTTCAAGTTTCATTCGTAATTTTTGTGGCTATCGGTAGCTTGGACTGTCCTCTTTTAGAGGTGATAAACATTTTTCAAATCGGGTTGCGGATTCCTGTGATATTGTTCGATTGTATTTTGGGATCGATTTTGAGTTTTCGTGTCGATATAGACCTTCATTTTATATACACAGTGCGTGTGTGTATTTATAGTGCGTTTAATTTTTTGAGGCTCCGCTGGCAAAGTGATTCTCAAGGTCAAACTCCGGCTGTAAGGTCGTACGTTTGTTGGTTGGTGCTGTGTTGCCGTGTTTTTGAATTGAATGAATATTTCGGCGTTGCCGTTTTTGATTTTTGCCGGGATCTTCTGAGATTTAGGGGATTTTGGGTCCAGTTTTTCGGGATTCAGACCCGGTTCGTCTCGGTTTTTGAGCCCGGGTTTTTTGAAAAAAAACCGGATTTTCGGTTTTACCGAATTTGTTGCTGAACTTGGTGCGATATTTGGCTGACGGTTTATTGACTGCGTTTGTCTTTGACTGTTGGTTATTTTGCTGTTTAACTGCGGCAATTCCAACTATTTTGTACGGGTATATTATCTTTTGCTGGTCTATAAATAATACTATTATTTATGTCTGCGGGGAAGCGGAAAGGCGAAATGCCTGGTGGAAGTGAGTCAGAGGTGTCTGATGCGAAGTTTATCGGTTTGAGCGATTTGTCGGGTGTGGAGGAAGGTACGAGGGTGAAAAAGAAGCGAATGAAGCCCGGTTCGCCGAAGTTGAAACGGGTGAATGATGAGAAGAATGTTTCGGTAGAAGGTGAAATGTTTCATTACTAGATGTTTACACATCTCCCCTGTGATCGGACTCACATTATTATTATTTTTTTTTGAAGAGGTTGGCCTGTAGTTTGTAGCATGGTTTTTTTTCGAAAATCGGAGTGTAAATTTGTGCTTAAATATTTCAAAAACCACTGTACTGATTTTAATGAAACTGAAACCGGATATAACCTTAAGATGTTATCTATGCACTAAAAAAAAATTACAAAAAATTTTTTATTAGTGCAAAAGTTACAGAGTTTTGGCCAATGAAAACTGATTCTGAGCGACTGTGCGTCGGCCTATTTAAAAAAATGATTAAAATACTCTTGCTATTCCTTTATCTCCCAGTATTAAAGAATGCATATAAATCATCAGTCTATCAATGAAATTTGTAGCAACATTAATTACGCCCTCTTAAATTAGATCCTTTTTTTTACATATTTTTCGCTTTAAGCCATTGAATAATGAACAAAAGGAAAATGTTTTAAAAATAGTTACTAGAAACCCTTGTTAGGAGGTCGCGTAAAATGTCATTATTTTCTTCATTTTCTTTTTGTCACTTTCCTTCTTCTTAGTTCGTTAAGAAAAAGGTCAAACAATAGCGATACTTGTCTTCACTATTGTTAAGGACACTTATTCTACCTATAGTAATCGGTGAATGAATGAATAAATGTGTTAAAGAGATATGCTTAAAAAATATAATATAAATTTTTTCCCTCAATGTCGTGAAGTACTATGTACACATATTTTAAATTTTGTTTGAATAATGGTCGTTTCATTTCATTACTGTTCTATTGATAGGAAGTAGTAAAAATTTCAATAACACTGCTTTACAACCAAAACTTATACATTTTCAAATGAATTTTTTTAGGGTAATTAGAGAAAATTAAAAAAAAGAATATATCTCGGCCATTGTCCAAATAACGATAGGGTTTTTGTTGTTCGATGTATAGTTCTCTTAAAAGCGCCATCCAGAGTCAAAAGCTGATCGGATTAAATATGAAAAAACGAAACCACTAGCGTTCAAATTTACTAATAAATCCATTAGTAAAAATCTAAGTAAAAACATAACAAAGAAATTTAATTATTTTTGCTTGAGTTCAGTTTTAATTTCATTTTTTCATTTTTTTTCAACTAAATTATATTTTTATTTAGAGACAAATGTGAAGCACATAGACTGCTCGGAGGGTTGAACTGACGTTTCGATAGCTCCCGCTAATCTCTTCAGGATTCTTTTATTAAAGGTAGATGATATTCAACTCTTGACTGCAAACCACCGACTTTGGTCTAGCGGTCAAGTGGAAAAGAGTTCTGAGGAGATTAGCAAGAGCTATCGAAACATCAGTTCAACCCTCCGTGCAGTCACAAAATTTCTTTGTCTATAAGCTTCACGTTTACCTCTAAATAAAAATATAATTTATAATTCACTTTTTTCTTTATGTCTTGTGTTATGCTTCTTTTTATTTCCTTATTCTAGTATGAATTATCATTGATAATTTCAATTACTAGTGTGTGTGAATGTTTGTTTGTTCTGTGTATTTTGAACATGTGCATTCTTTTTCCAGGTGTCTTTAGAGTTTAACGATTAAGTTATTAGTTTTAGTCAAAAAGTATTGGCTTATATCCAAAGAAATTTAATTATTTTGGCTTGAGTTCGGTTTTAATTTAATTTTTTAATTAAATTATATTTTTTATTAAGAGATAAATGTGAAGCATGTAGACAAAGAAAAATTTTGACTGCACGGTGGGCTAAACTGACATGTTTCAAAAGCTCCCGGTAATCTCTTTAGAGTTCTCTACCGCTTACACCACTCGAAAAAAGTCGGTGGCTTGCAGGCAAGAGTTGAATATCATATACCTTTAATCAATTCATAATGTAACTCTAAAAAATGTTTTTTTTTGTCTACATTTTTTTTTATAAAAAGAGAAGTAACACAATCAGGCAATTAATGCCTATCAGTTAGTTAATTAATGTGTTACCTTCTTTGGGAAAGGGATAGTGTAGAGATAGAGAGAACAGGTGGCGAAGTGGAATGGAGATAGAAAGCTTAATTCAACCCTGCTATTGCGAGTTTTTTTCTTGTAGAGCAGTGTTGCAAGCCCTCTGGTGTCAAGTAGAGGTATTGAATTGTTTCAGCTGTGTAGCCATTTTATTAGTAGTTTTACTTCGCCGACAGTCCAACAACAACCAACACAATAACACACCAATGCACATGAGAAAAATGCATGATGTTGTTGGCTTGCCTGAAACTAGTGTTGAACGCAAAATCTCAGGGATTGTAGCCAAACGCGCTAACTACTCAGCCAACAGCAGCCTCAAAACATGAACATATTTCATCATTTTGGTGAAATTATTTCATCATTTTGGTGAAATTATTTCATCGTTTTAATGAAAAATTTCATTATTTTCATGAAAATTTTCATTATTTTCAGGAAATTGATTCATTATTTTAAAGAAATCCTGTAATTTTTTTTAATGATATTCTGTCATTATTTTAGTGAAATTATTTCCTAGTTGTAATGAAATTATTACATTACTTAGTAGCCTCATTAGCTTATCTCTTTTATGGACTATTATAGATAGCCACCATTGCACAGCCAGAAACATTTTAAATGTTGATGACCGCCCACAGTATCGAACTCAGACTGTTGATTCTCATTATTTGCTTTCTAGGCAACGTCTTAACTGCTTCAGGTAACAGCACTGTCAAAACAATGTGTCTATGAGAGTAGAAACCGTACAACAACAGCAAATATATATGTAAACATATTTTTATGGCTAGCTTTTGATTGCGAACTGTTGAAATAAATAAGGCTGTGTTAAAAAAAATAAAATATGTATATATGTGATTTATTCGATTGGTCTTCCATAAATGTAATGAAATCTTTCAACAAAACAATGAAATACATTTAATTGATATTATGACATTAAAGAACAACATATTTTAATTTCTTTTAAGAATACATATCCAGAATTTTAAGTATCGATTAAAACATTTTGAAAAAAACTTAAAGGGATTTCCATAAAATGACAAAATGTTGTTGTTAAAAGTCCAGTGAAATTTTCTAACTAAATTATAGATGAGTATACAGAAAAACGAGTGCAAATTTCGAATTAAAGCAATACATATTTTTTTTATTAATGTCCTTAACTTTTTTAAATATTTTTTGTTAATCTTATCTCTGTATGTGTTTTCGCCATTCTAATCATCAGCTTTAATCTATTTGAAGCCAGTTTATCGTATTGAACGTTACCCTTCTTTCTCAAGTGCTCATAAGCATTATGCACACGTAAATAAAAGATATGGTTGTAGCATGGTTGCTTCAACAACGTCATATTTCCCGATATAGCTTATGGTTGTAGCAAATAAGTTATTATTTTTTTAAGCAGTTGTGAACCTTAATTAGTTTACAACAAAAAAAAATCATGCACATTTAATCATGAGATTATTAGCACTCATATTAATGGCAACATGGTTCAATTTAACAATATTATTATTAAAAACTTCGAGCTACAATTATGGTATATTTAAAAATTCAACGTCAGTATGGTTCTATAATAATAAAATATGGCTCTTGTCCATACTATTTTAAAACAGTTTACTTGCAATCAAGCTTTGGTTATAAAAGAAACATGGCTCTCTGCTTCCAAAAAAGTTTTGGTTCTATTCCTTGGTTGAATGCTTTTTTGTCAGTTTTTTTGTTTTACTTGAGAGCGGGTTGAAAAAATAAAAAAATAATGTACAAAAAAGACAAATTAAAAATAACAAAAACTGATAAATGCCAGCAATTAATATTTGGCCATGTTGTGAAAATCATTTGAACACGAAAACCCGTGTTCTTTTAATCGGACAATGTAGTGCATTCGCAGCTTATTTTGAATAAAATATCTGAAACATCTGAAACATAAAAATTAATTGAAAAGCTGCAACATTTCACAACGAAATAGTTTTCAGAACGTGGCCGATTGTAAATAAAACATGTGTTAGCAAATATGTATGTATAAACATATTTACCATATATATGGTTGTTTTATTATATTGTAATTTTCAACAATATATATGGTTGTTTTGAACCATATATAGGGTTATTTCAAACCATGTATTGTAGTTTCCAACCATATATATGGTTGTCTTGGACAATATATATAAAGTTACTTCAAACCATATATTGTAATTTTGACCCATATATATGGTGCTTTTGAACCATATATATGGTTATTTCAAACCATATATTGTAACTAATTTTGAGCCCATTTTTTGCTTTGACTCATATATGTGATTTTTTCGAGCCATATATTGTAATTTTGAGCCATATACATGGTTCTTTTGAACCATGCATATGGTTATTTCAAACCATATAATATAATTTTAAACCATATATGTGGTTGTCTTGAACCATATATATGGTTGGTTATTTTAAAACATATATTATAATTTTGAACCATATATATGGTTGTTTTGAACCATATGGTTATTTCAAACAATATATTGTTATTTTGACCCCATTTATGGTTGTTTTGAACCGTATATATGATTGTTTCGAACCATATATTGTCATTTTAAAACATATATATGGTTGTTTTGAACCATATATATATGGTTGTTTTTAACCATATTATATGTAAACATATTTTTTTAATCAATAGATTCAACCATATATTCAATCATAGTATGTTGCCCTTCGGTTGCTCTTATGGTTGCCTCAACCATGTTTTTTCTTTCCGCGCATGAAGAGAATATAAACAATGTATTCGTTCTTTGTTTTTAACACATACTCGTACGTATGATAGACAATTTTACACTAAATACATATTTACTTGCGTTCATAAAATTTTAAATGAACCTAGAGCTGATTTCATTTTTAAATTTCAACCGGTAGGAATAAACGATTGTAAATTAGCAACATATGCTTTGCTGCAAAGAAAAAAAAAACATTAAAAACATTTACTTTTCTATTAGCGATAGCATGAAAGTTTGAACTACCAAACGCGTTGGGAAATTTAGTACATTCACTAAGCACTTTACATATGGCATGGTAATTATATTGTCCAGCATAAAAGCAAAACAGTTTTATTATCATGTTAATCAGCCTATTTATTACATATATATAAGCATTTCCATAATAAGTTTGTATTTTAGAACCATATAGTTTGATTTTTCCTCTACTGTGGAAATGCCCATATACCATTTTTATTTTACAAGTCTCTAGTGAGTTTGTGTCAATATTTTTAACTCTTATGTTAACCATAAAATTATGTAGTCTATTTGTTCTAATTATTGCAATAATTGTGGTGTGAATAATTAAACATGTTTTCATTATTAAAACAAGCTCAGTGCCACAAAATAACAATTGGTCCTTTGGTGC
Source organism: Panzeria rudis (assembly GCA_956483635.1). Lineage (NCBI taxonomy): Eukaryota > Metazoa > Arthropoda > Insecta > Diptera > Tachinidae > Panzeria > Panzeria rudis. The sequence continues at coordinate 140,826,037 of OY101448.1, forward strand.
TAAAATAGAATTTAATGTAGAATACTGTTTTGATTTCATCATGTTATAATTATGATTCTTATGTTACATACATAAATACATGCCATAATACGAGTAATTAAGTCATTAGAAAACCACACAACAGATACGAGTACATAATAAAATTCTTAAGATAAAGAATACATATATTTACACACATATTTAAGTAATATAATCTGAAGGTTTATAGTCCCCTGAGGGGAAGATGACATTGAGAAACAAAAGCAATTTAATGTCTTTGAAATAATGTTTGTATATTATGTTACATTACCTGGAAATAGATCACTTATATCAAGATAAATATGTATGTATGTATTTGCTTCTAGAGAAATTGTGCTTTCAAACTGAATAATAAAAATTATTTTTTTGTGTTTAAATGTTTATAAAAATAGCACTTAAATATATATGTGATGGATAATTTTATATTCGAAGGCATCTAATGAAGTCAAGTTGTACACTGATTGCTACATAGTCTATGATTCTTCCTAAACAATCACACAAAAAATTTTATTATAAAATCGTCGAAAACAAGGTAAATTTTACATTATTCATAGTTGTTTCATTTTAATTCAACATGTTTTTACAACAACCTTCAAGAAAAATTTTTTTTTGGAAATAATTATATTTAAAGTTGTTTTAATATTCCAGTACAGTTAAATCAAAATAAAGTTAATACTGAAATAACATAAGAATCATGTTGAATCAAAGTTATATTAATTTGAAACAACGTGAATTTGATATTTAAACAGCATGAAGAATCATATTGAATCAAAGCTATTTAAATTTGTAACAACATGAATTTAATGTAGCCATTTTAATAAGTATTTGACTTACACACAGAAAAATTTCATAGTAAAATCGTCGAAAACCAGGATAATTTAACATTTTTCGGTAGTCATTTTGCTTCATAGGTGTTTCATGTTAATTCAACATGATTTACAATAGTCTTAAGAGAACATTTTTCCTTTTGAAATAACTATATTTCATGTTGATTTAATATTCAAGTACAGTTAAGTCAGACTGAATCATGTTGAATCAAAGTTATATAAAGTTGAAACAACTTGAACTTGATATTGAATCAAAGTTATTTAAACTTTAAACAGCGTGAATTGATATTGAAACAACACGAAGAATCATGCGAATCAAAGTTATTTCAAATTGAAACAACATAAATTTAATGTAGACATATTAATAATCATTTAACTTTCATGGTGTATATTGCATAGGCAGCACAAAAATTTGAGTTGTAGTTGGCTGCTCCAGCCAAGATTTGAACTCCGGCCACTTGATTGGTAGTCATCGCGCTATCCATTTAATGTTAGATTAATAATTTTTCCTTTAAGATTAGTATGAAACTATGAACTATGAAATCAACAGCAGGAAATTTTCGCTTGTAGTACAAAGTTTGTCAGCTATTTACATTTACACAACACGAACATCGAAATAAACAACAACAAGTCACACAACTAAGCACAACAGTGCATTGTAGCTATGAACAAAGCAAATAAACACCAACATACTTAAACAAACTATTTCTCATAAGTTTTGTATGATTTCCAATCAACATTGTGACATGTATGATTTTCTGTGTGATATCGTATAATATTGAAGGCTGCTCAAACGTGGTCCACGATTTCCACATACATGATAACCAATATTCTTTTGCTCTCTCTCTCTCTCTCTACAAAAATATAGATCAAAGAAACCCATTACTTTTTATTTACAATAAATATATTTCTAAGGCAAAACAAATAAAATCAAAAAGGAACGCACGGTTTCATGAGACATCACGTGGGAACGAAGTTCCTATCGCCTTCGACCTACCCCCAATTGGGTTACGCCTACCGTCTTCGGCCTCCTACTTTCGGCTTTATGCCATCGGCCTGCCGCTTTCAGCCTTATGGCATCGGGAGGCGACCTTCAGCCGGCCAAGTTTGGTCGCTATGTCAGACGCACCCTCATCTTTATTGCCCTTCGTCGCACACCGCCTATTTACCGGACCTGGCGCCATGAGCCTTACCAAAACATAATAAATGAAGTAAAGTGCGAATTTGGCTTCCACACGAAGGGTACCGTATGAATACACATGTGTATATCCCTTTTCGTTCTTGTCCCTTTTTCCATTTTGACTGTTTTCCGTTGTGGTTTTTTTCATTTTAGTTTATTTGAAAGTTTTTTTTTCCTTGTTTTTGGGGTTTTTTTGGTTTTGGCGATTTTTTGGTTCTGGTGTTTTTTAACGTTTTTATTTCACTTTTTCACGATATTTTTAGTTTTAGCGATTTATTTTATATTTGGCGTTTTTTTCAGTTTTGGCGCTTTTTTCGGTTTCGGGGAAATTTTTTCGTTTTTTCGTGACTTTTTTAGTTTTAGCGATTTTTGTTGTTGTTTGTGACACTTTTTTCTTTTTAAAACGATTTTTTTTGTTTTTTTTTTTTGGCGATTTTTCGTTTTTTGCAACGTTTTTTTTGTTTTTTGCCGATTTTTTCAGTTTTGCATTTTTTTTGATTATGGCCCTTTTTTGTTTTAACGTTTTTTTCGCTTTTTGACGATATTTTTAGTTTCAGCGATTTATTTTAGTTTTGCGGGGTTTTTCGGTTTTTTGTGATTTTTTTAGTTTTTAGCTATTTTTTATTGTTTTGACACTTTTTTCCTTTTGGCGATTTTTTTAGTTTTAGCGCTTTTTTGGTTTTGGCACTTTTTGGGCTTTGGCGCTTTTTTTCTTTTTGGTATTTTTTTTCATATTTGGCGATTTTTTCGTTTTTTAATATTTTTATGTTGTAGTGCTTTTTTTCGTTTTGACGACTTTTTCCGGCTTAGGCGTTTTTTTTTTAGTTTGTGGCGATCTTTTCAGTTTTTGTGATTTTAGCGTTTTAGCGTTTTTTAATTTTGGTGTTGTTTTCCTTTAAGGACTTTTTTCATTTTGGCAACTTATCGATTTAAAATTTTTTTAATATTGGAATTTTTTAGTTTTAGCGTTTTTTTAAATTTCAAGAGTTTGGGTCTTACGGTTTCTAAGATACAGCAAATTGTCTAATTTACATAGTCAAGATAACATTAACCCTTTAATTTTTATTGTTTTAAATATCTGTGTTATATGGTGTAGTCTATTATACAGACTACAACAATTAACACTTACTTTGAAAATTTAATGTGTCTATATATGTATATGTGTCTGTATATTACGGTAGTATTTCAACATGTTTCGTTGCTCGCTTTAGAACACCCTTTAATTTTTAGTTGTCATAAAATTGTTGTTGTAGCGGCCAAAGTTTTATATATTCTGTGAAAATTTCTGGTCCGCAGCTCTTAACAAAAATTTCGCCTAACTTGATGACACAAAGTAAATGAAGATAATAATTTCAACTTTTAGATGAAAAAAGGAGAAAATTCTTCAGCAAAAATCTACTATCGCCAAGAAGATACTTAGGCGATACTTCTCAAGAGTTTAACCGAGACACCTTCCTACGAAAATCTCCCCAAAATCCCAGAATTTTTATGCAATTTCCTCCGAAAACAATGGCTACACCAAAAACTACGAAAATACCAAAGCGGGCAGCAATGGGTTTGGAATGAATTTAACCTTCGCGCTGAAATTTTACCTTGAAATCTGAGACACCCACTTTGATATCACATGTACACATCATTTTGCATTTTCGTTTCATATATTCGTTACCAGTATTTGTTGCCAGTATTTATTACACATATTTGGTTCATGGTTTTGTTACACGTATTTTCTTTTTGTTCATATTGAAAATTTTTTGTTTCACCCCCCAAGCATTGATTTTAGGCACTGATGTGCCTAGCGAGCCATAAGGAAATACGTTCCAAAAATAAACCACTCATTTCTTAAATGTGAAGCTTGTAGACAAAGACAATTTTGACTGCACGGCGGGTTGAACTGACATGTTTCGATAGCTCCCCCTAATCTCTTCAGAGTTCTCTACCGCTTAGACCACTCGACCAAAGTCGGTGGTATGCAGTCAAGAGTTGAACATAATCTACCTTTTATCTATTAATACTGTCACTCTTATTAGAGTCAGTTTTTGACTGCGAGATTAGAGATTAAGTTAAATTTAATATCGGTATTTACTGTTTGAGTTGACTTTTTTTAAACTGTTTTTTGCTAGTTTAGCGGCCAAATATGGTGGTTTAATCCTAAACGATAAAAAAAATTAAAAAAAAATAAGTCAACTCAAAGAGTAAATACAAATATTAAATGCAGCTTAATCCCTAATCTCGCAGTCAAAAATCAACTCTTAGAGTTTAAAGATTAAGTTAGACTTTAGAAATAAAGTTACGAGTTTTAGTCGGATTGTATGGGTTTATATCCAAAGATATATTTATATCTAAAGATATATATTACTTGTAATGTATCGTATGAGTTTAAGTATTATCCAGGTAATAAAATCGAATTGAACATAAAATGTATTGATTACCGCTAGATATCTGTTCTTTAATGAATAAGGAAACAATTAAAGTGACAAACAAACAAACAGACATGTGAAGAAAGCAACTAAGCTTGTTAAGTCCATGTTAAGTGAATACAAAGTACACAATATAGATAACATATACGTATACAGTGGGACTTCATTATAACGAATTTACAACAGATTTTTCTTCATAAAGAAATATTTCTGAGAATACTGTATTTTCTATATTAACAACGTGTTTATATGTATATAATAAAGACCACACGTTGACATTCTAATTAAAATATATTACCAGTAATACCCAGCACTACATGTTACTAGTTATATGTCGTAAAGTTTGAAAGCCAATATGATCTCATACACATATAAAATAGTTTCATAGTTCACCACGGGTTTTACAACGACTTGATTCACTATTTTGTATGAAATTATTAATATTGTATAAAAAAAATTTAAGATTTTAAAATATCTCCAAGACCAGCCACGGAGTCACTTTCTTTAAATACTTACTTCTTTAAGATTTTCAAGGTAGTTATGTGCAAGCTGTTGTAATTGTATTTATGTTAAAACGGATACTATTTGATTTGCTCTTCCTGTTTAATATTTATTCTTCGTAGTGGGAGTTTATTTTTTTTTTCTTTCAATAATTTCAAGTATCTAAATATTTGAAAGAGAAATACGTTTATGATTTTATTTTTGCATTTGTGTGCGGTATATTCAATGGAGAGTTTTTTTTGGCTAAAGCCGTTTTTCTTTTATTTCTCTAAGGATACATGTTTTATTAATTTCAACTATATACTTTCTTTGATGAGTTTGTATTATAATATTTAGTGCGTATTACATCCCAGCAAAAAATGTATACCAATCATAAGTAAACTCATTGTGCTCTCTCACCTACACGCAGAAGGGCTGTGAACGTTGTAAGAAAGATTTTCCTTACCATAAAAATCATGAAACTCTGTAACAAATGTTTCAACCATATTTTCAGCACTTTTGTTAGTTGTGCATCTGTTATATGTTTTTGGTCCAATGCAAATTCTGTAACCGACGGAAAGCAATAAGAAATGCTTGAAAAACTCGTCACTTGCAAACAATTTTAAAAATAATAAGCCTGTATCGAGTACAAATTGTCTATACTCAGCCGACTTCCATCTTCGCATTTCTTCCAATGCTCTAGGTTTTCAGCAAAACTCTGATACCCTATATAGAGAAAATGATACTAGTATTGATTTTTTCAGACGTTTTATTTTAAACAAGTAACATTAAAATTGTTCTTGTTACACCAAAATCCAAAAGATGCATTGCATCCAGAGGAAATTCGGAAATCATTTTAATTCCAATATCTCCAAGTCACATGCAGTTTCGATATAAAACCCCTTATGATTGCTAAGATCAGTTCTATTTTTGAAATCTAAATCAGATCGAATGGGTCCCATTGAGTCAGAAAATAGGGATCGAACCCCTTGCTGGCGACATCGATGGTATCCATTTAAGGCGTTGTGACCTTTCGTGCCACAAATGAGTGACCTGGCTGGAGTATCGCAAACAAATGGACATTATACTTTTTGTGTCCCAAAACAAATCCCGTGGGCAATTTCTTCATCTCCTCAACAAAATCGTGAAGAAACTGATTTACGTCAGTTGGCTTACTTTGGCCAACGTAAGTGGCTATTAAAAATATACTTACTTGTGGTTCATCAATAATTTTTCCCAAAATCGGCCACAATCCAGTGCCAGAACTTTTATAAAATGGAAGACCCTTACTACCAACATCAACAGTGTTCTATCACAGAAAAAAATATTGTGAATACAATAAATTTTTTTGTTATATCAATTAAATAATTGATTGATTTTGAACCTACAACGATTTTTGTAAATACAATTACGAAATTGTATGTTAAAGGAATATCAGAAAATATTTAAAAAAATTTTTTTTGTTGATTTCAAATTTATTTCAATTAAGATTATCATTATATCAACAATGTGGATTGTTGATTTTCCGAACAAATTTTAACTATCATAAATGTTGTATTAACAATATTTTTTTATACAATCACAATCCTCCCCAGCAAAATCTTCCGTGACAAGAAAGTAGTTTAATCATGTGCTTGAATGACGACGAAGTGGTTCGATTTAGGTGAAACATGCATGATTTTAACACAGGCGTGACATTGGAGATCATGTGTTTACATGAAGATTTAAATAAATTGATCTCCATTAAAATGAATGAACCCATGCAAGTTCCCTGATTCGATGACGTTTTTTCATGTAAATATAAAAAAATTAAAATAAAACAAATATTGCCGCAGCTGGGATACGAACCATGCTCATCTGACTGTTAAGACATGATCTCTACCACTGAGCTATTGTCTTCTTATTTTTCGCTGGAGCTAAGACTTGTTTTATGAAAATGTGCCAATGTAATGATTTAATTCCGTTTTTACATGCCTTTTTCAGTAGATATTTTATGCAATATATTACCTAGTGAAATCGCATGCGTTTTTAATGAGTTCAAAAACTATAGCTTTATTTACGATAGCATTCAGAATGCATTCGAAGAAACAAGTGCTCATGAAACACTATTTCTTTTTGAACGCATTAATTTATATTTTGCTGGGTCGAAGCGATTTTTTGCTTGTCTGCGAAAAACACTAAATGTCTTTGGGCGGAATCGAACCGGCGACCTCTGAACTAATAGACTAACGTCCTTACCTTTCAGCTACAGAACAATTCGTTATTAAATACGCAAATAATGAATACACACAAAATGTGATTTGCTTTGTTTCATCTACGTGTGTGCATTCATTTGTTATATCAATAAAGATGATTGTTAATTTTTTTCACAATGCATAACAAAATATTTGGTAAGTTCAGTTTGTTGAAAAAAATTTCTGTGTTTGTCGTATCAACAACTAAATTTGTTGTATTAACAAAATATATGTTTGAATTTAAATTATATATTAACAACTGAAATTGTTGGTTGCAGTTTGATGAAATTTTTTTTTCTGTGATCTGATTTGAGCAACACCTCATTGGCTTTAATGAGCTGTTTTTCCAATCCTTTATGGATGTATTTCCCAGGTGTCACGGTTCTCACTTCACATATTTCATTATAATTCATAAGGCCACCTATACTCAAAGCTACGTCCAATCCCTCAGATTTGAAAACTTTTAAGAGACTATTGCAGGATTTAACTGTTGGATTATATTTGGAGTTCCAATCGCAAAGCTTCTGTTGAAGAGATTCTGGCGTGTTGTTAGGAAAATTACTGAGTTGAACAACATTTTCAACTGATAGGAGAGAAACTTCCTCGGGCATAGAGCTAGGCGCTCTCTTTCTTTTTTCACTTTTCGCTGTTACGTCCTTTTACTGCTTATTTTATATACATAGCAACTTACTTGTGTTTCTACGGATTTATTTTTCTTGCTTTCACTTTTCACAATTTCATAAAATATTTCTATAAAATTTTTTTTTTCGTTTTAAAATTTTTTGATTTTTTACGAACAATTATGTTAAGTAACATCCCAGCAAAAAATATCAAGTTTCTGGAAGCAGTAAAAAACGTTCATGCCTTCCACATGCGATCTTTTGAAGCACTTCCGAGGATTCTCAAAAAGAAGGCAGAGATCTCTCAGTGTTCATAATGTTTAAATTACGAAGTTAGTCAGCATTTTACAATTCTTCAACACGAACTCCAAAATAAACAAAATCATGTTCAGTAGCAGCGTTTTCATATCCATACAGTGTCGTCATATCGTAAATTTTTTACGATATGACAACACTGAGATATCAGTACACGGCGTATGGATATCTCAGTGTTGTTACATCGTAAAAGACTTACTATATGACGACGCTGTATGACTATTTCCGTTTTGTCATATCGTAAAAACGCGTACGATATGACAACGCTGTTCAGTAGCATTGTAGCTTTCAACAATATGGTTCTAAAGAATTGTCGCACGCATTGTTTCAAATAAACACTAACACATTTGAAAACTCAAAAACCATTTAAAGTATGCTCTCTTTCTACATTTCCCACCTATTGCATGGAAGAGAGAGAGAGAGAGAGAGAGAGATTTATAATAAACATGATTTGTTTTGTCTGTAGTTTAACAAAGATAAACTGCCTGTTCGCCGATGTCGAAGGAGTTCTTTCTTTCGCACAATGACATTTAAAGCAATAAGAAAATTTTTGAATTTGTTTTTGCTTTAAATGTAATTTGTGCGAAAGAAAGAACTCCTTCGACATTGGCGAACAGGCAGAAAATGAGACATGATGTTACAGCATTTTAGATGCTTCGAAAGAAGCGCTGTTTTATATCAAAAACAAGTGCTCCAAAGTGGGACATCGCGAACAAAATTCATGTGTGTTCGAAGCACTTTTCGAAGCAGTAGAAACAACAAAACTAGCTTCTCTCCGCTTATAAACCTGCTTAGGCCGAAGCAGTAGTTTTTGCTGGGATATTATTTCAGAAGTTTTTTAAATATTTAATGAACTAAAAGATCCAAATCATTGAAAACGTAATGTGAATCATAGCCTATTTGAACATATTTAGATGTTGCTAACGAAGAACTGTTTCAAAATATTAAATTTAGAGCATTAAAATACATGGTATGCAATGAAAATGTTCTGATTTTAGAACAACTTCCAATATTTTTTGCTGGGATATACTAAGAAATCCATACATCACTATCCATCCCATAGCTAATGAGCACTGTCGATTGAAATGTGGTGTCTTGCAAAAACAAACGTAGTTGTGCTCTGCTGTGTAGGTTGAAAATTAAATTGATGTTTACTTTTCCCTTGTACCTTGGAATACTGACCATGTCTAATTCTCTTTGAATATAATGAAACGAACCTTAGCCTATAAAATAATTTTGGATTAAACTGCAAATTAGTGCCAAATAATCACACAAAAATTATAAATTTTATTTTAACAATAAGAATTAAGCAGTTTGCTTAATTTTCCTCAATTGCCTTATAATTTCACCTGTTTAAACGAAACTAAACAACTTAACGAAGTGTAAGCAAACGCTCTGTGAGAGACAAATAGAGCAACTGAGAGCAATTCAACAAGAGTTAAAAGCTTTCGGTAGTAAAAAAGCTTGCAAGTTCAGAAAAACTCAACGAAATTCAACAGAATTCTTTTAAAAGCACGAATGATTATAAAAAATATTTCAGTTGCGGTTTTACAACGTACAAAAATGCTTGGAAAATTGAAACAAAAAACCCGAGAAAATCTAAATAAATAAAAAAGTTAAGGCGAAAGTACCACAAACTGAACAAATTGAATTGAGGTGTATGCATCGACAAACATTTATTTGCACATTTTATAAAAAGCTTATGAATAAAATTGATGAATAAAAGTATATCAAGTACAATTAATGTTTGAAAGAATGAAAATTTAATGAGATAGAAAATATTATATATTACCCTGCAGATAACGCGACTAGTCCATACACGCATATAAAGTATAACCCATAGAGGACTAGGATGGACTAATCCTAAGGTAATCAAAATGTTTGGAGAAAACATGGTCACTTTGAACACTACGATGTCGTAGGTCTGGATCATAGAACTGCTCTATGTCACAAGTTGATGTAGCACTCAAGCAATGATGTTTTAACGACTGTATATGCACCATGACGCCATTACATAGGACTATGTTGTAACTAGTTCATTTCAGCTAAACTGGACAACGTTGTCCAATGTTATCTGCAGGGCATGATCTAACACACACAGCCAAAGAAAATATGCGGGCGTACATATGTATAAGTGCAAACGATTAAATGAGTGTGAGAGCATACAATGGAAATTTAAAATGAAATGAAAGTTTTAATAACAGAAAAACCCACACTCGTACAGTGAAACAAACGGAAGCAACAAACACTTGTAGATTTTAACTCAACAGCAAACAAATGTTGATTTCTTTTGTTATTTGTTTATAACTTCCAATGAATTTTGCTGGCTTTCATATCAGGAAGAAAATTTCTAAAATCATTTATTATAAAATATTTAATAAAGTAAATTGTGGTTAATTCGAAATTTCTTTATTTTGTATACAAAGAAAATAATAAAAATAAATATTTTGAAAAAAAAAACACAAACACATTTTATGGTTTATTTTTGCCAAAGGCAGTGTTGTTTATTTTAGATAAATAAAAATAATAGAAATCAATAAATGAAATATGCTTCCAAAATTGAAAATTTGTTGTTTATTTAGAATTAATTTGTTTAATTTTTAATGTGCTATAAAATGTTGAATGGTTTTAAAATGGTGCGAAGTGATTTATTTTATTGTCAATAAAATAAGAACATATGGCGGCGGTGGATCTTTGCAGTAGTATTTGTTTTTGATTCACATGAAATAATTCAAACAAAAACATTGAAAATATTTGACTGACTATAGTAATTGATGTTTTAGAAAAATGCAAGGAAAATTTTAGTGTTTCTGCCAAGTAGTATCTCAGGATAATATTATGTGAAGGATTTTTAACAAGACTTTAGAGTGAAAATGCATAATCTCCATTGGTAGTGTTTGTTGTGTTAGCTATGCCCAAATAAGGAGTATTTCATGTGAAGCGGATAAATAAAGATAAATTTTTGCAAAAACTTAGCAACAACTTTTGTGATTTTTCTAATGGGTAGTACTTTATTAATGGGTGACAAAGTAATGAGTGGTACTTATTTATCTTATTACTATGCTTCAAATTAGAACTACTACCTACTTCTTAAAAAATTTAGTACGGATTTTTCTCATTATCTGAAAGTAGTTACAGTTTGTTGATGTGTGTTAATAAAATATGTTGACAAAAACTTCTTAAGTCAACATGTGTTTGTGTATGATAACTTACAAACTTACAAGTCAACAATAGCTGAGTGGGTGAAGTTCTTGTCATCAAATCTGAACGAGCATAAGTTCGTATCCCAGCTGGGCCAAAAAAATAAAAAATTCAAAATTTCAAAAAATTATAATTAAAATATAATTTGTGTAAATTAATTTTTTAAATTTTAATTTGTTTATTTGACTACTTATTTTTTAGCTTCAAGTAAGCCAAATAATAACTAGTTAATTGCTGTGACAATGTCAATACATTTGTAAGGGGTACCCCTTATTTTTTGGACTTCTTAACTAAAAATAAGTAGTTATCGAGTCAAATTGTAAGTAGTTACGACTTAGATCCTCATATATTTTTTGCCTACCAGTAAGCAAAGTTTTTGCTGGGAAGTTATGGTTTCCTACCTATGAGCAAAAAACTAAAAAAAAATTCACCTTAAGGGACTTTGTTTAAGGGACTCTTTAGATTCTTTAAATATATATATACCAAGGATCGGCTCTGCCAATTTTCAAAACTTCGGGAATAATATCTTTCAATTTGTATAATTTGACTGGACTAACAGTGGGGGACTTTTTCAAAAGAAATGGTAATAACACTGGAACAACTAAAATGCTAATTGGATTTATCTGAAACTTTGAAAATCTTTACAAAAGGAGTCGGGCTTTATAACGCGTGTCTGGGTGACCTTGTGCCTAAAGCGCGAGAGTAGTTACAGTGGGCCTAATTTGACTACCTGGGACGCAAGAAAATTTCTGAGTCCTTTAACTTTTTTAAATATTATCCGATTTTGAACGAGTTAACCTCAGAAATCAAAACAAAGTTGTTCTTACATGTGTTTCCGTGTCTCTTACAGTTTAGAAGATATTTGCCTTAAAAGAAAATTGTTTTTGTCTTGATTTTTTTTAGTATTTCGCCTATAACTTTTTAGTTTACAGTTGGATTTTAAATTAAAAGCCAGCAATCGATTTCTGATGAAATGCAAAGTAAAAAAAGAACTTTTTTAATAAGTGCATTCTTTAAGTCGGAAAAAGTCTCAAAACTCAAAATTTTAAAATTAACCTGAAAAAAGCATGTTTTTTTATTAAAAAAATATAATGAAGACATTATTTTCAATTTTGTAAAAAACTTTGTTTAACTCTTAATCACATATCTCTAAAGGCAATCTATTGATAAAGGGCTTAGTGCCAAATAGTTTGTATTATGGGACATGTACCCTACATCCCACCAAAGGCCGAAAATGGTAAATTTTAAAAAATATTTTTTGTGTTTAAGGGCCTATAACAAACGGTGGCGATAGATTTTGAAAATTTCAAAAACAACGTTTTATAACGCAGATAGTTTTAAAAATTATGGCAAAAATTGTGGAGATCGTTTTCATAAATGTGGATATACAGGCATATTTTCTAAAAAAAAATAAAAATTTAAGAAAAATAAAGTTTTGCACCATACAAAATATATTTTAAAATAAGTTTATTTTCTCAAATTAGAATTTTTGACTTCCAGATAAATCTCTTTACTACGCCTGAAAAAATTATTTCAATATCTTTTACTGATCTAGAGATATGCCGATTGTAGTGTATGCAATTGAAAGAATATAAAGATTTCTCTTAACTCTTTTCCTTTTATTCACACATCTGTTATAATTTTGAAAACTCTGCTTAAACCACATAAAAATAATAAAACTACTTTTCTAATGTTATCCAAAATGTTTGTGTACACTTGGCACTATAAAAAAATTTTCATCGTAATTATACAATCCGTTTTTTTATGTAAGAGTACTTAGTACTTATAACTCTGGGCGGCCACGCTAATATATTTTATCATAAATCGCGAACTGTTGGTCCGATTTGAACAAAAATGCCTTCAGAATATGCAAAATAAAATTGTTTTAAGTGCTTAATACAAAATTTTTTTATATTTCCAACTGTTTCGGAGGTATTCAGAAATTAGCGGTGAAAAATTAGTTTTTTCGTGCAATTTTAAACCTTTTAAAAAGCTTTTAAAAAATGCTAAGAAGTCATAAATTTAAAATTTTTATCATTTAATAGAAAGCGATATATATTAAGAATATAATAAGCCAAAAACCATGAATAAATGTCGTTTTTATTTGTAATTTTTTATTCCACGTTCATGTAAAATCTTATATTAATTCGCCACACTATCCCAGAAATGACAGATGTATTTCTCTAAATAATTTTAATTCTTCCCCAAATTTATTTCTCCAAATTGTTTTAATCCTTCGCCCACTGAGCAAAGAGACTTTTATTTTACAAAATCATTAAAATCTTTAAATCATTTTAATGATTTTGTAAAATCATCACAATAAAATTATTTTCTTTCTTCTACTAATTCAATTTACATATTTCAATTTCAATTTCCGTTGCCGCTGTCTCTTCTTAATTGAATTGATTTCATGAGTTTCTTTTTCTTTGACAAATACGTGAAGTATTTACAAGATGTTATTGTTTGGTAGAAAATAAAACTGATTTTATTTTAATTATTGAAATAATGGTTAATTAAAAAGCAATAAAATGAGTTTTTATTATGTAGACCGGTGTGTTGAGGTAGTTTTTATTGTAAATCTTATTTTTAATGAGTTTTTAATGGTTCTCTAGATTTATTTTAGGCTTCTAAATGAAGCAATAAATTCTTTTGTATACTTTTTAGTATTTCTATAGAGATTTTGCCTAAGAGAATTTCAATCAAGTATTGGTTTCATATATATAGTTTAATATATAGAATCTGTTTATTATAAATAAACATAATGAATGCTTTCTTTTTACCATCGTAATAACGTTCAGGGGTTCCATGACCAAAATAAATCTGTCTCATTTAGAAGAAGGACATAAACTTACAGAAACTTTAACACTTTAAGGGTCTTTGTTGACTTTCATACAACTCTTCCTCGCAAAAATGCGAATTTAAAAGTGGATATGAGTAATTTGATACTATTATCATATTACTCATACGTAAGTTTGCCCTAAAAATTGGAAAATCGCATTTGTTCACATATTTTTTATTTTTTTTGGAATTAAAATTTTATAAAAAAACTACCAATTTTTTTTATATCGTTAAAATTGTTTAAACATAAGAAGATTGCTATGCTTTTAATAAATAGTGAAGAAATAAAAATTTAAAAATTAAGTCCAGTACTAGTATTTTCATGTAAATAAAATGATTCTGAAAATTTTAATATTTTTAGGAAATCTGCTCTCCTGGCCACATTTTTGAGTCAGCGGATAACAATTAAAAGCAAGACTAATTAGGCTTATGTAACAAATTATAAAATATTTTTGGAAAATTTTGGCTTTGCTATTTATTAAGTCGAGGCAAAAAACAAAAATTTTGAAATTCAAAACTAAATATTTTTGAAAATATTTCATATATCCTACTTAAACAAAATGTGTTATCTTTATCTATTAATAAACTTAACAACAAGCCCAAATTCATTATAATCGGATAATATTTGTAAAAGTTGTAAGGCCAACAAGGTTTTTCATGCCCAAGGTATTAAATTTTGACATCCTGTAGCTGACCGTGTATTTTAACAGGGTAGTCTAAATGTCAACAGTCTGAAAGCTTGGGTCATTCTCTATACTTGTTTCATACATCGTTTTGTAATCGGATCTCAAGTTTAAAATATACAGATATATTACCTTTATTTAGGGTTCCGTACACCAAAAGTGTAAAGGAACCATATTATTTTCGCTACGCTGTCCGTCCGTCCGTCTGTCTGTCTGTCTGTCTGTCTGTCTGTCACATGCTGTTTTCTCAGGAACCGTAAGAGCTACGGACCTGAAATTTTCACAGAATATGTAAAACTTTGGCCGCTACAACAAATAAATGACAGTTAAAAATTAAAGGGTGTTCTAAAGCGAGCAACGAAACCTGTTGAAGTATATAGACACTTATATATAGAACTTAAAATTTTCAAAGATAGTGTTAATTGGTGTAGTCTAAAGAATATACTACAGCAATTAACATTGATATTTAAAACAATAAAAATTAAATGGTGTTCTATCAGTTAATGTAATTTTGACTATATAACTTAGACAATTTGCTATATCTTGGAAACCGTAAGAGGTAAACTCTTGTAATTTAAAAAATCGCTAAAACTAAAAAATTTCAAAGCTAAAAAAATGTCAAAACGAAAAATCACCAAACTGAAAAAAGCGCTTAGAGGAAGGAAAAAAGCAACAAAATTAAAAAAAAAACGCAAAAACGCAAACAATTACCAAAACTAAATATATCGATAACAAAAAAAAGAGCGCAGCAAACCGAAAAAGGCGTCAAAACGAAAAAAAGCATTCAAACCTAAAACAGGAAAAAAAACGCCAAAAATGAAATAAATTAGAAAAACGAAAAAAATCGCTAAAACAAAAAAAAACATCGGCAAACACCGAAAAATCGCCAAAACGAAAAAAATTTCAAACCGAAAAAATCACTAAAACTACAACAATCACCAAAAACCGAAAAAAATTTTAAAACCCGAAAAAAGCGCTAAACTGAAAACAGTGGCAAAACTAAAATATATTGCTAAAATAAAAATATCGTCAAAAAACAAATAAAGCGTTAAAAAAACGCAAAAGCCAAAAAATCGTTAATACAAAAAAAAAAAAAATGGCAAAAAACAAAACAAAAAAAAAAATTGCAAAAACGAAAAATCGCAAATAAAACGAAAAAAATCACCAATATGAAAAAACCCTATCCCAAAAATATAAAAAATAAAACGTAAAATATTAGAGCTATAGGAGGAGAGAAACGGGTAACCCCCATAGGAGGTAATTATTAATATCTGTACAGCTATAAAAGTGAAACTTTCTAAATTCGTTGTGTGTTTTTCTTAGAATAACGTGCGATTTCCAGAAGGGGAGAAATGGGTACCCCCATATAAGGTAGTTACTAATTTTCCTATCTCTGTACAATTATAAGAGTATGCCTCTCTAAATTTTATGTGCATTAATCACAGAATAGCTTGCAATGCTCAGCAAAATCCTGGTCCCATAGGATGGGGAAACGGTTACCCCCCATACAAAGTAATTATTAATTTTCTTATATCTGCAAAGCTATAAGAGTGAGGCTCTCTAAATTTAATGTGGGATCAAAATTTGATGTGGGATACTCTTTGAAGAAATTTCAATTTCTAAGAAAATCTGGGTATCAGAGGAGGGAGAGGGATGCCCCCAATACAAAGTAGTTATTAACATTTCTATATCAGCACTAATTCAATAGCGAAGTTCTCAAAATTTTACGTGGGTTACTCCTAGAATAAAGTGCAATTTCCAGTAAAATCTTGAGGGTATCAGAGGGGAGGGACTGGTACCCTCAATACAAAGTAATTATTAATTTTGCTGTGTCTGCATAACAATGGGTTAGCGGAGCACACCGGGTGGGGCTAGAAGATGTTTTAAAATATGAAGATTTGCAAAAAGCACTAAAGGCACTGCTGAAAAATTTAAAACGAACAAAGCTAGTGCTGTTTCTTATTAAAGCAACACAGCTAAAAAATTTGTGTTTTGCGACATCAAAAAGCACTAAGTTGGCATCGCTGTCTATAGGGCACTTCATATCCAGGACAACAACCACGGAAAGAATTTTTTTTTTTAAACTAACCAAACACATTTCAAACAACAAACGTTGTACAGCGGTTTATTTTTTTAGTACAATTTGGAAAATGAACCATAGTTGCATCCCTATGCATTACTAGTCACGAAGTAGATTTTGTTTTGTATGGGAGTAATTCCATTTAGCCAGGTGTGTGATCATTTTGCACACATTTTTTGTTATAAATCAAAAAAATAAAATTTTTTACTCAAAAAAACGTTGCGGCTCACAAGGACATTAAGCTTAAAATCGTTGAATAACAGGTAGACACTGATAGAACACGATTTCTGCTCAGAATGGTCGCCAGAAAGCTGCGATGGGTGTGACCTTACAAATCTTAGCTTTAAAGAATTACGATTTTCAGTATATATTCTGTACAATTTTTATTATCGGGTACACAATAATTTTGGTATAGATATCTGTTTAAAGTGTTTTTAATTGTATTATGTATTTACTGTTTGACAAAAAATTATATTTCTTATAAAAAACATTTTTAAAATGAGACGGGTGTGACCGACGGGTGTGACCTAGTATGAAAATTCAAAAATTCGAAGAAATAAACTGTTTATTGATTTAATTAATATAAATAATATAAAGATAAACTCATAAGAAAATAATAAGACATTAAATTATTTGCTATCCGGTCTATTGTAGACAGCAGAATACTCTAGCTGAATATTTTTTTAAATTCAATAAAAAGCAAAAAAATATATACTCTTTTTAGAGATAACGGTTTTTATTAATAATGAGAAAGGGAATAAACGAGAATCTGAAATAAATATTAAACATACAAAGAGGGAGAGCAAAATGTTTCTAGCATGATCATTTAAAAGTGCCTCAAATTGATTAAAAAATATTAAGTAGTGTATTTTTTTATTTTTTCCATAATTTTCGTGCTATAAAAAACATCAATTGAGAGATTTTTATTAAAAATGAGAAAATTATTTTTTCCTTACATAGGGCCGTTTTACGGGGAATAATGACTCATGGGCATTCTACTCGAAATCTACTAGATTTTGCTGGAAATCTCGTAAGTACCAGATTTCTCTCACATGTAAACTTGCTATTACATATTTTATGCCTCAAATCAGAAATGTTTGTTTTTAGTAACAGTTGTTTTTAAGTACAGTACAAATAGAAAATAAACAAGAAATAAATTCTTTTGTAGAATGTTCAGTGCTGAATAAAAGAAAAGTCGATACTAAACTAAATTTCCCCCTTTTGCACATATTTGTACTGACTCCGGAAAACAATATCTTGTAGGGCTTACGTTTAAGGTATATGATGTGTTCAACACTTTTATTTAACACACCAGGAGGAACGTTTTTGTAGAATAATTTAGTCCGCTATATTGTCGCTGAAGGCGAGTTTTTTTGCCCTTTATTTTAGTAAGGGACAAAAAGTTCCATACTGAGAATAGAAAGAGAATAAAAGTCTTCTACAAAAATGTTTATCGTGGTGTTGTACATAAAAGTGCTTAATACACCTTAAACGTAAGGCCTACAAGATATCATACGCTGATTCAGTATAACTATAAGCAAAATAAATTAAAAAATTTGCAGTATTTTGCAGTTGCAGTATTTTTGTTTGAATTTAAAATTTCTTTTACCAATTCATTGAATTTCCTTACTCCCCATTAAAAAAAAAGAGCTTCAATGGAAGTCAATAAAATACTGAACTTGTGATCCAGAACTGATGCAAATCCGAAACATTTCTAATGATTTTTACATGGAGTTGTCATTGCAAGAATTTCTCTGACAATTCATTGGGTCAGAAGTCATGTTCATGATGTTAAGAAAATTTAATTTTTTGCATGTTCTTTTTAGTAAGTGCAAAAGAACTAATTTTTAATTACTTCTATAGAGTTATTTTTTATAAATAAAAATATGATAATTCATAACATTTATTTCATATGCTTAACCCTTATGTGCTCACATAGGTACCCGGGTACCTTTGCCGTTTTCAAGCAAAATTTTTTCATTCAAATTGATAATCTAGTATTTTTGCAGCGGTGCAGCAAAATGTTTTTTTTTGTATTTTATGTGAGAGATGAATTTACTCTTAACATCCTTAAATATGCACCAAGGTACTCGGGTATCTGTACGTGTTTTATATGGTAATGCGGCCATGGTAAGTACATATATTTTTTTGTTAGTTGTTAGTAACTCTACATAAATAAATAAAAGTCTATATAAAGGATGTAGACGGGGAAATTTCTAATCAAATTAGAAAATGTTTATGTGCACGAAAAAAAACACCTTCTATTGCGCTGCAAGGTACCCGGTACTTATTTGGAAGTTACGTGGAAACCAAGCATCTTCGCACTACATATTTCTCAACTAGATATTTAGTGCAACAATACTTTTTTTCTACATAACTTTCTTATAGGTACCCGGGTACCTTGCATCGCAATATAAGGTGTTTTTTTTGCCGCGTACATAAGGAGCCCAATATTGTATAAGTAAACACACTTTTTAATTAATTATCTGGATGCTGTTATTAATGACTTCCTGAGAAGTCGAAAATACACACTTATTGACTCACAATTTTTTTCACTGGGTCAAACTTAAATTTAAAATTTTTGTGTGAAAAAAAATGAGGCGATTCTTTCAGTCTCCTTATGTTATCGTATACGATTTGTCTATATTAAGCGCTTCAAATAATAAATAAAATGCATTCAAATGAATTATCGTGATTAAATTAAACTTTGCCAAACAATTTATTTTGTATATTTTGCTTCATCTGCATTTCACTTTAACAAAATCTTAAATGTGACAGGAGATAATTTCTTCTGCTAAGATTTAAGCATTCAAGTAATTTTTAGCAATTCTTTAGACTATAGAATTTCATAATTGATTTTCAAGACACGAACAGAGTTGACAATTTTATACTTAAGGTTTTGCTCTTCTAAAACAATAGATAATTAATTAAAGTTTACTTAAGAATTGGTCACGTTTTACTTGTTTATCTCCAGCAATTCAATTTGGTTTTGTATCCATACTTGACTTGAGCAAAATTAATATTATTAGGCTTTTATTTTACAACACAACACAGAACGAAGTGTAGCAGGCAAACATATATTTAAAATAAATATTTTGCTAACAATATTGTTTTGTGTCAACAATATGGCTAAGTTGAACCTGCAACCACATTGTCTATAGTCGTAGTTGTAGCATTAAACATTTTGCCACTTTGTTTTGTCCTTACATAAATATGTAGTCACTTGACTTTACCAATTAATCCCTGATTGTGTTTTCAACTTTATTTTTATTTGTAATTTTAAAATAGCACTGATTTCTAGATTGCGTGTTTATAATTTCAAATATTTCAATACTCTTGTTTTTTTTGTTTTCTGCTCCAATTGTGCCACACCACCACCACCTACACAGAAAAAAAATAAGTTTCGTTTTTGATAACAAAAATCCCAATATTCAATAATTTTTTTTTCAAATTTCTTGTGATAAAGAATTCCGCTATATTGATAACAAAATGATTTTAAAAGAAAAACAAAAAATACCAGTTAAAAAAAGCTGACATGGCTGGGATACGAACCCGTGCCTCCCGGACGTAAAGCATACTCTCTACAGCACACTCTCTACAGCACAAAAATCCTTTAAATTGAAGTGAAATTAATGCATCTACAAATAGTCTGGCATTTCAGTGTAGACAAATAGTTAGTTAACAACATGTTGTGGCTAAAAAAAAGACAAAGTTTAGTTTCCTTTTTATTTTTGTCTAAAACACCATCTACAACACGATTACAAAATGGAATCATTATAAAGTTGATGTTTTTCTATGAAAAATGTTAATTATTCTATGGCAGGAGTTAAAGGTTTTCACTCAACATTAAAAGTTTAAAAAAATAAAACAGAAATGTAGAACAAACAAATAGCAAATAGATTCAAATCTTAGATATACGATTTCCGTCTAGTTTTGTTTTCTGTTTTTAAAAGTGAAGCACTTTTTGTAACATGCAAATCCTAGAAAAGAATACTAAATTTGTGTTATTTTCTTCGGTTAGTTTGTTTGTTTTTGTAAGTCAATGATTGCAATTTGACACAATTGCTGTAATGAATAACACTATGCAACAAAATTAAAATGTTGTCATGATCTTCGATCACCACTATATTTTTTAGCTGTGTTAAAATTCTATGGATACGTTTTTTTATTTTTTCTAAAATTTGAGATTTTTCAAGAGACTGCTAGCTACACCAATTTCATAATAACTTGGAAACGGATGATCCAAATTGCTTATAAGAACCCACTAAAAAATTTTAAATAAAATTAGCTTTAAACCATTTCAACATAATATTTTTATATACTCAATAGTTTCGGAGTTATTCAGACTGCAATGATGAAAAAGATATATTTTTCTATGTAAAATTAGAAAATTTTTATTATTTAAAAATTTATAAAAATTCGTAAATGGCAAAAATTTAATATTTTTATTAACTGATCGGAAAGCCACATATCTGTGGTCACAAGCCTTAACCGCTTAAGTCATTTTCAAAATTATTCGGGGGAGGTGTTTAAAGTATTAAAAACTCGCTTCCAACCAGTCGTCAGTTTGCTTTTCTTTAACTTATTTATAGATAATTGTCGTCTTAACAAAGTTACATATTTTATTTAGACACGAATGGAGTCCATCACATCATCATCATCGTCATCATCATTGGTGGCTCTACGATCCATATTGAGTCATGGCCTCCCGTAAAAGTTTGTTCCATTTATCTCTATCTTTGGCAATGGTTCTCCAATTTCTGCAGTTTACTTCTAACGCACTTTCTTCTGTATTGTTCACCCACCGTTGTTTGGGTCTTTCGATTTTATTTGGATTGTATCTGTTGTTTTGGAATATTTTCTGTGTGGGATTATCTGGGTTCATTCTTATAATGTGTCCTGCCCATTTTAGCTATTGTATTTTAATTTTTTTTAGTAAGAGTCAGATCATTTACCATGCTCAATATTTCTTTCATGCTGAATCTTGTAAATGGAAATGTATGCTGCGATTTTCTGTTAAGTAATAAATTTTTTAATGTTCCCCAACGCTCATTACGATCTTGTGATCTACTCCACGTCAAAACTTATCGTACTAACTATGCTATGGCTGATCCATTGAGAAGATTATGTTGTTGTTTTAACGAAATGTCTAATTTTATAGATTTTTCTTTAAAATTGTATATTATAAAACGCAATATCATTGCGCATTTGAATATCTAAAGGTTTTAAAATTATTTACCTATTTTATCCTAATAATTTATATGAATTGTAATATTGTCTGTAAGGAATATTCTATAGACTTAATAAATAAATAAATAAATAAGTAAATAAATAAATAAATAAAAATTTAATTCATATGTCTACTCATCATTATATCTTATTTTCCATGATCCACCTTCTTCCCTTATGGGTCCCAATATACGTCTTAATACTTTTCTTTCAAAAGCATACATTTTTCTTTCATCTGATTTTTTTACTGACCAAGTTTCAGCAGTATACATAAATATTGGTAAGATGAGCGTCTTGTATAAACGAATTTTTGATGTTTTTGTTAATAGATTTGATCGCAGTATTCTATACATCCTTCCAAAAGCTTTGTTTGCAGATTTCATTCATTCACCTATCTCTGGACTACAATCGTTTGTTGTATTTATGGTTGAGCCAAGATATTTAAAATGTTCGACCGATTCAAAGCAGCAGCTATCTAGTGTTATGTTATGACTAGATTTTATGTTACTTAGGTATTTCGTCTATGCTGTATTTATTACCAAACCAACCATATTGGCCGCATTTTTAAAGTTTTAGCAATTTTCTCCGAGTGTAGTTATATTTCGAGCAATTTGTGATGATTTTATCCAGTTAGTACCACTGGTTTCAATTCCTAATTTCCGAATTGCGAACTCTAATGCAAAGTTAAACAGAGTTGGGGGCAAGCACATCACATTGTTTAACACCAACTAAAGTTTCAAAATATCTTTACACACGACATAGTTCCGGTTGCTGTCCTTTTTGTTAATGTTATCAATTTGTTTGGAATGTCAAATTGCCTGAGAATTTTCCATAGCGTGTCTCTTTTTATCGAGTCAAAGGCTTGTTTGAAATCTATGAATAGGTGATGGAAATCAATATTTCGTTCATTGCATTTTTCAATTATTTGTCGAATAACAAAAATTTGGTCCGCTGTGGATTTGCCTGACGTAAACCCAGCTTGATATATTCCGATGTTGTCCGGAGCATATGCTTGTAAGCTTCCATTCAATATAGAGGCAAATACCTTGTACATTGGACATTATAACGTTATACCTCTATAGTTTGAGCAATCCATTTTGCTGCCCTTTTTATGTAGGGGGATAATTATATCCTGTTTCCATTCGATCGGCATTGTTTCCTGGCTCTATACAGATTTTATTAATAAATGAATATGTTTAATTAGTGCGTCACCACCAGATTTTATTAACTCAGTGCGAATATCATCAATACCTGCCGCTTTGTCGTTTTTTTGCTTTTTAATACTCGTATGTACGCGTCCTCATCTTCACTAGGCTCCGCAATATATGTGGTTCCGCTGTATGGTAATATGTATTCGGAAATAAATTGTCATTTCCATCTTCCATCACTGGGTTGTATAAGCTGCTAAAATAAGATGCCCATCTATCTACACTGATAGAAAAAGCGTCATAGCCCTGATGTAATCTGACATCAATGCTATGTCAAGTATCTTCATTTTTGACCCCATGACACTTAACATCATAGTGATGTCAACCTTTACATCAGCTGGTCATCAATACCAATGATGACAAATCTATCATCAATGCAATGACACACCAACATCAGAGAAAGGACGAATTGACATCAATTTTATGTCAAAATGTCATCAATATGATGTGGCTGATAGAAACCCCGTCATAACCCTGATGTAATATGACATCAATACTATGTCAAGTGTCTTCATTTTTGACCCATCATCGTGATGTCAACTTTTACAACACCTGTCATTAATCATCTTTGATAAACTATAATTGATATTATGGCGAAACAAATAAAAACTACAATATAATTATGTTTTTATTACAATAAAAATTGATTTTATTCATATAATATTTCTTACAACAAATTCTCACTTTTATCCACTTTTGCTTTGCTATTTATTAAGTTGATATAATTAAACTTTTTTTCTCCAAAAGTAGTAGGAAGGCAAACGCAAATAACAACAAAAATAATAATACAAAGTAACTTTAAAAACAAACAAAAAGAAAACAAAAGTGTAATCAAATCAACTTATAGCAAATAATTAAAAATATGTATTTATATATATATATATACTTATAAATTTCACTCACAAGAACACCACGCGGTACTATTGAATTAACTTTAAAAACACAACTGATCTAGAAAAAACAAACAGAATAGTTTTCTGCCACAACTTCTTTTATTTCATTTGTGTCAAGAGTATGTTTTTGTTGTTTTTCCGCACTTTACTCTCTTCGCGCTCATTCTATTTGATATTGATGACACTTGTGATGACTATGTGACATCAATATGATGAAAAGGTGTCATACTATCGCTTGTTTCAACGTTTTTCTTGTGTATGTATGCTGTACCGGCTTAGTTTTTAAAAGGTCTTGCGTATTTTATTTGTCATAGTAATGATGATAAGTGTACATCAATGCAATGTCATGTTTTTTAACTTTTTAAAAATGCGTTTAAACACAAAAATAAAAAATAAAACAATAACATTTGTTTTAGAATACAAACGACAAACATTATAATATTGTTTACTCATTTCTCTTATACATATTTTACAATTTAATAATATATAATAAGTGACATCGTATTGATGTCATTCCAATCATAGCATTGATGACACTTAAACTATGACAAAATTCTGTAATGACGTTTGTATCAGATTGATGTCAGTTTTCGTTCTATTGATGACATTTTTCATAGCATTGATGTCAGAATTCTGATGACAGGGCGTCATCAATGCGATGATACATTTTTCTATGAGTGTAGTACTAATGATGTGTCCTGTATAATATCACCATTTTTGTCTCGACATGCCACTATATTGGGAATGGACTCGTTAGTCATACTACTAATTTCTTTATAAAACCTTTTCGAATCATTTAGCTGTCTAAAGCTTTCAATGCCTTCTAGTTTATTCTCCAGTAATATTATTTTCTTTATTCTAAATGTATTTTGGGCTTTATTTCTTAGCCGTTTGTGTTCCGCTCTGGTCCCTCGTGTATTTGTTTACCGCATTTTCCTTCTAGCTTCATTTTTTAAACCGTTCGTTGTTTGGCACTAATCATCCCACCAGTTATTGCTTGGAGATCTTCTATTTGATCGCTACGTCTCATTTGGAGACCATCACAACAAAAATTAAATTTTGTCCTAACTCGACTTAGGCGGTTAAGGGCTGTGGCCGCAGATATACTACATATAAAATACGTTTTATTTAATGAAAATCGATGTATAAATATTGATCTTGTTTGTAATAAATTAAAGTCGCCTAATTGTTGCAAAAGTTGTGAATAAAATTACACTCTACAACAAAATCAAGTTTTTTTTAAAGAGCAAGTCTTTATCAACTAATTCTGGTAGAAGTCACCAAAAAATACATATGTGTATGTATTTTGCACATAAAACCTCCGAAAATAGCGCTAAGTAATATGTGAATAGGCCCTGACGACATACACACAAATAACAACAACAACAATGATAGCAAAAGGAGTACGATTCTACCAAGTTTGTTTACTGAAGATTTTTGAGTGAATAAATTCGTTAATGTCGTTCACTTTTTAGAGTGCTAGATAAACACGCAGAGTTGAACACATTTAACAGACTGAAATTTCGTAAATGCTTAATGGATGATGATGACCCAGACAAAAATTTTGTTTGACATATTACAAAAGATCCAGTAAATATATTTGTTTGATTAAGCAAACTATTTTGTTTAATATTTGTTAGTATTTTTATACTAATTGTTTTATAAATTGAGACAAAAATATTGTTTGATATTTTTCACAAAAATCCAGTAAATCTTTTTGTATGATTTAGTAAATTGTTTTCTTCACAATTTGTAAATATTTTTAGACAAATTGTTTTATAGACTTAAGCAATTTGTTCACTGGAAAAACACGATTTTTTTCAATGAAATTGTTGAGATATCTTTGTCTATATTTACAAATTTGCTTGTAGGTCCGTTCCTAGGCAAAATATTTACTATTTCATTGAATTCCTTTACAGAAAATTAAATGTAGTTTTTTCTGTGTAATTTTACGCCAAGTTATTTAGTATTTTTCGTAAGAAAATTGGATAATCCTTTTCAAAGTGGGGCAACGTGTCCAAAACTCGATTTATTGCAAAAACTCAGGTAATTTTACTTTATTTTGAATAAAATAAATTTCTATTTATCGATTTTCGTGAAATAAAGCTTGTTTTATTTGTGGCATATGTGGCTTTATGACTAGCGAATAAAAATGGTAACATTTTGCAGGTTTCGATTGCTTATAAATTTTTAAATAAATAAAAATTATTTGATTTTCCATAAAAAAATATATAGTTTTCATCATTGCTGATTGAGTAATTATGAAAGCATTAAGTATATAAAAAAATAATGTTAGAACGGCTTAAGGGTAATTCTACTTAAATTTTTTAAGTGGTTCTTGTAAAAAAATTAGACAACCCCTTTATAAGTTATAACAAAATCAGTGAAGCAACCTCTTCAAAAATTTCAAATTAAAAAAAATTAATAAAAAAATATTATACACAGAATTTAAAATTTGCCTTTTTTGTAGTTAGTTGTAGGGGACTATAACACATCATAAAAATATAGTGGTACTCCCATTCATTTTTCTTGTTGCATAGTGTAATATAACAGAAGATCAAAGAAGGCTTAAACTTAATAAAATTTAAACAAAACAAATAATACTTTAATGTTCGATTTTTTCACATTTTCCCGGATTCCAATATTACTTGTATGTATAGAAAATTTTTAACCGGTCAATTTTATTTTAGTTTGAATATAAAAAAGGTCTTGGAATAATTACAAAATGAATGACTCATAAAAGTCTATACAAGTGTATTCTAATCATTTCCCCAAAATTTTTTTTATGTTTACATATTTTTCATTTAATTAACTTCTATTTATTATTCCTTTCTATTTTGCTTAGATACCCTAAACATAAAAATAAATTAAAAATAATCTATATATATTTTTATATAAATAAAAAACTAAATTGCAAAAAATAAATACATTTAAAACAAATGTTTTCTTAAACATTTAAAAGTTCAAGACCAGATACTGAAAAACAAATAAACAAATATACATTCGATAAATAGTTTGGATTAATTTTCTTTCAATAAAAAATTAATAAGTAATATTCTTTTAATTGCCGTATTTTATTTTCCTTTTTATTCGCAGTATAAAACTATATTGAGCGTTGGGGCGAAGGATTTTAATATTTCAAACATCTAAATACGCACACACACACACACACACACACACACACACACACACACACACACACACATATATATATAATTAAGCGAAACAACACCCTACCAGCAAATCAGTACTCGACTACAAAAAATATAATTAACTAATAGTTAACTTTTTTTAGTCTAACTAAAAGCTAACTACAGTGTAATCCACAACTGACCCAAAATCAATTCTTAAGTTGAGTAAATAATCGGATTTGGTGAGAGCTTAAAATTTTATTCTCTCAGCTACTTTTAAACTCATTTCAAGCTGATATTAACTTTTTGCTGTCATTATTTTAAATGGTACCTCAGCTTGGTGGTCAGCGTGTTGACTGAAAAACGTGTCGAACCCCAGCAGTATCTTTTTGCATACTAACCAGCAGTTGACTTAAATAAAGGCAACTTTAAGTTAGTTAAAAAGTAATGCAGAATCGGACAATTTACTACCTCCTAGGATATTGCAATGCTAAAATAGTCAGTTAACTCCATTAAAAGTAATCCAGGCACCAACTACCATTAGTTGGGAAATATTTAACTTATAGTGCGTTAAAAGTTAGCTGAGTTGCCTATAGGGCATTAATCTTAAAACCAAAAAGAACAAAAACAACATGTTGACGAAACCAATTGTGCTACGAAGCAATCAATGGTTTTCTTCGTACAAGCGAGAGCTTTTTGGCTTTCCGTATGGGAAGGTGTGAATGAGAAATAAGCCCACAATGTTCTTTATAAACTCATTAATTAACACACCAAGTGCACAACATGAATATTTTCAATAGATAATATTTCTTTATTCTCATTCCCAAAAATCCCAAAAAAGCAATTTAATATCAAAAAAATATAATAATTATAATTTATATATTTTCTTTCTTTATTCCCCTTGGTAACTAAAGATTAAAGCGACTCACGTTGCATATGATGTTAAACCTCTCAAGTTAAAGATTACCTTGTTTCATGAGGGCTACCAAACTTTTTGGGTGTATGTATAGCGATGACCCACCCTTGGCTGGACCGTGTCCAAGAAACGGCTATTTGCGTCCAATGATGCATTAAACTTGACCATTTGCGACATTAGCAATGCGATATTCCATAAAAATAAGATTTTTCGCCACCTTCTCTTAAGAAAACCTACACAGTTTACGAAAATTTAAACATTTTTTGAGCCACTTCCAGTTGTATGGAAAGTTTCGTCCAATAATGTCATAACCAATATGATTTTATACAAATTAAAAAATTTTTTCAAAGTTCATTCAATGCAATGAAATGGAAATACTGTTATAAGCCCATAGTCTGTGAAAATTTCAGGTCATTGTCTATTACGGTTGGCGAGATGATAGACCGGGGCCGAAGTACATTGCAGCGAAAAAAGGGGGTTCCTTTCTCCCCTTTTGGCTACGGAATTTTAACAGTTTTCGCCGTGTAAAATTTTCATACACTAGAGGTGTATCAATTTAGGTGGGAATTAACGAATTAACGACATTAACGAATTGATTCACTCAAAAATCTTCAGAAAACAAACTTAGTACAATAGCATTCCTTATGCTATCATTGTTGTTGTTGTTGTTGTTCTTATTTTTGTGTATGCCGTCATTGGGGTTGTTTTTTTACGATACAGAAGGCAGAGTTTTCATGTTGTTTTTGGTGTTTGCGTCCTAAATAAAAGACAAACAAAAAAATTCATTGATTCAGTTAATAGAATTTACTAAGAATTAAATTTATTTTTAGACAAACTTTTGTTTGAAAAATTTTGGGTGATAAATTTTTTCTGTGTAGATATCACCAAAACGTCCATGCAAATAAAGATAATTTTGCGTCACACAGAGGGGACAATAATTGTTGTTGAAAACTTAAATATTTCAAGTGATTTTTTTTAAACTTCTAAAAGTAAAACTTATAAAGGAATCGTCTATTTTAGATATTTACTGCCAGTTTTTGTGCAGAATGAAACAATAATTTCGTGTGAGAAATTATATTGACAACAAGAGTGAATTTTCGCATTTTGTTGTTGTTTACAACGTAATTTTTCACATGAAATTTTCGTTTTATTTTATAAAAAGTGGCAGCTAAACATTGATTTTTGTTTAGAAAAATGTTTTGATAATATTGAAAAAATTAAAGTTCAAATTGCTGTAAGAATGCGGTATTTTGGATATTCTACGCCAAGTCCAATAGTAAGAAAACATTTTATTTATTTCCCAATTTCGAGATATTTTTTAGTTTCCCTGATTTTTTGATTACAAGTTCGCAAGATATCAAATTTCTTAAAAATCATTTATATTAAATTTTTAAAATTTTATTTTTTGAAAAATTTGTTTAGATGTTTTTTACAGAAAAAAATAATAAAAACATATATTCAAATTTTTTAAATTTGGTATTTGGAAATAAGTGTATCCTTCAATTTTTTATAAGTTTAAAACTTTAAACTTCTATCCATCCAACCAACAACTTTTAAGCTCGGTCCGCTATTGGGCCTTCCATAACTACTATTTTTTCCATTTTTGAAAATTTGAAAAAAAAACTTTTTTTTCTATAAAGCATAAGAAATCTTATAAGTCTTATATTTATGGTATACAATTTGGTCAATTTGGTAAAACACCTCTAGAAAAAATTTTGTGGTATATTTTAATCCTCTCACTTTTTGCTGTATGGGTCAACTTGCCCCTTTCTTAAAAAAAGGGAAAAAATCTCCTTCAGCGGGGATATGTCGGGCAAAATTATTCTACAAAAATATTCCCCGTGGTGTTTTACATAAAAAAGCTAAGCACATGTTATACCTTTTACGTTAGACTTACAAGATTTCCTATTTAAATTAACCCTTAAACACATTTTAAGTTTTGAATGCTTTCTGGCGTTCCAGTTGAGTCTGGTGGTTATTTGGTGTCTTTGAAAGTCTATAGTAGAATTTAATTGCAAATATTTTCTTAGAATATTTTAGCCCGCTACATTTTTTTAGAGATCTACAAAGATAATTTACTTGTAGTAAAATTTTTTAAATGGAATAAAAAAGTGTTTTTTTTATATTCTTTCCACTATGGTTTGTCGGCACTACTGCCTATGAGTGATATTAATTATTCACATTCCACAGTGTACGTACAGCTATTTAAAATATTATATTTATCGGCAGATTTTGTACAAAATTCTTTTCTAAATGTTTCAAATTATATGAAAATAATTAAAATTTGTTTAAAAAAAAATTTTTTCCATATAAATTTCAAACGTATAGAATCGTTTGAATTTACAAAATCAGCCTCTTGTAATAGTTAAAGGGCGTTATTCATTCTAAATGATGAAATGCTTATAAAAAGCTTATGAGCATACAAAATTTGTTTCATAA
Source organism: Panzeria rudis (assembly GCA_956483635.1). NCBI lineage: Eukaryota > Metazoa > Arthropoda > Insecta > Diptera > Tachinidae > Panzeria > Panzeria rudis. The sequence continues at coordinate 140,856,746 of OY101448.1, forward strand.
ATCTCTCATAAAACGTTGATAAGTATTATGATTAAGGGTGAAAATCTTTTGAATTATATTATTAAGTGTTTTGTTTATTTATTTGGTTTTAATATTAAGTTATAATTAATACAATATACATGTGAGCACTGACGATGGAAGTGTAGCGGCTTCCGAAAGTGGCGCTACTCTGTTCTGCTGTGTACGTTGAAAAATTAAGTTGATGTTAATTTTTCCTTTGTTCCTTGGAATTATAATCATACCCAATTCTTTCTGAATATAACGTTACGAACCTTAGCCTAATAATCAATTTGGATTCACAAAGCATATACGTTCGAAATAATCATATTAATAAACAAATAGCTACTGGCTTGAGCTTTTCACATGTTTACATGTTCATATATACTTAAGTATAAAATCAAACCAAAAAAGTTTGTCTTGAGTAGAACAAAAATCAGAAAAATGGGAATGTAGAAAAATAAACCGATGGCAACGCTGGGAAAGTGCACTTTAATATCAGCTTGGGAGTGATTTAATTCTCGTATTCCATTTTTACGAAAAAGTTGTATATATAAGAATTAAAATCGCATTCAACAGAGCCACCTGACAAGTGGTGATAAGCAAATACACGTGAGCACTGACTACGGAAGTGTAGCGGCTTCCGAAAGTGGCGCTACTCTGTTCTGCTGTGTATGTTGAAAAATTAAGTTGATGTTAATTTTTCCTTTGTTCCTTGGAATTATAATCATGCCCAATTCTTTCTGAATATAACGTTACGAACCTTACCCTAATAATCAATTTGGATTCACAAAGCAAATGCGTTCGAAATAATCATATTAATAAGTTATAATTAAGTAATAATATATATAATAATTATAATTATTATACAGTACTATAATATAACTTAAATAAGTAAAATTGCCATTTCAAGCAAATTTTTTAAAAGATTTTTTCCAAAATATACTGGCAAACTTAATTAAAAAAATTTTTTTTGCGTACTGTGTAACTGGGTTAGAATGTGTATATGTGCATTTTTGTTATAAAAAAAATATCTCTCCTATGTATTTTACTTGACAAAAGTTTAGCGAAAATATTCTACACTCAGGAGTAACGTATGGATAAGTTTAAACTAAATAAGAATATCTTTCGCAATTATTAGCAAACACATGCAGACAAAGTATTCGTATAGCATTGTCTAAATGTCTATTAGCACGTGTTTATCTAAAATACCAGTATAATAACATTTTTTTTGTCAAGTGCTTTACTTTAATATCAAGGTAACTTTATTGTGATTTGACGACAGGTGATGGATAAGTGGTATTTTAATGTTTAGCTATTTACTTTCTACCACTAGATTTGATGAGTAAAAATGGCAGAATTCATATGATATTTTCAGGCGTAGGGTGAATGACTCTAGGGCAAAGAGTTTAGTGTAATATGGGTTATTCCATTTCAAACGGAGTAGTGAAATTTTTTGATGTTTTCGATTTTAGTTATAATAATTTTTGCTTTTACATTTAGAGTTTTTCTATTCCCGGACTTTTCCATTTCCAGAGAAATCAGAAAATATTTTGAAATTTTCCGGTATCACAGAAAATCCCGATTAGAAAAAAATACAATTTACTAATAGTATTTATTTATGTAGTTTAACAGATCGATTTTTATTAAAAAACTAAGGATGCCTGCCGCTTAAAATTCATTTACTGGCTACAGGCCATCAAGAATATAATAATATAAATCTCTTTACATATTGTTTAATGTTCCGGTTATACGAAATAAACAGTGCTACCTACCAACGCACTATGGCTGAATTTCCAAATTTTGCGGCAAAAAGTCAATTTTTCAACTTTAGATTTAAAAAATGTTTTTCCATAGGGCTCAATTCCCAATATATATGGAAAAGAAAAACTTTGGAAAAGATATGATAGCTGGTAGCTCTGTTTATGTATGCAAAGCTGCCAATATTAACTTTATTTTTTAATACGTATTATCAGCTGTGCAGCAAAAAAAGTTTATACAATTAAAATATTGTTTTCCAAAATGTATTTTTTAAAAAAACCAATATTGTGAATATGGATTCTAATACTCAAGTTTTGTAAATGTTTGTTTTTGCTATTCATTTTGATGTTTTTAATGGATCATGCTTTTTGGGAAACTGTGAAAATTTTTATCGTTTGTGTGGAGTATAACTTACTCCAAATAAGATTCATACATGTAGTTATTATACACTACGAATAAAAATTTTTGTAAAACATTTTAACACTCTAACTCTTCGTTGTATGGGTTTTTGTCCCTTTCTTAAATAATTCTTGCAAAAAAATCGACTACAAAATAGGCGTGGCACCGTCCCTATATTTTATAATCATGTACTTTTCTGTGTGCGAAGTAGAAGTAGTTAATATGAATATTTACTTTTCATGGGCGAGTCACTGCCCACTTTTCTAACCACAATGTTGTAGTGTAACGATAATTAAATGTGTATGCAAAGTTTCATAAGAATCGACTAAGTACGAGTAGTTAAAATGCTTATTTACTTTTCCTGAGCGTGGCACTGCCCACTTTTCTAAACATAATGTTGTATTGTAACCATAACTAAAGGTGTATCGAAGTTTCATAAGAATCGGTTTAGTAGAAGTTGTTGAAAAATAATATATAATTTGCATGGGCGTGGCACAGCCTACTTGTTTGATCCTGATGTAGTATTTAAACAGAAGCTTAATGTGTATGTAAAGTTTCATAAGAATCGGTTGAATAGAATTAGTTGAGAGCGAATGCGTATTTACGTTTTACGGGCGTGACCCCGACCACTTTTCAACGACACCAATCTGGAAGTAGTTCCTTTTGTATAGACAAAAAAATAATCAGAAATCGGTTCATAAATGGCAGAGATCTGACGGACCATACATAAACAAAATACATCACGAATTGATAACCTTTCTCCTGTTTTATTGAAGTCGGTTAAAAAAGGGCACAAAACTCCCCTTCAGCGGCAATATAGTAGAATAAAATATTATACAAAAATGTTTTTCGTAAAATTTTACATTAAAATGGCCAACATATCTTATACCTTAAAAGTGAGGCTTACAAGATTTGCTATACCGAGTACTAATTGTGAATAATTACGAAATTAACCCTTAAACATGGTTTAAGTTTTGAATGATTTCTGGCGTTCCAGTTGAGTTTAGAGCTTGAGTGTCCTAAATATAGACCTAAAATGGAATTCTTATGCAAATATTTTTGTATAACATTTTAGCCCGCTATATCACCGCTGAAGCGTGGTTTTCTACCCCTTTTTAGGGTTCCATACACCAAAAGTGTAAAGGAACCTTATTGTTTTCGCTACGCTGTGCGTCTGTTTGGCACAGGCCGTTTTCTCGGGAACTGTAAGAGTTACAGACCTGAAATTTTCACAGAATATGTAGAACTTTGGCCGCTACATGACAGTTAAAAATTAAAGGATGTTCCAGACCGAACAACGAAAAATGTTGAAATACTAATGTAATATGCAGACATATATATATATATATATATATATATATATATATATATATATATATATATATATATATATATATATATATATATATATATATATATATATATATATATATATATATATATATATATATATATATATATATATATATATATATATATATATATATATATATATATATATATATATATATATATATATATATATATTTAGTTAGTGTTAATTGCTGTAGTCTGTAGAATAGACTACACCAATTAACACTGACATTTAAAACAATAAAAATTAAAGGGTGTTCTATCAGTTAATGTAATTTTACTATGTAATTTAGACAGTCAGCTGTATCTTGGAAACCGTAAGAGGTAAACTCTTGAAATTGTCAAAAACGCTAAAACTAAAAAAATTCAAAAAAAATGTTAAAACGAAAAGTCGCTAAAATGAAAAAAATCGCGTAAAAAAGCACCAAAATGAAAAAACCGCTAAAACGCAAACAATTACCATAACTGAAAATATCGCAAAAAAAACTAAAAAAACCGAAAAAATTCATCAATACGAAAAAAAGCACTAAAGCCTAAAAAAATTGCTAAAACTAAATATATAAAAAAAATTGCCAAAAAGGAGAAAAAATCACCAAAACGAAAAAAAAGCGCCAAAACAAAAACAAAAAAGCTCCAAAACAAAAAAAAGTCGTCAAAAACCGAAAAAATCGCTAAAACTAAAAAAATTACCAAAAACCGAAAAACATCCCTAAAACCGAAAAAGTGCCAAAAATTTACATACATCGCTAAAACTAAAAATATCGTCTTAAAGCGAAAAAACGTTTAAAAACCCGCCAAAACCAAATAAATCGCCAAAACAAAAAAAAAATCGCCAAAATTCGACAAAACCGCAAAACAAAATGTCGTCAAAACTAAGAAAAGTCTTCAAAACAAAAAACATCTCCAGAAACCGCAAAATCGCCAAAACTAAAAATATCGTCAAAAACCGAAAGAAAATTGCCAACACGAAAAAATTGCAAGAAAAAGAAAACAATAAAATCGCCAAAACGAAATAGATTCGCTGAAACTAAAAATATCGTCAAAAACCGAAAAATCGCCAAAACGAAAAAAATCTTTAAAACTAACAAAAATCACAAGAACCGGAAAACATCGGTGAAACTAAAAATATCGTCAAAAGCCGAAAATCGCCAAAAAACGAAAAATCACAGAAATGGAAAAAAAATCACCAAAACGAAAAAAAGCGCCAAAACCAAAAAAAAGTGCCAAAAGTAAAAAAATCTCAAAAAACCAAAAAGATCGCCAAACCGCCAAAAAGTGTAAAAAAATCGCTAAAGCTAAAAAAAAAATCACTAAAAACCGAAATAAAATTTCCAAAGCCGAAAAAGCGCCAAAACTGAAAAAATCGCCACAACTAAAATAAATCGTTAAAACTAAAAATATCGTCAAAATGTGAAAAAACGTTATAAAATGCCAAAATCAAAAAAGTGCAAAAACCAAAAAAATCACCAAAAACAACGAACAAAACTTAAAAACCAAAAAATAAAATTAAATTAAACAAAAAAAAAAAGCTCAAAGAAAAAGCTGCCAAAATGGAAAAAGGGGTAAAAAGAAAAAGGGATATACATATGTGTATTCGTACGGAACCCTTAGTGTGCGAGCCAAAGTCGCACTTTAGTTAATTTGTTTAAGAAAGAGTCAAAAAGAACTACACAGCGTAGAGTACGAGGGTTCATATATTCTACAACAAATGTTTTTCTTTGTGCTTTACCTAAAAATGCTGAACATATTTTATACCTCAAATGTAAAGCTTACAAGATTTCTTGTGCCGTGTCACTTAAACCATGTGTCAATCTCCCTTGTAGATGCACCACTGCAAAAAGGGATGTAAGCTACCCACTTTTTTCAATTGTACATTTTGACAGTGCAAGTCTGCATACCAAGTTTGATGATTTCCGGCCATAGTGCATTGTAAGTAATTTTGCAAAAGGCTTTACTATACAGTGCTAATGAGTTCTATGAATTTTAAATTAAATGTTTGTATATGTGTCGTATAATTACCATATAAATGATGTATCCAAATCTCAAATATTGATATTACATACATTTCAATCAAAAGAGGACGTCAAATATGAAATTGAATGAATTTGTGCTTTTTTTTATGAAGCCAGATATGAGTAGGTAATTAAAATCGAAATTATAGTGGTTTCATCAATTACCGGTGAATTATTAATATATGTATATGTATGTCAGTAATATACTGTAAAAGACAATGTTAATGGCTTCATACAAAAATGCGTATCTCAGTTTTGTCGAAATAGCGTTTTTGGTCTTTTCTCATATGCAACCTCTAAAAACACCACGCTTAAAAAATCCAAGTGACTTACTATGGAAAATCAGTTTCCTAGTTTTTCTACAGTTTTTCCTCTCTCTATTATAAAATAACGAAAATTTGAGATACCCCTTTTTTATATTAAATCATCGATATAAGGCCGCCTCTCCTACAAACAAAATATTCGTAAACTTATTGTATTTAAATAAATATACTTGTATTTGTATGTATGTTAGAGGTTTTTTTTTTGTAACTTGATTTTTTTATTCATGACAACATGCACGAGAAAAGCAAATGACCTTTTTAAATGTATTTGTTGGGTGTCATAGTCTCTGAACTTGTTCATTTCTAGTCAATATAAAATTAAATTCACTTTTCTTGTCACAGTTTCCATTAAGCAAAAGCCTTTAAATCTGTATTGGTCTCATGTTAAGAAAGAAGGAAGAAAAAATATACTCGTATACTCGAATCAAATAAGAAATCAATAAATGTGAACAAAAACCAAAGATGTAGTGTCAAGTTCATGAATAAAATACTTTCTTTTTTTTTTAATACATATTATGATTACACATGTTTACACAGAATAAACTAAATTTCATTTTCTGCAAAGGAATTCAATATTTTGTAAATATTTTGTCTAGGAACGGACCTACAAACAAATTTGTAAATATAGACAAAAATATCTCAATAATACTTTCATTGAAAAAAACGTGTTTTTTTTTCAGTGAACAAATTGTTTAAATCTATAAAACAATTTGTCTAAAAATATTTACAAATTATTAATCAGATAGGGAAATTTCGGCAAAACTAAGTTGAGTCACAATAAAAAATGCAGGGCAAGAATTTAAAAGAAGTCTTGTATTCTATTTACTGGCAAAAATTAGTTAAATAGCTGATGCTTCCTTGTAAAAAGCATCCACCTTCATAAGTGGTAAAAGTGAACAGGAACGCTGATGAGATGGTGCAGCGGCCTGTCGAAATCAGTAGTACTGATCCGTTCTGCTAATCTGATTTGAATGTTCCAACACTCCACTCTTAATAAAAATAATTTGAATTTACATTAATTCAAAAATACTGATCTAGAAAGCCGAAATAATTTAAATTTTCAGACGCAAACAAAACAGTTTACTAAATCAAACAACAAAATTTACTGGATTTTGTGAAAAATATCAAACAATATTTTTGTGTAAATTTATAAAACAATTAGTCTAAAAATACTAGCAAATATTAAACAAAATAGTTTACTTAATCAAAAAAGAATATTTACTGGATTTTTTGTAATATATCATACAAAATTTTTGTCCGGGTCATCATCATCATCATCATCCATTAAGCAATTATGAAAATTCACTTTATTAAATGTGTTCAAGGCTGAATGTTTATCTAAAGACTCTAAACAAAAATTAATGAGAATTAAAGCAACCACATTAACGAATCGATTCGCTCAAAAATCTTCAGTAACCAAGCTTGGTCCAGTCGCATTCCTTTTGCTATCATTGTTGTTGTTGTTACTTGTGTGTATGTCGTCATCAGAGTTGTTTTTTTACGACACAGTTTTTCTTGTTGTTTTTGGTGTTTGCGTCCTAAATAAAAGTCAAACAAACAATTCATTGATTATGTAAAGAACATTTACTGAAAATAAAACTTATTTTTAGACAAACTTTTGTTTGAAAATTTTTTGGTGATAATTTTTTCTGTGTTACAAATTTCGAAAAAATTTTTCGTTCGCTAGAAATTAAAGTTGTTTCTTTAGTTGTTTGGAACGTTGAACGCAAATCTGCACTCTATTTTTTTCCATCAGCTCTAGTTTTCGCGATATAGTGTTATGTAAAAAAATGAAGGCACTTTCACCACATATAGTAGCATATCGTGAGAAGGGATTTTTCTATTTAGTAAACAATAAAAACCGAAATTCAACAACACAATAATCTTGAGGACATACAAACATTGTTTCTAAATTTGCTTAGTACTTTCAGAGATATCATAAAAGTTTAACCCAAAAAACTTAAAATTAAAAAAAAAAATTTTTGTAATTTTTTGTTTTTAAGAATGCATAAAAAATAAAAATTCAACAACGAGCTTATTTTTGCTATAAAGGCTTGTAGCTAAATGTATTCGAAAAGAATTGAAACCTTTTTTTTAAATAAAACTGGTGCACAACTTTTGATTTTATACATAATTCCGTGAGAGAATTGAATTGATAAAAATTTAATTTTCATACAACAGCAATTTCTGACTTTGTGTTTGTGTTTGCTACTGTTGTATAGAAATTGAAGTCTTATCAATTCAGTTTTGTCACTAAAATGTGAATAAAATCAAAAGTTGTACACCAATAACAATGAAAAATGGTTCAATTGTTTTGGAACAGCTACATGCTACTGGATAAAAAAAAACTGACCCGTTATTGTATCATTATTTTGCTATAAAGTTTTAAAAAGAAAAATTTAAAAAAAATTTTATAAAAAAAATCTTTTTTTTGCTCAAATTTTTACGATATCGCCAAAACTACAGAGCATGGCCTTTTCAAGTTGTGCTCATACATGTCCCACAAGTGCCTTCATTTTTGACATAACCGCATATCTCGGAAACTAGAGCTAATAAAAATTCTAATTATATGTTTAAAATCTGCATAGCAGATGTAGTCGGTAACGGCTAAAATTTTTCCGAAACGGGATGTACTGTAAACATGTGTTACTATACACATATTGATTTTCTAAAAGAAATTTTGCGAAATAGTATGTTTTAGTTAAAAGTCCCCCTAAAAGCTCAAGCTGTATCTGCACCTGATTTTATTGCATAAATAAGTGACATTGTGTACGTGTTTTCAGAAAAATATAACAATTTGTCTGTAACAATAATCCGTTATATCCAGCAACATGATCTCAGACAATTGAAAAACTTTTTCTATGCTGTTTGTGAGCTACATAAGAGTCCAAGTTACTAATACTTCAGAATTCTTTAGGAGATGTTCGTTCACTCATGTTTGAACTTGACCATCGGTAATATCCCTGCAGATAAATTTATAACTAGTTACGTTTTAGGACAGTCATATAACTAGTTGTAACGATACTACTCAAAAAAGGACTGTCATATTACTAGTTGTAATAAGACTAGTAACGGTACTAGTAAAAAAAAACTACGTTTTGAAACAGTCATATCACTAGTTATAATGATACTAGTAATTTAAATTATATTTTTATAAATTGACATAAATGGACTTGCGATTTTTATAAAATTTGGTACGAATGATGCCTCTGACTTAGCGATTAGAGAATGGAAAATTCAACAAATATATACTAGACCGATTTTACAAAATTATGTATATAATTTAAAAATTATTCCTAAGTTTTTCGACCTTTATATATTAATATCTAGCCTAATTTCTTCTAGCTCGAGGTAGAAGAAATTAGGCTAGATAATTATGTATTAATTTAAACCTACTTACCCTAGATGTTCCATTGAGATGTCATATTAAAGGGAACAAATTCGACTTTACAATTGAAGGGTGGACAAAGTGGACTTTTAATTTTTTATGCTTTTATTTTGCAGTCTTAAGACCTCAAATTATGTACACATAAGGTCAGCAAAATTTTATGCGCAAAAATATGCATTTACCTACGAACAAAGTACCAAACTAAAATTATATGAAAATATTTTTTTTTAATTTTAATTATTATTAGAGAAAAAAACATAAAAGATACATAATTGGGTCTATTATTTAATAAAATCGAACTTTAGTTGCGTTGCCAGTCGGCAACTGAAAATTAATGGCTGCCAGAAAGGCACTAAATAGCAACTGAAACCGGCAGATCTCAGTTACCAGTTGCCATCAGTAGTAACATTTTCAGCAACTTACAATCCAACTGAGGCTCGATTGCCATGCATAATCGGCCTATTAATATTTTTTTCAGAAATTGAGAAATATGCACTAACAAAATTTTTATAACTCCAAAAATATGCATTTATTACCAAAATATGCACTTACCACCAAAATATGCAAAAATATGCAACTAAAAATAGATAGATAATTAGTCAATACGTCTGTATCTCTGACCACAAAAAACATGCATTTGCATGAAAGTCCGACCACTGATCATTACTAAACACAAAAGTCATTTTAATCTACATTTTTTCTTTTTCCCCCTCCATATAAATTGACCCACTCTATTTGGCATATCGGCCATTTTTGAGAAAATTTAGTCATATATAAAATTGAATAGCTGTAGAGCGCATCATCAGATAATTTTGGTGTCATTCGAAAGGTTTTAGTCTCCTCTTAACAAGTTTTGATTAAAAAGGGCATATAGCTTCCTGCTACTAGTGCATCTAAATTGCCAAAGTATTCTTTATCCTCAAGCATCCTGATATATAGTATTTTATATATCTTTATTTTTTAACAGAATGCATTCAGCTTACAAGGGTCTATTGTGCATAGCTTTCAGATTGTCCGGTGAACGTTATTTCCATGAAATAAACTTAAACTTAACATATACTTATACCGGCGAAACTATTCACATCCAAATCCTTTTTAATAAATACATTCGTATAAAATCTTCTTTAGATGAAAGGAAATAATTCGAAATACAAATTTACTAGAATCAAAAATAAAAAAAGCTGCTATAAGAACACAGAGATTAAAAATATGTACTTCCATGTGTTTTTTGACAGACCTTCCCGAAAAACCCTTCAAAATTACCTTTTTAGAAGGTCTTTTGTCAGGGCTTGCAGAACTAGCGATGCGGAAGACCTTCTCCGTAATGACAACATGTGTCAAAAAAGTACGAGAATGGAATGGAACGAGCAGGCCTTGTTTATCCAAAAGAAGGAGTAGAGAGGCCTTCTAGAAGGCATCCGTAGTTCTTCTATTTCCCTGTGGAACAGTCTCCACAAGTAAGCAAACGCACATGTTTAAACATCTTAGTCTTTGACTATGGATACTATGGTAAACAGTCACTTGAAAACATACAAAAAAGCTGGCGTGTGGCCAATTTCGATAATGCAACAAAACAGCAAAACTAGTAAAAACTAACAACCACTTAGTGCTTATTTTATCTTTTCTTTAGGAAATCAAATAAGTTAAAATTTCACTCGTACTCGTACGTGTGCATTGCAAAATATAAATAAATAAAAGCAATTAAATTATGAATTTAGTCGAACTGTAGGGTTTTATCCAATAATTATTCTGGCTTAAGTTCGTTTCAAATTTAATCCTTGGATTAAATTATTTATATTTTAGAAAGAAATTTTAAAGCATGTAATAATTTAATATTTAAAAACATTTTTTTTTGGCTGTACGGAGTGTTGAACTGACATCAGATGTTTCGAGACCACGACACGCTTCTCATCAGAGCTCTTTTCCCCTAGACCAAACTGCCAGCGAAGGCAGCAACAACCAATGAGCGAAAATCCTATTTACTTTTTTTAACCAATTAACAGATGAGTCGCCATCTTGTGATTATTCTCAAGTACAATATGCCACAAAAAAAATTCACCTCAAAAAGTGGATTTTTTAAGCTAAATTGGGGCTACTGATCCCGAATATTGCATTCATTTATTTATCTTAAGAACCGTTTTCGAGATATTCGCGAAAAACGATTTTTTTGCAGTTTATAAAGCTATTTTCCAAAATCTTGAGTACTATTTCATTGAATTGAATAAATTTGGCATTGTTGCATAGATATGTTTTTCCTCTTTCAGTTCATATTTATCTTGTGACGATCAGATAAAAATTCACTGAGTTACAAGCTTTTATATTTGAAAAAAATTTCTTTTTTTTTGGTTTTTTCAAAATTCACCAATTCTGTTTTCGTCCCATCTTGAAAATTTTACACAATAGAGACATCTCAATTGGATACATGTGCAAAAAAATAAAGATAATTAAAATACCGATAAAGGATACTTTGATATTTTAGACGCACTTGTAGCAGGAAGCTATGTCCTTTTTAATCAATACCCGTTAAGAGGAGACTGAAACCTTTTGAATGGCATTAAGTTCAGTTATATGCGATGACGCGTTATAAATCTATTCAATCTTACATATGACGAATTTTTCTCTAAAATGGCCGAGATGCCAAAGCTTAGAGGTCTATAAAATATAAACCATAAGAGTTATCGAAATAATTTTTCGCCATGTTATGCGCACGCAGGAGTAGAAAATATGTGTTGACTTTCATTTAAATCGGAGAGGTGAAAAATCCCTTGTTCTCATGTCGAAAATTTTAGTTTTATCCCTTTTGAAAATTTTTGAGAAAAAGATCGAACAATAAAACTCTATTTTTATAAACATTTTGCCATTTCTCACTATTACTTCAATGTCTTTCTTCACTTTGAATCCTTTTCATGACTACATGAGTTGAAATAATTAAACAGTTTTTTCTGCATGTTATCCAAGGATTGTGTTCAAAATCATAAAGTGTTTACTTGAACATTTTGCCATGTTATTATGGGAGGTATGGACGAAATATAGAACAAAGTCGAGGCCAAAAACGATAATTTTAAAATTTAAAGCCAAGTATCTTTGAAAATATTAAAGACTAGCTATACCCGGTGTGCTTCGCTACCCCATTGTTGTGCAGATATAGAAAAATTAATTAATTAATATAAATATAACCATAAAATTGGTTAGTTTTTTGGCGATCTTTTCAGTTTTGGCGATTTTTTGCGTTTTAGACATTTTGTCATATTGGCGATTTTTCGTTTTGACTTTTTTAATTTTGAAATTTTTAGTTTTAGAGTTTTTTAAAATTTTAAGAATTTGCCTCTTACGGTTTCCAAGATGCATCAAACTGTTTAAACTACATAGTAAAAATTACATTAACTTTAAGAACACCCTTTAATTTTTGTTGTTTTAAATACTCTACAGACTACACCAATTAGCAGAAACTTTGAAAATTTCAAATGTCTATATAAAAGTGTCTGTATATTACATTAGTATTTCAACATGTTTCTTTATGTCGCTTTAGAACAAACTATAATTTTTAGCCCGTAGTTCTTACGGCGCTCGAGAAAACAGCCTGTGACAGACAGAAAGACAGACGGACTGACGGATAGCATATCGAAAACAATAGGATTCCGTTACACTTTTCGTGTACAAAGCCCGAAAAAGAACCTTTTCCAAAAAGTAACTTTCCAAAAAGTAACCATTTTCAAAAGAGTACCATTTTCAAAACAGTACCCTTTCCAAAAAACATTTTTCAAAAAGCACCATTTCTTAAAACTTCATTTTCAAAAAAGTAGATTTTCGAAAAAGTACCTTTTCAAAAAAGTATCTTCAAAAAGTACCAAATACATCCACAATGTTCCCCCTTTAATGCCCATGTTCTAAAGAACACTACATCAGTTGAGCTTTTTTATGACTAAAAGGACATGTGTTCAATTTTACTCGGTTTATCTGTTTTGGTACATTTTTTATCCCCCTTTTTGAAATAATTTTTTTGTACTAAAATAAGCTTCTGTTAGTAATACGGGCTCATAATGAAATGTCCACGAGCCATATCAATACATATTAAAAATACATGCATAGAAAAAGTACCAAAATACGTTACGCATTTTATTCCATATATTTTCGAATTTCAAAAAAGTACCAAAACATGTTTGAGGTCTTCATAAGCAGGGAGGAATACAATGTGAGTTTCATATCTATCGTTATTACTTTAGAAAGTAGCAAAATTTAATATCTACCCCTTTCCGCCCCCTAAATGTACAAATTTGAAAAAATTCCAATTACTTGTCCGCTTATATATATTAATTTTTTTTAAATTATGATGTTATTTAAATTTAAAGTCTAACTCAGTTACATCTGGATATATAAGGTTAGCAAATTTATCCGTTTTTAACCCTTTTTATCCCCTTATAAATTGCATTTTTAAAAATCCTTTCTTGCTGGACCTATATACATCGATGTCACTTTTTCTTTTGGCAATAAATGATATTTTAGAACAATGTAATAAAAATCTTAAAGGTCTTTTATATGCAGATGACCTTGTCGTATACTGTGCAGGTAAAAATGTCTCAGTAATAGTAAACAAAATTCAAGCAAGCATCAGAAAACTTGAAAAGTGGTGTGATAGAAGTGAGTTTCAATCTAACAAAGGCAAATCAATTGCAATGAAATTTTCTAGCCGTCAAATATCATCCCAAGATCCTTCTATAGAACTCTATGGCAATCATATACAATTTGTGCAGGAACATAAATTTCTAGGTATCAGATTAGATAGAAAACTTTCTTCATAATCCTATATTAAAAAAATCAAGGCAAAAGTCAACGTAAAGCTTAATATTATAAAAATATTTAGATATTCCGAATTTGGATCTGATCAACTAACGCTCTTAAGAATTTTACAGTCAATTGTACTTGCCACAATAGACTATGGATCGATTATTTACCTATCAGCAAACAAAACAAATTCAAAAATGTTCGATCCTATGCTTAATAGCGGACTCAGGCTCTCCATTGGAGCTTTTAAAACCAGTCCAGCACGTAGCCTACAAGTTGTACCGTAGAAGACTTAAATACTTACTTTATTATACACTTAAAATATATTCGATGAAAAATCATCCTTTATACTGTTTAATAACCAATAGAACAAAAATTGATCAAATTAAACGAAAACGCTCTAGTTGTAATCCCTTCTATGTTGGCGCTGCTGAGGAATTCAGCAAAATAGCCTCAGAATATGATTTGGATATAGATGACTTAGAAAATAACGAACCACCTAGCATCGCACCTTGCTGGAGCGCAGATATTAAAGCTGGTTTCTCTTTTGCGGTTTGTGACAAACGTGATGATATGGCAGCTACTGTAGTACAACATAAATTTCTGGAACTAATAAATACCGCGTATATAGAAAAATTAGTTAACTAATTTAAAAATAACCATAAAATTGGTTAGTTTTTTGGCGACCTTTTTAGTTTTGACGAATTTTTGCGTTTTAGCGACTTTTTTCATTTTGGCGATTTTCCGTTTTGACTTTTTTAATTCTGGAATTTTTTAGTTTTAGAATTTTTTAAAATTTTAAGAGTTTGCCTCTTACGGTTTCCCAGATACAGCAAACTGTTTAAAGTTCATAATCAACATTACATTAACTTTCAGAACACTCTTTAGTTTTTGTTGTGTTAAATATTCTACAGACTACACCAATTAACACTAACTTTGAAAATTTCGAGAGTCTATATAAAAGTGTCTGTATATTACATTAGTATTTCAACATATTTCGTTGCTCGCTTTAGAACACCCTTTAATGCTTAGCCCGTAGATCTTACGGCTCTCGAGGAAACAGCCTGTGACAGACGGAAAGACAGACGGACTGACGGACAGCGTATCGAAAACAATAAGATTAATTTACACTTTTGGTGTACAGAGCCCTAAAGAGAACCTCTTCCAAAATGTAACTTTTCAAATAGTAATCATTTTCAAAACACTGCCGTTTTCAAAAAGTACCCTTTCCATAAAACATTTTTCAAGAAGTACCATTTCTTAAAACTACATTTTCAAAAAAGTAGGTTTTCGAAAAAGTACCTTAACTTTAAAATATAAACGGTTAACAAAAAAGTACCAAAATTATATTTTTAACCTTTTTCGGCCCCTAAATGTACAAATTTCAAAAAAAGTACAAAACACTTATCCACTCATTTTTCTATCTTATTATGACGCTTTTGGAATTTTATGTCTACCTTACTTAGATTCGGAGATATAAGAACACGGAATTTACCCGTTTTTACCCCTTTTAATCCCGTTAGAATTTAAGTTTTCAAAAATTCGTTCTTAGAGAATATATACAACCATATTCATTCAGTATGTGTATCAATGTGCATAAGAAATAGTTGTATGGAAAAAAGTACCAAAAAGGGCTACCAAAATTTTACCCAATTATATATTCAAATTTGAAAAAATACAAAACTGTTTTGTGGGCTTTTTAAAGAGAGAACAATTAATTTCAAGTTTAGTTTCTAACTTTATTACTTTAGGAGATAAACTGTTAACAAAAAAAGTACCAAAATTATATTTTCACCCTTTTTTGGCCCCTAAACGTACAGATTTTAAAAAAGTTTCCGATGATTGCGCTCATTTTTCTATCTTATTATGATGCTTTTAGAATTTTATGTCTACCTTACTTAGATTCGAAAATATAAGGTTACCGATTTTACCCGTTTTTACACCTTTTAATCCCCTTAGAATTTAAATTTTCAAAAATCCTTTATTAGTGAAAATATACAAACATATTCATTCACTATGTATATAAATTTGCATAAAAAATAGTTGTATGAAAAGAAGTACCAAAAAGAGCAACCATTTTTACCCTTTATATATTCGAATTACAAAAAAGTACCAAAACATGTTTGAGGGCCTCGTAAAGATGGCCTCGTAAAGAATGCATTTTAAATTTAATTTCTATCTTCATTACTTTAGGAGATAAACGGTTAACAAAAAAAGTACCAAAATTATATTTTTACCATTTATCGGCCCCTAAATGTACAAATCTG
Source organism: Panzeria rudis (assembly GCA_956483635.1). Classification (NCBI taxonomy): domain Eukaryota; kingdom Metazoa; phylum Arthropoda; class Insecta; order Diptera; family Tachinidae; genus Panzeria; species Panzeria rudis. The sequence goes on from OY101448.1 coordinate 140,873,028, forward strand.
AAGAAAGTACCAAATACCTGTCCGCTCATTTTTCAATCTTATATTGATGGTTTTGGAATTTTATGTCTACTTTATTTCGATTCGGAGATATAAGGTTACCGGTTTTACCCGTTTTTATCCCCTTAGAATTCGAATTTCCAAAAATCCCTTCTTAGTGGATCTATACATCGGGAGGGGGACCTACATACAAAACTTGAAGTTTCTAGATTTAGTGGTTTGGGCTGGGCGATGATGAATCAGTCAGTCACTCAATAACGTTACTTTATTTATAAACTTTGCAAAAAGATTAATTTTCTTTTTAATCGGATAACAGTTGCAAAAGTTATGGGACCGACAAGGTTTTTCATGCCCGAGGTAGTCAACTTTGACAACCTGTAGCTCAATGTATGTTTCAACAGGGTAGTCCAAATTTCAACTTAGGTCCTCCTTTATAAGTTTTACATCGTTTTGTAATATCGAATCACAAAGATACAGGCTTATTATTCTTTTATTTCCAATTGGAGCCAATGTGAGGCGTCTCATAACGCAAACACTTATGATTTAGAAGACGTGCAAATAATGCCTTCCTTAAAACAGAAAAATGAATACGAAAAATACAAATTTAACTTATTTAAACATACGTATACATATTTTAACTAACCACTTAGTTAAGGTGGATTTATTTTCCATGGCAGTAAACAAAAATTTATAGTCGAAAGATACATTTTCTTCAACTTCTAACATGTGCAATTTGAACTTTAATCCGTATTATTATGTGCAAAAAAATGTGGCATAAATTGTACTATAGCAACCAATTTCGTTTAATTATAAAATTTTATATAACCAAGATGCTACTTACACATACTTACAAATACAAAAAAAAAAGGGAGAATCCTAAATAAACTCTTATAAGAAACAACTAAAGTGGCAAAAGGATAATGCAAACATGGTATTTCAGCCTTTTTGTTATTTCGTGTAATTTATTCAAAAGTTTTACGCTTAAAGAGGTAATAATAAAATATGATTTTATGAAAATTAAAATTTTAGAAAAGGATATTTTACAAATTGTTTCATTTATTGTTCTTCGCCGTAAGAAAAACTAATATTATTTTCCTTTCTGTGTCTGTCTAAGCATTGGGTTTCTTTATTATAGCACTTTTTATATATCTGGCTCAGCATAAAATTTCTTAAAGTTGTAATTTTAATTGATTCATTCTTTATAGCCGAAGAATATTTCATATAGCAGCAATATTTAAATATATTAAACTGATACTTTCATAAATGTATATTTCCTTAGGTTATTTGTCTTTAGTTTTTCATTAAAAAATAGGACCTGTTTTATGCATTTAAATAATTTTTTGAAGAGACAAATTTTTTGGGGTTTTTCTAGCTGCTGCCATAAAAACAACTCACGTTTTGACTTTAGCAACATCTTTTAAATATTGCATTGTCATATATGAAATAGTAAAAATTACACTCTTCGAATTTCAATATAATACAAATTTTTTTTGTTGATAATATCACGCGACGACATGGGAGGGCGCTAAAATTATGATTTTTTTAAACAACTGAGTAAAAGTTAAATCTTAAGAATATTTTAGAGCAGGGTTCCCAGTTTTATTTCATACCTTAACCCCAATTTTCGATTTTTCATTCCCCAAAATCCACAAAATAGCTATTTTCTCATCCCCGAAAATCTCCACAGCACCTTAAAATGATATTATTTCAAAGAAAAAAAAATACATCTATTTAATTAATTAAATCCGTTTATAATGAATATTTTTAAAATAAATTTTAATTTTACACAGTTTGACGTCTAACTAAAATTTAAAGAGTGTTTGAAATATATTTTATTTAAATTGTTCATACAAAATTTTCTTAAATTAGATTTCAAATACATTTTCAGCCCAATAATGAATTCTTTCCTTCGGACAACACTTTTCTCGAGAATAAATTCCTCCAATCATAATCTTTTCGGGAACATAAATATGAAGCAGTGGCATCATTGAATAACAATGGCGGTTGTTTTGCTTGTTGACGTATATTTATTCAGTGTTTTTGTATCCAAAAATAAATAAAATTGATGTTTTAATTAAATTTATAGTAAAATTAAATAACTAAGTGAATAAAAATATAATAACAGCTGTACAAGCATTTGTGAAGGATATTGGTGCTGTAGAAGAAAAAAATAGTACAAGTTACTATTTGCTGCATTTATGGAAACCACAATCAATGGATCCACTAAAGTTAAACAAAATGTTGTGTTTGTGCTTTATTTGTGGTATTCGACCTACAAGAACAATAAAATATTTTTTTATTGATAGAAATTTAGTTTTATTTAAATATTACATCGATTTTTATGCAAACTCCCTTCTGTTTTGCAAGTGAAAAATTCCGGGGAAAAACGAAGTTCAAATGGATTGAGAATAGCTACTTTTTTCCCCCATCGAATTTTTTGCGAGGGAATTTTTATTCATAATAGGAGAAAAGGGAAAAGTTAAAAAACTCGCACGGAATTTTTGTTTGTGATTGGGATGTTTATTTCTTTTTTTGAGTTTGGGGGTAGATGTCGACGTACATTAGGGATGCCAGATCCAGATTCGCAAAAAGCTGGACATTGGGGTTAAAAAAGTTGGACAAACCAACAAAAACCTGAACATTCGAAAATTGCTACATTCGAAAATTGCTATATTTATGCATTGTTATTAGGGAAGCATCGATACGCCTTTTGGCCGATACGATACCAATACTCAAAAAAAGGACCGATTTTTATTTAAAAAACAAAGTACATATTGGCTGAATTCCAAAACATCAAAATACATTGTAGTTATGCGGTTTTGCTTTGTGTACAAAAACAAACTACAATGTATTTTGATGTTTTGGAACTCAGTCATTCTTAAATTTTGCATAGAAAGACGATTTCTGATATCTGTTTTATTAAGATCTGTGTTCCAAAATAATCTCTCAGAAGAGACAAAACTCATTTGAAAACCAAAGCGCTGCTGCACGATGGTCTTAAAATTTGGATATATGAAGTCAATACGCCAGAAACCAAGCGGATCTGACTTCTTAGAATGAAGGGGCTCATCTTCCTTGAATTCTATAAAAATTTCATATATGCTTCAAAGCCTACTTCTCGAAGACTTGTCAGAACTTGTGCGAGATGACCGTGTTTGCAATAGTTGCAAACGATTTTTTGATATAGAAGTAGTTGACTGAGGATCAAATATTGTGCATAAACAATATTTCTCATTACCAAACTGTCAAATATTTCATTAACAACCAATGCCAAGACAGTTCCTAATTTTTGCGACTTCGATCTATTCCTGTTCATAGATTTATCATATTTTTTAAAAATTATCGAAATGGCTTGTCTAATTGACTTTGAAGACTCTTCTAAGTAACGCAAAATTTTAACCATCTTTTTCATCATTATCCATTTTTCCCTTGTAAGTTCTACCTTGTATTTTATACGAGGCAGACAGACAAGCTCGTACTGCAACATGTTGTTGTAACAAACCCCTCTCAGTTGTTGTTAAGCCGAAAAATAAGCATTGATATTAGTTAAGCAGTATCAACAACTGACTACTGTTAACGTTTATTCATAATTAAACTTACAAAAGTATCGTTGTATCGGCAATAAATATATCGTCCATACCGATATATGCCGATGTATACCGAAATATGCTGATATGTACATTAGAGGTGGAATAGTGCACGATTTTTTTATTTCGATACGCTAGAACACCATAATTTGTGAGATTTGGATAAAAAATGCATGAGCCAAAAATGTTTTACCGCTTTCAGTTCAAAGAGAAAATGAAAATGACGACATTTATAAGAGTTATTGTTGTGTACCAACTAATAAGAGTAGTTATACATTTCAAGTAATAGATAATATGGATATTTTTTCGAAAATTCCTATTTAGCTGGACAAATTTAATTTTAGCTTGAAACTGGACAAGCATCAAAAAAGCTGGACAATCCAGCCAAGTCCAGCCCACCTGGCAACCCTAACGTACATGCATATGCATGTATATAAAAAGAGTAACGTAAAAAACTCACAAGAATAAAACAATTGCATGTGTATCAATGTTTATCATTTCAAAAACTTCAGAGTCAAAATTTTCTTCTGAATAATCAGTTAATGCAATTTTGTTGTACATGTTATTTGCATTAAAAAGTTTTATTGAGAAGAAAACTGAACTATTTTTAAAGTGTTTTTTGTATAAAACGTTTCGAACCTAATTTTGTGTTCGACTATGCCTATTAAGGTTTTTGTTTTCTATGACTTTAACGTAAGCCATACATCAGAATATATTTGTTGGGTCACTGCCATATGAAATGATTTTGAAGCAGAAGAAATAAATTTAAAAGCCCGAAAAATCCTCAGCGAAAAAATTCTATTTCCCCAAAAAATTCTCTGGGGATTCTCACGAACTTTGTATCCCCAATCACAAAAATAAATCCCTTATTTAGGGACAAATCCCCAAAACTGGGAACGCTGTTTTAGAGCAGAGGGCATCACAAAGAGAAGCACTTAAAATGAGAATGTATAAATGTTTTTGCAAATGCAAAAAAATTAAGAGACTTGAAACTACTCACTTGAGATCTATATTTTTTTCTCTTCAATCTCAACTGTGTGTTTTGTTTTTGTATTATCATTAAAAAAAAGCGACGGTGACCTGCTTGTTTGAATATGCTAGCATCTAACCGAATGAAATTATAGTTTCTTACACTTTTTGTAGTGAGTTTCGTTAACAGTCGTGTTGTGTATGTGAAAATGATGAAAAGTACTCGGGCATCGGTAGCCTTGCACGGTGATATCTGTTTTAGAGCAAATAATATTTATATTAAATTTGAGAGTTTATTGTATTGCTTCTGGGTATACAGAAAAAACTTTAAAACTTTAGTTTCAGAAAAGCATTTGGTGAAATTAACTTTTAAATTCAATAAATAGTTTTTCTGAATCAACAAATGTTTCATTTAAGAACAAAATCACTATAAAAGAAAATGAAAATTATACTATAAAAAAGTTCATTTCCGATATCTTTATTTGAGCTTGAGCCATATTTTTATTTTTATACTTTTTCATTTTCCGAATGAAAAAGTTTCAAATGTATAAAATGTGCATGAAAAAAGTTGCATGCCGTTTATGTAATTTTTCATTGCTGATATGCAATGTTTCATGACATTAATGACATTTTTCATTGTATTAATGTAAGGGCTTAACGTAATGGCTTCATTCCCATTACGAACCATTTACTAATTTACTAAATTTATTATTTACTCAAAAAAAAAATTAATTATTTGTGGTTTGGGTTCGGCTTTAATTTATTTTTTCAATTAAATTATAATATTTTTATTTAGAGATAAATGTGAAGCATATAGACAAAGAAAATTTTGACTGCGCCGAGGGTTGAACTGACGTTTCGATAGCTGCCGCTAATCTCATCAGAGTTCTTTATAGCTTAGACCACTCAATCAAAGTCGGTGGTTTGGAGTCAAGAGTTGAATATCATCTACTCTTAATCAATTCATACTGTCAGTCTTGGAGCTGTATTTCATTTGATAGTTATTGTTATTCACTTTTTTCTTTTGCCTTGTGTTATTATTTAAGATATTCTCCAAAATTTATTTAAAATAAAGATTTATTTGTTGAGGGTTAAGCCATGTCTATCTTCATTTCATTGGTGCTTTACCAATGAAAAAACAATTGTAGACAATTACATTATCTGATATAGTAAATGATTTGGTTTGACTTTGGTTTTTTTCATTATGGAATACAACAAAAAATTCAAAATATTTTTGAGATTTTTTTAACTTACAAAATTTCGTGTTTATACGAACCATATATGGAAATCGAATACGAGAATTATTAATTTTAGAATTAGTCGTTAGAGCTTTCTCAATTATTTATAAAAATCTTGTCAAAGTAACATTCAATACATATTTGTATTAGTTTCACATATTTGCCAAGCACACAACACAAATTGAATTAACAGCAATTGAAATGGACAATCTTGGATGAGTTTAACAAATTTCAAATTAAAATTTTTTAAAATTTCACAACTTTTCATCTTGATGACTCACCGCACCTTGGTGCTGTGCTTTCTGGCGAAAAGTTTAATATGGATTTTGCAGATCTTTTGACGTTTTGCCAATTACCCGCAAAAACTTATATATTACTACCCAATATCTAATATAACAGAGTGTGCTATAAATTAAAAATTCATATTTTGTCTGACATATTATAACGTATTTTTTTCATGTTTTTATTCTTTGATTGATTAATTTAAATTTCGATTTTATAATTGAGGAACTTTGATGTACAATCGGGTACATACGTGCGTTTGTTTTTTTTTTGTTTATGTGGTTGACAGCGTTGTCAACTTTTAAATTTCAAAAAGCACTGAAACCAGGAAAAAACGCGTATTTTTTGAAAAAAACGCACTAAATTTAACAATTTTCATTTTATATAAAAATAATATGTATTTGATCATATCATAAAGTAAAATATATAATTTTTGATGTATTAAAGGACATATCGCACATGCACTGCGACAGTGCCACAACTCAAATATACTGATTTTCCAGAAAACGAGTTTTAGCTTTAAATTTACTTACACCTTTATGGGAAAAAAGAAATGTTTAGTATACATTTTGTATGATTTTTTTGTGCAGTATGAAAAGCAGTATGACGAATAATTTTGTACTATAAATCCAAAAACGCATTCCTTGAGTTGTGTCACTTTTGAAGTGCATGCAATACAATATTGGTGTAATTTATGAAAATATAAAAGTCACTATATCTTTAAAACTAGAGCTAATTGGAAATTTTTATTGTAGCTTCTGAATTCAACAGATGAAAATATAAGGATCTGTAATTTTGATCTCGAAGCATTTTCATTGTTGCGTAGAGTAATTAAATCGAGATACATCAGTTGGTATCTCAACATGAATTTTCATGCTTCAGCCCGATTTTTATGTGAAGCATGTAAGGACATTGTGTTACATATTTTAGACTTAAATAGATTCAGCAAGCTAGGAACGCGTGCAACTTCTGCGTTTGAATAAGGAAGTCACAAAAGTTTGATGGCAATATTTGCTAATGACATAAACGGGCTCATATCGACTGAATATTTATGTATATTTTACTTGGAAAAAACCAAATACATAAAAATGTAAATAAAATTGTTTATTCTTCCACAAGGCTGCAAAAAAGTATGTTTAACAAAGGATTGCATGCATTATCAAAGAATTTTACACTTAAAACATATTTTTTAAATGAATAAATTTTTTTTTTGAATTTTCTGTTCAGTGCCACCGTCACAAATAAAAAGCACCAAAAATTAAACAAAAAAAAAGCATCGAGCACTGACTTGAAAATGTTTCCCGTCAAAAAGTTGAAAAAGCACTAAAAACGGTGCGAAAAGCACTGAGTTGACAACGCTGGTGGTTGGTTTGTCACATTGATTGCTAACTTCACATTGAGTCTTTCTCGAACATACGTTCAAATGTATACAAAACTTAACGATGCTGGGCGCCTCACAGTGTCGCGAGTTCATATAACGAGCGGCCAAAAATAGAAAGAAATGAAATTTCGCACACATGTTTTAATTTGATAAAATATAATTTCACCCAAAATTTGGCCATTTAAATTTCAAGGATTCGTGTCCTTCCCATATATACTGAAATAAAAAATTACCATAACGCAGAGAAAAATTATAGTAACTTAATGAAACTTTGTACAGACATTAGTTTTAATATACTTTATGCTTTGACCAAATTTCGTTCAATTTAAAGCAAAGATACGCCTGCTTCAAAAATTTCCTTTTTCAAAAAAGTAAAAAAAGGAGCAAATAAAAATTTCCTTCACTTATGAGTTAAATGTTTAACTATATACAATATATAATATAAATCACACCTAAAATTTGGTCATTTAAATTTCAAGAATTCGTGCCCTCATATATCCTGAAATAAAAATTACGATAACGGAGAGAAAAATAATTGTAAATGAAATTTTGTACTGACATAAATTTTAATGTGTTTAATGCTTCTTGAAAATTTCGTTCAATTCAGAGCAAGGATACACCTACCTCAAAAATGTCCTTTTTCAAATAAGTAAAATAAGGAGCAAAAAATAAATTTCCTTAATAACTATACAAAATTAAACTTTTCCGCATTTTTAGCATGTCCTTGAAAGCCAAATGTCTATTAAATTTTCAATCTTAAATAATAAATAAGAATAAAATTATTTAATATGTCTAGATACATATTTTTATTTGAGCTTTAGCTGTTAGCAATTAAACATTAAAAAATCAATATCTTGTGCTATTCCTTTTTGTAAAAAAGCATGTGCATATCCATGTCGATATCACTAGCTTAAATAGAAACGCCCACTATCTTACTATTTTTTGTAAATCGAGTTTTTTGCATATTTCCAAATATACATAATATTTGATGTGAAAAAATTATTAGGCCGTTTATTTAATGTAACGGCGATATGAATGTTAAAATAAAGTTGTAATTTTAAGATGTTTTTATTTCAAAGTTGATGTTTTTAAATTCAATTATATTTGCATGAATTATACAATAATCAATATTGGGAGCAGGCCACTTTGCCCTACCGTTTCTTTTAAAGAAAAAATATATGGGACTAGACTGCAAGCAAACCCTTTCAACTACCAAAAGAATTTTGAAAATCGGTCCATAAATTTATGTTATACGATAATCAATATTTCGTAAGGGGGGGGGGGGGTTGCGCCAAATAACCCCACCGACTTTCGAAAAAATATTGTGGAACCAAACTGCAAGCAAAGCCTTTCTAACAAAAAAAGAATTCTGAAAATCGTTGAATAAATATAGGAGTTATGCGATAATCACTGTTTGGGTGGGAGGGTATTTCCCCCACGATTTTCGAAAAAAAAAAATTATGGGACAGACCTGCAAGCAAACCCTTTAAAAAAAAAGAATTTTGAAAATTGCTTAAAAAAACAGAGTTATGCGTGTACAAACATAAACATACACACGGTTAAAAATATACGAATTCTTAACACGGTTCGGCACCGAAAATTGTAAAAATAAATTGAAAGTGGAAAGACGTGGATGTGAACCCAGGTTTTTTTTTAAATATACATACCTGTAGAAATATTATATCAAAGTATAAAAAATATATGTTTTTATATATATTTTTTAATCGTCCATCCAAGTTGTAACTTTTTAATTATTCGTTATTTTTCTTTCTGTTTATTTTCTGAGTAATGGTATATCGCATATTATTTACAAAATTTACAAAAAACAACGTGTAGTCATATTACAATAATATTTCAATTATATGTTGTGAAAAATTGTAGCCCTTTACCGATTTTTTTTGTTAAACTAACTCCTTAAAGACGGTATATTTTTTCATTACTTTTTCGAATAGTTCTATACTTACCGAAAACTATTATCTTTGAGTCATCATAACTCTTAGAAAAAGTAATATTTTTTAAAAATTCCTTTTGATTTTACTTAGAGAGAATGTTGTTTATAAAACCCAGTCAAATATATTTTTCAATACAAAACTATGTTTTTTTATTTTTGGCCGCCTTCGCGACAGTGTGCGCCTTGGCGTTTTGAACGAATGAATTCAAGATAGCCGCAAACAACTCGCGCATACAACTTAAACAATAATTGACGGATCGGGAAGGAGATAGAATTGTGAACGATTTTTTTATTAGCAAGATTTTGATTTGACTCAATATTAATGTTTTCTGGATTCGTTTAGATAATAGAACCACATCAATATTTAACAAATTTGTATCGCGTTTTATTATAATTCTAAGCCATAGCCGACACCAACTGCAGCCGCAATAGAGTGAGTGGTTCAAATTAAAAAACGGTAATAAATCTGTATAAAAAAAATTCTAGAGGAGTACCTAAGTTTTGAGAATGATGAAAAACTATTTTTCAAAATTTTGGTTACACTATTAACGGAGAAATAGAGAACAAAGTCAGGGTTAAAAACCAAAAATTTAAAAACTCAAAGACAAGTATCTCTGAAAATATTAACGGTATCTTAACAAACAAAATGCATTTTCTTTGTCTCTTAATAAGCTTTACAAAAAGTTTAAATTAATTGAAATCGTATATATTTTGTAAAAGTTATGAGGCCAAACATATTCATTATGCCCGAGATAGTAAATTTGCACACCGCATTTTTCAACACGGTGATCTAAGTTCCATCATTCTTATAGCTTAGGTCATCCTCTTTTTAATTTGTACATACATCGTTTTGTAAGCGTATTTCAAGTTTGAAAGATACATATTTATTACCATTTTTGTTTCAATTGGAACCACTGTGCGACGGGTGTGCTCTTAAGTATCCAAAAGAAGTAGGATGGCCTACGCTAGTCTGTCGATAGAGCCAAATTCCAAAGTCGATAGACTATTAACCTCAAGGAGTTATTTTTCGATGACTTACCAGTGACCATGCACTGGTACCGCGAGAACCAGAAGCCCAACTGGTGATCTGACCTCACAAAAGGTCAAAAAATATGATGCTCTGGTAGACCAAAGACGATTGAACCCTTATAACACAGCATTCGGCGTGTTGTTTTTTTTTTTTGGCGAAATACGTCCGCAATTGCTAGGAAGAGTGTTTGAAAATTGTTGTTGCGCCATCTACGCACCAGTCGGCTGTGTTCATATGGCAGAAATCATATTCAAACATTAAAGGCATACTTTTATCTTTCCAATTAAGCCGGTTTGATTCATATTAAAATTTTTCTTTGTTTTATTTTAATTTAAAATTGTGGCCCTTAAAAACATCCTTCCTTTACTATAAATCTTGTATTTTCAATGCTTGTAACAAAATATCTAAAGATACAATTCTCAAGGCAAACGTTTTTCGTAGTGTTTAAATGAAATTTTATTTAAACACTTAAAGAAATTGAAAAAATAACAAAGACAGAAAACAAACAAACTCATGGAGCCCTTGCTGCAATAGAGTCGTAACTCAAAAAAAAAAAATTCGTTTTACAGAAAACGAGTTTAAAATTTTGATTATACTAGCAACTTAATGGTAAAAGAAAATTTTATTCTTCTCTCAAGAGTTGAGTTCACAAGATATTTGTATGAAATACATTGTATTATTAACTCAAAAATTACGTTTTTGAGTTGTGACAATATTGCAGCAAACGCTCGATATGTATGTGTGTAGTATATAAATAAGTATATTTATAAACATAAAAAATACTAGTAAAATACATTCATACATATTTAATAAATTTGTTTCAACCAAGATTTTAGCTGAAGCAACAACAAAAGCCAAATGCTTTTATACATTTCGTGCTAAAGCCGCCAGGTAATTTGAAATTCTATTTTAGTCTTGTAAGAAATCGTTTTATAACACGTGAGAAGGATAAAGTAAATATCTTTGCTATTTAAGCAACATTTAATATAGGGTGACCCGATAGTAATGACAGTTACTATTATCAAAGTTAGCATTGCGATTTAGCCACTATATATAAAAATTAGATCAAGTACAGAGCGACCGATTTAAGGCACGAAGTTCTTAGCTTAAGCCATTATCAAGCCTGATGAGGCGTGATTTTCAGCAAAAAAAAAAAAAGTCACTTTAAAAAGGTTAGGCTTGATTCAATAGAGAAATCAGACGTCTCATAGTGGTTCCAATTGGAAAAAGCGTAATAAATCTGTGTCTTTGAAACTTGCTGTACAAAAAAATCATAGAGGAGAACCTAAACTTTAGTAGTGTTGAAATTTGGACTACTCTATTGAAGCATACGTTGAGCTACAGGGTGTAAAAATTAACTATCTTGGGCATGAAACTTTTTTGCGGCCTCATAACTTTTACAAATATTAATGAAAACTGTACTAAACTATATATTTTAACGTTTATTTCTTTAGATTTGAGCTCCGGTTTCTCACCTCAGACAGTTAAACACTTGCCCCCATATTCATAAATAAATAAAATGTATTTGAAATGTATTTTCAGAAATTTTTGTATGAAAACTTTGACATAAAATACATTTCAAACTCATTTTAAATTCTATGAATATGGGGGCTAAAATATCGACATTATAAAGTCAAAATACATATATATGAAATATCTTTGAAACTTTCTGCACTTTACTTAAAATTTCCTGGATTGTCTTTCAAAGTAGTCCTCATTTTTCTTCGTTTAACTTCCATTTCGATTTATTCGTACTAAAATTTTTAAATACGACTTCTACTAAAAGTAAAAAGAAAAAACCTTTATACTCGTATAATAAGTGTTTTTTCTTCTATAATCAATACTATATGCCTTTCGCCTATATTCGATTTAAAAGACCTATCAAGAGATCTTCAAAAAATATCTTGTACCGAATTTGTGGAATGTTTATGTATGCATTGTACCTGTACAACAACGTTACAAGCAATTGGTCATATTTATTTGTGGATTTCGATATGAAAGCACAAAACAATTACATAACACTGTGTGTAATTTTTTAGTCATGGAAATATAACCATTAGGCAAAGTTGTAGCTCTTGTCATAAAGAACAAAAATTGTGAACAAATAAAATCAAAAAAAACTTCATTTTCAAGATCAAAATCGCAAAAAACTTTAAAAAACTCGATTTTTGTTTACCTTTTTTCCCCTGTTCAGGTCCATAGGTAGCAAACCCGTTAAAATTCAAGGAAACAATCAAGTACAAAAATGTAACTAAGATTTCAATAAACAACTTTTTAGAACCTATCAATTTCCTAGAAATGATCTTAACACCGTTTAGGTAGCGCTTAAATAGGCGCAAAAGTAAAAATCGAATCTTTTTAAGTTTTTTGCGATTTTGATCTTAAAGATGAAGTTTTTTTGATTTTGTTTGTTCACAATTTTTGTTTTTTATGACAAGAGCTACAGCTTTGCCTCAGAGAGTAAATCTAAATTCCGAACGATTTGCAAGATATGAGCCTGAGAAAATGATCAGTTTTTTGCAAGAATGACACCGAGGCTCCAAATCTTTAGGGGCCCAAACTGGGGGACAAAACTGGGAGACACGACTATTTTTTTTTTGGTCTTGTATCACGTAGTGGTGTTCGTATATGGTTATATTTTTTCGTGTTGCACTGTGTAATGTTTTACAAACGTTTGATTTTGTGCTGGTTGGGAGACGCCACTGAGCTCTGTTCATTATTGATTGTGGTACCGCTATTAAGTTCGTTCTGATATATTTTTTTTGTATTACTATATTCGCTAGATGTTATTTACCATTTACGTCAGTCACGTGTCACAACAAAACAATAGAAAGTTCCACTGGGATCGCTTCATGTGTGTGGGAATTAAAATCAAATTAAAAAGAAAAACTCATGAAAATATTTGCCCAATTCACAAGACCTGATTGTATTGTTTATTGTTTATTTGCGGTTCAATAATAGGCTGTTAGTCTCATACATATTGTATGTGTGTTGGTGTTAAAAAAATACCCTATTCACAAGTTCATAGGAAATTGAGAGAATGCCTGTCACTGATTTAAATACAGCTCAGAAATACATCTTGTGAACAGCAATTATATTGCATTGGCTGTAGAGATGAACGATCCCGTGATTTTTAAAGAACATCGTGGACAGTGAATGTGATTTTAAAATCACTGTTACTTAAAACTGTGACTGTGATCTCAATTTTCAGTTCTCTTGTAACAGGGTAGTTATCAAGAGCATACATGCGTCTCTACAACAAAACATTGTTTTCATTTTTTCACTGAAGAAATATACCAAGGCAGATTTAAGTACGCCTTAAAATATACTTTGAATTTTAAAAAGAAATAAGAGAACATAAGAAATAGCAACATTATTCGTTTATTGTTATTGTATGCAAGAAACCCCCAATACTCACACAGCTGTGAAATATCATAAATTTGAGTATGTTACAAATATAAAGGAACGACTTCGCAAGTAGCAGTGATTTGACATATTTGGTCACAACTGTGATGCGTGATTTTTCTCCCATAGAAGTGGAAATCGGGTGGACATAGTAGCAGCCCGATATATTGATTATCGCATAACTCCGATTTTCAAAATTTTGTGCATGAAAGGACATGAAAGGTTTGGTACTATGAAAAATCGCGGACGGACACACCATTTGTAGATGGACACACCATTTGTAGATGGACACACCATTTGATCTAACGAAAATTTGTGTCCGTTTTGTAATGTGTTCTATGGCATCTTTATGTTGAAGTCGTTTTTTTTTACAGAATTATATATGAAAAATATCAACAACAAGTATTGTAATGTATTACAATAATACATTCGGTACAGCGATACAAGTGGCTTGTGAATTGGGCAATTGTTTTACTACGTTGTGCTTTTCTGCTTCATTTTCTACAATTCAGTCATATGCACACATCCAGTACGTACAAACACACACTAACAGAAAAACTTCAAATAAAAGTTTAGCTAAAAATTTCGCGATAAATATAAAAGTTAGGATTTGCAGTTGCCTGTGTTACAGACAGACAGCAAATATGAAATATAAAATGAATGAAGAAAAAAGTTTTTTTAGTTTAGTATTTTTTTTTTGAATCATAATTTTTAAAAATATTCTTTAATAATGCCGTTTTACTACTGATGATGCTAGAAACTTTCACACAAACAAAAATGTGCCAAGTTTATTTAAATTTGTTCAAACAAATATTTTATGTATTTGCATAAAATATATTTGGTGATATTGTGTTAAGAACTTTTGAATATAAATATTTTGTGTTGCATTTTCAAGCATATATTTGCAGAAGAAAGTAATATTTGGACAATAAAGTTTTCCAAAAGGTTTTTAATTTATTTTTTAAATTTATTGTTGAAATGTAATTTTTTATTCTATCCCGACCACATCATACCTCGGATATTCAATCTTAGCTTACGGTCACTTGTGTACACAGAAAAAATAGACAAAAAAAATTCATGTTCAATAATATAATGTTGTTGAAAGGAAGACTAATTTCAATAACATTTGCCATTAACTTAATGCAATATTTATCAATACTGTACATTTTAAAAATTACGCAATAAAAAGTATTTGATAAAAAAAGTTTTTGAAAAATTGCAAATATTTAATAAAAAACAGCCGTTAAATCAAATCCATATGTACTTAATTCGATGTATTCATTGACATGTTTTCCAGGGGTAAAATTCAATGTTAAAATTCAATATTTTACTAGCAGATTAATAGAATAGATTTTCATAAATTAGTTTAGCGATTGATTGGGGTTAATTTAGTAATTTATAATCAACACAATAAAAAGATAATAGTTTAATTTTAAAATGGAATTCGACTGAAAAAATTGTTTACTAAATGAAGTTATTTGATAATGATAAATTGATAAAAAACATAAATGGATTAAAGAACAGCACTAGCTTATAAAGCTAAATTTTAAGGGCCGATGTTGAATGTGAACCTCACCTAAATGTAGAGTTTTTTTCTGCATTTCATTTGACATTTCTCAATTTCAGACTAACTCAATTTGAACCTTGGAAAGATACACAATCGCGCAACGCGTTAAAGTTATTCAGGCTTATAATGAAAATGGGCGTTCAAATCAAAATGCATATCGTGCACTTCGTGATTTTTTCGGTCAATTTAATCGTCCAAATGTGGCAAGAAATGGCAACAGTGTATGATAAATTTTCGATGAAACCCATCTTCAGTGATGAGGCACATTTTCACCTCAGTGGATTCGTGAATAAGCAGAATTGCAACATTTGGGAGAATGATAATTCAAGAGTGATTGTCGAAAAACCAATGCACCTACAAAGAGTGACTGAATGAGGCCGGTCTGGCAGTTACTGTGAATGGTGTTCTCTATCGTGAGAGATGATAACGAACTTTTTATGGCCCGAATTGCAAGATATGAATGTGGACGATATGTGGTTTCAACAGGACGGTGCCACTTGCTACACAGCTAACGAAACAATGGCTCTTTTGCGCGACAAATTCAATGGCCGTGCTATCTCACGTGGTGGCGATGTCAATTGGCTGCCAAGATCATGTGATTTGACACCGTTGGTCTTCTTTCTTTGGGGTTATTTGAAAGAAAAGGTCTACGTATGAGATAATTCGGCACATTAACGGCATAGAACCTCAATTATGCCTCAGGATCATCGAAAATTTGGACCATCGGATGGAGGTGTGCCGCCGAAGTCGCGGTGGCCATTTGGGCGATATTTTGTTCCGTACTTAATTGAACCATACCATATTATCATAATAAAAAGAAATGACAATAATTTCCTAAATAGTTTTTGTTTTATTCAAAATCAACATCGGCCCTTAAAATTTAACCAGTCACTAGCGTTACTCTTTTATATCTATAGATTACATTATAAGAACATTATAAGAATAAGCACATTACAAAAATGATAGTTTTTATTCAAGGCTTTTCCATAAAAGAAAATTTTTAGCTATACCGGAATATACATTTTTTATAGTAAATACCACTTAAAAATGCCTTTAGTTATTTAAGAGCACATCAATAACTTGTTATATAAAGGAAACTTCCTTAAAAATCAAATAACACGTACGAGTATTTTACCTTATAGACTTTGTTTTTCTAACTGTCGGTATTTTACCTAAATCAACTAAACTTTGCAAACAAATACTTAAGAATCAAACAAAAAACTTTCTTCTGCTTATCATATTTTTAGATTATAATTCATCGGAAACAGGACATAATGTGGAAGCCAACACAAATCTAAATGCCAATCTTAGCCTTACAATATCATCACCATCATCATCAACAACAATATCGCATCAGCTTACGCTTGTGTAGTACACAAAAATTTTAAAATTTACAGCTAACTTAAGAATTTGTTCCTTTCATCATTTCTAAGTAAAAAGTTAAGGAAATTTGATATAATATTTGAAAGCAAAATAAAATATAGTAAGGCATTTTTTCAATGTATTTTTTTCTTCATGCGTAATAATTTTATTGCTCTTAATATAGAGAAAACAAAAGATAATTTAAAATTAATTAAAACTGATTTTGTTTTATTTTTTATAATAAGACGAAATAAACTTTGATATTAATATGGAAAGAAACGTTATTTTTGCTACCCACAATTTTTAATTAGATGTTTAGTGATGAAATATAATATAAAGAATATATAAATATATAAATTACTCATACCACAAATTTAATTGCTTAACGGAGAGCAACTAATGTTTTTAAAAACAAATTTAATTAGAAGTTAAAATCTTGCAGATACCTTGAGTACCCAGTAAAAGGTTAATCGTCCCTTTTAGTTGTTTAACTTAATCCTTGAAAAGTTTCTTTTCTACTAGTTTTAAGTAAAATATATATTTAATTAAACAGCGTGTCTTTGAGTGGACACCACTGCACAGTGAGGCAGAATAAAAATATTTCGAACATAAATCAGGCATTTCTAAACGGATAGTTCTATAGAAATAAAATTTAATGTGAACAACAGTGGATAGCAGAGGAGTATTTATATATATGGTTTAAATATCAGCTCTCTTACTTGCTCAGAAGCGGAGCTATAAAGTCTCAAATTAGGGCACATCGGCCACGTAAAATTTTTTACTGCTTGCCATTTTTGATGTGTAAACATCTATACGCTAGGGAGTAAAAATCTTTTTCATAATACAATCACAAATTTTAAGTAAGATTAATCTTACTTGAGTAAGATTAATATTACAATTGTAATAACGCGGTGTGAGCTGTGTATGAGTGTATTAGTGTAATCATACGGACAACAAGAAGTAAAGAGAAACTTAACAGCTGCATAGAAATACACTAACACTGGCAAAGGGAGTCTCAAGGTCAAACTCCTGCAGTAAGGTCGTACGTTTGTTGGTTGGTGCTGTGTTGCCGTGTTTTTGAATTAAGTGAGTATTTCGGCGTTGCCGTTTTTGATTTTTGCCGGGAACTTCTGGGACTTAGGGCATTTTGTGTCCAGTTTTTCGAGATTCAGACCCGGTTCGTCTCGGTTTTTGAGCCCGGGTTAAAAAAAAAATCGGTTTTTCGGTTTTACCGAATTTGTTGCTGAACTTGGTGCGATATTTGGCTGATGGTTTATTGACTGCGTTTGTCTTTGACTGTTGGTTATTTTGCTGTTTAACTGCGGTAATTCCAACTATTTTGTACGGGTATATAATTTTTTGCTGGTGGATAAATAATACTAGTATTTATGTCTGCGGGGAAGCGGAAGGGCGATATGCCTGGTGGGAGTGAGTCAGAGGTGTAAGCGATTTGTCGGGTGTGGAGGAAAGTACGAGGGTGAAAAGGAAGCGAATGAAGCTCGGTTCGCCGAAGCTGAAACGGGTGAATGATGAGAAGAATGTTTCGGTAGAAGGTGAAATGTTTCATTACTAGATGTTTACACTTCTCCCCTGTGATCGGACTCACATTCTTTTTTTTTGGTTTCTCATCCAATTTCGAAACTTTTTTGCATTATTATGACCCTTAATAACTTCTAAAAGAAACATGCTTGATTGTATACTTATCTCTTATAGTTAGTGAGATATATTCATTTGAAATTTCCCAATTTTTTTAAATTCTTCAAATTTCTCAAAAATTGTTTATAAAATTTTTGTTTCATTAGTCAAATAAAATAATTTAATAGATTTTAATAAAAATTTCATGAAATTCTGCTATTTGAGTTGAAGAATATTAATTGAAATTTAAAAAAATTTTGAATTTTCGACAAGGCGTTGCACTGCCCATAATTTTTATCATAATGATGTACTTTCACGAGAACTAATTGCATGCGAAATTTCATAAGAATCGTTTCAGTAGAAGAAGTTTAAATTAATATTTACTTTCCATGGGCGTGGCACTGCCCACTTTTATAATCATACCGTTGTATTCTAATGTTTATGCAAAGTTTCATACCAATCCGAATAGTAGAAGTTGTTGATAAAGAATATATACTTTACATGGGCGTGGCACTGCCCACTTTTTTAATCGTGATATAGTATTTAAACAGAAACTTAATGTGTGTGCAAAGTTTCATTGCAATCGGTTGAGTAGAAGTAGATGAAAGGGCATGTACATTTACTTCGTATGGGAGTGACTCCGCCCACTTTTACACGGGACCAATCTGGAAGTGCATCCTTTTAAATAAAAAAAATCTGAAATCGGTTTATAAATGGCGGATTTTTGAAAGAACATCCATCCTTAAAAGAAAATAAATAAATACAGGACGAATTGAAAACCTTTCTTCTTTTTTTGAAGTTGGTTAAATAAAAGCACCATCACTCTTTTACATATACATAAAAAAAATCTTTTGGAACATATAGCAAATGTATACTTATCTGAAAGAAATCTACACAGATGTGAATACAAGGCAAACAAATAATTGAATTTTTTAATAGAGTTGGACCTGGACACTTCCTACTATGACCTATTTGAGATCGAAATGTTTAATTTAGTCCACATTCCAACAAAAACTTGGCAATGAGTTGTCATTTGCGAACAACATACTTTTCAACTATAAACTACATACCGTCTTAATTACTTTGCAGTAGTTGAATAATTAACTTAGTAGTAATTAAACAAGCCATTTATTCTCTTATTGGCAGAGTAGTAGTGTATCTACTCATCATTCAGAGGTTAAACAATTTAACCCCTGGGGAAGCAAAATGGATATTTTTTAATTGTGTTCATGTTTGTGAAAACAAGTTTTAAGCTAATAAGAAAATAGTTGTGTAGTGGCCTAGTGAGTAAAATACTTGGCATAAAATAATACAATAACTGAATTGCCATGAGTTTAATGCCTAGCAGAGATATTTAATTTTTATTGTGTTTTGTAAATTCAATGCCTTCTAAATATTGAAATTTATAACTTGTTATTTGTAATCAAATGTGGTAAATACTTGCCTCCATGCTAAAGTAGTGACGGGTATGTTTATTAGCATGATAGCTCATTACTTTGCCATCAAGGTTTTTCCTGCGATGTTCTAAAATCCCAAAGCTGTAATTCCAAAACGATTGCCATTTCTGAAAGCCCTTATATGTACGTAGCTATTTGGCATAGTGTTAAATGTATCTTGGATCGAAGGTGGTGGCTCAGAAGAAAAACTTAATTATTTTTTTCCTTCCTGGTATTTAGTACGAAAAATTTTTATATGGCTGCAAAATTTCATTCGAAAATATCAACAATCAACGATTTTATAGAATTATCAAAAAGTTAATACATATGAAAAATCTATTAAGATCTTCTATAACACTTTTGCGCCAGTATGATGTATACTTAATACTAAATATTAATTATGCGTCATGTTTTTTAAAACTTTTTTAACATTTTTTCCGTTGGGGTTTTATTATGACTAAAAAGTAAGCAACACTTAATTAAAACATTACGTATTGTTTCATTTCGCGTTTTTAATTGATTAATATTTGCTTTGAAGATTTTCTGCCTAAAAAAGCTCCAAAACAAAAAAACCGCCTAAATTTAGAAAATCGTAATAAGAAAAATAATCGCCATAACAAAAAAATCACTTAAAATAAAAAAAAAAAATAAAAAAATAACTCGAAAACGGAAAAAGCGAAAAAAAGCATTTAAATGGCAAAAAATGCAGAGCTCAAAAATCGCGTACATTAAAAAATCGGCAATGTTAAATAATTACCACCATTAAACAAATCGCCAAAACAAAAAAGCGCTAGAACGAAAGAAGCACTAAAACGGAAAGACCGGCAAAGCTAAACAAATAGTAAAAATTAAAAAATTTTCATAAAATGAAAGCATTCGAAAAATGTCCCAAAAAAACAAACAAAAACCCTTAAAGCGAAAAAAGCGACCCTGAGACGTGTGAGAGTCAATGTCGTGGAAGGTTTTGCGAAAGTGCTAATGCAGAACATCGTAGCTTTTTGATAATATAATAATCAGAATTTATAAAAAAGCTACGATAATTCGCATTTCTGCTTTCGAAAGACCTTTGGCATTAAACACTGAACTCCGCTATTAATTACTTATATGTACACATTTGCATTACATATTGTTTGTCTCTTCTGTCAACCTTAAAGAAACTATTTACAGCTACAACACGGACGATTTTGTTGCCCGTGGGCCATACTAGCATCAAAGCATAGTATATTTTTTTAATAATTTACTTGGTTAGTGTATTAAAGTTTTCCGTTTCGCAGCTTAGTGTTGCCATAATACAAATTGAAATTAAATTAAGAAATTAAAATACAATATCAAAACTAAAAACCACATGCATATAATATTTCAACTAAGCCACATTGTTATTGGAAAAAAATAATAAAAATAACAATCAATTACTGGAGGCTTAAATGCAACAACTTGCTATAATATATATTATATTTGGAACGATTTTCCGTCATCCCACGTCAAATTTGGTTTGTAAACAGACCGGTTTCGGCTATGTGCCATCTTCAGTGTTCTATTGAATACGAAATCCTAAAATACTAAAATAAAATACTAAATATATTATATCCTGTAATCCCTATAAGGAACATAGGGCTACAACTGGTTATAATACCCTAGTCATATACTCGGGGCGAATTGGTAATTTTTAGAAACATACCAAACGCCATTATTTGCAAATCACTCATACGCCACCAGACACTTTTACTGTAATTTTTTCATTCAGAAAATTTACTTATATGGCTTGGCTGATTCTCATTTCCAATACTTTTTTCGTGTCTGTTGAAAGTAGAAATGTAACGATTCGCCTTTTTGCCGATACGATACCGATACTCAAAAAGAAATATCGGCGATATCGATTCCCATACCGATACGCGTTTTGAAATTAAGTTCAAGTTTAAATTAACAAAACCCAAGTAGGGTAATTATTTTATTATACAAAATTACAGTGTAAGAGACTATTAATATATTAAATTCATATTAACCCAGTATAAAAAATTTGAAGTCATTTTTAAGGATTTTTTTAAATATGCAGATAATTAGTAGATAAGCAAGTAAAATTTTATTTAAGTCATACAAAAATTTGTAATTCCTTTATAATTTTAGAAAATACTCGTCATGCTATTTAAAATATCGATTCTTTAAAGGACATTTATAAACTAATTCTAAATAACTTAATAGCTTAATTTTTAGATTTTTTTTTAAAGTTTATATTTATTTACTTAAATTTACATAAAACCACGTTCTTGCATTTAAATTCGCATAAAAGGAAACAAATTGCGAAAATGGATAATTTTTAATATTGTTTCCTTGAAAAAAATCCGAAAATGAAATTTTTCCTACACAGAAAAAACTGAATTTCATTTTCTGTAAAGGAATTCAATGAAATTCAAACAAATTTGTAAGTATAGACAAAAATATCTCAACAATTTTATTGAAAAAAAAGTGTTTTTTAAAGTGAACAAATTGTTTAAATCTATAAAACAATTTTTCTAAAAATTGTATACAAAACAATTTTTTTTTGAAAGAGAAGTAACACAATCAGGCAATTAATGCCTACCAGTTAATTAATTAATGTGTTACCTTCTTTGGGAAAGGGATAGTGTAGAGAGAACAGGTGGTGAAGTGTGAAAGAGATAGAAAGCTTAATTCATTTACAAACTTGTTATTGCGCGTTTTTTGTAGAGCAGTGTTGCAAGCCCCTCTGGTGTCAAGTAGAGGCAACTAGTTGTTTAAGCTGTGTAGCCATTTTATTAGTTCTTTTATTTCGCCGACGGTTTTGCTACAA
Source organism: Panzeria rudis (assembly GCA_956483635.1). NCBI lineage: Eukaryota > Metazoa > Arthropoda > Insecta > Diptera > Tachinidae > Panzeria > Panzeria rudis. The sequence continues at coordinate 140,895,674 of OY101448.1, forward strand.
TATCGACGAAGGAGGGTGCTGTGAAGTGCATTAGGATATGTTAGTATTACTCGCTGCCGGTACTGCCAAAGTGATCAGTGCTATGCCTTCATCACTTTAACAGTTCAACAACAACCAACACAACACACCAATGCACATATGAAAAATGCATGATGTTGTTGGCTTGCCTGAAACTAGTCTCGAACTCAAGACCTCAGGGTTTGTAGTCAAACGCGCTAACTACTCAGCCAACAGCACCCTAATTTACTAAATCAAACAAAAAGATTTACCGGATTTTCTGAAAAATATCAAACAATATTTTTGTCTGAATTTATAAAACAATTAGTCTAAAAATACTAACAAATATTAAACAAAATAGTTTACTTAATCAATCATAAATATTTACTGGATTTTTTGTAATATATCAAATAAAATTTTTGTATAGATCACCATCATCATCATCATCCATTAAGCATTTATGAAATTTGACTTTGTTAAATGTGTTCAAGTCTGAATGTTTATCTAAAGACTTAAAAAAAATTAATGAGCATTTACGCAACGACATTAACGGATTGCTTCACTCAAAAATCTTCAGTAAACAAACTTGGCACACTCACACTCCTTTTGTTGTCACTGTTGTTGTTGTTGTTGTTATTTGAGTCTATGTCGTCGTCGGGGTTGTTTTTTTACGACACAGTTTCTCTTGTTGTTTTTGGTGTATGCGTCCTAAATAAGAGTCAAACAAACAATTCATTGATTATGTAAAGAATATTTACTGAAAATTAAATATATTTTGAGACAAACTTTTGTTTGAAAATTGTTTGGTGATAATTTTTTCTGTGTAACTTTCTTTTATTTAGTTAAAATATGCACATTTCTCTTCATTTTATAATATTTTTTTCTTAATAATCAAGTAATAATTTAAGTTAGTCTAAATAAATTAGAACTTCAATAAGAAAATTATAGTTTGTTGACGTTTTTTATCAATACAAATTTCTCTGAGCTTGAGCTTTGACAAAATTGTCAAAACACTGCAATAACACTAGTAAATGCAGTCTATACCTGATACATTTTTATCTTAATGACGATTTGACATTTATCATGATACAAATTTATTAGGTATAGACTCAGTGTAAAGAAACATTACAAATGTGAATTAATTAAAGTGTTTTTCTTTCATTACAGATTGACAAGGAATGTTTTACGAAACAAGCAAGACATGGCTGTAATAGCAGAAGCGCGTCATAATTAAGCAACTGTCAACAAATATATGACAGCATAACCAATATTTGCATCATCATTATCATTCTGTGGCACAATCTAATCATGCTTTTTTACATAAAAGCCAACAATCAACTTTATCACCTGAAAATAATAATCATCAGCAACATAATCACTTTAATAATGATTTTAATAAAAAAATATATTATATAATAACAAACGCCAGAACAAGAAATGGAAGGCAAAATCAGTAGCAGCAACAAGTTGCTGTTGGCACTTTACTGCAACAGCGCTATAAAATGTCAAGGGAAATTATTGATACCAGTAGTGATGAAGAGCAGTTGGGACCAGTGCTGGTTGACAAGCTCATGCAGAAATACTTGTGCTTCACCTGCCACTACAGAAGAAAAAAGAGAATGTATTAAATGGATGTTATCAAAATGAAGAATTTATACAATCAAATGTTGACTATTCTAAGAGTAAACACTTACAACAAGAGAAGTCCCATCCATAGTGGCAATTAAACAAACATAAAAAGAAAATTTTATTACATAAGAATTTCTATAATGTTGAGAAAAACAATCTAACGAAAAACAATTATACAAAACCAAATCATCATATTGAAGTACAGCATGATAAAGCTTCAACGTATGACAGCTATAGCAACAACATTATTGCTAAAGTCATGCCAAGTTTATCCAGCAAACATAAAAACAATAGCAGCAAGAGCAAAATAATTTATAGCCAAAATATTTTAGCTACCAAAAGTCTTGACACTGACCATCAAGAAACTGATCCTTTTATACTTTGTATGAAAAAATTTTAAGCCTAAATAACTTTCGAAGTAGTGAAATTATTAAAAAGTCATACAGAACCATTTTTATAGAGCGTTCAGTTCTCCATAGAATATGTATTTATCATTGCTGTATTGTTATTTGTTTCAGAAAAAATACATTAAATGCAAAAAAGTCCGGAACTCTCATGTATTTTTATATGGAAAATGTTAAATAATTTTAGCAAGGTTTGTTTTAAAAATTCCGAGTTCTTTTTAAATTGGATATTTATTTATTTATTTAGTTTTATTTTATAAAGACCAGCACATAAAGCAAAACTAAATATTCAGAGGGCGGCTGTAAAGAAAAACCCAACTTGAGATATAACGGACACCCTAATGTACGTATGTTGGAATTGGTATTTCAACTTTTATGCTGCTTTTCTTTGAAAATATTTTTTGGCAAACAAGTCAACTGAAAATTATAATAAAAGCAATAAAAATACTTTCAATCATTTATATTTTTCCCATTAGCATGATAAAATTATATTTATTTTCTTCATTTTTGTTTCCTAGTCGTTTTATCAATCTTCATGTCTCTTGACATAAATATGCTGTGTATTCGCATTCATATGAACTTGCACTCACTTCATATCAACTTGTTTACTTTTAGTTTATTCCCATAACCTTTATTTTATTATCTCAAAAATTTTTATTGCTTCGTTATTTAATTGTTAATGTTTCACTTTGTGTATTCACACAGATAAATTTCTATGTAAAGTCATCGTTAACCAGGTTAATTTAACATTTTTCGGTATTGATTTTCCTTCATAGGCGTTTCAGGTTAATTCAACATGATTTACAATATTCTTGAAGGAACATTTATCTTTTTGAATTAACTATATTTCATGTTGATTTAATATTGCAGTACAGTTAAATCAAAATGAAGTTGATACTGAAATAATACGAAAAGTCATGTTGAATCAAAGCTATTTCGAGTTTAAGCAACGTGAATTTGATATTAGAACAACACGAATAATCATGTTGAATCAAAGTTATTGCAAGTTGAAACAATGTGAATTTGATATTGGGTATTGTAACAACATGAAGAATAATATTGAATTATAGTTATATCAAGCTAAAACAGCATGACTTTAATGTAGCTATTTTATTAATTATTTTATTTATGTGATGGTTATTAGAATAGACATCAGAAAACTTTGTGTTGCAGTTGGCTGCCCCAGCCAAGGTTTGAACTCGTGCCACTTGCATAGTTTCAAATTACTACAAATATTTTTTGAATCCAAATTGATTATTAGGCTAAGGTTCGTAACGTTATATTCAGAAAGAATTGGGCATGATTAATATTCCAAGGAACAAGGGAAAAATTAACAACAACTTAATTTTTCAACGTACCCAGCAGAACAGAGTAGTGCCACTTTCGGAAGCCGCTACACTTCCATCGTCAGTGCTCACGTGTATTTGCTTATCACCAGTTGTCAGGTGGCTCTAATTTTAATTCTTATATATACAACTTTTTTCGTGATAATTGTATATGAGAATTAAATCACTCTCAAGCTGCTATTAAAGTGCACTTTTCCAGCGTTGCCATCGGTGTATTTTTCTTCATTCCCATTTTTCTGATTTTTGTTCGACTCAAGACAAACTTTTTTGGTTTGATTTATATTTTTATTTATTAAAAATCAACTTTATTCATCAAATATTCTTATAAGACTAAAAACTAACTACAAAAATATTACAATATGAAACGAGTTCTTAAATTTATTCAAACAAGTTTGTACCCTTATTTATTGAGTAAGAAGTCAAAGAAAACTAGCGATTAGGAATAAAGTTAAAATAGTGATGATAAGTACTTTTTTGTACACAATCATAACTGCTCCCCTACAAAATAAAGGACATATCACTGTCCGTTAATATAAAATAAAATACATAGAATTCATATTAATGGCAAATAATTTTTTATATAACCCTTATTTCTTCGTTCGATATAGTTTTCCCTATTACTATTTTTTTATCAATGTATTTATTTGTATTTTTCACAGCAACTTCATAAATTTTCTTTTTATTACAATATACAAATTCAACCTTATTGGGCTTTTATCTTAAAGTAGAGTGGCAACTATTATTGTATAATTCAATAGCTTTGTTTATTTTGTCCTTTGTTCCTATGCAGGCTTTCTGCATCAGAATTGCCAGTATGACTATTTGCGCTTTTACCAAATATAACTCAATATTTTCATCTCTTAAATACTCCTTAATATTGATACTTTTAAACTCATTATCAGTAACAAGTTTACTAAACTGACCTTTCTGTGATTTGTATAATCTTAACTTTTCTGTTATTGTCTGGTTGGTTCGATTTTTCAAATAAAATGATGCAGCAAATTTCGAAAACTTGTATATATATGCACACAGAAAAATTTCCATGTAAAATCGTCGAAAACCAGGTTACCTTAACATTTTTCGGTAGTGATTTTGCTTCATAGGTGTTCCATGTTAAATCAATATGATTTACAATAATCTTGAAAGAAAATTTTTCCTTTTGAATTAATTATATTTCATGTTGATTTAATATTGCAGTACAGTTAAATCAAAATGAAGTTGATACTGAAATAATACGAAAAATCATATTGGATCAAAGTAATTTCGAGTTGAAACCACGTGAATTTGATATTGGAACAACACGAAGAATCATGTTGAATCAAAGTTGTTTCAAGTTGAAACAACGTGAATTTTATATGGGAACAACACGAAGAATCATGTTGAACCAAAGTCATTTTAAGTTGAAATAACGTGAATTTGATATTGAAACAACATGTAAGAATGTATTATTATGTCGGTTGGAGTTTCAGTTATTTTCAATTTGGATTTAATAGGATTACGGTAAAATTTCGACCGATTACATGTATCACAGTTAACTATATATGTACTTTTGCACTAAAGCTTTCAGGTAAGGATAGTATATTAATCTCTTCAATCCCACGTAATTCTCGTTTATTCCTGTGTGTCCCGTTTCATTCTTATGGTACAATCCCGAAATCCCAATCCCGAAAATCCCGGGATTTTTCGTGATTGACAAATCCCGAATCGCGGGACTTAAAAGAAAATCCCCGGGAGTCCCGAAATATTTAAATTGTGCTTTTTAAGTAAAATTCTTGTACTACAAACTCGCAATGAAAAGTAACAATTGTAACACTAATTTATGAATTTAGATGTATTGTGGTTGTCAAAGGGTATCCTCCATAATCACTCCACTGGAAAATTTGGCTATGTTCTCTCAGGCGTCATGAATGATGCTTGTGCTCTACTTCACCATTAAGAGAATACTCGATTTTGGTACGGTATTGTTAAATGGATACAATATCCGTCATTCTACGGATGTCAGGTATTTATGTGATTTTCTTGGCAGAAGACTGGCTTGGAGTACCTATGTAGAATTAGTTATAGAAAAATCCTCTAGAGTTGTGCTGGATGCACCGGGATGAAGTATGGAGTCCTAAAATTATCATGTGGATTTATGAAATTATAATTTTTTATAACAAAATGGTTATGACAACTCCTAACACTTTTATTCCGCAAGTAATGCAGAACATGCCTGAATATCAGACCGACTATCACGTGCGTCGCGATTGTGTGGTGGCCGAGAGCTCGGCTAGTTGTAGAAGCTACTAAGCTATGCAAGGTTTAATGAGGATATGTCTAGCCTTTGCCATTCAGCCCTTAATTAGTCGAACGCCTATTAAGATCTTCATAAGTTCCTCTGCAGCAGCGGCTGCTTACAGAAATGGTCTTGGAAACTCTGTTCACTGTGTTGGCAACAAGCAATCATAGATCCTGAGTACAATATCTTAACCCTTATGTGATTGACAAAAAAACTAATTATCTTGTACGGCAAAGTACCCGGATACCTTCATACAAATCTCATAGAAAATAAAAATTTTTGCAAACATACTCGTATTTAAAAATTAGCATAAATTTTTGATATGTTCATATATGCTGGTGTTCATAAGTCAAATAGAGAACATTTATCTGATTGGTGGAGACTTATTAGTTTAGCATTGTTTGCGGCAGCAATGTCCCTATCTAGGTTCAGATTGTTGTTACGATGCATACGTTTCGATAACAATGAAACGCGTTTATCACGTGACAAATGCGATAAAGCTGCAGCATTTCGAGATACTTGCTAAATGCTAATTTACGTAAAAGTTACAAGCCCGACGAGTGTATAACTGTAGATGAGCAATTATACGGATACCGTAGACGTACCCGCTACACACAGTATGTGCCGGCAAAACCTAAAAAGTACGGCATAAAAATATGTTGGGCTTGCGAAGCCTTTAACTTCTACCCCTTGCATGGCCAGTTATACTGGAAAACCAACAGAAAGTGAGCTTCAGACAAATATAGGAGAAAGAGCGGCTAAGATCTTGTTAGTCCCTATAAAGTCTCAGGAAGGAATGTTACAACCGATAATTTTTTTACATCTCTTGAACTGGTAAAATAATTAAGTTCATGGAATTTCAAGCTAGTTGGAACAGTAAGAAAAAACATACGTTTCATACCAGATAACATGCAAGCACATAAAGACAGGTTAGTGTATTATTAGATGTTTATTTGACTTAGTTTTACTTGATTGAAGTTATTCAACTCTGAGATTTTTACATCATGCTCAAAATTATAATTCAGACAAATATTTTCCAAAATTTTTGCATTTATCAAAGAGGCGACTTTGTATTCGATGTATCAAAAAACAGAAAGCTGTAATAATGTTATGAACCATGTATTTTACACGGCCTGTAGAAAGCACTTTGACTGCTAAGCCAGAAATTGTAAACTACCCGACTAGAAATTTTTATGCAAACACATTTGGGATCTAACTGGGATCCCAATTCCGATGTAACGCTGATACGTATTTGGGACCCGGTTAGTTTCCTGTGGGGAAATATCAAAATCTTGCAAAAATTTGCACAAAACGGGAAAATATCAAACTCTAATATTGAACTAAAATTACTGAAGCTATCCCAGGGACAAAAGTATGTGACAATCAACTCTATTTAAGATGAGCAAAATATACGATTAAAAATGTGTGTTAGATTTTCCCAATAGTTTCCCACTTGAGAAGAAACTATGCCAAATCACAAATTTGTAGATGGGCTATCCGAACAAGTTCCCGATCAAATCACAAATGGAATAAACCTTTTGTGTGCCACATGCATTCCCAATCGGGCCCCAATATGAGTATTGGAAAAATTTCTAATCGGGTATTACAATAAGACTAAAGGAGGTGTCGATAGTATGGATAAGTTATTGGGCGAATTAACTTGCAAGCGTCGAACATGTCGGACGCCGCTCTCCTTGTTTTTAACGCCATAGACGTAGCAGCATTGGCAACATACATTATTTATATGGAACATTACAATGCACTTCCACTGACCGCTGTAGATAACAATACAACAACAGCAATAGAGATTACACTTGGAAAAGAGCTTGAAACCAGTGTAAGGCCCGATACCTCAAATGTACAAAGAGATAAAATTTATCATATCGCAGTACCAGGAAGTTGCAAGATCTGTTCGAAACTTCATATGAAGCAAACGAGAACATGTACAATTTGTAGCAATTGTTCCATACCAATTTGCAATTCACATTCGGTGAACCCAGTTGTATGCAAAAATTATTTACAGGACGATCAATAAAAATAAATTTATAATCATACAAAGATTTACATATGTGTATAATATATATGTATATCTATATAAATGTAAATATGTATTTGTATGCTTATAAGCTTTCTTGTAAACTTGCAAATATATTAATGAATTACGGCTTTTAATTTTACTTTTGTAAACATATTAATTTTTGTAAACATAAAATGTTTAAATGAATTTTCGTTACTTTTTGCCAATACTATTTATAAAAAAAATAAACTATTAGTAACATGCAAATTTTTCCATCGATTCGGGTAAAGGTACCTGGGTATCTTGTCGTGCATTTAAGGGTGTTAACCCTTATGTGCGCACCTAGGTACCCGGGTACCTTTGGCGTGTTCAACCAAACATTTTTAATTGAAATTAATAATCTGCATATCTGAAACTTTTTGAGAACTTCTAACTTTCAAAAAAGTTTGTATTCTTGCAGCCGTATAGTTAAAAAAAATTTGTAATTTACGTTAGAGACCACTTTACTCTTAACACCCTTAAATACGCACCAAGGTACCCGGGCACCTGTACGTGTTTTATATGGGAATGAGGCCATTGTAAGTACTTATATTTGTTGTTAGTTATTAGTAGCTCTGCATAAATAAATAAAAGTCTATATAAACGTGGTAGACGTAGAAATTTCTAATCAAATTAAGCATCATTTATGTGCACGACAAAAAACACCTTCTATTGCGCCGCAAGGTACCCGGGTACCTATATAAAAGTTACGTTGAGAAGAAGCACTTTCGCACTAAATATCAAGTTGAAACCTAGTAAAATATATATGAGATTGGCTACAGATATGTATTGTCAATCCCATATTTATTTTATAAATACATATTTAGTGTGAAAATATTTGTTTTCTACGTAACTTTTATATAGGTACCCGGGTACCTTGCAGCGCATTATAAGGTGTTTTTTTGCCGCGCACATAAGGGTTAAGAAGTTTCAAGTAAAACGATAATCAACTTCTACCAAAAAATCAATTTCAAAACGCACGGGTACCTTGTCAGTCACATAAGGGTTAAACAGAACTATAAGCTCTGCCGAATGACAGAATAAGCCATGAACTGAGGTTCATGAAAATATTCTTCATTATCGTGTTTGACGATTTTCGCCTTCGACTTCGACGTTTTTGTAATGGATTAAAAGCAGACCGCTACATTGTTCTTTAATCTATTACAAAAATGTAGTAGTCGAAGGCGAAAATCGCCAAACACGATAAGGGCCATTATGTCACCTTTCCGCTTGGGGCAGTCAAGCCTACGTGTGAGGATGTTGGTTCATTGGACCCAATGTTAAAATATTTGTTTCGATGTGCAAATGACCTACAGTATTCTGGAGGAAATTGGGATAATTCCAACATGCGTCATCATTATTTTAAATAAAACTCCTAAGGGCTCACATAAAACTATATTTTCGGATAGCCCAGCAGCTCTGTAATCTTTCCTTTCATTGAAATTATCATCTGACCTTGTGCTGGACTAACTACAAAAGCTATAAATAGGTAACAAAACTTTGATTTGCTGAATACCTGGTTTTAGTGAACTCAGAGCATTTTAATGGCGTCATTTGGTCAACGGATAACTGAGTAATAGAGGGCAATGAAATTTCAATCGCTAAGTGAACAATATCATTGTTTTATCTAATTTATTTTCTAAGATCCTAGTTCAATGAATTATCTTTTAAAGTCCCGTTTTTAAATAAAATCACAAATAAAAGAAAAGGCTCGACAAAATAAAAACTTGAATATAAGGAATTAACTTTTGATTTTGTGACGTCCTCTTTCCAAAATTTATATTTTACTATTCAGTAAAATATTAAAATGTGTATTATATAAAATACACTAAAATTAGCTTTGCTTTCTTAATATTTTATAGTTATTATTAAGAATACACACAATGAAAACATTTTACTTTATAAATTTAGTGTTTTATTAAAAAATAAAAATTCCGAAATCCCGAAAAATTCCGAAAAATCCCGAAATCCGAATAAATCCCGGGATCCCGGGATTTGAAATTCTGAAATCCCGAATCCTCGAATTTACAAAAACCAGTCCCGTTTGCCCTCACTACTCACTACCCTCAAATAAATCAATAAAATTTTATTTCATTTTATTGAATGAGGCGAAAACTATCATATGAATCCAACCGTTTCATATTGCTATTAGTTAAAAAAAAAACGAAAAACACTAATGTGCCGTTTCCACAATGCAAAAAAGCATTGCTTCGCTAAAATTTGTATGAAAATCACAAAAAAAAACTGAGTACTTTTCATATAAATTTTAGACAAGCAGTGCTTGTTTGCATTGTGGAAACAGCACATAAATGTACATTTAGAATGAGAATCACTCATATAATTTTAAGGCCCAGCATTGCGTTTTCGCAACGTGGATTAGCTCGGCTTCCACCGATTTAATAATTTTTTAAATCTTGTTCCTGTCCAATTAAGGCCAAAATAAAACTATTCTAAAAGTTTCGCTGATCTACGGATCAACGGATGTGATTATTGGCCTTCTTTAATGGGTTGATGAAATACGCATTTTAAAATTCTCATATTTCTTCCAAAGCAAATGGTGTAATGGCACTGTGTGCAGTGTGATTTTTATTTACATGACATACACCATGCTGCCGTTACGTGTAAGAGAGTCAGTAGTTGGTGGCATCCAACTTTCTGTCACTCCCCTGTCGTAGAATCGCTAGTAGACTACAAAAATAATCAATTTATAGTTAACTTTTCTTATACTAACTAAAAGCTAACTACAATGTAATCCAAAACTGACCCAGAATTAATTCTTAAGTTGAGTATATACCCAGTAAAAAATTGCTTCAAATACAGCAGGTTTTTACTATGAGAGAATAAAAGTAGTGCTTACAAACCTGCTGATATCGCTGCTGATTTTTGCATGGCGAGTTCCCGGTTTGGAGTACTACGTTTTTGATACAAAAAGCGCTTTTTGAAGCGCTGAAAATCATCTCCATTTTCAGCACTAAAACTGTAAGTATATGGAACTTTCTTGCTTAAGAACCTGCATTATATCAGCAGTGAAAGATCAGTTTTATTTGTATAGTTTCTTTCATATACATTTACTGATCTGCAATAAGCTCTTCTTTTAAAGCGTATTATTATGCGCTTTATTGCTTTAGGGCCTATTCAGATATTACGTAAAGTTATTTTTGAAGGTTTTATACCCCCCTCCCCCCCCCCCCCCCCCCATCGTAACGCTTTTAACAAAATTTTCAGAATAAATTGTATAATCCGTAGAAAATCTTTAACCCCCCCCCCCCCCGGGAGCGTTACGTAATATGTGAATGGCTTAGTGCTTCAAAAAACATGAAAATTTGTTTCTGGGTAATAGGATTTGGTAAGAGCTACTTTGGAACTCATTTCAAGTTTATATTAACTTTTTGCTGGTATTATTTTAAATGGTACCTTAGCTGGGTGGTTAGCGCGTTGAACTGTGAAGCGTGTGATACAGAGTTCGAACCCCAGCAAATTTACTAACTCCCTTTAATTAAATCAACTTAATTAGTTGAAAAGTAGTGTAGAGTGGCACAATTGACTACTGCTTAGGACAGCGCAATGTTAAAATAGTTAGTTGTTTCCATGGGAAAGTAATCCAAGTGTCAGTCACCACAAGTTGCGCAATAGTTGGCTTAAAGCTAATTTAAGGTTAACTCAGTCTCCGACAGGGTCAAATTTATACAAGTCTACTTCACGTATGGAACATGCTAGAATAATATACAAGGTCGCCCTGGAACGCCAGCTGATTAGTTTTTTATATGCTTTTTTCATGGTACGAACTGTCAAATCTTGTGTATATGTGAAATAACTATGTTGCACACACAATACCACACGTATGTTTGCTACTTATGTTCTACAAATACACACATACCCTCTCTATTAATGTTTGACATTTCGTACCCAAAATGTACATTTGTATTAGTTATGCGCCTACCTGATATATTATTCTACCATGGTATGGAACACATATACCACTATCAAGAGTTAACTTTACATTCCACAAGCACCATACGACAAGACAGTAAACAAGACGCAAATTGCTGTAACATTAAAACAGGAAGGAGAATAGATGGTTTAAAGTTCTTTGTTAGTTCTATCATATTTTAAAAACAAATAAAATAAACAGAATGAGATTTAGTAAAACTAAGAGAAAAAATAAAATTAGAATTTTAACTATTTAATTTTCTTTACAATTTTCTTATATTTATTTTGTTTCAACACTTAAGGGCAGGCAGGACAGATAAATACATTTATGGGAAAGTAAGAACGCGATTTTTAAAGCAAATATTTGTATTTAATATTAAAAATAAATATTAATATTCCTTTTGCTGTGAAGACATATAAAAAAATTTGTTGACTTTCACTGCTCTGTTGACACTTTTCCAAGTTGGGAGCAGCAGTCTTCAAAGCAGTACAGTTCGCTTCATTTTTAATTTATTTAAATTATACGTTGTTTGTTATTGTCTTGAAGACGGTATAAAATATACAAAAATTTTTCATGATCAAAACCCATATCAAAATATTAAATTAATTTTAATTCAAATTTATTAAGCAAAGTAAATTAATTTTAGAGGTATTGGTTTAGGATTCCACATGTTTAGCGGTACATACATAATTATGTATATCATTCAGCTAGTGAATAATTACGCAGGCCAACAAAATGAATTCCTTTTTTTGATTAGACTCTGGCTCTCGCGACTTTCTGTTATATAGAAAATTAAGCCATTCTATTTAACTAAATAGAATATCATAAAATTGCTGCTAAAATTGTCTTCAAATTATGTTGTTATCAGTTTTTGGCTAACCTTACAGTCTTGGAGATATTGAGAAAATTTTGGCAAACAAACAAATTTTTCCACAAAAATTTTTGAACTTTTAATTCTCTAAATAGAATTAAATCTTAAGTTTTATTCTTGAATTGTATACTGACATGGACATTTCCATGTCAGCTTACGTGACATTTGTACGCCTACAAAGTAGAATAGATTTTGCAGAAAAAATTTTTTTTTCGTTATATTCCATTCAGAGGCAAGGTAGTCACAGTTCCTTGAAAATGTCAAATTATTAAAACACATACTTGTGTATTTTGATACAAAATTGTGTATTTTGATACAAAAAGAGTAAACAGTTGTGAAATCAAGATTACATGGTAAATAAATCTACCTTGATTCAGAGGGAATTATGTGTGAAAAACAAAGTAATTACATTTGGAAGCCTGTTGCCCAAAATATCGAGGGAAATAAGGGCATAGCGTACATGACATAAAACGGAAGTGATGTCAAGGTGCATGTAAAAATATGCGAAATCTGCGAATTGTGAAGTTTTTAGGGTTAGTCTTAATTGGTGTAGTCTGTAGAATAGACTATACCAATTAACACTGATATTTAAATCAATAAAAATTAAAGGGTATTCTATCAGTTAATGTAATTTTACTATGCAATTAAGATAATATGCTGTATCTTGGAACCTGTAAGGGGTAAAGTCTCGAAACTTTCAAAAACACCAAAACTAAAAAATTCAAAAAACAAAAAAATTGTCAAAACGAAAAATCGCCATATGGAAAAAGCGTGTAAAAAAATCACCAAAATAAAAAAAATCGCTAAAACGGAAAAAATCACCAAAACTAAAAAGATCGCCAAAACAAAAAAAAAAAAAACGCCAAAAGCCGAAAAAAGTTGTAAAAACGAAAAATACACTAAAACCGAAAAATTTCCCTAAAACTAAATATATTATCAAAAAACGAAAAAAATCGCCATAAATAAAAAAATCGGCTGTACGAATAATCGCGTAAGTGAAAATCGCCCGAAAAACGAAAATGTACAATCGCCCAAAAATTGTTGTAAAAAATTGAGTGATTGTTCATCGACTTCGGGCGACTCAGCATTTTTAAATATTTGGGTATTTGTTCATAGTGGATAAATGCCAAATTTTTTTAAAATGTAAAAAAAGCCAAAAAAAAAATAAATATTGGGCGATTATTCTTTCCAAATTCGGGTGAATTAAATTAATATGCAAACACCCAAAAACTTCGGGTGATTCTTCATTTCACACTTTTGGGTTATTCTTCACTTTTTTTGGGCGATCAGGCACTGTTTTTGGGTGTTTCTTCACTATGACGAATCACCCAACAATTTTGGGCGTTTTTTCAATTAGCTGTTTCGGACGATTTTCACTTGGACGATTATTCGTACAGCCGAAAAAAATCACCAAAACGACAAAAAGTGCCAAAACAAAAAAAAACACCAAAACTAAAAAAACGCCAAAAACCGAAAAACTCAGCAAAACGAAAAAAGTGTTGAAAAAAATCACAAACTAAAAAAATTACCAAAAACCGAAAAAAATCCCCAAAGCCGAAAAAAAACGCTAAAACTAAAAAAAGCGCCAAACATTTTCATAAAACGCTAAAACTAGAAATATCGGCAAAAAGTGAAACAAAACGTTAAAAAAACGACAAAACCAAAAATCGCGAAAACTTAAAAAATCAGCAAAAAAATAACAAATTTCAAAAAAGAAAAATCACAAAAAAACGAAAAAGTCCCCAAAATAAAAATAAGCACCAAAACAATGAAACAAAGTTAAAAAAAATTTTAATTAAACAAAAAAGCAAAACGAAAAAATTGCCAAAATGAAAAAAGGACAAAAACGAAAAAAGGATCTACATATGTGTATTCGTACGGAACACTTCGTGTGCGAGCCAAAGTCGCACTTTACTTAATTTCTTTTCTTTTTTTTAATTTCTTAAGCGAAGCGAACTATTTTTTTTTATTATCCGTAAATTTTAAATACAAAAGACTTGGATGATTTATTAATGAACAAAATTTAATAGCGTACGTAACATAGCGTACGTGACAGATTTTTCTCTTATAGTGTTCTTAAGTAAAGAAATATATGTTTTGTAAATATATGTAAACAAAAACTTAAAAACAAAAAAAAATATGTATTTGTTGATAATAGCAATAAAAACTATCAATATTCAAAATCATTTCATACTACATACTATGTGCTTGGGCGCTAAGCTTACCGCGCCACCTCAGACTACCTCAGAGTTGTACATACTAATTAATTTGAAATTTTTTCTCTTAAAGAATACGCAGTTCGAGAATCATATACATGCTGTCTATCATTAATTATACAATCGCATTTAGTTGCATTTAAATTTTGTAAGTGTGCTCTTTTCATTTGAGAGAAACAATTTATGTAATAAATTGATTCTCACGAAACAAGACATGATTTGATTCTCTAAAAACTGTTTGTTGCTTTCATTTGTTTTGCTTTGCATTGAGTCTTAGCAATAGTGTGAGTGAGTTTAGTGTTATGAATTATTGTGAATTGAAATTCAAATCGCTTGTTGCATATGACTAGTACATAGATTGTTTGAAGAATTTAAAATACAATTAAGGAGCTTTTCGCGTTCTGTAGCATCTTTGTCATGATTCCATCAGGCCCCAGTTTTTTGTACGAAGAAAAACCATCAATTACCCATGAAACTCTCTCCGGAGAGACTATCTCATCATTGACAGCACATTGTTGCCCACTATTGAAACCGTTTGCCCTGGTATTGTCCGTACTGACAGGGATGTTAATGTCAAGAAGCGTTATACGTATTTACTTTACAGTAGATATATGTAGTAGAAACTAATAAGTTTTTGGCATATTAGACCCAAGCTTGAATTCGGGGCTAATTAAAATTTTTAATTTTTCTAATTAACTTCTAATTTTTCTGCATGAAACAATTAACTGAGCAATAGATGTATAGATCATGTCTTCTTTACTATACTCTTTGAAGTAAGTTAGATATATTAATAATAACTATTAAGGATATATGTATACAAAGTCGTCTTAAGCGAATGTAAACTTTCTCAGTTATTTCCTAAAGGTAAAAAATTTTTAACCATCCACACCTTCCTTTTTTTTGCTTTATTTTTTCACAATCTTTAAGTTTGTAGTTTATGGTCGTTTGGTTCCATTTTCTTATTTGTGTTTAGCAGCAGTGTTTATTTGCAACTTGTTGATGACAACTTTTTGTTAGTAGTTCATTTCATTCTTCTGTTGTACACACAGAAAAATTTCCATGTAAAATCGTCGAAAACCAGGTTAACTTAACATTTTTCGGTAGTGATTTTGCTTCATAGGTGTTTCATGTTAAACCAACATGATTTACAATAATCTTGATATAAAATTTTTCCTTTTAAATTAACTATATTTCATGTTGATTTAATATTCCAGTACAGTTAAATCAAAATGAAGTTGATACTGAAATAATACGAAAAATCATATTGAATCAAAGTAATTTCGACTTGAAACAACGTGATTTGATATTGGAACAACACGAAGAATCATGTTGAATCAAAGTGAAACATATATTTCAAGTTGAAACAACGTGAATTTGATATTGGAACAACACGAAGAATCATGTTGAATCAAAGTTATTTCAAGTTGAAACAACGTGAATTTGATATTGGAACAAGACGAAGAATCATGTTGAATTAAAGTTATTTCAAGTTGAAACAACGTGAATTTGATATTGGAACAACACGAAGAATCATGTTGAATTAAAGTTATATCAAGCTGAAACAACATGACTTTAATGTAGCTATTTTATTATTTATATTACTTACGTGATAGTCATCAGAAAACATTTCGTTGTAGCTGACTGCCCCAGCCAAGATTTGAAGTCGTGCCACCTGCATGATAGTCCACGCGCTAACTACTGCAGCCACAACAGCTTCAAACTTTACTTTACTTATACACTATATAAATAGCATCGTATGTGAAATGCATTTCATTTTAATTCAACATGATTTAAATGATTATTTAACATAAAACTTATTTGAAATTAAAGTTATAGTCATGTCGATTGAAAAAGAAACTTAACGTTTAGAACAAAATTATTTTAACGGTGATTTAAGGTTAGATTAATTATTTTCCGTTTAAAATTAATATGAAACAATGGTAATTTTAAACCAGCAGCAGTAAATATTCGCTGTTAATTCGTTTTTTGTCGTATACATAGACGACACATGTAAGAATAAACAACAACAAGTCACACAACTAAGCAGAACAGTGAATTGTAGCAATGAACAAAGCAAGTAAACACTCACACACTCAAACGACAAATAATTTCTTGTAAATTTAATATGATTTGCAATCAAAATTGCTGCATGTGGATTTTACATTCCTTTTTTTTCTGTGTGTATAGCTTTTCTGCTACATTTTTCCGTTTTTAGATGGTTTTTCTGTTGTAATAACATTCAGTTTCTTGTTGTTCCTGCTGCTAAGAATACATTATGTTCTTCTGACGTTTTTTCTTCCTTCTAAAGTTTGGAATGTGTAATATTATTTTTTTTAGCTAAAGCATTGAATAACTTTTAAACGAAGTTAGAATGTGTGTATGGATGTTGCACGTGTATATGGGAATTTTTATGTACTTACGTATCTGCTTAATGTGGTTTTGTGTGTAGTTTTTTCATCTTTAATTTCAAACACTCCAGAAGAAGCGGCAAGGGAGTTTGATTTTCAAATTTGTTAAAATTAATTTAACGATTTTAAAACGTTTATTAAGATAATTTTATAGTTTAAACGGAATGATAAGGTTTTTTTTTGCTTAAAAAATATTTTTAAACAAAATAGCTAGTGAGATTTGCTTGAAAGTAGGGTACAGACATATTAGGTGATTGATTGATATACGAGGGCTGATCAATAAGTCCGTGACTTTTCGAACTTCCCTCGTAGTTATATAAAATGCAACACTGTTCCCATTAAGTACCACCACTTAATAGACTACTGTCAAATTTTGAGCAAGTGTTGTCATTTACTTTGCGTCTAACAGCTGTTCAAAACATACAACCTCGTGTATTTTTCTAAAAATTTAAAAAAGTGAATTCCGAGTGCTCATTAGACATTATTTTTTGCGAAAAAAAACCGTCAATCAAACCAAATAAAAGCTCGATAAATACTATGGGGACTCTGCACCATCGATTTCAATGGTAAAAAAGTGATTTACTGACTATCGTTGTGGTCGCACAAGTAGAAATGACGCTATAGGTATTTGATGTGGCAGCGTGGTTTCGATTTTAAGTGATCAGCTGGGTTTAAGAAAGTTGTCTGCAAGATGGGTGCCGCGTTTACTCTCAATTGACCATAAACATAAACGTAAAACGTGTGCAGTCTCAATGGCAAAACTCTATGAATTGGGCTACGAATTGGTACCTTATCAGCCATATTCTGCGGACTTAGCCCCTAGTGACTACTTCCTATTTACAAACCGAAAGAAATGCCTCGGTGGAAAGGCCAAACAAATGCCTATTTTAAGGACCTCGAAAAATCCTATTTTTTGGAAGGGATACAAAAACTGTAGAAACAACGTTGGACAAAGTGTATTGAGTTAAAAGAAGATTATGTTGAAAAATAAATTTTTGTTTTGCAAATAAAACTGTGTATCATTCAAAAAGTTACGGACTTATTGATCCGCTCTCGTACCAACGTTTCAAATTATATCAATTTATTATTGGCGAAGCTCACACGGTAGCTCACTTGGATCATATGAAAATTGTGGCCAAGAATCCACACATTTTTCAATTGCATTATTGAATTTTTTTATAAAACTTTTGAAATTGAACATAAGTAAATTTTTGACTATCTCTGAGCGATTTTGGCCATGTTTCGGCACATCTTTACTTGTAGCTCATTTGGACCTTATGAAAATTATGGCCAAGGATCTACACTATTCGAGAATGTAAGTCGCATTTTTCAATTGTATTTGTGATTTTTTTTTTACAAAACTTTGAAAATTTAACTTAAGTAAATTTTTGACTATCTCTGAGAGATTGTGGCAAACTTGGGTAAGTTGTGATAGATAAAGTGAGACATGGAATTCACTGCCACGATGGATATTATGGATATTCTGGCCTCAAACCATATCGAAGACGTTGCTGTGGTGGAGAGAAAACCTGAGGCAAGTCCTGTCAGAAATACTAAGTCGCACGTGGCATTAAATTGGGCATGCGCTGCGCAGACCCTTGGAAAACATTGTAAATCCAGTTATTAGCTGAATTCTACAGGGCAGAACATGAAGTATGGGTCACCCTCTACACACATGGAGGCGGCAACTCGAATTAGCCGGAGGCAAGTCAATCACAAGTGTGTCATCGAACAGAACTGCATGGATCAAATAACCACAGTACATAATAACAATAATAAAGTTCAGACAGAATTATGCAGATTCAGAGCATTGCACGATAAAGCTAAATTCGCCCATTTTATACGAACAAAATTTTTTCTGGACAAAATTTATTTTATATGTAGATAGTTTGACGTCTCTGTCAAGAAGAGAACGTCAAGATACATATAAAAGAAATTTTGGGTGAATTCAACTTAAAGTTCCTAACTGTGTTTTTCCCTGACTCTTAGACTCGAATGCCCCGTAGAATGGCTACATGCCATAATGTCCACTGTCACGATGCGCATGGAAGTTATGTCACACAAAAAAGTGTCGTAGTAGAATGTACATTCTTGCAGTTGTGAAAAAGTCATAATTTCCGTGAATTGTTTATTATGAACTATCACTCAAATTTCTGCTCGGGTGGCTTCGCTTACTAAAGATTTTTTGACCAGCCAGCCTTCGGCGGGACTTATGGATTTTCTTCTCTGCGTATGCCGAATAGTGGCATCGCTGCGTAGTTTATACATTAGCTTTTACGCGCTTATTAAGGCCAGGCTTTCTGCTAACAAACCATGTAAATAATTACATTCGATTAGTGGACATTGTGATATCTTCAAAAGTGCTTTAAATACCATAGACATTATGAGAATTTTTATATATCGTAACTTCCATGCACGTTGTTACCCTGTAACCTTGCAGAATACAGTTGATTGAAGAAACTTTAATGACTCTAAGGAAAATGTATTGATGCTTCCTAGCCTTAAGCTATCTCAGTGAACATCGCTATGTTCTAGCAAAGGATATCCTTTTAGTTTGATTAGTAAACTTAAGTATTTTTGTGAGTAATCAGCATCTAAATAATCTTAAAATCCTTGAAGTAAATTTTAATGCTTCCATAAAACACTGCTTATAAATAATTTAGGTGTATCTAAAATATGTAATTTAATGCCACAATCATTTGAATGACATAAGTATAACGTTTTGAGTTAAAGTATTTATACGAACGTGAAGTAATACCACCATTGTAATCTTATTTATCCTCTTATGTTTTAATTTTTAAATGACTTTAAGGCGATTAAATATGTACTCTCATATATTTGGGGCTTACGTGATTGTGTACACAAACAGTAAGGGATAAAAAAAATGATGTTGTTTGCCATGATTGTTTGTTTGCCATAGATATTTGTAAATGTTTCAGAGTTAAGAAAGGTATAATTTTTTATGCTATTATTTCAATAGTATTTTCCAAGTTATCTATATTTATATATAAAAATTAATCGGTGTTTGTATGTTTGTTTGTTTGTTTGTTTGCTTGTGTGTATGTTCATAACAGCATGCCAAACGGTGCAAGCGATCGTTGTGAAATTTCGGAACTATCTTACTGATGACAGAAAAATTCAAGTAGGCTATTTTTTTGTGAACAAGTTTTGGAGCAAAAGGTACCTCCCATACAAAGCAATTTTTAATTTCCTTATATCTGTATAACTACAACTGTAAAGGTAAGGTCACACTTGGCAAATATTTGCCGAAAAAAACTTCACCAACAGACAAGCTAAAAATGAATTTACTTTAATTCCAATATTTTTTAAATATGCGTTTACATTTACTAATATAAACTAATATAAAAATAGCATTTTGCGTCATAATTGACTTTATTTTGTGATATAAAAACCAAGTTAGATCCCACTAATCCTCGGCAAAAGTAATGGTTACGTTTTATTGGGCAAATATTTGCCAAGTGTGATCGTACCTTAAGCCTCTCTAAATTTACTGTGATCTGCTCTTAGAAGAAAGTGCAATTACCAGCAAAATATTGCTGGTATCAGAGGATGACGCGGGTATCCGCCATAAAAGGTAATTATTAATTTTCTTATATCTATACCACTATAAGAGTTAGGCTCTCTAAATCCGATGTGTGGTATTCTTAGAATAACATGCAATTTCCAGCATATATTGGCGGCATAGGAGGTGGGAAAGTGGTACTCCCCCCTACAAAGTAATTATTAATATTCCTATATCAGTAAAAGCACAATAGTGAAGCTTGCAAAAATTTATGTGGGTTACTATTAGAACAAATTCCATTTTCTAGCAAAATTTTAAGGGTATGAGTGAGAGGTGATGGGTAGCCCCGTATTAGGTAATTATTATTTTCCTGTATCTGTACAGCTATAAGAGTGGTGCTCTCTAAATTTGATGAGTAGTACTCCTAGAATAACGTGCAATTTTGAGCAAAATCTTGGTCCCATACAAAATTAGTAACATTTCTATATCAGCACAGGATCATAAAATTTCATGTGAGTTACTTTTAGAAAAATAGCAATTTTTAATAAAATCTTAAGGGTATCAGTGTGGGAGACGGATACGCTCCACATAAGGTAATTACTTATTTTCCTATATCTATGTAACTATACGAGTGATGCTCTCTAAATTTATTTGTGGTAATTTCTTGAGATTTTCAGAAACGGGCATCCACCCCACAAAGTAATTATTAATATTCTTATGTCAGCACAACTACAATAGTGAAGCTCTTAAAATTTTATTTGGGTTACTCCTAGAACAAGTTGCGATTTTCAGCAAAGGCTTGGTGGTACCAGAGGAGTCAGACGGGTGCCCACCCCCATACAAGGTAATTCTTAATTTTCCTATGTCTCCAAAGCTATAAGAGCGAGGCTCTCTAAAGTTGATATGGGTTACTCTAAGAATAACGTAAAATTCTCAGAAAAATCCTGGGGGTATAAGAGAGGCAATCGGTTACGCCCATACAAAGTAATTATGTACTAATATTCCTATATCAGCACATCTACAATAGTGAAGCTCTCAAAGTTTGATGTGGTCTAATCTTCAATTCAATTTCTAAAAAAATGGGAATATCAGAGAAGGGAGATGGGTACTCCCCATACAATGTAATTCTTAATATTTCTATATCAGCACTAATACAATAGTGGGTTGCTCTTAAGTTACGGTCACACTTAGCAAATATTTGAGAAAATAAACGTAACCACTACTTTTGCTCAGGCTAAGTGTGACCCAACTTGATTTTATTTTACAAAGTAAAATTAATTAGGCTGCAAAAAGCTATTTTTATATAAGTTTTAATAAATGCGAACCGATATTTAAGAAATATTGGAATTAAAGTAAATAAAATTTTAGTTTGTCTATTGGTCACTTTTTTTTCGTGAAATATTTGGCAAGTGTGAGCTCAGCTTTAGAATAAAGTGCAATTTCCAGCAATATCTTGAGGGAATCAGAGCATGACGCAGGTACCCGCCGTACAAGATAATTATTCAATTTACTACATTTGGTCAACAATGGGGAAGTGAAACACACGGGGTGGAGCTAGTATTTAATAAAAACATATATAAAAAAACATGGCAGCTAAGAACTTTTTAAGCTATAAAAATATCTAGACTACAATCTTAGAAATTTGTTTGTCGAAACGTCTATTTGTCGTTATCCACTTTTGGAGGCCCTTAAAGTACAATAAAGTGTGCTAAAAAATATGTTATTGGTTTATTTTACATTAAGCATTTGATTTGATGATATCTGCGGCTTTGTAAGTATGTCAGATCAATATAAGCCGAAGAAATGGTGCATTTGCTAAATGAGCTTTTTGCCACGTACGTGAAGTAGTGATGTTTTAGGATTTTCGCTAAAGATTAAATCCAAACGAAGTTATAGAGTTGCTTTGAAGATTTTCATTATTATGCTCTAAAATACTTTGTTAGCTCTGAATAACACTGTGATACACTAAAATTATTCAGGGGTTCTCATGCTCCAATTCTGTTTTGTTGAAGCCTATAGAAAAAGAAAATACCTACAGTTTTGCTAGGTCACTTCGAAAAATGATGTTTAACGGTAAATGTGGTGAAAAAGGGCTTACTTAAAGTCTGAACTTTAAACAATAATTACTTCTTTGTTTCAAAATAGATTTCTACGATTTTAACAAATTTGAAAGATGTTCTGCTTATCTTTTAAATAAAGCATGATTTTTGAAAATCAGTTAGTAAACGGCTAAGTTATATTAACTTAAGTAAAACAAATTTCATTTACCCACGGCTCTAACTTTTTGATGAGATACTAAAATACTATACACATTAACTTTTGTGAAAAGCAATATTAAAGCAGTTTTCCAAAATACATAATTACACTAAAAGCGGTTAGAAACTAAATGAGTTATGGTATATTTTGTAATTTTACTTTTTTTGTTTTAATAATATAATATACTTGATCATAACTCGAGAACTGTTTAACCGATTTATATAAATCAAGCAACAAAAGATGCAGAAGTCACCCATTTCACTTTGTCACTTTTTTATATTTTCAACTATTTCGAAGTTATTCAGAAATATACGGCGATAAATTAGTTTTTTCATGCAAAATTTCATGTTCTCAAATTGTGTCCGCCCTGCGGGAAATGTTTTACCAGTTGTCTTGAACGTACTTGTCCTATGACTGGTGAAAATGGAAATGGTACGAAATGTTCCGGAGTGGTGACCGGTGAAAAGAATCATATCACAACATGCCACAAAACTAGAACAAAAATGTTAGGAAAAAATCTTCATTGCACAAACAGAGTTTTTCAAAATTTAAAATATTTGTTTAAAGTACAGTAATTCATCAAAGTACAGTAATTCAGCTAGTATTAAAGAACCCATCAGAGGGCAAGTAGTCTTAGTTTGGGTGTAGAACCGGAACTCGAACCGGTTGCTAGTCCTTGGGAACCAGTCACGTGACCTGTCTTGTGACAAGGGTTCTTTTCCCTCCAGGCTTGTGATATAATTCTTTTCACCGGTCAGAATTCGGGAACATCTCGTGGCATTTCCATTTTCACCAGTCATAGGACAAGTTCGTTCAAGACAATTGGTACAACATTTCCCGCAGGGTAAATTATAATTATTATTCTTGAACTCAGGATTTCCGATTCATAAGCCAACATTCTTAATGTAACGCCGATATCCAATATTTGTAATGTAGTGCGTATGAGTAATATGATGGTACCATCATATTAATCATACGCAGATTTTGGCCCTAAAAATATTGGATTGCTATGTTTCTTAATAAATAGTAGAGAAATAAAAATTAAAAAACTAAAGTTTGGCACAGTACGTACGCATGTAAAAAAAATGCCTTTGAAAACTTGCATAGTTTTGCGGTGGGCGGGTAAAAATTTAAAGCCAAATTAATTACTTTAAATATATTTAGCAATATGCCAAAAAAATTTACTTTTTAATTTTCAAGCTATGAATGCCGAATGATTTTTAATGCTTCGGGGGTAGAGTTTGCTACCTTAATTGAAAATTTATATGTCCTTCACTTCTTCTAAAACGGAAATTTAGGGTGTCCATTAACACTTGGATGTTTTAACTTTTTATGAATTTAACGCAATGTTTTTATTTTTTGCATAGTTAGTTTGGATAATAATCTTCCATTTACGGATATTGTTGCAACAATACACTGAAACAAAAATTGCAACAACAAAACTTCGAAGCATGAAAATACTACTGCTAACATTTAACGCGGCACAAATGTGGCTGAATATTATTATGTCTTGCCATTCAACACAGTTGTTAATGACTTCGAGTTCTAAAACTCTGCGGTGGTGCGTGACGATCGCATTTTTCGTTTGCAAGAAAATTTGGAAAATGTTTAAAAAAGAGCGGCAAAATTAAAAAAAAATTCGCTTTTTTCACCTTCATTCGCATATAACTTTTGAAGTAGGAATGTAATCTTCAAGCACCACCGCAGAAATTTAGATATTATAGTTATCAACAACTATGTTGAATTTCAAGGTATAATATTCAGCCGAACTTGTGCCGTGCAAAAAACATTAAAGCCTATTTTCGGCAAATTATATTCATTTATTACAAAGTTATGAATTTAAAAAATGCTGCTTATCACCCAATATCCGCTGATTTCAGAAACTTTGAGACCAAAAAGGAAATTTCCCACCCAAAAAGCATTGGGGATTTGGCAGGCCACATGTTCATGTTTTTATCTGATTCAGCTTGGCAAATATTGCAGTTGAGAGATTTGCTATTTCAGTTTGTACAAAAATATCCTGAAGCGTACACTGATGCGAAAATGATTCATGATTATATTACAGACAAAAATTTTCTGTATCAACTTGAAGTCTGTGTACTTATCCACGCAGCTTGCATTGAACCACTGAAACATATTAGCATCTGTAAATCAATTGTTGCTCGAGATCATCTTACTTTCAAAGATGTGCTGTATCAAATATTCGAAAATTTAGAGTTTGAAGATATAGATAAAACATCATTCTTGAATCTAGTTCACCAGAAATTTCAATTTGCTTTTAACACAGACAAGCTTGAAAAAAGATGTTAACATGTTCCAAACAGTTTTAGCGGCTGCGAAAGATTCAATGTTAAAAAGATATATCGATAGACCTGTAGATGATGTATACTCAATGTGGAGAGAGTGTTTGCGATGGCGAAGAGGAACGAGGATATGGCACCTCATAAAGAAATATACACCAGATGTCAGCAAGTAAAGGCGCGGCAAAACAAATGCATTCAATTCCTTTTCGACATTCTGCAGTTCCATCCAACGAAGCAAGATATGAAAAATGGTGTAAAAATAATGAAAAAGGATTTTCAGGAAAATAAAAAATGGTACGCTGAGGAACGAATAAATTGATTGGAAGAGATGGAGAGCAAGCAACAAGCAAAAAAAAAACGTACGGAAAGTAAATTTTATTGATATGGATAATATGGAATTATTTAATTTATTACATGAACTACCTTATGTCGATGTACAGAATAATCGGATTAAAATTCTTAAAAAGCAAATAAACATTTTGAGAGGTTTAAATTATAAATATCACGGTAAAAAAGTTTGCAAACAATAAACTTACATAAATTTTATAAAGAAAAACTAAAGATTTTACACTCTTATGTAGACCTCTAAAAATTTAAATAATAAAAATAGCTTGATGTTTTTGAAAGTATATATAATAAAGATTCTGTTAAATACAATTCTATTAAAATAACTGAAATTTTATTGGCAAAACTAAAAATGTAAGTACGTACAAAACTTTTTATGACGAATTTAAGTTACATACATATTTTAATATAAATTTGAAACTATTTAATTATCTTATAGTTCTTCCATTTCTCATTCGGCTATTTTTCAACCGATTTTCAAAATTTTTTAATGAAAAGGTATTCAAATTACCTTTCAAGTTGCTGAATATAGTTAGTACAAATTATTGCCGCTAGATGGCGCAAAATTCATTTTTATTGAAAAATGTATCAAAACACCCTGTATTTGCAAATAATATGAGTTCATATGTTCAGAAAAAATACTTGGCAAAGGATTTTGTACAAATTTGCTAAGCATTATTTGGTCGAATTCTGGAAATTTAAAGGTCCAAATTTTGATTTTATTCAATAACGTAAAAATAACGGTAATTTTGTAAATAACGGAACTATGAAAAAGTCACAGAACAAAAGTTGCTGCTGAAGCCCTAAAGAACCATTTTCAACAATAAAAAGTTATTTTTCGCAAAATTCTATTTTGGCATTTTGCTAAATATATTTAATATAATTTGTAAAGAAACTTTGAAAAACTAGATGGCCGTTTTCGTTTTTCTTAAGCGATTCATTTAGAATTTCGTAGAAAAATTCACTATATTTGTCCAATACTGGATATAGCGTGCATGCTTTAATCGATTAATCTCTAATACAATAATTTCTTTAGGCTATTCTTTTGACGATTTGGTAAAGCGCCAATGAAATGCTGCATATAGACAATACTTAAACACCAGCAAATAAATTTCATTGAAAAAGAACATATTTATTTTTAAAAAATTTTTGATATAAATGTCCAAGAGTTAAGCTCTATTTTTGTCAAAACTTAACCATTTTTCACCTTCATTTCCAAGTCGTGACTATGATTTTTTTTACGGATAACTTAAAAATTTCTTCTGCATATTATCAAAGATTTTATTAAAATATTTTCAGAACTATTCTTTTGATATATGGAAAACATATTTCAAAATGAATTATTTTATATTACAATTATAGTTAATTTTACTTACAAATTATTTTGAAAGTAGTGATACGTTAAGATGTTGGTTTCTATAGATAAAGCCTAAGCGAAGATATGGAGTTGCTTTGCAATACCGTTCCTTTTCAATACAATTCCTAAGCGAAGCCTTTCAGTACTTTGTACTTATACACTTAAGTGATTTAAGCAATAATTAGTTGTTACATATTGCCAAATTAGCAGATTGATTTCGATGATGAAAAAAGAGAACTTCATGGGGATATTTTCAATTATTTCTGTGAAATGCTTTTTTAAGTCTTTCTTTCAAAATGTTGTATTGAAGCTTACAAGTTCTTATAAAAACAGCTATGAAAAAGATGCTGATTTTCTTAATAGCAATATCATTTTTTTCGAGCCTTTAGTTCATGTTTGCGTTTTGTTTCGTAAGTCTCATTAAAATATAAATGCTGTTAAATTATTTTGAAGTTTATGAACATGAATTGCCAAAATAAGACACACAACAAAACATACAATATACTCTCACACAATCTTAGTTGCGAATTTCCCAATATCAGATTTGAATGCCATTCAAATGAAAACAAAAATATGTGTGTTTGAATAACATAAGATTACTTTACACGCACAGATAGATAAAGATTTGTGCGTGTAAATAGAATGTTTATATAATTCTAACAGTATTATTTGTGTACACGGAAAAAAGTAAATACTTAGTAATCTTATTTTTCGAAAATCTAATGAAATTAAATAAGCACTGAATTTCATTTAAATCTATTTAATATTTAATAGATCCTCTATTGGAGGACAACAAAAGTTGAATTGATTTTTGTTTAAAGACCTACTGATGAGTTAACAATAGCTAACCACAACAAAACAATTAAACTTTATTTGAACAAAAATATTTTTAACAATCATACACATAATTTGTTTATCAATTAATTAAATGTATTTTTGCATACATAGAATGTTCTATATACCATTATCACAGAAAATTTTCGAAATATTTTCAGTGTACACACAAATCCAAAGTCAACTTGCTCCAATCTTGCTACTAAAATCATTTATTTATATATTTTAAATGTGTATATATCTCTACTTAATATCTTTATCTATCAGAGTGTGTCGATTTGTGTGTAAAGTTGAACTTTAAATTTTTTCTTTCTTTGTTCCACTTCATTTGAGATTTGATCGATTGGCGGCAGAGCATCATTATTAAATTATTGGGTGATTGTTATTATTTTGTATCAGTATTACCAAAGCCTAGACCGGATCCTGTTCATTGTGCTGTACACTCACAGTATTATGATAGTTTTAAGAATTATTCCGTGCAAATAATTTTTAAATAAATAATCCCGTAAAACTGTAAGCAATCTTATTTTTAACTGATTCTAACATTCAATGAAAAAAACTAAATATGTACACCTTAATACGGATTTTCTGTTGCTTTAAATATTGTCCGTTGTTTATGTTATAAGAACCCAGAAACTACATACACATAAATAACACACACACACACACACACAAATACTCAAAATATTCTGAACGTAAAATTAGCTGAAATTTCAATTGAAAATGTATAAATAAACATTAGAAATCATAAGTGCATTGGGAGGTCACATGTTCAATTTGAGCCAAGACATTCGTGTGTTTTTTTTAATTTGTAATGTTAAATGCATAAAATTAAGTAAGTTTATGTTGTTTTCTTGCAGATAATTTACATACTATGCTTTGGACAAGTGGTTGGTGTGTTGTATTTCAAACCTGGACGAGCTTTGTTCGATTCCCGGTGTAAGTTAACATAACAAGTAGTGAGAAAAAATATAAGTTTAATAAAATCCAAAGAAGTTTAATTATTTTGGCTTGAGTTCGGTTTTAGTTTTTTATTATTATTTAAACTGTTTTTTTATTTAGAGATAGATGTGAAGCATATAGACAAAGAAAATTTTTGACTGCACGGAGGGTGGAATTGACGTTTCGATAGCTCCCGATAATCTCTTCAGAATTCTTTTCCGCTTCGACCACTCGACCGAAGTCTGTGGTTTGTAATGAAGAGTTGAATATCATCAACTTTTAATCAATTCATACTGTCACTCTTAGAGCTGTATATCATTCGATAATAATTGATATCCACTTTTTCCTTTGTCTTAATCTTCTTTTATTATTTCTCTATTCTAGTATGAATTATCATTGATAATTACAAGTTAAATAAAACCAGTTAAAAATAGAAACAGAAGCTGCAATCAGTTTTTTTGACAGTTAAATTGATCCAAACTAAGAAGGAATCATTAATTTTTTTATGGTTTAAATTCTGTTAACTTTTTAACATTTAAAATTTACTAAACTTTTTGTTAATTTTAAATGAAAAATAAGTAGATCGGTTTTAATTTCAGTTTTAATTTATTTTATATTACAATTTCAGTTAATTTTAAGTACAGAATATTTTGACTGTAGAAATGGGTTCGGATATGATTGATGCTATAGCGTAAATAGAATAAATAAACTAAAAAGATTATGTATATAAAAATACGAAAAAAATCAATAGCGTGCATGTATTTGTCTTAAATACTAGAGGGCTGCTCGAATATACTCGAAAGTACCCGTGTGTATGTTTGTATGTATATGCATGTATTTTTTGTATATGTGTGTGTATATATCTATGTATATATGTATATTCGCTCGTGGGTATGTAGTATGTACACACATATACATGCATGTATGCATAAGAACATACATCAACACATTCTACGAATATATTTAAGTACACTTTGCAGCTAGCAGTCTATTAAATACCTTAAGATACTACTATATGTGTGGTATATACACGAGCACACACGCAAAGAAAAAACAAGGTTGAGGCAACCATAATCGAATAGCAACATACTATGATTGGATATATGGTTGAAAACAATCATATATATATTGTTCAAAAACAATCATATACATGGTTCAAGCAACAATATGTATGTGTCAAAATAACGATATATATGGTTCAAAATTGCAAAAAATGGTTTCAAATAACCATATATATGGTTAAAAACAGCCATATGCATGGTTCAAGCAACAATGTATATGGTTCCAAACAACCATATATATTGTTCAAAATTGCAAAATATATTCTGAAATAACCATATAAATTGTTAAAATTAACCATTTAAATTGTTCTAAATAACCATATATATTGTTCTATATAATCATATATTTATTGTTTTCTTAACCATAAGTTGATTAAAAAATTGATAGGAGCTAAAAAATTTTATTATATCAATATAAATCAACAACAAAACTTTTCAACTGGTCAATGTGTTCTGAAAAACATTTCGTTGTGAAATCGGCAACTTTCAAGATAGAATCCAATTAAAAAGCTCACTTATTGGAGGCTTTCAGTTGGTTTTTGTGTTTCAGATATATCAAATATTTTATCAGAACAAAGCTACGAATGCACTAAATTGTCCGTTTAAAGAACACTTTTCTTCGCTTTTGAAATTTTGCTATTTCAAAACTAAATGGTCTTCAGAATATGGCCGAACATAAATTGCTGGAATATTTCACTTTTTGTTATTTTAGTTTTTATTTTTTATTTTTTCACAAAAATAAACCAAACGCTGTCAAATAAAACACAAAACTAACAAAAAACATTCAACAAACAAACAAAAAAATATACCAAAAATAAATTTTTTATCAACCCCTTGTTTGGAATTATTTTTATATCTTCTTAATATTTTTGTCCGCTTCTAAAAACAGTTTTGTTAGATTTTAATTTTGATAGTAATGTTGACAGCTTTTAATTTTTAAAGCAAAATATATCCGAAAATATTTTGGTGTTATTATCTTGTAAAGAAAAATAACGTTTCCAAGATGTTGAAAATTTCTTATGCATTTTGTTCTAGTAAACGACATTGTTTCCCATACACCAGTATGTACATTTATAAAATATTTAAATTTGTTAAATTTTTTTTTGTGATTTTGGTTAAAATTTTGTTCAATAATTTTATTGAAAAAATTAAAATTAATTTAATTGAAAAAATCGTTGGATTTTTTCAAACAAATTTTTATATTTGAATATACAAATTTATTTATAGGTCCTGAATGAAATAAAAAATTGTTTGAATTTCACAAATACTTGTTCAAATTCAACAAAATATTTTTTTGTGTGAAGGGATAGAAAAAAATTTTTTTTTTTGAAGCAGAGACCCATGTCTGTGTTATGGCCATAGCTTTATTGCAAACAAAATAGTATAGATAAGAACGATATTTTATTATTATAGAACGAATTCTGTTGTTGAATTTTTAAATAAACCATGATTGTAGTAAGAATTTTTTCAACAATATATATTGTTCAAGCCAACCATGTGTCAATTTTCATGAAATCTAAGAATTTCATTATTAAATGTAAACGTTCATTTTTTGCCGTAAAATAATTAAGGTTCACAGTCATTTAATACAATAATAAGTTATTTGCCACTTTCAAAAACTGTGTCGGGAAGCATGTCATTGCTGACGCAACCATGCCACAACCATATCTTTTCTTTGCGTGCATACACACAAGCACTATAAAATCATAGCAAATCTCAAAGCAAAAATACTTCAGTAAGAATAGATTTTGTTACTACTTCAACTTGTTTAAAGTAGATTTTAACAATATCAACAAATAAAATAATTTCGAAACAACAAAGGATTATGAACTCTTAGATTGTTAAGTAAAAAAGAAAAGTTATTCAATTACAAAGAAGGTTTCTATTGAAAATGAAATTTTTGTAACAATTGCCTTCAACGTACTTCTCCCTCCTATGACTGATGCAAATGTAAGGTTTATATATAATATGTTTACGAGACGGGAGCGGTGAACAGAGAACACACATCACTTAACTTGAACAAAAATATTAACAATATATGTATTCATACTATACGAGTAGAAGCAGATTTTTTCTTTCAAATAAACAAAATACCCAGCAAAAACTATTGCTTCGGCCGAAGCCGGCTTGTAGGCGAGAAAAGCTGGTTGTTGTTGTTTCTCCTCTTTCGAAAAGCACTGCGAAGGTCTTGTTTTCATGTATTATTTATTGTATCATCATTAAACTACAGAGCAAGGCGTATTTAACAGGTGACCTCACTAGAACAGCTGACGTCACCATATTAAACGTCAAACTTAGTAGGGTGATGAAATAATTATAATATCTTCACCGCCTACAAACTGTCAAGCTCTATAAGGCGACTTCCTTCCTTACGGTATTTGCTATTTCCTTTAAGAGCTAGCTGCGGTGATAATCCTACCTATCTTTCAATGCTTTTTGACAGTTACTAGAGTAGTCTCTACAACAAATTTTGTATTGTTGCAGCAATAGGTATCCTGTTGGTTGTGCCATGCTACAAACAAAACGAATCTTTTTTATTATAAATCTCTCTCCTCCATGCAATAAGTGAGAAATGTAGAAACAGAGCATGCTTTAAATACGCCATGTTGGAATATTAGTTAAATCTAACTCATGGTTAATCAGATATGTGTAACAGCTGACTCAAAAGCTAACTCATTTTCATATTAAATGATATATATTTTTTTAACGTAATGTCCTCGGAATGAGTCAGTACTCATTTACTCTTTATCAGTTTCAGCTAACCACAAGCTAGCTGACTATGAGCTAGCTTGTGGCGCATCAAAAATATGCTTTGACTTAGCTAAGATTTGATTAATTAAATATAAAAATTTGACTCATCTTAAATTGAAAAAAATTTTAAATCTTTTTTAGTTACAAGAATGGGATGGAAGAGTTCGAATTTGGGTACTCCTATTGCTCATTGTGCACTTCTTACCAGCGTATTAAAAATGCGCACAAGCGCAAAGAGCGGAGCGGCAAAAAAAGAGCAATTGGTATGCGCAGTGAAAGCGCTTTCGATTTATTATCGCCGCTCTTTGAGCATTTTATTATTTTGTACCTTGCGCATATTGAGCGGCGCATTGCACATGCTCATTTTTATACCAACTGTGGTTTATTTGACTTTATTCAGTGCTTTCAGTGCTGCAAAATACGTCTTTCGTAGTGACATAATTTTAAGACATTTGGATTTGTAGCATTATACCGTTGCTCGTTACTTTTTTTATTCTTGATCCCATACAAATATGATGCCCCTTGACGGGTCAAAATTCTGGACCGGAACCGGAAATATGAACCACTCTTTTGACCAAACTTCCGGTCCGGTCCCTAAGCCGGAAGAGCGAACTGCACCACCGACCCAATTTCCGGTCCCAACAGAAACCAGATATATGAACCGCACTTTTGACCCAACTTGCGATCCGGCCACTAAGCCGGAAGTGTGAATTGCACTACCGACCCAACTTCCGTTCCAGGGTGGAAGAGGAAATGTAAACAGTACTACTGACCAAACTTGCGGTTCAGCCCCTGAGCCGGTAGTGCGAAATGCACTACCGGTCCAACTTCCGGTCCAGACCGGAACCGGAAATGTGAACCACACTACTGACCAAACTTCCGGTCCAGACACTAGACCGGACGTTCGAACTGCACTACTGACCCACCTTTCGGCCCCTAAACTGGACGTGCGAGCTGCATTACTAACTCATTTCAGGCGTCAGTTCGGAACCAGTACTGACATCCATCTCTTGCTATATCCATACGGTGTGTTTAAAAAAACTACGGTGGCATGAAATAACATCCATGAAAAAATTGTATTTCGTTTAAAATTTAAATTACAATTTTAAAATATATTTCGTTTAAAACCAATAAAACAATTTCATAAGATTCATTAAGCCAATGAATATTTCATTATTATTGTGATAGAATTTCGTTGGTTGAATTTTAAAGAAACTTTTCATAAAAATCCACCCTACGAAATCCTTTCACAATATTAATGAAATTTTCATTGGATGTGTGAAATTGTCATTGGATTAATGAAAAAATGTAATGAAATTGCTTATTTGGTTTCATGAAGCAAAATTCTCTTAGTGTAGGGGGTTGGAGCTAAAGATGATAGAGGATGCTAAATATTTGGGTGTTTTCTTAGATAGTAAGCTTAATACCTACTACGCATGCAGGAATTCCATTGGAAGGAACTGGTGTCTGCAGCCAAAGGTGATAAAGTTAATTTACATATCGGTTTTCAGGCCGGTTATTTCCTGTGGTTGTGTGGTATGGTGGGAGGCATTGAGGAATAAGAGATATAGAAGATTACTTGCTTAGGTTCAGAGGTGTGCTACGCTTAGCATCATAGGTGCCCAGAGAAGCATACCCCAGAATGCCTTGGGCGTCATTCTACACCTGCTTTCCACAGAGAACTTTGTGACGAGTAAGGAGGCAAGGGGTCTTCGTAGACTCTTAGTGGCATGTTTAGTAAGGATAAGACTAGCAGGTCACATAGCAATCTTGGATGACATCAGCTTTAAGGGTGGTCTCCGTAACCCCTGGGTTCACGGGCTCCAAGGTCGTTGAAATCTATTTTAGTAGAAAACCCTCACTGTTAGTTTTAGGTAGGGACTTTTGGGTCCAATTTGATAAGATCCACGAAAGTTGCGCGGTCTTTACTGACTGGTCAATAATAGGAATAGGCACAGGCGCTGATACATATATTTTTGAAATGATTATCGTTGCAGACTATCGAGTGAATGTAGCATTTTTCAAGCTGATACCTTGGTGATTCTCAGGGCCACGGAACTGTTGGCCAGAAATCTGGCTGAAAGCGAGGTGGCAACCTTCTAAGCTGACAGTCAGGCGGCGCAGAAAGATTTGAAGGGACACAGTGACAAATAAAAACTAGTTGGTGACTATAGGAGCGCCCTTAACTTTCTTACTCGTATGTTGGGTTACTGATCACTGCAATATTGACGGAAATGAAACTGCTGTTGAGCTGGCAAGCATGGGGTCGGCAGTAGATGACGGAATATGTGACAGATTGGTTAAATCACCGATGGACCATTATTCTAGAGAACTCAGTAATTCGTTGTGGAACAGGGCCAATTGTTCATGGGGGAGTAGGGAGAATTGTAGAGTCTCGAGTGCTGGGTGGCCATAACTTGACTTACGAAGATCCGAACTACTACTAAATATGAATTGGAAGGTGCTAGCAGTCTTGATAGGTGCATGGACTGGTCACTGTTCGGTCATAGCGAGTACCAGTATTTGGGAAATGGGCACTTCAGATTTCTGTAAAATAAGCAACGATGAAGAGAAGTCGGAAAGAATTGAGCATATTATCTGCCATTGCCTGAGATTGCAACGCCATAGGCTTATCTGGCTGAGCAGACGTTTTCATGAGAGCATTAGTATTATCTCGAAGTAAAAACTTGAAGATATCAAGAGCTTTATCATTAGAACTAAGTGGCTTAATAATGACAGATAACAAGGTTTTCGTCAGTACAAAGCGTATTAGTTCACTAACGGGTACAAGTATAAGGAAATCACAGTGTGTAGAAACGCTACACTTCCTAGATTTACCTAACTTATATATTTTGCCTACACACAGAAAAATTTCAATGTAAAATCGTCGAAAACTAGGTTAATTAAAATTTTTCGGTTGTAATTTTGCTTCTTAGGCGTTTCATGTTAACTCAACATGATTCACAATAATCTTGAAGGAACATTTATCCCTTTGAATTAGCTATATTTCATCTTGATTTAATATTGCAGTACAGTTAAATCAAAATGAACTTGATACTTAAATAATATGAAAACTCATATTAAATCAAAGTTATTTTGAGTTGAAACAAAGTGAATTTGATATTGGGAAAACACGAAGAATCATGTTGAAACAAATTTATTTCAAGTTGTAACAACGTGAATTTGATACTGAAATAACACTAAGAATCATGTTGAATTATAATTATATCAAGCTGTAACAACATGACCTTAATGTAGCTATTTTATTAATTATTTTAACAAATTTATTTTTTGTCATATTGTCATAATTTTATTCTAAATAAAATTTATTTGCTAATGGTTAAGTATTGCCTATATGCATTTCATCGGTGCTTTACCAAATCGTCAGTAGACTTCAATCACAACTTTGAATAGTTACAAACCTCTTATCTTATGCACAGACTTTCAAGACTTTGAGAATCTACAAATGATAATATTTTTAAAAATCACACAAGAATAAAATAAGCGTAGTAGGCTTAGAGACTTATGCAAAACCCAACAAACAAATTGTATTCGATATGAAAACAGAATATATTCGTTTCCATTTTGAATAATTCTAAGAACTATAAATTAGCTTATTTTATTTATATTTACAATAAATTAGCTGTGAAAGTGTGAACATGATCATCTCTAATATACTGTTTCGTTTAAAAATTTAAGTATTTTATTTAAACAGGATTAAAAACTTCAAATCTGAACATAGTGTCAGCCATTATTCTATATGGGATTATAAAGAAGACAATCAGCGAGTCATTACACATTAACTTCCTGTAAAATCGTACAAAATAAATGATACTTTGCCTAGAGGTACTTTTGAATATTTACTCAAAATTAGCTTATCTCGAATTAAGCACTTATTCCTCTTTGCCATAATGAAAAATCATAAATTCTCTTTTTGAAATCGCAAAAATAACGTTTTCTAGTAGTCAACTTTTAAATCGTCTCATGATTTTAAAAAAGCCCTAAAATACCAAAACTTCAAAACCGACTTATTTATTGATTGATTATGATGCACCGTATCAAAATAAATGTTATTACTGCTCTCTTCCTAAGCTTTACACTTCTAATCGTTCATGTAAAATTATGAACTGTTCATGGGTTAATTTTCCACATTAAAGAGATTTTTTACTTCTCCTGTAAAATTATTTCAATGTAACAAAGGGCTTTTATGAATTCATATGTCGAAATGCACCTTAAGGAACAATGAATTTATAGCGACTTAAATTTATTTGTTCTTTTTTTAATTTGTAAATGCTTCAGACTCTATTCATGTCTTTCAATCTCCTTTACAATAAATTAAATTTGAAATACGCCTTTTTTATGTGAAGCCTTTGATATTCACTGTTGAAAAATACTTTATTTATCAAAGTCCATTTATTACTCTCGCAACGAATATAAATTTTTAAAAGGTATAAAATGCAAAAATGATAATCGATAAAAAATATGTTTTCTTCACAAATGTGCACCAAGCACCACTGATTGCATGGGTCATAAAATTTATTGACATTAAAATTTCTTTATTAATATTCACACAGCATAAGACCATTTCGATATTTTTCTCATGAGATTTTAAATCTTTAACGCTAAAATTTTTATTGAAAATATGCTAAATATTTATTGCTTGTAAATTGTTAACAAATTGTTAAATGTTAATGTTTTGATATTAACGGGCACTTGAATATTAAGAAGAACGTGCTGACAAGAATTCATGAAAAGTTTTTTTTTTCAGAAAAAATTTTCAATAAATAATCTTGTTAAGAAAAATTTTATACAAGGAAACATCATTAATATTTAACGGTGTTAAAATTGAAGAATAATGTCACCTTTTGTTTAAAATAATGAGCAACAAATTTAAAAAAAATGTTAAAGCAGGTTTTTAGTTGAAATATTTGGATTATAAATTTAAGGTGAAGATATGATTTATGTACAAAATAAAGCATCTCTTTTCTGCCAAAAGGAATTAAATGAAATAGTAAATATTTTCTCTAGGAACGGACCTATAAACAAATATGTAAATATAGACAAAAATATCTCAACAATTTCATTGAAAAACATGTTTTTTTCCAATGAACAAATTGCTATTTACAAATTGTAAACAAAAAAAAAAAACTAAATCAAACAAAAATATTAACTGGATTTTCCAAAAAATATCAAACAATATTTTTGTCTGAATTAATAAAAAAATTAGTCTAAAAATACTAACAATTATTAAACAAAATAGTTTATTTAATAATACAAAAATATTTACTGGATTTTATGTAATATACCAAGCAAAATTTTTCTCTGAGTCATCAGCATCATCATCATTCATTACGCATTTATGAAATTTCACTTCGTTAAATGCGTTCAAGTCTGAATGTTTATCTAAAGACTCTAAAAATATGAATGAGAATTAATGCAACGACATTAACGAATTGATTCACTCAAAAATCTTCAGTAAACAAACTTGGTACAATCGCAATCCTTTTATTATCGTTGTTGTTGTTGTTGTTGTTAATTGTATGTATGTCGTCACTGGGGTTGTTTTGTACGACACAGTTTTGCTTGTTGTTTTTGGTGTCTGCGTGCTAAATAAGAGCCACACAAACAATTCATTGATTATGTAAAGAACATTTACTGACATTAAATTTATTTTTAAACAAACTTTTGTTTGAAAAATTTTTGGTGATAATTTGGCTTATTTTCAGATTTGGTCCACTGTGTGCCGCTTCGCATGCTTAAGTTTTCTTTTATGTCTATAAGGTATCCGTAGAATATAATAATATAAAGCTCTTTACAAAATGTAATTACTTAGTGCTTAATTTATAGAGCCTATGGTATCATTCTGTTGAGTGTATGATAGTATTAAATAGAATACAGTAGATATCGGATATAAGAAACTTTAAAAATTTCACAAAATTGTTTCTTATATGCGGTTTTTTCTTATAAGCAATTATTGTTTATAAAAAAATTATTTCTTATACACATTTATATGGATTTAAGAAACTTTTTTCTTATAAGTGTGTATTCAATAAAGGATACATATGTAATATTTTTCTATAAAAAGTAAAACAAATTAAGTTCGATAGTTAAACTATTTTATTATGTATACGAAACAATTCATATAAAGAAACTAGCTTAAATAGTTCTAACAAAAGATTAGAAATAAAAAAGAGTTCAGTTTGCCCTATAAACATTTCTTATAAAAAATTTTTGGCGTTTGAAAAAATTTTCTTATATCAGGTTTTTTCTTATATACGATTTTCTTTTATAGAAAATTTTTTCATTGAAAAGTATAGAAAAAGACACGGTGTTTTTCGTCCACTTTCTTATAAGCTGTTTTTTCTTATATGCGATGTGCTTATATCCGGTATCTACTGTAGTGTAAAATTTGTTGCGGGTAATTTTCACATAAATATGAAATACGATTTTATACTTTTATTTCATATGTTTTGAAAAAGTCGTATTTACCAGTGATGCCATTAGGATACGAAAGATACATTTTTCGTATCTTTTGATGACTTTACGTACCATGTATAATCCTGACATTTTTCGTATCTTTTGAATCTGCACGCAAAATGTACAGAAATAAAATATTAAACTTTCCGTCTCGACAAAGTTTTTTAAATTTATCATTTCGTTATGAATACTAAAAAACGCCTTAACTCGTAATTAATTTTTACAAAAATTACTTTGTTTTGACAACATCCAAAGATAGTTACATATCGACCCCTTAGCGTCAAATAATCGTAAGCGATATTTTGTAAGAAACAAAATTTTTTAATGAAATCAAAATTTTGTGAGCCTACCCATAGTTTAAAATCATTAAATTGTCAAATTTGTTGTTAACTTCTGAAATACAAGCTATAACATATGATCGTAAGCGACAGTTTATGACTATAAATCATGTTTAAATATGTATAATAAAAAAAAAACCTTCTCCTGAAAAATTAAA
Source organism: Panzeria rudis (assembly GCA_956483635.1). Taxonomy (NCBI): domain Eukaryota; kingdom Metazoa; phylum Arthropoda; class Insecta; order Diptera; family Tachinidae; genus Panzeria; species Panzeria rudis. Next base: position 140,935,155 of record OY101448.1, read on the forward strand.
TTTTTGTCGCTTACGATCATTTGGCGCTAATGGGTCGATATAGTTAATTTTAAAGTTTGTTTACTGTATTTTTAAAAATTACATACCTAATATTTATGACTTAAATAAATATAAAAATGGATTTATATGATATCATTTTCTTTACAATATTCATTAAATATGAAATAAAATGTTATGTTAATATATCAACCCATTTGCGCGAAATGATCGTAAGCGACATTTTGTAAAATGCAAATTTTTTTATTGAAATCGAAATTTTATGATTTTTTTAGTTTAAAATCGTAAAAATATAAAATTTTTTGATAGCTTTTGAAATACAGGCTATAAAATTTTATCGTAAGCGACAGTTTATAAATATAAATCATGTTTAAATACAATAAAAAACCCTCCTCCTGGAAAATAAAATTTTTGTCGCTTAAAATCATTTGGCGCTAAGGGGTCGATATGTTAGACGTTAAAAACTGATTTTAAATTTTTTTTCAAAATGTATCTTTTTGGGAAAAAATGTATCTTTTTGGAAACTAAAATGTATCTATCTCGAAATTTCACTGGCAACACTGGTATTTACTACGATAATCAGAGAGTATTGGTTTTTACTCTCAGAGAGCATTTGTATGCAGGGTGACCGTTGAAAAGTTTTAAAAAGTGGCACAAAAAGGGGATTTTGAGGAGAAAAGTGGCACCAAAAAGGGGATTCTTTCAAAAAAAGGGGCAACTTTTTTAAAAAGAGAATAATTGAACCAAATTCTAATATTTAATGAATTTCTAGGGCATATAATGCTTTTGAAATAAAAGGAATCAATTTTGATGTTTTTTCGTTAAAAAAGCTGACTGCTTTTTATATAAATTTTAGACAAACAATGCAAACAAGCCTTGTTTGTATAAAATTTATGTGAAAGGCACTCACATTTTTTTTTAGCAATTTCCATAAAAAATTTTTTACTCAAGTCGCTTGTTTGCATATGGAAACAGCACATTATTAAAGTATATCGAAAAGCAGTTTCGCTGAGTAAAGATTTTTGCATAGCCGGCCTTCGGTCGGCGAAGCCGCTGAGTATACTGAGAGTAGAAAATCGTTAAGACCGGCCGAAGGGCGCTTTTCAATATACCAAGAAGAAAAAATACTTAAGCCCGGCCGAAGGCCAGCTACGCAAAGAATATTTTGTAGTAAAATAAAATTTCTTAACAATTTTAATTAATTTCCAAATATTTCTTTGAATCGACGATGTCGATTGGACATATTTTAAGCATTGTTGACGCTATTTGCAAATTGTTCCTGATTTTATTTCACTTTTTAAAATGCAATAACGTCAATTGATCTTTTCTTACTTGTCACCGGTTGTAGAAGTGAATAGTCAAAAACATGTACATATATTTGAATTTGTTTTCATTTTTAAAAGTGTGGACATTATGACACATTTTAAAGTGTCATAATGGTCATAATAATAATGTCATAAAGTCCATGGCACTATTAAAAGTGTCACAATGTCCATGGATGATATGCCATTTTTAGCAGTGACATAATGTCTTTGGACATTATGTCACTGGATATTGTGACATGGCACCAAAATTTGCATGAAATTTTTAACAAGACGTTCTTATTTGTGTTAGTGAATCAGGGTGTTATTTTTAATAATTTTAATACAATAATGAATATCTATAGATCTGAACTCTTAAACTATTTCAAAATAGTTTTTGTTATAAGACTTTACATGATAGACTCAAAAACAAATTTTTGTCTTGAGATTTTTTTTTTATAAAAACAGTTTCGTGCCATAAAAAGCTTATATTAAAACAAGAAGCATCATTTCATAAAAAGGGGCAAAAAGGGGCATAATATTACAAAAGGTGGCAGATTTAGGTCATTTTAAAAATGGGGCACTAAAAGTGGCAAGGCAGTTGAAAAAGTGGCAAATTGCCACTTTAGTCGCAAAACGGTCACGATGTTTGTATGTATATGTTTCTCCGTTGTCCATCAGTACAAAATACAATCCGATACAATATACACTGCAGGGATGATAAAGTTGGTACAATTGTACTTTTTTTGGTACTATTGAAACCAAAAAGTACGATGGTACTCCCGAGACTCATTTGGTACTATTGAAAAATTTTCTCAACTTGTTGGGTGCTATCCATTGATTATTCAATAATTATCTCTACATTGGCCCTTAACTTAGTTCTCTCTTAAGTCTACTTAGGCGGTTATTTCGTGAGTAGATTTGTGTACTTATTTAAGGAGAATACATAACAGGTGGTCTTGAGAGAACAGCTTATAATATTTGCATGTTATTGTTCAAGCCAAATATCAATGTCAAATTCCATATTCTATAAACGTATCATTGGTTTTCTTGAATAGAGGCGTATGTCTTAAGACTGATCTTTTCACTAGAGGAAAACAAAATAACACCCGGCATATATTTGCCAAAATAGCTTTGTGTAAAAATTTCAGACAAAAATAACGCAAGAACGAGATCCAGCAAGGTTGCATAAAACCGTAAATGTCGACATAAATAACATTTTCTAAGCAAAATTGAGCAAAATATTTAAAAAGATTACAAAATGTGTTAAATAGTAACATCATTTATCATCCCTGATACACTGGGTGTTCACAAACAAATAAACAAAAATTGTATTTGATACAAAATAGATGATACAAATAGGTGTGAATTAAGCAATTTTTTAAAGTTCTTCTAAAGCGGCCCATCCATTATATAATATTATTTATTGCATATGTTATTGTAGATATTATTATTGTTTGGGCTATACTATGCAATAAATGGCATATTTTCAATATATTTTCAAAGAAAATATTGCCCAATTTTCGTGACAGGGAAAAAGTAAACATAAGACCAAACAATGTTGACACCACATCTCACAATTTTCATTATTGTACAATAAAATTCAACAGTCTTTTAATTTTTGCCAATATATTGTGGCACCTTCGAATATTACATACACATTGGCGATATTATTGTACAATACGAAAAATTGCACAATTATATTGCAAGTGGGTGGGCCGCTTTATACAAAATAAGCAGTGATACCAACGCTAAAAAAACAAAAACATCTTTTTAATTTCCAGCAACATTTATATGAATAAAATTGCGTATTCCCGTTTTTTTCTATTTTAACTTCTGAAGTTAGATATTTTATTATGGGAAAAAGTATCGTAGCTTTGTACCAGGGCTCTAGAGTACCTCAATAGCAAATTTCCTAAAAATTCGTTGAGTGGTTTTTGCATGATGCTTGTTCGGACAGACATACAGATAAAAATTCCACATCGATTACTATTTATGCCACAATAAAAATTTTCAAAAAATATTTTATGAGGTCAAACAAATAAAAATATCATTGAAATTTCATGCGTTTAAGGTATGACTCAAAAATTAAATTTCTTCGTAAGTAAAACACCTGCCAGTGTTTCTTTTTTGTATAGTTGTCGAAATATTTTAAATAAAAAATTTTCATCGGATTAGAAGCAATAAGTACTTAAAACGTCCTATTAAATTAACGTTTCATTTTGTTTTAATTCGTACACTTTCTGTTTGTGCTTATTTTTCTCTTTTGTTATTGTTGCATGAACTCCCTGTGGACTTATTAAACAGCAAACAACAGAATTATGTGTGTTTTGAGCCAGGGAGGTATGGTAGGATGAAGAACAACATCAACATTTACTATTGAATTGTTGCAATCATCTTTAATGCCACCATTGTTTGATTTTGTCGTTATAAAATATAAAAACACAAACACATGTTATCATAAAAGGCTCATGTACATAGTCAAACATGTATTAACACGCACGTAAATACCAACTTAATTACACATACACACACACACACACACACACAGACACATATACACACATACATACATGTGTGATGTCCTTAAAAGCTCTCAGAAGGAAATGTGGATAGTAAAACTGTACTAATTCACTATTGACTTTGTCCCCAGTACTACTGACTAATTGTACCCTAGGCAATGTGCTTGTTATCGAGATTCCACTAGTGACCTCGGAACTATTGGCTTACTATAGACTAAGTGGTTCTTATGGAACCACATTGAGGCATTGGGACCAGAGATGCACTAGTGCATTTTAATGATTCTAGTCAACACATATGAAACTTTTTGCTAGGTAAGAAAATAAAATTAGATTTTTTTATGAAAATTTTTAAATTTGCGTGCAGCCGCATTTATTTTCAACACAACAAAATGGCACAATAAAAAATCTTTTTTTTTAGCTGTCAAAAACTTCTCTTCCCATTAAAGGCAAAATAAAAAGTGTAGACGATTCGTTGACAATGCCACCAAACTTGTCGAAAAAACTGGTGACTTGGAGACACTTGGCCCCTTGGCTTCCTTCAGGGTTTGTACAAATGTCATGCATTGCTCTCATTAAAGTGTACTTTGTTTGCACAATGTACACGTGTTGATTTTTGGCATGTCTGCTTTTAGTGTTGGAGAATCTATACGTGTTTTTGCAAGTGTGTTCATTATGTGATATCTGCGGTTTGTTAACGGCTTAAGTGTTTTATTATAACAAACTAAGTGATTGTGTCTTATTTATATCGGGCAGGCGAGCACCATGAATGTAACTTGATTCAATGTGATCACGCAGCATCATGAAGAATTAATTCTTTTCCAGCGAGATTGAAAATGTAGTGTGAGAGGGGGTTGCATGCAGCTATATTGATAGCCAAGCCCAATATTCCTGGAAAAATATTTATGTTATGCTTTTCATAGTACTAACGTGACCATGCATGGGGAGTTGTTCAAAATAAATATGGGTCAACCAAAATACAAAAACGTTAAACTACTTTGGTTCGTTTTTTTACGAACGAACGAACAAATTCATTTCCTAAAAACAGGCTATAAAACATAGCTCACCCATACTTATTGAACAGTACCGCTTTTATATCTATGGGATGGAACCATATCGGAAAGGATTTTTTTTAACAAACACAACCTGCGAAGCTATTAGCTTGTCTGCGGAAAACTCCCAGGGTCTATGGCGGGCATCGAACCCACGACCTCTGGACTGGCAGGTTAGAATCGCTACTACTCAGCCACATGAGAACCCCAACAAGCAACAGGGATACCCCAATGGGACAAGCTTTAAATTTAACTGACATATGGTGCAGAGAAAAGGGGTTGCCTTTACCAAACGAAGAAAATGGAGACTCATGAAACCTGCTTAAAATGGCTCATTTATCAGGTTCTGCAACGAAGTTAAAAACATTGAGGTAATTTTCGGCAAATTACTCTCTTGGAATCAGCATGTTTCCGATACGGCAAAAAAAAAACAATCAAGGCACTTCAGCGGCCAGCGGCTATTTGGCAAAACGTGTGGACTCTAACCAAAACTGATAATGATAATAAAATCATTACCAACATACGCTGCTCATCTGTGGTTACCAAAAACTGAAGAAGTCACTATTAGAGCACTACTCGATAAGATACACCGCCTAATATGTATTATGATCATCGGGAAAATAAAAAACTTTCTTACATATGCCCTGGAGACAATTCTGTACCTCTCCATATTTGCCTCCAAGAGTACACTGCGGTTACCAGCCATCTCCACATTTGACTACTAGGACAGTTTGTGAACGATCCATACATTAGCTTTGAATAAAAACTTGAAAGTTCCAATTACTAAAAGGAATCAATGACAGAAGCACATACCAAGTCATGCAATTGGTGACCTCATTTGGTTCACTGATGAATTAAAACTGGCAAATGGATATACTGAGGCAGGGATATACGGGCCTAACGGAAGTCTAATACATCTCATTTTTGCTTGAGAATGTTTGAGGACTGAATTTAAGGCTCTTCGAATCTACTTGATGTCAGATATCCAGACAGCACTCAATGCCTTAATCTCTTATGAGATAAGGTCGGCTGTTATCATGTGTTGTGTTACATCTCAAAATAAACTGACGCCACGAAGATCATGTTGAAAAGGAGAAGGCTAACTGTCTAGCCAATAGAGAAGTCCAAGGTGGGCTTATTAGTCTTCAACAACTCTTTGGCATCTTACGTTGCTATGTTAAAGAGAATAATGGTTCTTGTGCTCAGATAAAGTTTGATAGCCATTGAGAAGCTCTGCATGGTCTCAGAGAAGCAAACCGGGCTATTACGTTATCCCAACACGAATCTCAAATGTTACACAGAAAAAAACTAAATTTAATTTTCTGTAAAGGAATTCAATGAAATAGTAAATATTTTGTCTAAGACCGGAACTACAAGCAAATTTGTAAATATAGACAAAAATATCTTAATAATTTCATTGAAAAAAAAGTTTTTTTTTCAGTGAACAAATTGTTTAAATCTATAAAACAGTTTGTCTGAAAATATTTACAAATTGTAAACAAAACTATTTACTAAATCAAACAAAAACATTTACTAGATTTTCTGATAAATATCAAACAATATTTTTGGCTGAATTTAGAAAATAATTAGTCTACAAATACTAACAAATTTTAAAAACAATAGAATCATAAGAAGAACAAGAAGGTGGAATTGTTCGGCTCACCATATTAATAAAAGGAATAGCATAACTCATATTCTATTTCATCATAAAATTTGGTTAAATAGCTGATGTTTCATTAATACTAGTATCCACGATCAAACGTGGTAAAAGCGAACAAAGGACGCTAATGATGACAGCGTAGCAGCTGTCGAAATTAGTAATACTAATGCGTTCTGCTAGTCTGATTAGATATTCTAATATTTTACATTAATTCAATTATTGTGAACTTAAGCCGAATAAAAATAATTTCCGACTTAAACATATTTTCAGTTCAAATAATAATTACACAGAAAAAAATAAGTTTCGTTTTTGATAACAAAAATCCCGGTATTCAATAATTTTTTTTTTCAAATTTCCTGTGATAAAGAATTCCCCTATATTGATAACAAAATTATTTCAAAATAAAAATATATATATAAAATAAAAAAAAATGTTGACATGGCTGGAATACGAACCCGGGCTTTCCGGACGTAAAGCATACACTCTCTAGCTGAGCCATATCCCATTTATTTTTTTATGTGATACAACTTGTTTTAAGTACTTATGTATAAAAAGAAAAGAAATAACCGGCATGGGAAAGAAATACTTACAACGAAATATTTTATTATGTTAAAGATAAATGTTATTGAAATTAATTTTTTTTTAATAACATGGTTTTATTGAATATAATTCTTGTCTATTTTTTTCTGTGTACGTACACAATTTTTTAATCTTTTACAAAATGCCGTTATTGCAGCTCTTTTGTGATAAACTATTTTATCCTTTTCGTCCACTCGTGCATATGAAACATTTTATCTGAATTAAATATAAATTTGGCGAAGTATGGAGAACAAAGTTCGACTTAAAAGGAGGAATATTTAAAGTGGTCAGGTAAGGCAAGCGCACATAAATTAGTCTCTGTAATTTAAAGACCTTGCAGATCATGATACATGAAAAAAAAGGTTTATAAATTTATCTGCAATGTTTCGAACTTTGTTGAGAATATATCCTTCTATCTTCCAATATCTAGTATATCCAAATTAATAAGTTTTTTCGATTAGAAATTGTAATTGCTAAATCCGACTTAAGCACACTTTCCTTTTTGCACATCGATTTTGTAGTTATTTTGTTAAAGAAAAAACATTTCAAATTAAACATATTTAGTCCAAGTGGAAAAATGTAGCATAATGTAAAATACGGCTGAATGGTAGATACGTCAGACTAGCAGTCAAGAGGTCGCGGTTCAAATAGTTGAAAAATAGTGCGTGTTGTTGAAAAATAGTGCATGTGTAATTTTAGGTCGATAATAATCTGTAAAGTGTTGCCTCCTATTATCGACCTAATTTTCAACAAAAGTGTTTTAGAGTGTACGTATGTATGTATAGAAGAGTGATCTATTTTATGTACTTAATACATATTTCTGGTTTCAAAAACTTTTTTTAGTACAATTAGGTCGAAAAAAGTACAATTTTGGACATCAATTGCTACACTTCTAAAATTTCAATTGTCATCCCTGATGTGATACCTTCTTTGGGAAAGGGATAGAGTAGAGAGAGCAGACGGTGAAGTTTATCTCAATTAAAGCTAAATTCTTTTACAACTCTGCTATTGCGCGTTATGTTAATAATAATTGAAGCGCCTCGGGTGTTAAGTAGACACATTAACTTTTGTAAGCTTTTTTTTTGAAATTGTAGCTGTTTTATTAATTTTTAAACTTCGCCGATGATTCTGCTAATATTACCGACGAAGGAGGACGATGTGATGTACATAAGCATAGAACAGTATCAATCGGTGCAAGAACTGCTTAGTGATCAGCGCTATGCCTTTATTACTTAAGCAGACTAACAACTACTAAAATAACACTATACTAATGCACATCAGAAAAATTAATGCTGTTGATGATGGCATGGGTGGCACAGGGATCGAACATGGCGCCACTGCCTTGCAGTCAACGCGCCAACTACTTCAGCCAACAGAACCCTCAATATATGCATGATTCTTAGTCATTCTTTGATTAAAAGGGAACAAAAATAGTTTTGTGTATCAATACAATTTTGGTTGTAATACAAGCATCTTGAAACTGTTATAGATGGCAAAAATTAAGAGGAAAAAAAATCACTAACTAATTTACAGTTTTATACAAAATATGCATCCATACATTATTTGCCACAATCATAATATAATTTTATTTCTCCCTGCACAAAGAATTCTGCACAGGAAAATATTCATTTTGTATATATCTACTATATATACATATATTTAATACCTCAAATATTTATTATAAATAGAATATTCATGAAAACTCGTTTCAAATACGATTTTCCCTTAGACTTGTAAGGAAAAGTTAAATTAATGGTAAAGTCTATAATTGCTACATGATATTAACTTTTCAAAGGCAAAACTTAATTTTTAGATTAAAAACACACAAATAATACCATGATAATTCATAATAAAAAACACAGTTATCTTCGTATATAAATTCGAAAATATATTTTGTAAACTGTCAATAATCCTTATAAATTCTCTTAGTCGTGAAACACATTTTATCTTTATCACCACGAAAACTAATTTTAATATTCATTTTAAATAAGAAAACATTTTCAATTCATCTTGTAATTGAGTATTCGATTAACTTGTTCATCTATTATTTATCAATATTTTTCCTCAATCTTTTTTAATCTTTTCATTTCTTTTAGCTTCCGACTGGCATCAAACAACTTTCATTGCAAATTTACAACAATGACAAGTTTTCGCAATGTTTTGAATTTTTAACGGTTTCATTGATTGCACTCACGACAGGACTATCAATGGTATGTATTGCATACTTTTATGATGTGTTTTTATTATTTCATTTCAGTTCGCCATTTCTTGCTTAAAAATATTTCCTGTTTGTTGCAAACAAACTTCGACTTAATGTTCATGCAGGAGCTGGGAATGTGTTTTTGTAATAAAACTACAAACAGTCTGCTGTACGATGATGTTTCTTTTGGGCGTATTTATGCAGCTGTAGTATAGTAATTGTATATAGTGAATTGGAAAAGGTATAAAATCTGCTTTAAATGTTGCATAGGAGTTTTTAAAATATACCCTTGTATCTATTAGTGTCGTGCATAATATGGATATATTATAAGAAGCAATTAATTGAACAGAGGAATATTAAAGAAAGCAAATCCTTTATGAGCTAAGCAGAAATTTCTTGTTATACTTGAAAATTCATTATTATTTTCAACCACGAAAGTAATAAATATCTAATATTCAATGATAGAAAAGTTTAAATAAAAAAACTTCTCTTTATCAAATTAGACTTTAAAGGAAAAGTTAAATTAATGGTAAATTCTATAATTTTTACAGACTGTTTTATTAAATCGATAACAACCATTCAAAAGACAATTTCTCTTCTTCATAAAACAATAAAATTTACATAAAATTTTAATTAACCCAAGGGAAATATTTCAACGCATTATAAACGATAAAGCGTGACTTTTAATAAACAATGAGCAAAAGAATTTTTTGTTAAATTACTTAGGAAATTCCTTAACGGAAATGTTTAAATTCAAAGGGCGACAACTAAAAGTTACGTGCTTTATATTTGAGGTGCTTAAACGCAAATTGGTACAAGTGAAAAAAATCTGAGTAATTAAGCTTCAAAGTTTTTTGTTTCCATGCATTTCACACATAGTATTTTTGGTTTCTAGTATATACCGTTTGTAGAGTAATATATATTGATATTAAGTGTTGATTCCTGCATATAACTCAATTTGTTTAATTTTGGCACTTGTCACCCTTTGCTTTTCACCCCCTCATTTATCATATTTCACAATATCATGGATATAAATTAAAAGTATACTGGTTTCCTGGATAAAACAGTAAAAACTGTTTAAATTGTTAAATTCAGTTTCATGTTCAGGTAATTCAAACAAATTTTCGACACGGTCTGAATTTTTACCCTCTCCGATTTTAATCAACTTCTACATTTATATTATACTCTTCCATTTTCGATAGATGGCGTCATCAGATATTAATAATTTTGGAGTCATTCGAAATGTTTCAGTGTACTTTTAACAAATATTGATTAAAAAGGACATTTTCCCGCTACAAGTACCTCTGATATGCCAAAGTGTATTTTATCCTTAAATATCGTGAAAAATGGAATTAAATTTTTTCTATTTTTTCACGCCATGCAGCTGTTTGTGATGTCCTTGTTGTGATTTTGTAAGAAGTTATTCTGAACCTTTCAAATGATGTTTAAATTACTAAAATTTGATGACGCTTTACAAAATTATGCTATTTTCAATAATACTTTTTACAAAAAATCCCAATGTATTCAACTGGTTGTTTTTATTGTTATTGCGCTGTATTGTTATTGTTGTACAAATTGTTTTGAATGTTTTTGTGCTATGACTTTTGAAAATGGGAATGGTGCAAAATGTTTCTGAATCATGACCGGTGAAAAGAGAATATTGTTTTACAAACCTAGAGCAAAAACGTTAGGTTAGGTTAGGTTGTACAGGTTGGCAGTTTAAAGATTAAAACCAGCTCACTTGGGTCATTATAGATCCCGTTGTGTTACCTGAAGCGGGAACGTGAAGATAGGTAAAACCGCCTTCTACGTTTCCCAATTCGGATCAGTGTTGAACCAACCCGACGATCGAATGAAAGAATTTTTGATAACGATGCTAGATCCTGAAGCAGCGGGCTGCCCAATGAAGCCACCCTTTGCTCAGAGAGAGAGAGAGAGAGAGAGAGAGAGAGAGAGAGCGGGGCGTAACCAGAGGAGGTGCTCTACATTTTCTTCCTCCTCCTCATTATGACAACTTCTACAGAAGTCATTATGCGATAGATTCAATCTCCTAGCATGCGCACCAACAAAATAGTGTCCTGTAATTACTGCCACAAGTATGCGTATTTGCCCACGAGGGGTCCCTTCCAGGATTGCCGAACTACTACAATCGTATTGGGGCCATATTAACCTCGAAGTCGAGCTTTTGACTTCGTTTGATCATCTGGTCTGCGCGATCCCAAATAGTTCCTGCTGAATATGAGATTTGCAGCAGTTTAGCGGTACGCCAACCATTTGATCCGTGTCTCGAGTGTGCATTCGAGCCCCGGATTTCACTAGTTCGTCTGCAGCAATATTTCCGGGCACATTGCTGTGCCCTGGGACCCAGAGTATCTCTAGGTTTGAATGTCTCGCTATCTCGTTTAAAGACATCCGGCATTTATACACAAAGTTGATCGCAGCTTTGCTGTCCGTACAAATTCATCCAGTTAGCTGTTCTTTTTATGGCTTATTTTTTCGCCTGTAGCACGTTACATTTATCCTCTAGCTTAAACTTTATTTGCTGTTGATAGCGGGGAATAAAGACGCCGCCACCCACTCCAAAGTCCGATTTAGATCCGTTCGTGTAAATCTCCAGCACTTCCCCCTGACGAGGGGAGGACGTGCCCGAGAGCATCACGGCAAAACTTTTATCAGGCAGAGGAATGGGTGCGCAGTAATCAATGTTTTCCGGGAGACCGTTGAGAAGCTCCAAAATGTTAGGGTGTCCCTTGGGTGCCTTTTTCCATGCACCTGCTGCCTCAAGCCTAATCGCAGAGTTCATGGCCAGTTGCCTGACCATGAGATCAGCTGGCAGCCAATGCATCATTGTGAAAAGAGCTTTTGATGGAGTGGTGCGTGGAGCGCCTGTAATCATTAAAGCTGATGTACGAAGGATGCTTTCTATGATCCGGCAGTAGGTGATCTTATCTAATGCAGTCCACCATACTAGCGCGCCATATGTGAGTATGGACTTTATTACCATGTTGAAGATCCATTTTGAGTTCTTGGGATTTATTCCCTAGTTCCTTCCAATGGCCCTTCTGCATGCATATATGGCCACCGCGGCCTTATTTGCCCTTGACTGGATATTACGGTGCCATGACATTTTCGAGTCCAGATATATACCCAGGTACTTCGCACTGTCAGACAACCAAAGTTCTATTTCGTTTAGAATCGGGAGTGGAAAAGATGGTACCTTTTATCTTTTTGTGAAGAGTACGAGATCCGTTTTCTGAGAATTAGCTGATATCACTTTCGGTAGTCGACCTGCTGATAGCTCTCACCGAATTCTGCAGATGCTGTGAGAGGGTATACGGGTATTTTCCAGTAACTGCCACAGCTATGTCGTTAGCAAACTACAAACTGCAAAACCCAAACTGTCTGTTAAATAGTATCTTGTTTCTTATTAAAATAATTCCTTAAATTATTTCAGCAATAAACGACGAAAGAGATACAAAGACGAAACAAATCGATGATTAAAATTAACAATTTTAGAGTTAAGATTTTAATATTTATTATTTGCTTAATTTTTAATTGAAGATTCAATAAATAATAAATGTGAAAATATAAAAAAAACTAATTATATAGCATTGTCAGAAGTCAGAAGCAAAGGTTTTATTTGCAACCACGGACACAAATAACAACACTCTAAAGCATTACTTCAAATTTACGATCATATATTGTCTAAATTTGTGTTGAAAATTTCTCCTTGTCTAAAATTATCTTCGATTTTGTAGTTATTTTATTAAAGAAAAAACCTTTCAAATTAAACGTATTTAGTCCAAGTGGAAAACATGTAACATAGAGTATAATACGGCTATGGCTGAATGGTAGATACGTCAGACTATCAGTCAGGAGGTCGCGGTTCAAACCTGCATGCAGTTAATCGCTTTTTTGTGTAAAAACATTTTGTGGAAAAATAATGCGTGTGTAATTTTATGTCGATAATAATCTGTAAAATGTTGCCGACTACTATCGACCTAATTTTCAACAAAAGTGTTTTAGAGTGCAGTCAGTGAAAAAGTTACAAACTGCTTTGCTGCGGCAACAATCTTATTTTAAATATCGTAGTGCTACAACAAACTCTGTCAGCAGTCCTGGTTCCTACAGGAGCCGCCATATGGCGATAATCATATTTTGAAGGAATTATTCTTCTACCGAACTGGCGTCCGCGGAATCCCGAGATATTTTTTCACTTCTATCCAGACAAACAGGCAAGCGTACTTTATTTAGAAACTGAAAAAAACGTCCGGGTCTGGAAAATCCTAATTACTCTTTCCCCAAAGTCATAGCATCAACGTTACTGGCTAGTTACTGAAGTGCGAAGGAAGGAAGGAGTTTTACAAGGCAGTGTTCTCTGTCCGGCACTTTACTTTGTATACATCGTTGATCTACCTGCGAGCTAAACTAAACAACTAATATAGTGGTTTCAGGGGTGTCATGCAATAATATCCAAGAAAGTAATGTAAATGGGCATTATCTTCCCCGATACAATATGCGTGGACATTATTTCCATTTCAAAGTAGAAAAAGCGTCCATCAAAAAAATGAAAATGGTTTCCATGGCCAAGTATCGATTTTCTGGCTAGTCGGCTGGCGGCCGATCCTAATGACTTTTTCATCTGAATCTAATGACCCTGAAGGAAGCAAGGGGACAAGTATCTCTAAGTCACCACTGTTGTCGACAAGTTTGGTGACTTTTTGGTGACAATATCAACGAATCGTCTACACTTTTTATTTTGCCTTTAATGAGAAGAGAAGTTTTTAATAGCTAGAAAACGATTTTTTATGGTCTCATTTTGATGTGCTGAAAATATTTGCGGCTGAACGGAAAACTAAAAATTTTCATAAAAAATCTAATTTATTTGTCTTAGCTGGTAAAAACCCTGCGGAAAATTTGGTGACAAATGATCCAAAAGTACTCGTGCTATGACTTGAGAAAATGAGACTGATACCAAAAATAAGTAATAGTGAATGGAGAAAAAAGACATATTATGTAAATAGTCACATTTTAACCATTTTCAGTCAGTTTAGTTGGTACTCTGGCTAGTATTGTAGTAAGCGGCACTGAACAAATTCGATGCACCTGGATCTAAGGCCTATCACATAGTATCTACATAATATTAATTGTCTCCCTTCAATGAGACTGCCATGCCACTCAGGAACCTGTTCCGTAACTATATTCAGATATTAAATCCAGCAAAGTGTTATTTATATATAACATTGAAATATAAGTTCCCCTGTGGTCGAGTGGGTAGTGTGCTAGCCTGTTATGCCGGAGGTTGTCGGTTCGAGGCCTATCAAAGATACTGATTAAAAATAATATATAATTTGTACTTGGATTTGTAACAATAAAAAAATATATTAATCGATAATTACAGCTGAATTTTGGAATAATATTTATATATAATCTATATTATTCTACACCGATTAGGACTCCATAAGGTAGTTTAGAGACAAGTTACAAGGTGCATACAAAGTATCAATTAACCCCATCCTAGGCCATCCCCATGTAAAAGTGGCTGGTCCGTTTCATAGGAAGTGTTAGAACACAGACTGGTTCCTACCACCTGGGGACCGGTCACTTGACTTGTTTTGTGTCAGTTCCATTTACCGTCGGGAAGTTTCATAAGTGTTGACTACAATCATTAAAATGAACTAGTGAATCTCTGGTACTAGTGTGTCCATATGGTCCCATAAGAACCACCTAGTCTATAGTAAGTCAACAGTGCCGAGGTCAGTAGTGGAATCTCAATGACAAGCATATGTTAAATGTCTATAGTACAGAACATTGCCTGGGTACAATTAGTCAGTAGTACTGGTGACAAAGTCAATAGTGAACCAGTACAATTTTTATATTGACATTTCCTGCAGGGGAAGGAGTGTTTCTCTGAGAAAAGATTTTAAGGCTAGCCAGATTTCATCATAGTACAAGGATTTTCTTCATTAGAGGCTAAAGGCTAGCTTGGTGAAAATCTATTCTCTATGAAGCCACCATTTAACATTCATAGATGTTTTACCTTCGAGCTAAATAAAATTATATATGTATATTAATTGAAAAATATAGCATTAAACCTAAAAGAATTGATATTCTAGAGTGTCATAAAAAAAGCAAATCGTAAACATTTCCATTTTATTGGTGACCTTAAAATTATTTGTTTAAAATCCTTATTAGATAAGTTCTCTTCAGTTCTTCTCATATAATTTCATTCTCATATAATTTAAATCTTCTAAATAATTGTTTGGCTTTCTTTTCATTTCATTAATGTTTCAAGTTTTCTAAGGCCGTCTGGAAAAGCAATCGTTAAA
The DNA here is from genome assembly GCA_956483635.1 of Panzeria rudis. Lineage (NCBI taxonomy): Eukaryota > Metazoa > Arthropoda > Insecta > Diptera > Tachinidae > Panzeria > Panzeria rudis. The sequence goes on from OY101448.1 coordinate 140,950,792, forward strand.
TCATTGTCTCTTTCAAATTTTATAATAAACGAGTTGGATAAAATTACCCCATTATTGAAATGTCAAAATGTGTTAAAAAAAACACATCATTTTTTTTTTGATTAGTCTTTGTTAACCCGTTGCCATTAAATGTCACTCTTTCAATATATCTTATCTTTTTTTCTTTTCTATACACTTGTGAAAAGCATGTTATTTTGTCCTTTATTGTATTTTTTCACTTCGTTTGTTCCTTTCTCAACAGCCTGTTGATAGTCAAAATTTGTTCGTTTTTATGAGTTCGCAGTTTCCAAAAGAAATCTTTGTATGCTTGTCAGTTTCACTCTTTTATGTCTGTTAAAATACATTATCAAGTTTTAAGAAAATGCCAGTGATTTGTTTTGTCACAAGCAAAAAAAAAACACATAAAATAGGGGCATTATACGTACAATGGGCTTAAGAAAGTGGCAGGTTAAACATGTCTTTAAATTTAAATAATGATTTTTTTTTTGTTTGCTAAAACCCTAATATATGTATGGTTTTAAGAACATTTTATTAAAAGTGATCACTGCATAAGATTGTCAGTACGTATTGTTTCGCAGCAGAGTGTGATATTTTCGTTTTGAATTGGGCTTTTAAGAATGATTTCATACCAACAATTCATATCCGAAGGTCTACAAATGTAATATTTTAAAGTCTTAAGGCCTGTAACTCAATACATTTTTATCCGATTGACACAATCGTTGTTTTGGATAAAATAATAGAGAAATATATATTCAATAATGTAACATTTATTTTAGTCAGAAAAAGTTCTCGGAACTTTCGCCAATAAGGAAAAAAACTGAAACAAACCAAAAACTACTTTTTTTGTTGCGAATATCTCAAAAATGCGCATTAAGAAAAATACTTTAATTTCAGAATTCTATTTAGTGACCTCAAATATCTTTACAAAATGTTTGTTTTTTTTAGATATGACAAGGATTTAGGAATTCATAAATTCGCTTCATAAGTTCATCTTGAATTTGTCTGAAATCAGACCTTTGATGTATAAAAACAGTGGATATTTTGAGTGCAATGAGTTAGAATAACTATAAAAATATTTAATAATGCGCCATATGTTATTTTACAAATCGATCGATTTGATCTCATTTCGAAAATCTTGATGCTGCGCTAGAGGAGTAAAAGTAGGTCCCAATATATTTTCATTATTTTTCCAATGTTTCTGAAAATATAATGCATTATTTGCTATTTGAAATTGAAATTAGCAAAAAAAAAAAAAACTCTGATACTCTCCCCAACTATATATTACGGAGGAGCGTGAGAATTTTTTTGGGCAAATTTCAACTTCAAAAAGCAGTAAAACGTTGCATTTTATTTTTAGTTTTTCAAAAATATTTTTATTTTTCAATATACTCTCCTGAAACTTCAATACACTTAGTCCAACGCTTTTCTAGCAATTCTATCCCTTGATTAAAATAGTTTTCCTCAAGGTCTTCAAAATAGTGGTTTACAACTGTAATTGCATCTTCATTTGAGGTAAAACGCTTGCCAGCAAGGAATTTTTTTTAGATTTGGGAACAGGTAAAAGTCACTGGGAGCCAAATGAGGAGAATAAGGTGGGTGGTCAAGCAACTCGTACTTTAATTCGTTGATTTTAGCCATTGTTAAAACACTCTTGTACGCTGGTGCGTTGTCTTGATGAAAAATAATTTTTTTTTATAAGCCAGGACGTTTTTCTCGAATTTGTACATTTAATTGATCCAAAAGGTTGCAATAGTACTCTGAATTTATTGTTTTACCCTTTTGCAGATAGTCAATCAATAAAATATCTTTGAAGTCCCAAAAAACCGTTGCCATAACCTTACCAGCCGATTGAATTGTTTTTGCCTTCTTTGGGGCACTTCCTCCAGCTTCAGTCCATTGTTTGGATTGTTCTTTTGTCTCTGGAGTATAGTGGTGGATCCATGTCTCATCAACAGTTATGAAACGACGCTTAAAATCCATTTTATTTCGCTTAAAACGATCCAAACAAGCTTGAGAAATTTTCATTCTTATGCGTTTTTGGTCGACTGTTAACAAATGCGGCTCCCATCTTGCAGAAAGCTTTTTCATCTGTAGTTCTTCATGCAAAATTAAATGGACTCGATCATTTGAGATGCCCATGATATTAGCTATTTCACGCTCTTTTATTCGTCGATCATTTAATACCATATCATGCACTTTGGCTACAATTTCTGTTGTTGTTGCTGTTTTTGGACGTCCACTACGTGGTCCATCTTCAATGCTTGTACGACCACGTTTAAATTCAGCAACCCAATTTTTTACTGTTGCATATGAAGGGGCACTTTCACCTAACACATTCACCATATCATTATGAATTTCTTGTCCCGATAAACCTTTTTTATGTAAATATTTAATGACACCACGTATTTCTAATTTTTCCGTTGTTAAAAAATCTCGGATGCGTCTTTTGTGAACACCTGTTTCTATATGAAGGAGTTGCCAGATCGAAACAAAATTTAACATGTGTTCATAGCAGAGATGGAAGTTTCCAAAACACTTAACTTTTTTCTGTTTATACCGCGCTTTTTGTGCTAGGCTAAGAAGTTTCCGAACCGCCCTCGTACCGTAGCATCAAGATTTTTAAGATGACATCAAATCGATTAATTTGTGAAACATCATATGGTGCAACATTATAGATTCTTTATAGCTGTTATTTCAGCTTAAGTTTGTCTGAAATCTGACCTTCTTTGTATGTATAAAGATAGTGGATATTATGAGTGTAATGAGTACACTCAAAATATCCACTATTTTTATACATACACAGAAAAAAATATCTTCAAACTGCAACTAACAATTTCAATTGTTAATATGTAATATAAATTCAAACATATATTTTGTTAATATAACAAATTGAAATGTGGATACGACAAACACAGAAATTTTTTTTCAACAAACCGAACTAACCAAATTTTTTGTTACGTATTGTGAAAAAAATTAACAATCATTATTATTGATATAACAAATAAATACTCACGCGTAAATGAAACAAAGTAAATCAAAATATTGTTTTCAACAAACTGAACTAACCAAATTTTTTGTTATGTATTGTGCAAAAATTAACAATCACCATTGTTGATATAACAAATGAATGCACACACGTAGATGAAACAAAGGAAATCACGTTTTTTGTGTATTCATTATTTGAGTATTTAATAACGAATTGCTCTGTAACTGAGAGGTAAGAGCGTTAGTCTATTAGTCCTGAGGTCGCCAGTTCGATTCCGCCCAAAGACATTTAGTGGTTTTCGCAGACAAGCAAAAAGTCGCTTCGAGGATTGTGATTGTATAAAAAATATTGTTAATACAACAATTATAATGGTTAAAATTAGTTCGAAAAATCAACAATTCACATTGTTGATATAACAATAATCTTAATTGAGATAAATTTGAAATCAACAGAAAAATTTTTAAAATTTTTTTCTGATTTTCCTTTAACTTACAATTTCGTAATTGTTTTTACAAAAATCGTTGTAGGCTCAAAATCAATTAGTTATTTATATGATATAACAAAAAAAAATAAAATTAATTGTATTAAAAATTTTTTTTCTGTGTATCATTTTAAATTTCTCCATTAAGATGAAAAATATACTAAGTACATTTTTTCGGACTGTATTTCAAAGATAATTTTGTGACGATCACATGATGGATGTAATCGCTAAATTCTGATAAAAAATTAGAAAGTTATTAGGTCTTAAGCGAAAACAGCTATATTATTGGAACAGCTATATTAGGGTGCGCCATGTATATCAATGCTTTGAAAAAGAAAAAATACTGGCCGCAAATAATTGTTACTAAAACTGGTAAGAACTACATAGCACTGCTATTGCCACTGCTGAGTTTTTAGATTTTTAGTGCTGCCGCAATTTTCTACGGAAGTGCTGGGGAACTCCTGGTATTTTGGGGATTTTTACCTAGTTTTTAAGAATCTCTAATAAGCATTGTGTCTTTACTAAAAGGTTTGTGACTTGGATAAATGGTTCGTGACAGTGATAGCTGAAAGTGTCTCTGCTAACTGTCTTGATTAAAGGCCAGATTTTGTAAATACAAACGCTTTTTGCGTTTTGAAATTTGTATGGACACAAATTTTTTTGAAACGTATTTGCATTACTTTTCATACAAATTTGAAACGTTTGGAAACGAAATTTTTTCCATAATCTGCCTATAATATTATAAATGCGGAAGTAAGTTTGTTTGTTTGTTGCGCCTTAACAGCTAAACCAGGAGGTCTTAACGGGCAATTTCTGCCTCTTTAAAATTATCTGACCAATTCTAATGGAATTTAAAACGTGGGTAGATATCAGCCTGGAAGGACAAATAGGCTATATATTTTTCCAAAACGTGATCACAAGGGGGGTAAGGGGCAATTTCTGCCTCCTGAAACTATCTAACCAATTTTAATGAAATTTAAACCATTATTAAATCTGAGTCTGGAAGAACAGAAACGTTATATTTTTTCAAAAATAAGTCCACTAGGGGATGTAAGGTGTAATTTCTAAGGTAAGTACAACGTAAGGAACTAAGTTCCAGCCCGGTGTCCCACGATATCATGCTTTCTTTTGTTTTTATTATTTTTATACAAAATTAATTTAAATCAGCTTGTATTAAAAAAATGTTTTTTATTGAAAATAATTTTGTATGGGAAATGAAATCAGCTTTTTCAGTCAATGGCTGACAACTTTCTTATATAATATCAGATATTCTAGATTTTAGACTTCTTTCATTCGGCACAGACTTGTTTTTAATAATGAAGCAAATTAAAATAAAATTCATGTAAATTCTTTACCTTCCAGCCACGGTAGAGGGCTAAAAGATGTGTCGAAAAAAATAAAAATATCTACAATTTAGCTAAATCCAACATTCTGGAGGTATTTGTAATCGATTGGATGAGTTTTTTCCCCCTTCATACATCGTCGATATACGCTAATGTACAGCGACACAAATAACATTAATAATAATATTTTCAGCTCCTTCCAAAGTGATGGAAAGTATGGTGAATTTCCATCTTGTGAGGTATTTGGAGTCCAACAGTTTACTTGGCGACCGCCATTTCTTTCGGACTGCCATTCTTTTCGGAAAAATTGTGTCACTCTATACACCATTTCGGCCAGAGTAAGGCGCTGGGTCTAGATATTTCTAAGGCACACCATAGAGTATGGCATGGTGCACTTTTGTAAAAACTTGTTGCTTTTGCATCACCGACAACTTCTCTCGATTTATATCGAGCTTTCCCAGGGATTGCACTATACGAGTTGCTATAGATGGGATCTCATCAAACGAGTTCAAGATCAATTCAGGGGTACCGTAAAGCTCCGTTCTTTCTCCTACCCTATTTCTTATTTTTCTCAATGACCTTCTCTATCAAACTTTTAATCCTATTTTTCGCAGATGATAGCAGCATTTGCCATTCATATTCAATCAGTAGTAGATCAAGACTGTCTGAGATCGGGGCCATGAGGTAAAACATGAATAATATACTTAATAACGATCTTACAATAATCTCTATTTGCACGGGTTGATTTTAATGCTCGTAAGACCGAGTGCTGTATGCTCACACACAGACGCATGACCGAACTTGCTGCTCCATCTGTAACTATGAATTGTGTAAGTATTGGGGAATCAGATGCTCTTGATGTTCTTGCCATGAAGATGCAGTGTGACGTTCGATGGACTGATCACATTTTTCAGGTCTCAAAAGAAGCGTACAAGTACATCGGTTTCTTAAGACGGTGTAAAAAATATTTCACTCCATCTGATCTCCTTAATATTTATATCCCCTATATCCGACCGAAAATAGAATACAACTCTCATGTATAACCCGTTGCTTCGAAGTCTGTTTTGAAATTACTCGACCGCGTACAGGAGAGGATGAAGAAGCTCATCGGCGACTGTAGAGTAGCTAACTTTATTGATTCACTGGAGCATCGACGCAATGTGGGGTGTATTTCATTGCTTTATCGTTACTACAATGGAATGTGGTCTGATGAAATTAGGGAACTTGTTTCCGAAACCCGTTCTCTTAAGAGCATGGTCGATGCACCAATAAGTTGCACTACGCATTATAGAGAAAATTCGTTTTTTGGCTGAACAGTACGTATGTTGAATAAGCTTCCTGCAGAGGTATTTGCTGTCACTTTCAATGTTGGAAAGTTCAAATCGAATGTCCATAAATACTACTCCCTTTATCCTCCTTCCCCTAACCAATTTTCCTTATTCCAGCACAATGCATTGCATGAGTAGGGACCATCCCCTGAGTGCTGGTCTGATATATAAAAAAAAAATTGCAGTAACATTATAACAAATAAGAGCAATAATACAAAATTCGCCCAATTCACATGCACTTGTGTCGCTGTATCGAAAGCATTATTGTGTTATTTTACAGTAGTGTATACTTGTTGTTGATTTATTTGATGTGTGTTAAAACTATCGTATCTAGGAAGAGTCTCTCTTAGAGTATTTGCATGAATCCTATTATTCTTTTGCCCATCAATGCAAGATACAGGCGATACAATAAAACTAACTGTTCACAAGGTTTATTTCAGATGTGTATTTAAATAAACGATACAATGAGGGCTTGAGAATTGAAAAATAGTTATTATATGATATTAGTATTGAGAATACAATGAAAGTAGTACCAACAACAGTGACACCACCTACCTATGAAGCAGCAGTACACCCAGAGAAAAAAAAATCAACAATAACCATATTGATTCAATAAGAAACATTAACGAAAGTTGTCAGTTTGAAAATTTTTATTTCAATATTGAACCATATTTATTCAAAGTTGAAAATTATTTATTTAGTGTATTTCAATTAAGTATTTCTTTTGAATTGAAAATTATTAAATAAATATGATCAGTTTTATTTTTAAAATTCCGTTTTTCCCTTAGTGTAGGTGCAGAGTTCACATACTCTGACTGTGATTATTATTTAGATGTTAATGTGATTAGTCCAGGCGCTTGTTAGACGTACAGTGTGTGATTTTTTTTATTTGTTGAAACCAGTGCATAAACTTAATAAAGTATTATAGTTATTATAAAATATTTTTAAGAGTTTTCCATATTTTTAATATATCATATAATTTGCTTAATCTTAATGTTTTCGTTAGACCTTCCTGTTGCTGACATTATTCTCCATGATGACCTTGTTAAAGTCAATTTTATTGTTGATAATCTGAGGGCTTATTTAATTAAATTTTCCATTTATTTTCTAGTACATGAGGAAGTACTACATTAAATGTTGGAGTAAGTTATTTGTTTTCCTTCATCTAACCAAGGCTTACATACTTTATTTATAGCAATACTTATTGTATTTTAAGTTAATTTTCTTTTCACTGATATTTTCCACCCCCAAAGTAAGGACATGTTAAATGAATCATAAATTTGTTATTGTAAACGAAATACAAAAAAAAAAGGCAGCATGTTAATTTTTGCTGGTTATAAAAAACATAGTGTTGTAAAAAAGTTGCGTTTGTGCAAAACTGGAGATTGAAGTATTTATTATAATTTACAGGAGTACGTTTGTTATGTAAAAAATGTTGTGGATGGTGGCAACACGAAGTATATTCAAATGAGCTAGCTGATAGAAATGGAAATGTATTGTGTTCTCTTTAACATGTTTTTATTTGGCAGTTAAATATAATACATTGTAACATAAAATTTCACTGCCGCATTACAATTTCATAAATGTTTTACTGGTGCGTATACGAAATGCATATTAATCATACGTCAATTTTAAATCTCTTTTTGTAAAAAACTTTACATAAAACGTGGCACTACTACTCTAAAAGGCTATTAAACGCAACGGAAATATTTATGCTTGAATTATGTGGTTTGTAAACAAAAATGGATTATTATCATACATAAACATAAAACTGATGCAGTTTAATTCATCTTATGATGTTACATATAAACACACCATAAATAGCAATATTATTATGACATAACTATAACGATAAAACATAATACCCCATAAGTACCATGAAATTTTAAATAAAATATTTACAGTGGGCCAAAGTTAATCATTTAGGACAAAAAAAAATTTTTAGGCTTGTAATTCTTTTTAACCTTCCGATAACCAGCAATTTTTTCAACGTTCAATAACCGACAAGGTCCCTCGGAACCTTACATATTAATATAGTGGATATGTACACTATTACTTAATACATTACTTTCGGTAAGATAGAGGTGATATTTGTTTCTTATAATAAAGCACATAGGTAATACTTCTTAAATGAATTTATTGAATTTAGATAAACTAATGAGATCAGGTAATGACGAAGGTAATAATATAAGGAGGAAGAATAGAGGAGTGTTCAACACAAATAAGGTTTCAGATAAACAAAATAGTTGTAAGCAATTTTCCGCTGTGGACTAGATTTTGTACGGTACAAGCGACAGGAGAATCGATTAGTATGGAGAGCAAGTGATGAAACTACACATCGTCTGATGGCCATGGCATCTACCCAGTAAAAGAGACAAATATGTAATACAATTCATAATAATTTTCTTGTTCATAATAACTCACTGCAATTCCGTAGCAATACGTACTTTCGGATGACTAATAATGCGGATGTTAGTTGCCTGTTGCACAATATTACTCATGACTAGTTGCCGTGCTAAGATTTTCAAAACGAACGTCGTTTGGCTGGCCATCATGTTCTTGTTGTGTATGTTTCCAGGATTTATTCCATTGTATCACCATGAAATTATAATCCAAAATAGCTATCAATTGGTTTTATTTTTGTATTTTCCATATCAAGTGCACTTGTATAATATAATAGCAAAATTGCTGTATAACGTAACATCACCTTGAAAAAATCCAAATAGTGCGCTAAGTATCCGTATAGAACAAACGTTCTATTGATACGTACTGTCCCATCAAAAGTTAATCCGTTACCCATAAAAATTAGAGCTAACTCAAAAGTTGTATAGCAACTATCGTACGTCCACTTGTCCAATATTTTGTTTTACCAAATCTAGTTCATGACGTTGTTCTCTCTTGACTTGGCGCTCCTTACTAGGCATATATGTTATATCCGTCAGCGGATATTATGATTTTGGCTCATAGACGCTTCATATTTTTATCCCATGTTTGGTGGCTTAGAGTTAAAATATAAATTGGGTAAAACGTGTTAGTCCCTGATAAGGAAGTAATTCCTAGTAAGAGATAACACTTATCCTAATTTGCCTACATCATAGTCCAAACCTCAGCGTCCTTTTCTCGCGTGTAATTTTATTATCAAAACGAGTCGTTGGGATATACTAAATACTATCTTTCAGGTTTTTTCTTTTCACAGTCTCACATATTGAAATAAAATAGAAACAAACATTTCTAAAACGCTCCATACCACTACAAGCATAAATGTCATGGAATCTTGAAAAAATCGCCCAAGTCATGCTAAAGTTGTGCATCTTTGAAAACATGAAAGGGCCCTAGGGACCTTGTCAGTCATCGGAGGGTTAAATGTTATCCGGTTTAAAAAAATTAAGGAGTTAAGATAAAAATATAAAGAAATAATGTACTTACATGTGTTTCCGTATCTCTCATTGCTTAGTTAAAGATATTTGACTTTAAAGAAAAAAATTTTTGTTGACTTTTTAGTTTTTTGCCTACAACTTTTTAGTTTACAGTTCCATTTTTATTTAAAAGACAGCATTTGATTTCCGATAAAATTTTAAGTAAAACTGAACGAAAACTGTTTTTGTTATCTACATTCTGGAAGGTGGAAAAAGGCTAAAACTTAACTCTGAGCTTTAAAAAACCATTTTTTTTTCAAAAAAGTGTATTCTTGAATTTAAATATTGTGAAAATTGTTGTTTAACACATTCACGTTCTAATCACATATCGCAAAAGCAATTCATTGACAGTGTGTGCCAATTATTGGGTGGGTAATTCCATGTCAAATCAACTAATAGTTAGACACGACCCCTTTCGATTTTGATGAAATTTGGTCAGATGTCATTCATCCTATAACGAATTTATGTTAAAGGAAAAAAATTAAATATGTTTATTTCAGAAGTTATGACATATCCAAAATATCATTATTTCGCCACATTTACCGAAAGTGTTGAGTTTAGTTTTTAAATATCTCGAAAACTATTTTATATACAAGATTGGTTTTATGTCATTTTAAGCAGAATATTTGGAGTAGGGATGTAACGATACGCCGTTTTGCCGATCCGATACCGATACCGATATTTAAAAATAAATATCGCCGATACCGATTCCGATACCGATACGAATATTGAAATTGAGTTCAAGTTTAGATTAACAAAACTCAAGTCCAATTTTTTATTATACAAAATTACATTATAAGAGAGAATATTTAAAATTGATAAAACATTGGAAGTAATTTTTAAGGAGCTACATTTTCTTTGCTTCCAACAAATCTATATTAAAAATATGCAGATAATTAGTAGAAAAGCAAGAAAAATTGTTTAATTCCTTTATAATTTGAAAAAATACTCGCCATGCTTTTTAAAAAATCGATTTTTTTAAAGGACATTTATCAACTAATATTCATCTAAATAACTTAATAGCTTAATTATTAAAAGACTTCTAAGTTTATATTTATTCACTTAAATTTACATGAAAATATAGTTCTGAGTTTAAACTCGCATAAAAAAATTGTGAAAATGGGTACTTTTTTATCCTTTTTCCTTGAGGAAAAATCATTATAGAATACCGAAAAAGAAATTTGTCCTAGCATCGCTTCCAATTCGGTGATTGGTAATCGAAAAACAGAACTTCTTGCAATGGCAAGGATATGTAAAACTAATTAGAAATTATCCAAATTTGCAATACTTCCAGATCGCGAATTCTACATTTTCATGACTTCTTTGGAGTATCTCTTTTTTGCTGGAATAAGATTTAAAAAACAACGGCTTGAATTTGAATTCATGGTAAAATTAACGAAAAATAAATATTTTTTTTTTACAAAATAACAGCATAAAATATTATTAATTTTTAAAATTGATATTAATAAGATTTAAAAAATAACGAAGTGTATTTAGTTCATGGTAAAATCGAACAAAAATAAATTATTTGTTAAAAAAAAACTCTGAAAAAATTTTTAAAAGTATCGTCGTATCGGCAGTAAAATATCGCCGATACCGATGTATCGGAAAATCTGAAGTATCGCCGATATATCGGTATCGGTATCGGTATTCGTTACATCCCTAATTTGGAGCTACAAAAATGTATAGGGCATAAAATTTTGTTTGGAAAAATCACTTATCTGCAAAGTTTTGAAAATTTCAAAACTGATTAAATCAAAAACCTATATTTTTTTTGGCTGAATTTTTTTTATATAATATCTCTAACGTCCTTAAAAAATCCTGCGATTTTTAAGGAGGTGTTTTTTTTTCTTTTTTGCGATATAACAAAAAAAAATAAATTTTTAACGCAAAATTTCCAACATAAAATTTCACCGAAAAAACAAATGCGCAAATTTGTCAATATTATTACTTTTTCCCCTTCAAAAACTTTAAATTAAATTAAATTTAATGCATATTGCTCAAAATTACAAATTTAAATTATTTTTGATACTATATTGTTGAAGGTTGCGAAAGAAAAAAAATCATATCTCAAAAAAGAAAAAAAAAAACACCTCTTCCAAATTTGCACGACTTATTAAGGACGTTTAGAGGTATTATATAAAAAAGTTCAGACGAAAAAATATATAGGTTTTTGATTTAGTCACTTTTGAAATTTTCAAAGCTTAGCAGATAAGACATTTTTCCAAAACAAATTTTTGTTCTATGTATTTTTTGTTGCCCCAAATATCCTTTTTAAAATGGCATACAAAACATCCTTTTACATAAAATAGTTTTAGCTCAATACATTCTGTAAATTGGGCGAAATAATGACATTTTGAATATGGCATAACTTTTGAAATAAAAATTTTTAATTTTTTTCCTTTCATCATAAATTCGTTATAGGATGAATGATCACATCTGACCAAATTTCATCAAAATTGAAAGGGGTCGTATCTAAATCTTACTTGATTTGACATGGAATTGGACGTGTTCTTTAAAAAACATAAATTTTAAAAGTAATTTGTGTGTTTGAGGGGCCTATAAGAAATTATGATTATAGATTTTGATAATTCTAACTACAGGATTTTATAATATGGATGTTCTTAAAATTTTGGTAAAAATTGTAGGCAGCCTGTCCACGTGCAGATTGTCTGAAAAAAGTCAAAATTTTGGGAAAAAAAAGTGTTATTTTCTCAATTTGAAAGGTTTGACTTCTGTATAAATCTATTTACTACACCGAAAATGTGATTCGAATATCTCTTACTGATCTCGAGATATTCCGATTACAGGATATGCAATTCAAAGAATATAAATTCGCTAAATTCTATCCTTTTATTTACACAACTGTTATAATATTATAAATTCTGCCTAAACCCTAAAAAAACAACAAAACTACATTCATAATATTACACAATTTGTCTATGTACGCTTTTCATAATAAAAAATATTCATCGTAATTATACAATCTGCTTTTCATTATAATTGTACTTACTTGGGAATTTATTTAATCGGGCGTCTGCTTTAATTGATTCATCGCTCGATTAATTATTCGAGGTTTTGTATTAATCGGCTAATAATCGGTTAATTTCGGTATTAACCGGCTTACCAATTAAGAAAAATTTTTCATAAATCAAGTAATTTCAACAAATCAAAATGGATAAACTATTTATTATTTTGAGTTTATTAGTAAAAAACAAAAACAATAACATAACAAACATAACAATTCTTGAACTAAATCAAGCAAAAAAAAATCATAAATATGTATTCATTAAAAAATTAACAAGTTTGTTAGATCATTATATCAGTTATTTCAATAGTTTGAGGAGATCTTCTAAGACAGTCTTTCAGCAAAATAATTCGGTTTAAATGTTTAGGACTTAAGAGATTCTCTTCCTTAGTTTGATAAAACTTGACTTGAAGAAATCCTTTCATTTGTCGAAATTAACCCATAATACAGAATATCTAATCTCTCAATACTTTTCCTGGATTTTTCTAAAAATATAAAATTTTGCATTGTGCCATTAGAGGTCCTGTTTTAATTTTTTTCAAGTTCTTAACACTTTTAATTTTTTTTCACATAATTCTGTTAAAATATTGTTTGTATTACTATCGATAGTTTCTTCTGTTGTCAGGTTATTAACTGACTCATCCCGGCATAGCTCAGCACCTAACATTCTGCAAAAATTTTCATTTCCAAATTCCTTCGTTTCCGTTTTTGTACTGTATTTTAAAATGCTGTTGCTATAGAAGGAAATATTGCTGGGTGGAAGTATAAAATAAGAGTGTTTAAAGCTTGAATTCGTCTCTCATTAAATTTAATCGGTGGATTGTTAATTAAATCGTTAACAATAGTATTATTGGCTTTTATTCAATTATTAATCAAAAACTTAATAGTTCATTCAATTTCAATGAGGGAAGCAGATTATATTCTAAGCTCTTTTAGAGCCACGTCCAAAGGTTTTAACGTTTTACTTAAGTGAAGATTACTGAAAAAATCACCAAAAAAATTATCACCAAACATTTTCAAACAAAAGTTTGTCTAAAAATAAATTTAATTTTCAGTAAATGTTCTGTCCATAATCTATGAATTGTTTGTTTGACTTTTATTTAGAACGTAAACACCAATAACAACAAGAAAAACTGTGCTGTAAAAATACAACCCCTATGACGACGTACACACAAATAACAACAACAACAACAATGATAGCAAAAGGAATGCAATTGTACCAAGTTTGTTTACAAAAGATTTTTGAGTGAATCGATTAGTTAATGTCATTGCGTTAATTCTCATTCATTCTTTTAGAGTATTTAGATAAACATTCAGACTTGAACACATTTAACAAAATGAAATCTCATCACTGTTTAATGGATGATGATGACACAGACAAAAATTTTTCTATATTTTTGTTTTATTAAGTAATTTATTTTGCTTAATACTTGTTAGCATTTTTAGACTAATTGTTTATTAAATTCAGAGAGAAATATTGTTTGATATTTTTCAGAAAATCCAGTAAATATTTTTGTTTGATTTAGTAAATTGTTTTGTCTACAATTTGTACATATTTTTAGACAAATTATTTTATAGATTTAAGCAATTTGTTGACTGAAAAAAACACGTTTTTTTCAATGAAACTGTTGAGATATTTTTGTCTATATTTACAAATTCGTTTCTAGGTCCGTTCATAGACAAAATATTTACTATTTCATTGAATTCCTTTACAGAAAATGAAATTTTGTTTTTTCTGTGAACCCTTCTGAAAAAATATTTTCTAAGCACATAAATTTTGTATATGAGACGAAAGAAACAATTAAACACACAAACAAAATATATTGTAATACTACAAAGAAATGAAAAATTTTGTTACATCGGGTAATCGACTGAAAGTAACCGGTTTAATCGTTAATCGAAAATAGTCAATTTTAAATTAACCGATCAGTTTATCGGGTAGTAATTAACCGGTTAACCGATTAACGGTTAACTGAATGAATACCTTAGCATAGAGACAATGCTTAACTATCAGCAAATAAATAAATTTAAAATAAATTTATGGCAATATGTCAAATAATCAATTTCTTAAAAAATTGTGTTTTTTAAAAATTCATATACAGACAATTGTACAATTTGACACTAAAAATAAATCTAGATTTTAATCGTGATACATCACTATATCTTAAGATCCAGTTAAATTCATCACATTTATATAAATTCAATATTTTTACTTAATTGTTTTAATTTAAAATTTATTTTTGTTCATTCCTAGTATTGAACTTAGCTCATCATATTTGTAAACCAAAGCCTTAGACCACTCAGCTAACTCAGTAGAGAAAAGCGACAGCTAATATCCAGTATAAGCCAGTAGCATGTAATTATTACATATTACATTGTAATACGACGTTTGTAGGCTATTTGTCGGCACTGAACGAACAAATAGACTAACCAGCAACAAGACAACAACATGAACACAACATCCCTGCAGCTAAATGTAGAACTAGTTACGTTTTGGGACAGTTATATTACTAGTTGTAACGCTACTAGTCAACAAAGGACTGTCATCTTACTAGTTGTAATGAGGCTAGTAACGATACCAGTCAAACAACAACGTTTTGAAACAGTCATACAACTAGTTGTAATGAAACTGATAATATAAATTATTTTTTACAAATTGACATATTTTCAGGTGTAAATACATAAAACGAAAGTTTAGCTCCAAATATAATAAGTAGAAAGTGGCTAAGTGGATAGAGTATATGCCTTGAAATATGAGGACTGTATGTTCATACCCCGGTTGAGCCAAATGTTTTTTAATATTTAAAAACCTATAAATAAAGAAACTAGTAAGCGCACTAGTCTATAATAATTAGTATTTCAACTAGCATATAACTATGTACAAATGAACTACACAGAAAAAAATAAGTTTCGTTTTTGATAACAAAAATCCCGGTATTCAATAATTTTTTTTCAAATTTCCTGTGATAAAGAATTCCCCTATATTGATAACAAAATTATTTCAAAATAAAAATATATATATAAATTAAAAAAATGTTGACATGGCTGGAATACGAACCCGGGCTTTCCGGACGTAAAGCATACACTCTATAGCTGAGCCATATCCCATTTATTTTTTTATGGGATACAACTTGTTTTAAGTACTTATGTATAAAAAGAAAAGAAATAACCGGCATGGAAAAGAAATACTTACAACGAAATATTTTATTATGTTAAAGATAAATGTTATTGAAATTCATATTTTTTAATAACATGGTTTTATTGAATATAATTCTTGTCTATTTTTTTCTGTGTAGTTGGGCTCCTATGACAACCTAATGTTAAAATCGACAGTTCGATATATGGAAAAAGGACAGTTAGGCAACTAGTCTGAATAAAAAAGCAACTAGTATTTTTCTAACCACATACTAGTCATTTTGTCTGTAGGGAACAAATACCAACACATTACGTCTGTGTAAAAAGTTTTATACTAATAACAGTACATAAAATAAGAATCTTTGTTTACAATATAAGAATACTCAAAGTAAGTAGAAAATACTTGAATTTAGTACGGCGTTTTTCTTTCTGTGTAATTTAAGATTTTCATTTAAAAATGCTAGACCTTTGATAGTCGAACCAGTCTCATAAAAAAATTATACACAATTTGTAACTTAGTTCTCTGCAAAATTTCCATACAATAACTTTATTTAAATTTCTTGCTACAATTTAATAAAACACAATATGGTTTCTTTGTAAAAATGTATTAATACTTTTACATGTTTTTATTTTTTTATTCTATTTCAACAATTGATGATTGGTTTTCCTGTGTCTTTCGTGTTTTATGCTAATGCAACAAAGTATGGCATACCGCAACAACTGTAACACTTAAGCTTTGTATGGGTCTGTGAATGTGTATGTGTTCTTCGTGCAACCTTGTAAATCTAACCGCTAACATGTATTATATGGGGGCGTTCATATGGACGATGTTGATGACGATGTTTGCATTTATCGATGCTCTTATTTATTCCTTATCGATTGCATTAGCAATGAAGAGGCACTATTGCGTTATAATGGGTGATTTTATAAGAACTATCGGAAAGTAAAAAAAAAAAACACATAAAATTCAGAAAAATGCATGAAATATTTATTTGGATCGATAGTTGGGTCGATATAATTTAATGTTTGAAGATTATTTCATGCAAATGTTGGCCGCGGCTGCGCCTCAAATGGTCCATCCGCTTAGTCCAATTTTGGCATACTCTTTCCAACATTTCGGCCGGTATCTCACGAATAATGTTGGCAATGTTGGCTTCCAGTGCGTCAATCGAAGCGGGCTTGTCGCTATAGACATTAGCCTTAACATAGCCCTACAAAAAATAGTCTAAAGGCGTTAAATCGCACGATCTGGGCGGCCAATTGACTGGTCCCAAGCGTGAAATAAACTGTTCACCGAACTCGCCTCTCAATTGGTCCATTGTTTCGCGTGCTGTGTGGCATGTGGCACCGTCTTCTTGAAACCACATGTCATGCAAGTCAAGCTCTTCCATTTTGGGCAGAAAAAAGTTTGTTATCATCGCACGGTAGCGCTCACCATTCACAGTAACGTTGTGATTCGCATCATCTTTGAAGAAATACGGCCCAATGATGTCGCCAGCCCATAATCCGCACCAAACGGTTTTTTTTTGTGGATGCATTGGTAGCTCTTGCAATGCTTCTGGCTGCTCTTCACTCCAAATACGGCAGTTTTGCTTGTTCACGTATCCATTCAACCAGAAATGAGCCTCGTCGCTGAACACAATTCTTCGATAAAAAAGTTGATCTTCATCTAACTTTTCAAGAGCCCATTCACCAAAAATTTGGCGTTGTGGTAGGTCGTTTGGCTTCAATTCTTGCACCAGCTGTATCTTATAAGGCTTCACACCCAAATCCTTCCGCAAAATTTTCCACGTAGTGGAGTAACAGAGGCCCAATTGCTGCGAACGGCGCCGAATCGATAATTCACGG
Source organism: Panzeria rudis (assembly GCA_956483635.1). Lineage (NCBI taxonomy): Eukaryota > Metazoa > Arthropoda > Insecta > Diptera > Tachinidae > Panzeria > Panzeria rudis. Next base: position 140,968,357 of record OY101448.1, read on the forward strand.
TCATCACCAACACTGGCCGATACGGCTGCGATATTTTCTTCAGTTCGCACTCTACGTAAACGTGTTGGTGGTTTAATGTCCAACAATGTAAATTTGGTGCGAAATTTTTTTACAATAGCCCGAATAGAAGCCTCAGTAGGTCGATTAAACTGACCATAAAATGGAAGAAGCGCGCGATGAACTTTCTTAACAGAGCACGCATTTTGGTAATAAAATTCAATAATTTGCAAGCGTTGTTCGTTTGTAAGACGATTCATGATTAAATTATAGACCAAACTGAAGATGTTTGACAGTGACACAAGATACAAAACGTGCGTGAGCTGTCAAAACTAGTGTTGCCAAAAAGATAATAGCAAAAAAATCACTCGTTATAATTGATTTAATTTTCCTTTTATGGTTGCATTGATTTTTCACAGCCATCAAACTGAGGCAACGTATCGTGTGCATTTTATTTGGAAGTTACTTGCAGGAGGTCAGTTTTCCCCTTTTTGTTTGCAATTGTGTTATATTTTTACTACAATAGATATTAATTAACTTATTAAGTTTATTTAGGAATATATTTTATAAAAAAGTAGCAATTTGTTTCCATAATATAAATAAATAGAGGCTTATAAAGTTTATTTTTAAGCTGTAAGGAATACAAAATTTAATGAGATATATTTTATAATTGCAAAGCCATTGATTTTACTCCTCTTTACATGTAATATAGTAATTTTACACTAAAAAGTTGCCGAAGAATGAAGAATTCGAAAACAGAAATATATATAAAAGAACCATCATTTTTAAGTGAACCTTAAGTTAGTTAATAGACAAAAATCAGCGCGTACACAGAAAAAATTATCACCAAAAACTTTTCAAACAAAAGTTTGTTTAAAAATAAATTTCATTTTCAGTAAATGTTCTTTACATAACCAATGAATTCTTTGTTTGAGTCTTATTTAGGACGCAAACACCAAAAACAACAAAAAAGAACTGTGTCGTAAAAAACAACCCCGATGACGACATACACATAAATAACAATAACAACAACAACAACAACAATGATAGCGAAAGAAATGCGATTGTACCAAGTTTGTTTACTGAAGATTTTTGAGTGAATCAATTCGTTAATGTCGGTTACATTAATTCTCATTCATTTTTTTAGAGTCGTTAGATAAACATTCCGACTTTAGCACATTTAGCAATGTGAAATTTCATAAATACTTAGATGATGATGATGATCACGAGCAGGGACAGGGACTTCATGCACTAAAAAATAGGTATTTTAGGCACCTAAAATATGGCATAACAAATGAGAAATATACACTACAAACAATAACATATGCACTTATTTTTTAAATTAAAATATTATATAAAAAATTAACATATTAATTCACTCTCATTAGGTAAATATATATATATATTATGATACATACTGTAAAAATACAACATAAATAGAAATGTAAAATTGTTCTTATTTATTTACATTTAAAAATGACATTTGATCTATATTTTCAACAGTAGAGTTCAATCTATTTGGTCTTAAAAACCTTTTATACATTGAAACAGACCTTTGAACATCTACGGATGTGATTGGCGCATGTTTAAATAATTCTTATTCTCTAATGGAATGTATTGAAGCAAGGTATTGAAGCAAAAAGACCAGTTTTATTTTTTGAAATCCATTATTTGTTTGCTCCGAATTTTTTCACTAATTGTGCCTTGAACCGCATTAATTGTATTTATTGTTTCGTCAATTATTTGGATTTGGCTGCGTAATGAATTAAATTGTTGAAGTTTATTAATTGTTATCACTGAGAAACGCATAATTTGCATCAACAAATATTAATTGATATTTAATTGAATAAAAACTTGAAATTTTTTAACTTTCTTTATTGCTATAGCGTCTTTTTCATTAAATTGATCAAAGTAGTTTGCATTATAAGCGACAGCCTATAGCCACGTTCCCCATCTTGTTATCACAGGTTGAGGTGGAAGATTTCGATATTTTTCTTAGATACTTTTTTTGAATACTGCTACCCGCAATCTTGATTTGATAAGTATTTTTTTCCATAAGAAGTCAAAAGATCGATGTCTTCAAATTGTTTTTATAATTTCTTCTGCAACTCTATGCATTGCTGGGACAGACAAGTGACATAAAATTGTGTAACATACATATAAATATTTTGCAGATTTGATCATATATGGTGCAGCATCAGTCACGTATAATAATATTTGATTTTTATTGAAATTGTTGCCTAATAACGCAATTGAGTCTTTAAAGACTCTGGCAATCGTAGCATGATGTGCTGTTTCTAATTCTGCAACATTAAGAAGGAATTTAAGTTTACCTTTCTCTTCGTCTGCATCCAATATACCAACAAGTACATTGGCAATAAATCGCGCTTTGATGTCTGTCGTCTTATCGATAGGCCCCCATAAATAATTTTCTTTTAATAAATGTATAATTTGGTGAACAACTTACTCACATACACTTATCAGACGGATTAGTCTCGTTAGTCTAAGAGCCGACTGCAAATTTCTGCACTCATCTGTTTTTTTTAACGAAATAAGTTTTTTATTGCTATTTTGAAGTGGTGGAATTTTTAATTGAATTAGGAGTAATTATTTTTTGGCAATCACTTTCGGTCATGTCTTTTTTAAAAATAAATTGTAGTTACCGTCACAGAGGGATGTGCAAGGAAGTTTAAAAAAATAGGCTACCATTTCTGATTTGGCCGCAAGTTAGGGTTGCCAGATGTTTAATATAGACAAGAACGAATGACGAATGAATGAGAGTTTTCACACTACACTATTAAAATGGGGGTATGATTAGAAGCGTCTTGATCATATTTTGGTTATCGGATATGTGACATCGCATAAAAAAATACTTGCGGCCATAGTTAAGGAGGCAACTCTGCACCACTATATTCCACTTCTTACAAATATTAAAAAAATTCATTTCATTAAAAAAGAGATGAGTACAAAAATTTATTTCATTAAAAAAGAGATGAGTACAGAAATTTGCTCTCCTACTATATATATTTTTAAAAAATTTATTAGATTACTGTTGTTTAGTTTATGTAAAGGAATGTCGGCAGAGACAAAAGCCTTACTTAGCTCTATGCTACACGAACTTGTTTTCCTTTATTCGGTCTATTAGACATTAATACCGGAGAGGCATTTCTAATGCTTTGTGCATGTTTATCTTTGTGCTTTTGATATTTTAGATGTTGATCCACCATAAATTTTTTTTTAAAGATATTGATCTGTCATATATTTTTTAGAAAAGCACTAGCTTATTAGTTTTAAACACTTCGTCTGGTCGATGGTTTCACTTTTGGCATTTTTTTTTTTTGTAAAATCAAACATTTATAGTAAAATTTTGAAATAGAACGAATTTTTCACAAAATATGACACAATAATATGAATTTATAGCAAAAATAAGAAAAAAATTGGCATTTTCTTCAAAATATGCAAAAATATGCAGCAACAAATCGATGCCATTTTTAAGCAAATTCATTCTTTCGTAAAGATATTTCGGTTTTGCCATAATCCGGCTCAAGGGAAAAACATGCATTTGCATGAAACCCCTGTCCTTGATCACGAGCCACACAAAAATTTTGTTTGATATATTATAAAAGATCCTGTAAATATATTCGTTTGATTATGTAAACTATTTTGTTTAATATTTGTTAGTATTTTTAAAAATTCAGACAAAAATATTGTTTGATATTTTTCAGAAAATCCAGTAAATCTTTTTGTTTGATTTAGTAAATTGTTTTCTTTACAATTTGCAAATATTTTTAGACAAATTGTTTTATAGATTTAAACAATTTGTTCACTGCTTGTTCACGCTTTTTTCCAATGAAATTGTTGAGATATTTTTGTCTATATTTGCAAATTGTTTTGAAGGTCCGTTCCTAGACAAAATATTTACCATTTCATTGAATTCCCTTACAGAAAATGAAATTTAGTTTTCTCTGTGTAGTAGAAAATTGGTACAACATTGATCGCCAAACTTTTTTGTTTGAGAGCCACATTTGTCATTTGTACCAACCACTCGTTACATTCTGCTAAATTAAAATTTTTCTTCAAATTGATTTTCCAATTAAAATAGAAATGAGCAGCAAACGTAATAAATTTTGTAATGATTGTGGCTTATTTTTAAAACAATATTGAAGTGGAGGATGGATAACAGAAATTCTTAAATCGCTTTTATAAATTCAGTAACTGGTATGACCCTGAAATTGGTTGCGAATATTCCTGGGCAGCATTAAAAAATGGAAACTTCAACGGTCAGTTTTTTTGGTCTTTTCTGCGCCTATGAATTATCATCATTGGTTCTTTTATAAACCAGATGATTACAATTTCTATCAAATTAATATTTTGGGTCGGGACTTTAAAACCCACAGAAATATAAAGTATGAAAATTTATAAAAACGATATATGCGGATAATGATGTTCCGACAATGCGCATAGGTATAAGCTGTTGAAGCCGGAAATCATTTAGAGGAATTAGAGTACTTTCAAATGCCGTATTTTATTTCAAACACAGAAACTAAACTTGCTACCGTCAATGTATGATCATAATATTCATTATAGCTAGTACAGGATATTACCTAAAAATGGAAATAAAATACCCGCTTTTTTCCATTGCTGTATTTCATATTAACTAAGATATCCCCAGCAAGACACATCTTAAGACATATTTTAAGAAAGTGGCTATTAAGCAAAAAAGTTTAGCGAACACTGTTATACGAATTTCCTATTACTCACTATTTCATAAATAGTACGGTCGGTTCCTTTATGAAATATTGCGCAAAAACCATCTCCAAATTTTGAAAAATGGCGAAAAAAACTTAAAAAAAATTGTTTGCTAGGAAAATACACATAGATTTTTCACAGGAACTTAAAAAACATAAAGACCATTCGAAAGGTCTCAGTTTTAACTTTCTAAATCTGGTGAAAATTTGGAGATCGGGTGATATTCCATTAAGGTACTGCCTTATAAGAGTATAAAGTACCAAAAACCAGTTTTTTTTATCCGTAACTCAGGCAGACTTTTGTTGTACTCCGCAATACCTACCAGAAAAATACTACCACATCCCAGGTATTTTTTTCTGTTGCAGGGTGTTATTATCAATCTTGGTAAGTTCAACAAATTTTATCAATAACGATATATGTAAATCCAAATTGTAAATCCAAATTATTAGGCCAAGGTTCGTAACGTTATACTGAGAAAGAATTGGGCATGATTAATATTCCAAGGAACAAGGGAAAAATTAACATCAACTTAATTTTTCAACGTACACAACAGAACCGAGTAGCGCCAATTTCGGAAGCCGCTACACTTCCATCGTCAGTGCTTACGTGTAGTTGCTTATCACCACTTGTCAGGTATCTCTGTTGAATGTGATTTTAGCTCTTATATATACAACTTTTTCGTGAAAATTGAATACGAGAATTAAATCACTCTCAAGCTGATATTAAAGTACACTTTCCCAGCGTTGCAATCGGTTTATTTTTCTTCATTCCCATTTTTCGAACCTTAGCCTAATAGTCAATTTGGATTCACAAAGCAAATACGTTCGAAATAATCATATTATTTAACGATATTTGTTTTTATCTCCGAAACTTTCTATCAAACTTATAGCCACATACAGATTTACAAATATCCTTAAATTATTGATGTGTAAACATCTATACGCTAGGGGGTAAAAATCTTTTTCACAATACAATCAAAAATTTTGAGTAAGATTAATCTTACTATAACGCGGTGTGAGCTGTGTATGAGTGTATTAGTGTAATCATACGGACAACAAGAAGTACAGAGAAACTTAACAGCTACATAGAAATACACTAACACTGGCAAAGGGAGTCTCAAAGTCAAACTCCTGCAGTAAGGTCGTACGTTTTTTGGTTGGTGCTGTGTTGCCGTGTTTTTGAATTGAGTGAGTATTTCGGCGATGCCGTTTTTGATTTTTGCCGGGAACTTCTGGGATGTAGGGGATTTTGTGTCCAGTTTTTCGGGATTCAGACCCGGTTCGTCTCGGATTTTGAACCCGGTTTTTTTTGAAAAAAACCGGTTTTTCGGTTTTACCGAATTTGTTGCTGAGCTTGATGCGATATTTGGCTGACGGTTTATTGACTGCGTTTGTCTTTGACTGTTGGTTTTTTTGCTGTTTAACTGCGGTAATTCCAACTATTTTGTACGGGTATATTATTATTTTTGTATTTTTAAAATTTTTTTATGTTTGTACATGCATAACTCTGTCATTTGTGAACCGATTTTCAAAATTTTTTTGTTCGAAAATCGGATGGGGAAAATTTGCTCCCCCCATGCATAACTCTGCCATTTATAAACCGATTTTCAAAATTTTTGTTTTATTTGAAAGTGTTTGACAAAAATTGGTCCCAAAATTTTTTGTCGCAAATCGGAGGGGGAAATTTTCTCCCCCCCTCCCATGAATGATTCTGTCATTTGTGAACCGATTTTCAAAATTCTTGTTTTGTTGAAAAGGGTTTGACAAAGATTGGGCCCAAAATTAGTTTGTCGAAAACCGGAGGGGGACATTTTCAGTAAGATTGTAATAACGCGGTGTGAGCTGTGTATGAGTGTATTAGTGTAATCGTACGGAGAACAAGAAGTACAGAGAAACTTAACAGTTGCATAGATATACACTAACACCATCTAGTGCACAATAGTAGTAATAGTAGTAGCTACTAATTTTCACTAATTGTCGTACATTATGTTATCGTAGGCAAATAAAAACAAATAAATAAAATGAATACAAAAACATTTAATTTTAATAGCTTTTAAAAAGTTTTGTTGCACTTTTAATAAGAAATTTACTAAAACAAAGCAAAATAAGGAAAAGAAAAAACTAAACTTGTCAAACTTAAAGTCTTCTTCGTCTTTGAGATTGTCATTCATACTTAACAGCTGCATATAAACACCATCTAGTGCGCAATAGGAGCTACTAATTTTCACTAACATATAATTGTGCTAGCGATGTACAGTTCGAAAACCATTGATGTAAAATAACTACATGCGCTACATTTCAGTAAACAGCTGATTAATAGCTTGTCGACCGCAACAAATATAAAATAATAAAATATTTTACAAAACACCAAAAAAATTATAACTCTGAAAATAAAAAAAAATGTTTCATTACTAGATGTTTACACGTCTCCACTGTGATCGGACTCACATTATTTTTTTCTTTTAATTTGGTTGACATTGCTTTAAAATCTTACGAATTTTTCTCAACCTTGAATATGTTAAACAAAATATCTTAACCTTGAAATGTTAAATTTGATTTAAATAAATAGAAAGATGATAGAAAAATTCTAGAAACATAAATATTATTCTTTAAGAGCGATTGAATTAAACAAGTCCTGCATTGTGTGGCAACAAGTACAAAAAGGAACAAAATCATTGTGCTTATTATATTTCTATTTGCATTTTGTTTCTTTTTTATTTAAATTTTTTTTTCCTCCAAGTTCTTTTCCACGACCATCTTGACTTAAATTGAATTAAGTGTCAGTGCAGTGCACTGTGGGAAGAAATAACAAATATTAACTTTTAAACTAATCAGACAATTTCCAAGATACACTTTAAAGTTACAAGGCCAAAGTATTTTATTTATTGTATTCTTTGCCAGGTTGGTTTAATATAAGTCACCACAACAACCCTCTTGGTTTTTGATCGTCGACTACTTGGATGAAAAACTCATTAAAATCATTTCTTGATCATGTTACGACTTTGGAATTAAATTGACATATCAGTACCTACCTGTACATCTACTCTTTGCCAAATTAAGATATATTATAATGAAATGATCGCTAACCATAGAGCCTCTGCTGGATATCGCCTAAATAGTCATAGTTTAGAAGTTGCATTTATATTTTACCACACTGTGTAACACTTAACTTCTAATATATGTAGAGAATATTGTCTATGTGGTTTTGCTAAATCGATACATTAAATCTTTATTACAAATATATTGTACATAAATAAAATCAAATAGAACAACATCCTCAGAAGTCTATAGGAAAATGAAATCTTTAAATGGTCTATTTAATTTTTAATTAAATCTCAGCAATAGAGAATAATAATAACCTTTTAACGGATAACAAGGAAATTGCTAATATTCTAGCACACAACTTTGCACAAAACTCATCCTCTTCAAATTATTCAACAAAATTTAAGCCGTATGCAACAAACATTAATTTTTCTATTAATTTAGAAAATAATAACAAGATATACAATAGAAAGTTTATTTCAATTGAACTAAAAGCAACTCTTAGATCTTGTCATGGCATCTCTCCAGGTCCTGATAACGTAAAATATGAGATGCTAAAACATCTAGATGATGATAGGATTAAATATATCCTCGATTTTTATAATACTCTTTGGACTGATCTAAAATTTCCAGAAAATTGGAGAAAAGCACTGATTATCCCAATATTGAAGCCAGGTAAAGAATCCACAAACGCCAATAATTACAGACCTATTTCTCTCACTAGTTGCATGTGTAAAATCATAGAAAAAAGATTAGCTTATTACTTAGAAAAAAATAGTTTAGTAAGCGCACATTAGTCAGGAAAAATAGAAGAGCTATTGACAATTTAGCTCTTTTACATTCTGAAATTATGGAAAGTTTTTCTTTAAAAAAAGACTTAATAGCTGTTTTTTGACATTAAGAAAGCCTACAAAAGCGTTTAGAAACAATTAATATTCAAAAAATTAAACTCTTCCCTGCCGGCCCTCAGGGATCAGTACTTAGTGTATCAATTTTTCTTTTGGCAATAAATGATATTTTAGAACAATGTAATAAAAATCTTAAAGGTCTTTTATATGCAGATGATCTGGTCGTATACTGTGCAGGTAAAAATGTCTCAGTAATAGTAAACAAAATTCAAGCAAGCATTAGAGAACTAGAAAAGTGGTGTGATAGAAGTGAGTTTCAATCTAACAAAGGCAAATCAATTGCAATGAAATTTTCTAGGCGTCAAATATCATCCCAAGATCCTACTATAGAACTCTATGACATAAATTTCTAGGTATCACATTAGATAGAAAACTTTCTTCTAAATCCTATATTGAAAAAATCAAGGCAAAAGCCAACGTAAAGCTTAATATGTTAAAAATATTAAGATATTCCGAATTTGGATCTGATCAACTAACGCTCTTAAGAATTTTACAGTCAATTGTATTTGCCACACTAGACTATGGAAATATTATTTACCTATCATCAAACAAAACAAATTAAAAAACGTTAGATCCTATGCTTAATAGCGGACTGAGGCCCTCCATTGGAGCTTTTAAAACGAGTTCAGCGCGTAGCCTACAAGTCGTAGCATCATGTCCCCCTTTATACTTCAGAAGACTTATATATTTACTTTGTTAAACACTTAAAATATATTCGATGAAAAATCATCCTTTATACTGTTTAATAGCCAATAGAACAAAAATTGATAAAATTAAACGAAAACGTTCTAGTTGTAATCCCTTCTATGTTGGCGCCGCTGAGGAATTCAGCAAAATAGCCTCAGAATATGATTTGGATATAGATGACTTAGAAAATAACGAACCACCTAGCATTGCACCTTGCTGCAACGCAGATATTAAAGCTGATTTCTCTTTTGCGGGTTGTAACAAAGTTGATATGACACCTACTGTGTAGTACAACATACATTTCTGGAACTAATAAACAACGCATATTCAAACTACGTTTGTTTTTTCACTGATGGAGCGCGGTTATGAAAGAGAAAGCAGGATTTGCAGTGTGCAATTAAAGATTTATTATTAAGAATCGCATTGCTAACTATTCCTCAATATACACCTGCAAGTTGCCGGCATTTAAGGCCTGCCTTGAAAATCTTAGCAATATCAACCACAGATCACTTATTATAACTGATAGTAAAAGCGCATTGTAAGGACTACAAACTCCTTTTAGTGACAAAATAAAAGAATCAATTACAAAATATGGAAACGACAGAAAATGGTTTTTGTGGGCCCCAAGTCATTTAAACATCTCCGGAAACCATAAGGCTGATTACATAGCCAAAACTTCTTTAAAACAGGCCATATCGATGGATTGTAAATATCAGCACTTAGACTATAAACATCACATTCAGGCATATATTTATAGACTTTGGAATGATTCGTGGTAACGTAACAATACTTCCAAACTGTACAAAATTCAAAGTAAGGTAGAACCTAAATTTAAAGAACCATTATTAGCTAAATCTGATTTTATTAAACTAAATAGACTAAAAATAAGTCATTTGTTTATTCTCCCAACGTCATTTAATAGAAAAAAAATCGTCACCACAATGCAACTGCGGTAATACGCTGAACGTTTAACATATTTTTAATGAATGCCATCTATTGCGATCAAAACAAATTAAATATAAAATTAAAAATATTGAAATTCTAACAAAAGAACAAAATTTTGAAAACGTTAAAAAATTCTTACTAGAAATAGGATTATATAACTTGATTTAAATCTAGAATGAGCTATAGAGTATTATTTTGTTATATAAAAAATAGAATTTGTTAAACGGCCTATAGTATTGGGGCCTCCAAATCGACATAAATAAATAAATAAATAAATAAACAAATAAAATCAAAGAGGGAAGTATAACCTTGGCTTGAGTTATTTAATACAGTTTTCATATTACATATGTACATATCGCTCGTTTATTGCAACACAGTCATATCTATACAAAATTAAACTTGGCAGAATGAGGTTAAGGTTTTAAAAATGTAAGTTAGCATTAGGTTAGGCCAAACAATATTTTTTTGTTTTTTTTCACTTTCTGCCATGATACAATAATAGAAGGTAGTCCAATTCTCTCTTTTCGTCGCCATATTAACGTTCTGACATTTAATCGAATTATGAAAATTCATGCTACCATATTAGTTTATGAAATCCAATTTTTTCCGTTTTATTTAAAAATAAAAATAATAAAAAAATATACAGAAAAAACTCTGATAATTTTTATTAAAATGCAGTAACACAAGACACTTTTGTAAGGATTCTGGTGTACAATTTTTTAACTTTCCAACAATTACTTATGTTCAGCAAAAGTGGCTTAGTTTGTGCAAGATCAACAAGTCTGACTTAGCAAAGACACATTTGTTTGGTATGTTCATTAAGAAACACTCTCTTAAATTGTTCATACTCACAAGCTTGACGAGCAATACAAAATCGCAAAACATCGCTTCAATGTGAAAATATGCCAAAAATTGCCAAATTTCAAACAAGCCGTAAAATTTATTAAACAATGCTAAAATTCTAAGGAATGCCAAAATCGCAGAAAAAATCGCGAAAATGACTAAAATTCCCAAAAACTTGTTAACAATGAAAACATAGAGCAGCAGTCTGAGTGATTAAAAATCGGTTAAACTGTAATAAATACAAGAACTGTCTAAAAAATCACGTTTTTTTCGCGAAAATAGTGAAAATTCGCGACAAACTGCAATATTTCAAACAAGCTTTAATTAAAATTGCTTAATAATAGCTAAAATTGTAAGGAATGCAAAAAATTGCGAAATGAAGACAATTCGCAAAACTTTGGTAAGATTAAAAAGATACACACAGAAAAATTTCCATGTAAAATCGTCGAAAACCAGGTTAATTAAAAATTTATCGGTAGCGATTTTGCTTCATAGGTGTTTCATGTTAAATCAACATGATTTACAATAATCTTGAAAGAAAATTTTTCCTTTTGAATTAATTATATTTCATGTTGATTTAATATTCCAGTACAGTTAAATCAAAATGAAGTTGATACTGAAATAATACGAAAAATCATATTGAATCAAAGTAATTTCGAGTTGAAACAACGTGAATTTGATATTGGAACAACACGAAGAATCATGTTGAATCAAAGTTATTTCAAGTTGAAACAACGTGAATTTTATATTGGAACAACACGAAGAATCATGTTGAATCAAGATTATTTCAAGTTGAAACAACGTGAATTTGATATTGGAACAACATGAAGAATCATGTTGAATTAAAGTTATTTCAAGTTGAAACAACGTGAATTTGATATTGGAACAACACGAAGAATCATGTTGAATCAAGATTATTTCAAGTTGAAACAACGTGAATTTGATATTGGAACAACATGAAGAATCATGTTGAATTAAAGTTATTTCAAGTTGAAACAACGTGAATTTGATATTGGAACAACACCTAGAATCCTGTTGAATTAAAGTTATATCAAGCTGAAACAACATAACTTTAATGTAGCTATTTTATTAACTATTTTACTTACGTGATAGTCATCAGAAAACTTTTCGTACCACCTGCATGATAGTCCATGCGCTAACCACTGCAGCCACAACAGCTTCAAACTTTTCTTTACTTATACACTAAATTCATTTTAATTCAACATGATTTAAATGATTATTTAACATAAAACTTATTTGAAATTAAAGTTATAGTCATATCGATTGAAAATGAAACTTAACGTTTATAACAAAATTGTTTTAACGGGGATTTAAGGTTAGATTAAATATTTCCCGTTTAAAATTAATATGAAACAATGGTAATTTTAAAACAGCAGCAGTAAATATTCGCTGGTAATTCGTTTTTTGTCGTATACATAGACGACACATGTAAGAATAAACAACAACAAGTCACACAACTAAGCAGAACAGTGAATTGTAGCAATGAACAAAGCAAATAAACACTAACATACTCAAACGACAAATTATTTCTTGTAAATTTAATATGATTTCCAATCAAAATTGCGGCATGTGGATTTTACATTCCTTTTTTTGTTTTCTGTGTGTATCAATGTCTGATATTCAGGTATGTGATGAAAATAGATTTTGAAAACGAACCACTTTTGAAAATCCCTTTTAACGCACTTTTCATCAAATTTTTTATAATTTTTGCGATACAACTCTTTTATAATAAAGAAATATTTTTATAATATTTGTTATAAAATTGTTTTTAATAAAGAAATATTATTAAAAAACATCTTTCAAAATTGCTTCGTTTTCGGAATCGATTAAAAAAAGTGACAAAACTGTTAAAAACTAAGAGTTGACAAAAAAATTACTTTTATCACAAATATTGCGAATTTTCGTCATTTTCGCGATTCTTAACGACTTTTTTGCATTCCTTACAATTTTAGCTATTTTTAAGCAATATTACCGCTTGTTTGCAAATTTGAAATTTTTCGCACATTTCCGCTATTTTCGCGAAAAAATGCTTTTTTTTTAGCCAGTTCTTTGATTTTTGATAATGTTGCCAATTTTTAATCACTCACACTTTTCGATCTTTTTAATTATATCAAGTTTATGCGAATTTTCGTCATTTTCGCGATTTTTTCCCGATTTTTTTGGCATTTCTTACAATTTTAGCTATTTTAAAACAATTTTACGGCTTGTTTGCCATTTTGCAATTTTTCGCGAATTTTCACTATTTTCGCGATAAAAGTGATTTTTTTTAGCCGGTTGTTAGCTTTATTACAGTTTTATACATTTTAAATAATCACTATAAGACTTTTCTATGTTTTTAATGTTAACAAGTTTTTGGGAATTATCGTAATTTTCGCGATTTTTTCATAGTTTTTTTGCATTCCATTCAAATTTAGTTATTTTTAATCAATTTAGAGCTTGTTTGATATTATTTAATTTTTCGCGAATTTTCGCCATTTTCGCGGTAATAGTGATTTTTCACCCTTTCTTGAATTATTTACAATTTTACCGATTTTTAATTCATTTAAAACTTTATTATTTTTCCGATGTTAGCAAGCTTTTGCTTGAGTTTTGCCGATTTTTTTGCATTCCGTATAATGTTAGCTATTTTTAAGCAATTATTTTAAGCTTGTTTGCAATTTTACAACTTTTCGAGAATTTTCGCGATTTCCGCGTCAAATGTGCTTTGAGCGATGTTTTCGCAAACTTTGTTCATTTTCGTGATGTAAGTAATTTTTCTAGCATTTATCCTCTTTTCGCGCGAGCTCAAGCGATTTCTAGTTAATTTTAGAGATAGGTTGAGCATTAAACATTTTACATTTTCTGGAATGATTTTTGAATTTAATAAATATGTAATAGATTATATTTGTAATAAAATACATTTATAGTAATTTTTCTGGTTAAAGTAATTATTACCTCCTTATGGGCAATTACTATGACTTTTGCTACACCTCCACACAATTAGAAATCCATTGGATAACAATAAAAGTATTTATAAGGCAAAATCAAAAATAAAATCCTTAAAAAACTTATTATTTGACATATTGTCATAAATATATTTTAAATGAAATTTATTTGCTGGAGTTTAAGCAATTGTCTATATGCAGCATTTCGTTGGTGCTTTACCAACTCATCAGTAGACTTTAAACACAATAAAATAAATTAGATTCATATCGAATAAAAAATTATTTGCTGGGTTTTGTATAAGTTTCAAAGCTTACTATGCTTATTTTTTGAAAATCATTTATATATTTGTAAATTCTCAAATGGTTTTTAAAAGTTTGTACATAAGATAAAGGGTTTGTAACTGTTCAAAATCGTGTTTAAAGTCTACTGATGAGTTGGTAAAGCACCAATGAAATACTGCATATAGAAAATTGCTTAAACTCCAGCAAATAAATTTCATTTAAAATGTTAACAAAAAACTATTATTATATGTGCGTAAATCATAATTTTATAGGAAATTTACTGCTCTAATATGATTAGTCGATTAAATTAACCGTTTAAAAGATATTCATCGTCAAACTTGAATGCACTCTAGTTTTAACAGTTTTTGATTAATAATTCGAAAAATTTCAATATAATATATGAATTTCCGGAAAAGGTTCTTCTTAAATGAATATATCTCTGTTACTAGCGTTCCTCTTATATCAATAAAAAAAAAATTGCATCTATTTATCATACTAGCGCCAATTTAAGAACAAGTAAAACAACCAGCAATAATAATTTAATATCATTTAAATTCTTTCTTTACACTGAATAAATGAAAAAAGGGAATAGGAAATTGAATTGCAAAGTTTAACTTTATTGCACTTTTATTTTTCGAAACATTTCTTTTACTGACATGTTAAAACAAAACGTAACGAATTAACGAGTAGTAAATTGAATAAAAAGTTAACAAAAATCCTATTTCAAACAAGTTGAACTTTTTGTAAAATGAAAACAAGCTTACAAAGCTATTTTTGTTTTGCTTTCACATGAAAAAGAAGTCATGGAACATTTACTAGTATACAATTGCAAACTATTGAAAAATATTTTACTCGTGAATGTGGCAGGACATTTTCTGAGTCGTGTTAAAAATATTGATATAAATTTGAGTTGAGATGGTTGTAATAAGTGCAATTAATAGATACAATGTTTTTTTCAATGAAATGCAAAAGGTAAAATATTAACAAAGTTTAAACATTTTTAAATAACTAATATATGAGTTTTAGTCGAACTGTATGGTTTTATATCCCACTAGAAATTTTCATGCAAACTCATTTAAAATCTAACTGGGATCCCAATGGCAATGTAACGCAGAAACGTATTTGTGGCCTGATTGGTTTTGAGGAAATATCAAAATCTTGCAAAAATTTGCTTGAGCAAATATCAAAATAGCAAATTCTGATATTGAATTAAAATTTCGGAAGAAATTTTCCCAATACTCATATTGGATCCCGATTGGGGATGCATGTGGCACACCCAAAAGGCTTATCCCATTTGTGATGTAATCGGGAGCTTGTTGGCATAGTCCATCCATAAATTAATGACTTAACATAAGTTCTTCCCAAGTGGGAAACTATTGGGAACTTGTTGAGAAAATCTAACAAAGATTTTTAATCGTATATTTTGCTCATCTTCAACAGAGATGATTGTTACATACTTTTGTCCCTTGGATAGCTTCAGCAAATTTTAATTCAATATTAGAGTTTAATATATTCCCGATTTGAGCAAAGATTTTGCAAGATTTTGATATTCCCCCACACGAAACTAGTCGGGGTCCAAATACGTTTCTGCGTTATATGGGAATTGGGATCCCAGTTAGATCCCAAATGTGTTTGAATGAAAATTTCTAGTCGGGAAGATTTGCAATGCTGAGTAAAAATTTTCAATAAGTACGAAATTAATCCTTAAACATATTTTAAGTTTGAATGATTTCTGGCGTTCCAGTTAAGTTTAAAGCTCAAGTGTCTCAAAAGACCTATAGTAGAATTTTATGGCAAATATTTTTGTAATACATTTTATTTAGCTCGCTATATCACCAGGGATGGGAATTTTTGGCCCCCTTTTTTTAAAGCGACAAAAAGAATCATACAGCGTACAATTAGAGGAATGTTCTACAAAAACCTTTCTAGTTGTGTTTTACATAAAAGTACTGAGCACATTTCATACTTACAGGATTTTTTATGCCGAATAACTTTACGTATGTGCAAGTCCCCCTTGTAGGTTAGAAGGAAAAAAAAGTCATCCAATAAATTTCGAATACCTCCGGAATGTTGCATCTAGCTAAATTATATACAAAAAATATTTTTTTAATTTTTTGGGACACATCTACCAAGGCTGGAAGCTAGAAAAATTATATGAATTTTATTTTAATTTGCTTCATTAATATAGAAAAAATTTTTAATAATTTGTTTAAGGCTACACGTAAAAAACATTTTTGTGCCGAATGAAAAAAGTTTAAGATCGAGGAGATCTGATAAAATATAAGAAAGTTTTAAGCCATTAAATGAAAAAAGCTGTTTTTATTTTCTATACAAAATTATTTTCAATAAAATAAAAAAAAATTTTTTTTTAATACAAACTGATTTAAATTAATTTTGTATGAAAAATAACTAAAAAATAATACAGCTGTTTTCGCTTAAGGGCTAATAACTTTCTTATTTTTTATCAGAATTTAGCGATTGCATCCATCATTTGATCATCACAAAATTATCTTTGAAATACAGTCCGAAAAAATATATACTTAGTATATTTTTTAATTTCAATGGAGCAATTCAAAATGATAGTTTTTGAGAGAAGGTCTAAAAATATACTTTTTTAAACTTTTAATGCCTGTAACATAAATTTTTTATACGTTCGGCACAATCAGTGTAATGAATGAAAGAATAGAGAGATATCTATACAACAGTGTGCAATTTATTCTATTCAGATGAGCCGTTCTCGGAATTTTTGCCAATAAACGAAAAAACTAAAAAAAAACAAAAAAAAAAAACTTGTTTATCGCTAATATCGCGAAAGTGCGCATTAAGAAAAATAAATGAATATCAGTTTCGTGTTCAGCGACCTCAAATTATTTTAGAAAATGTGTTTTTTCGCAAGATATGACAAAGAGTTAGAAGTTCGAAAATTTGCTTCATATTTCATCTTAAGTTTGTCTGAAATCTAACTTTGTATGTATAAAATAGTGGATATATTGAGCTATAAAGAATATATAATGTGGCATCATATGATGTTTTGCAAATTGGTCGATTTGATCTCATATTCAAAATCTTGATGCTGCGGTAGAGGGCTAAAAATAGGTCCCAATATTTTTTCATTATTTTCCCCATATATCTAAAAATAAAATGCAACCTTTTTTTGCCATTCGAAATTGAAACTCGCAAAAAATTTCACGCTCCACCCTGTTGTAGGTGCGCCACTGCAAAAAGAGATATGAACAACCCAATTGTTTTTTATAAAATTTTACATTTTGGCAGTGCAAGTCTGCATACTAAGTTCGGTGAGACTAGCTTGTTGTTGCGGCCATAGTGCCTTGGTAGCACGCTTTTTTTTTAAATCAGTTTTGTGTTTTCCTTGCAAGCTGTTGGTGAGTGATTCTACGCAAAACGCCCATATGCAAGGAAAAAATAATTTTCTTCTTTTTAATAAAAATCTCTTAATTGATGTTTTTTATAGCATTACAATTATAGGAAAAATAAAATAATACACTATTTAATATTTTTAAAGCAATTTGGGGCACTTTTAAATGCTCATCCATGAAACATTTTGCTCTCTCCCCTCTTTGTATGTTTAATATTTATTTCAGATTTTCTTTTCTTCCCTTTCTCATTATTAATAAAAACTAGGGATGTCACGATACGCCGTTTTGCCGATCCGATACCGATACCGATATTTAAAAATAAATATCGCCGATACCGATTCCGATACCGATACGAATATTGAAATTGAGTTAAAGTTTAGTTTCACAAAACTCAAGTGCAATTTTTTTATTATACAAAATTACATGATAAGAGAGAATATTTAAAACTGATAAAACATTGGAAGTAATTTTTAAGGAGCTACATTTTGTTTTCTTCCAAAAAATCTATATTAAAAATATGTAGATAATTAGTAGAAAAGCAAGGAAAAACGTTTAATTCCTTTATAATTTTAAAAAATACTCGCCATGCTTTTTAAAAAATCGATTTTTAAAGGACATTTATCAACTAATATTCTTCTAAATAACTTAATAGCTTAATTATTAAAAGTCTTCTAAGTTTATATTTATTCACCTAAATTTACAGGAAAATAAAGTTTTGAGTTTAAATTCGCATAAAAAAAATTGTGAAAATGGGTAATTTTTATCCTTTTTCCTTGAGGAAAAATCATTATAGAACACCGAAAAATAAATTTGTCCTAGCATCGCTTCCAATTCGATGATTGGTAATCGAAAAACAGAACTTCTTGCAATGGCAAGGATATGTAAAACTATTTAGAAATTATCCAAATTTGCATTACTTCCAGATCGCGAATTCTACATTTTCATGACTTCTTTGGAGTGTCTTTTTTTGCTGGAAAAAGATTTAAAAAACAACGACTTGAATTTGAATTCATGGTAAAATTAATAAAAAATAAATAATTTCTTTTACAAAATAACGGCATAAAATATTATTAGTTTTTAAAATTGATATAAATAAGTCTTAAAAAATAACGAAGTAAATTTAATTCATGGTAAAATTGAACAAAAATAAATTATTTAAAAAAAAACTCTGAAAATTTTTTTAAAAGTATCGTCGTATCGACAGTAAAATATCGCCGATACCGATGTATCGGAAAATCTGAAGTATCGCCGATATATCGGTATCGGTATCGGTATTCGTTACATCCCTAATAAAAACCCTTATCTCTGAAAATAATATACTTTTTTTACGCTTTTTATTGAATTTAAAAAAATGCTCAGCTAGATACTCTAGCTATAATATAACGGATATCAAATAATTTAATATGTTATGTTTTTCTTACGATCTACTTTTATATTATTTACTTTTGATTATTTTATATTTACTTTTATATTATTTATATTAACGAAATCAATAAAAAATTTTATTTCTCCGAATTTTTTATATATTCGTGTTAGGTCACACCCATCGGTCACACCCGTCACATTTTAAAAATGTTTTTTTGTTAAGAAAATAAAGAATTTTTTATGAAACAGTAAATACGTAATACAGCTAAAAGCACTTTGAACAGACAGCTATATCAAAATTTTTGTGTACGTTATAGTGAAAATTTTACAGAATTTATGCTGAAAGTCATAATTCTTTAAAACTAAGATTTGTAAGGTCACACCCGTCACAGCCTTATGACGACCATTCTGAGCAGGAATCGTCTGCTTTCAAAGCCTACCCGTTATTCAACGACTTTAAGCTTATTGGACTTGCGAGTCTCAAATTTTTTTAGTAAAAAATGTTGTATTCTTTATTTATAACAAAAATTATGTGTAAAGTGGTCACACCCAGCTAAATGAAATTACTCTGGTTTGTTTTTGTTTTTTTGTTTGAAAAAATAAAAACCACAAAAAAAAATAAAATGAAAATGACAAAACAGATAAATCTAACAATCGATAAATAAAACATGTCTCAATAGATATAAATTTGAAAAAAAAAAAAACAATGCATATGAAAAATGTTTTATTTCAGATTCAACAAAAGGACCAGCTAAATTTTGTTTTTGATTTTAGTTGGAAAATAGTCGTTTTTTAAGCAAAATATGATTAAGAAAACAACACGTTTATGATTATTTACAACCATATATTTTGTTACTTTGAACCATATGGCCATGAATATATTGAAACATATGAATGGTTGTTTTGAACAATATATATGGTTATTTTGAAGCATATATTTAATCATAGTATGCTGCTATCCGATTACGGTTGCCTCAACCATGTTTTTTCTTTGCGTGTGAGTTACATTGTTTCACTTTGATTAATAAAACTCAATTTAACATTAAATGACAGCATTATTAATCCGTGTTTCATCAAAGATTTCAACACTTTAAAAATACTTATCACATTTTCCTTTAAAGCATAGTGTTGCAAGAAATTTAATAAATCACGTTTCGTCCTTAATATCTAAATATCTAAGCTAACAAAATAATAGCTAAACATATATATGATGATTATTATTATTATTATTTCTTTTTTTGCATACTTGAAATATGTTGGAAGGGCATTAGGATATCTTATAATGTATTTTTTCTTTTTTTTAAGTTTAAGTAAGTGTCATTCACTCATGTGTCAATACATAAACTTCCTCTGTATTTTAAGAATGACTGGTTGTTGTATAATACTGTGAGGCGAAATAGAAAAATAAGTACACATAAGTGTAGGGATGTGCTATTTGAAGGATATTAAAGTTTATAGATTTCTTAATAAACTTAAACTTGAAGCTTTTTTTTGGATTGTCTGTGGAGCGTTGAAACCGAAAGTTTTTTATATTACGTATCCAGATCTTAAAATCACATAAAAGAAAACTTCCTTAGAACTTAAACTTAAGCACAAAAATCCAACTACAGAAGTAACCGTAAGAACTAAGTTTTTTGTCTAGCAATAAAAATTTTAAGGATATTATCTGAATACTTATTATTAGTTTAATTTATGTTTAAAAATAATCGAACTTTTTTGGAAATACCCTAATTTTTGTTACATGACCGTACTTAAATAAAAGCAAACAATATGTTTAAAGCAACTGCTTCATTTTTAATACAATTCATTGCCTTTAGCTAAAATTTTTTTCTATATATATATTTTCATACAAAACTTTTATAAATTCTTTTTCTTGTTTTTCTGACAGGATTTGTTTCAATATTGGCATATACCAGACTTTGGTGAATTTTATATAGAACTTGAAAGCAATAACGAGAGTGTCGAATATTTACGTCTCCTCAATAGAATATTAAAGCGGATTTTGTTGAATTATTAAGTGAAGAACCTTTTTGGTAAATGGTGGTGCTTTAAAAACTAAAATAACACTACATAGATGCATGAGCAAATTTATTGATACATTTACTTAAAGCGATGATGATGGAAAATAATTTGATTTGTTTTTTGACATGTTTTGTTTCCCTTATAACGCATTTTTTATTTAATATTTTCATTGCTTAGTTACATAAAAAAATCAAAAGCACCGTAGCTTGGCTGCTGCGGATTCAACGGGACTTGTGATCAGCACAGAAAATATTATCACCAACAAATTTTCAAAGAAAAGTTTGTCTAAAAATACATTTTATTTTGAGTAAATGTTCTTTACATAATCAATGAATTGTTTGTTTGACTTTTATTTAGAACGCAAACAGCAAAAACAACAAGAAAAACTGTGTCGTAAAAACACAACCTCGCTGACGACACATACACAAATAACAACAACAACAACAATGATAGCAAAAGGAATGCGATTTACTACGTTTGTTTACTGACGATTTTCAGGTGAATCAATTCGTCAATGGCGTTGCATTAATTCTCATTCATTTTTATAGAGTCTTTACATAAACATTCAGACTTGAATACATTAGACAAAGTGAAATTTCATAAATGCTTAATGGATGATGATGACGATGATGACCCAGATTAATTTTTTTTGATGTACAGTGCTGTCTGGGTAGAGTGAACTCGCGATGTTTTGAATACCTCGTTAGAGTGAACACCAGAATGTTTACATTGACTACTCTGTAGAGTGAACATTAATGAACCTCTATAGAGTGAACATACTTTATAGTGAGATTTTAGGTTTGGCGAAGGAGAAAAATAATAAAAAAGAGTATAAAAATTAAAGAGAACATAAAATAACGGAAAAGTAACGATTCTTTTAGAGTAAGTTGACAAGTTACTCTCACAAATACGCATTCTATGAAGTGTTAATTTATTTAAGTCTGCGCGCATGTTCCATTAAGGTCGTGTCTCAAAGTTAATTTCTCAATAATTGGTGTTATATAATTGTTACATAAAAATGGATTCGAAAAAAAGAAAGCATTTATCCTTAAAACAAAAAAGGGGCATTATAAAAGAAACTGAAAAAGGTGCTAGTGTTATTTGTTTGGCGCAGCGTTATGGCGTTGCAAAATCGACAATTTCTGGCATAAATAAAAAGAAAATCGGAGTAATAAAGCTTATTGGTAACTATACATTTGGAACCCAAAGAAGAAAGACGCTTAAAAAAAGGAGATTTTCCATCCATGGAAAAAGCTTTGTACAACTGGCTTGTGAGACAACGTCAGAACAATTTTCCTGTCAGTGGCGATATGATTAAGTAAAAGGTAAAGGCATTACATGGGGACATTCAAGAAAAGGAAGGCGGCTTCAATGCCACTTCTGGCTGGTTGGAAGGATTTAAGTCACGCTATGGAATTCGACTGTTAAAAGTGTGCGGCGAGAAATTGTCTTCAGATCAACAAGCTGTTGAGCCTTTTAAACAAAAATTAAATGACGTAATTCGCGAATTACAGCTGTGTAGTAGTCAAGTCTACAATTCAGATGAAACCGGCTTGTTTTGGAAATTACTTCCAGAAAAAACTTATGTGACCAGCTCTGAAAAAGTGTCTCCAGGCAGAAAAATGGAAAAAGCAAGAGTTAGTTTTCTTGCATGCACAAATGCAACTGGAGAGCATAAAATCAAGCCATTGGTAATAGGTCGTGCGAAGAATCCGCGTTCTTTTAAATCGTTCAAAATTCCAGTAGATTATCGAAATTCTAAGAATGCTTGGACGACATCTGTAATTTTTAAAGACTCGTTCCATACAGCTTTGTTCCACAGGTAAGAATCTTATAACCAAAGTTTAACCGTTTACATAAATTATACGGGCATGCATCTAACAGGTTCAGCAATTTCTGCAGCTTAAGGGGTTACCACAAAAGGCTCTTCTTTTGTTGGATAATGCTCCCTGTCACCCTCCAATAGATCAGTTAGGAACAAACGATGGATCAATATTCGTGATTTTTATGCCGCCGAATGTAACACCCTTGATCCAACCCATGGATCAAAACGTGATCCGTATAACAAAGCTGAATTACAAGAAAAATTTTCTGGCATTAGCTGTTGGAAAGGAAAACATCACAGAGTTCCAAAAAGCATTAACGTTGAAAGATGCATTGTCGCTGTTACTGTGTGCATGGAATCAATTGAAAGCTGATGTTATAGAAAAATGTTGGCGGGCCCTTTTGAAAAGCACTGCAGTTGAACCCATTTCAAGCGGTGATGATGAAGAAGACGGAATGACGCTGAGTGCACTTCGGCAAAAGTAGTTAGCCGAACGATACGAAGATGTTCATCAAATCCAAAATTTACTTCAGACCATTAATTCAGATGTACGTTTGCAGGAAAATTGTTCAATTACTTTTATGTATGAATTGTGTTGATTTTCATTTTATGTTATTTTCAGACAAACTATACTGAAGAAGATATTGATAACTGGAATTCAATAGAGAACAGAGAGCCAAATTCTGGGCAAGACGTCGTCGGTATATCAGATGATGAATACAATGGCGAAACACCAGCAAACACAAATCCGATATCAGCTGCTGAAGCCATTAAGGTTTTTGATAAGGGTGTCGAATGGGCTGAGGCTAATACTACAAATTTCGCGAATATACAAGATCCACATTGTCTTCGCGATCAAGCAGTGCAAATATCGGTAAGCAAATCAAAGAAACAAACAACTATTACTAATTTTTTCCAGTCATAAATTTAAACTTTAGTATTACATGGAAATAAATAAAATTTATAACCCATAAATGCATTTAAAATAAATAAATTAGTTTTTTAAATAAAAAAAAATTCAACCTTGATTTAGTGAACAACTTGGGTATAGTGAAATCGCTCTGCAAAATTTAGTTCACTCTACCCAGACAGCACTGTATTACAAAAATCGAGTAATTATTTTTGTTTGATTAAGTAAACTGTTTGTTTAATATTTATTTGTTAGTATTTTTAGGCTAATTATTTTATAACTTCTGACAAAAATATTGTTTGATATTTTTCAGAAAGTCCAGTAAATCTTTTTGTTTGATTTAGTAAATTGTTTTGTATACATTTTTTAAACATTTTTAGACAAATTATTTTATAGATTTAAACAATTAGTTCACTGAAAAAACACATTTTTTCAATGAAATTGTTGCGATATCTTTTTCTATATTTACAAATTTGTTTTTAGGTCAGCTCTTATTTACTATTTAATCCAAACCTACAAAACAATTTGTATAAAAATATTTAAAAATTCTTAACAAAATAATTTACTGAAGCAAACAAAAATATTTAACGGGTTTTGTATAATATATCAAATATTATTTTTGTGTGAATTTATAAAACTATTTGTCTAAAAATACCTATGAATTCTAAACAAAGTAGTTTACTGAACTAAAAATAATATTTACGGCCTTTTTTGTAATAAATCAAACACATTATTTGTTTGAGTTTTTTATGATATTTTTAATATTTAAGTTATGAGTTTAGCCGAACTGTATGGGTTTATATCCAAAGAATTTTTAATTATTTTGGCTTGAGTTCGGTTTTAATATAATTTATCAATTAAATTTTTAAAATGTGCTTAACTCTGTATGTTTATCTAAAGACTTAAAAAAATGAATAAGAATTAATGCAACAACATTAAGGAATTGATTCTCTCCGAAATCTTCGGTAAATAATCTTGTTAAAATCGCATTCCTTTTGCTGTTATTGTTGTTGCTGTTATTTATGTGTTAGTTATACAGAAGCTTAATTTAGAACTAGATGGAAAATAGATTCAACTTATAGATCGTGAGGGTGACGAAATTGATTTTGATGAGGTGCCAGGTACTATTTTGCAATATACACCCAGCGGAGTTTTGCTTACACATAATTGCAACCGAAAGTGTAAACATTAACCACCATATTCATAAATGATTAATAAAGCTGATTAACACATTAAAACCGGTTTCCGCATAAAAAATTTGAACATTAAACCAATATTAACTTTAATAATTTCTTAGGAATATGGGGGTAAGAAGGTAAGTGGAAAGCTTTTCATTCGAGTCTTCTCTTGTTATAGCATAAATATTGCAGTAATTAGAATCTTATAGAGTCGAACTTCCATAACTCGAACTAATTCGATTGGCAGTAGCGCTAAGAGAGTACATAACTTACAATTCTCCTTACGTAGCTCGAACTTCTATAACTCGAAGTTCTCCAAAATTCGAACGAAAATACACACATTTGAACTCTATAAGTCGAAGTTTTATACTTTTCTACATCATATGATTCTTTTTTTTTAGCGTAATGCAGTGATGCAGTTTTGTTTCCTTTTATTTCGAAAATCAATGGGGAAATTTGCTCCAACACCCCCTTGCTTGACTATCGCATAGCTCCTCTACTTATGGACCAATTTCCAAAAAAATTTTTTGCTTGAAAGGGTTTGCTTGGAGTTTGGTCGCATAATTTTTCTACGAAAATCAATGGGGGAAGGCTTTTCGCCTCCACCGAAAATATTTATTATCGCACAATTCCTTCATTTATGTACCGATTTCAAAATTATTTGTATGAAAGGCAATGAAGTATTTCGGTCTTTGTATTGAAGTCGGTTTTTTTTTGCCAGAATTATTACTAAAAAATAACAAACAAAAATCTACATCACTAATTTCAGAATATTTTACTTTCGGAACGATTTTTTTCTCATCCCACGTCAAATTTGTTTGATAAACAGACCGGTTTCGGCTATGTGCCATCTTCAGTGTTCTATTGAATACAAAATCGTTTTTCTCTTGTCCGTTGTTTCTTTTATAATACCTAACTTGTTCCCTTAATCCTTCTGTGTTTTGCTCTCTATTTCTCTCTCTCTCTCTCTCTCTCTCTCGCCTCTATATGTTTTTTTGTGTCTCCACCTGCTACCTGTTTCTCTTATTTTCGTCTTACTATTGTATTTGTAATAATCTGTAATTCTACGTTTCTGGGTAATCCTTTTGCATTTTTCATTTCCTACTACGTTGCCTGGACTATTGTCTTCTTTTGTGTAAAAATATTATGTCTGAAGCAGTGTTTATATGTTCATTTATCATTCTTCCGTCAAAAGTTTTTTTGTTTGTATATTTCCATGTTCTCTAATACTTTCAATCGCCGTCCTTTATGTTGTGAATGTAAAGTTTAACTATCTGGTTCGCGAAATTCCATACCGGTTTTTTTCCTAATTTTCTCAGTTTCTTGTTGTAGGATATTATCTGCTCGCGACATATTGTTTTTATTTTTCTTCTCGTTTGTCCGATATAATTGTGTTGGCATGTGCAAGTTACTTTGTACAGTCCTTGTTTATCTAGGAAGTCTTTTTCGTTTGTGCTGTTTTGTAGTATTCTACCCAAGTTTTTTTTTTTTGTTCGGAATGATGTGTTAATGTTGTGTTTTCCAAAAAATTTTGCCAGTTTGTATGTTGATTTTCCCATATACGTAATGGTAGCCAAAGATTTCTTTTTTTGTTCCTGTTCTCTGTTCCGTTTCTTATTTGCTTCGATGTCCTTCCTGATCTTGTAATATTTTGTGTTATAGTGTTGCTATCTTATTTAATGCCCAAAATGATTTTTGTTGCAGGTTGCAGGTCCGCAAGTTATTTCTTATCGTGATTTTAAAAACATAGATTTTATTTTTTTAGAACGGGAATTTTGTAACATTGATTGGAGTATGATATATAACATTATTTCTGTTGACGACCAGGTATCGTTTTTGCAACAGAACGTGAACCATCTGTATAATCTTGCAGTTCCTTTGAGATCAAAGATCCTCGATAGGTTCAGTAGACCCTGGTTTTCTCAGGATATTAAACGGGCAATCGGTCAGAGGGATTTGTTATATTCACGCTGGAAACGTTTTAGAACTCCAGAAATGCATGAGTCATACCGAATCTCACGGAGGATGACGAACAAGCTAATTAAGAGAGCCAAATCTGAATTTTTCGCAGCTAAGTTCTCTGCTGCTACTGACTCGAAACAAAAGTGGAAAACAATTCGCGAAGTTGGAATCGGTAAATCTACTACTCATGAATCTAGTGAAATTGATGCAGATGCTCTAAATGATAAATTTTTGAATATTCCTGTGGTTACACCTACTTCTAATTACTACGAATTCCCCAATGATTCTTCAGACAATAGTTTTTATTTCACTAATGTCACACGGTATGATGTGCTCTCTAGTCTGTGGTCAGTAAAGTCCAATGCAATAGGAGCTGATGGCATTGATCCCAGGTTTCTTAAGATTCTCATACCACAACTTGCTCCCATTATAACGTTCATTTTTAACAAAATTTTTAC
Organism: Panzeria rudis; assembly: GCA_956483635.1. Classification (NCBI taxonomy): domain Eukaryota; kingdom Metazoa; phylum Arthropoda; class Insecta; order Diptera; family Tachinidae; genus Panzeria; species Panzeria rudis. Next base: position 140,995,851 of record OY101448.1, read on the forward strand.
TACAAACTGTTATCCGAAAATATGGAAACTTGCGAGAATCATCCCAATAAAAAAATCAAATTCTGAATACAGACCGATAGCAATCCTACCGTTCCTTTCGAAAGTTTTTGAAAGATTGATTCATAGTCAGGTGACTCGATACCTTGAAACTAATAACACTCTCACAAGTTGCCAATCTGGTTTTCGTAAAGAACACAGCTGTATAACGGCCCTAGTGGATGTTTCGGAAGATGTAAGACAACAAGTGGATTGTGGCAATGTTACGTTCTTGGTACTTCTTGATCATTCCAAGGCGTTCGACACTGTCGATCATACAATTTTATGTAAAAAATTGAAATTTTTTTATAAGTTTTCATCCACTTCTACCGATCTGATATGTTCTTATCTAACTGACAGACATCAATTCGTAGAATCAGGTGCATCGAAATCAAGCTCTTTGCCTCTAAGTCGAGGTGTTCCTCAGGGCTCAATACTGGGCCCTCTACTTTTTTCGCTATACGTTAATGATCTACCAAGCAAACTCGAACATTGCAAAATTAGATTATATGCTGACGATGTGCAGCTTTATATAAGTTGTAACATTATATCAGTCGAGCGATGTGTGAGAATTTTAAATGAAGAACTGCATCGTATATTTGAATGGGCTACCGCTAATGGCCTGGGGATAAATCCCACTAAATCTAAATGTTTGATTATTAAGAAGAAATTATTGAAACTTGATAATAACCCTATCTTAATCTTAAATGGTCAAACCATTGAGATTGTAAACGTTGCTAAAAATCTAGGAATTTACTTTAACAGCACCCTCACTTGGTCTAACCATATTAATTTCGCCTGTGGTCGTGTGTTTTCTATGTTAAGAAATCTTTGGCAAAGTCATCATTGCACTCCTATAAATATTCGAATACTTCTCGCTAAAACATATTTAATGCCAATTTTACTTTACGGATGTGAACTTTTTGCCAGTTGTGATAGTATTAGCAAAAGAAAACTTAATGTGACTTTTAATAATATAGTTCGCTACGTATATGGTTTGAGACGATATGATCATGTTTCTTTGCACGTAAACAAACTTTATGGTATGTGTCTTGATGACTATTTGAAGGTAAGGATTTTAATACTAATGCACAAAATAATATACACGTGTCAACCCGATCATCTTTTTGCGCGATTGAACTTTTCAACTCTTAATAGAGGCAAAAGATTAATCTGTTTTAGATATAACAGTCAGATATCTAAATACCAATTTTTTATTCATGCAATAAGTCTCTGGAACGATATTCCACACAGCTCTCAAGTCATTAGTAACGCACAAAAATTCAAAAAAAATATTATCTGTCAATTTTCAAGTTAATTTTGTTCAACTAAGAGGATAATTTTATTTTCATATATGTATATGTTTTTATTATTTTATTACTTATGTATTGAGCCATTTCAAACTGAATGTCATATTGATCGCTTTGTGGTGTCGTGGAGGTTTTCCATACATTTTGATTTTAAACTTTAAATTAAAAATTTTGCAATTTTAAAACAACGACATGTATGGACGATTTTCATGATATTGCAGTATTACCTATAATTATATTTTATTGTATGTTCAAATGTATTTTTGTATGTACTTGTACTGAGTTCCATACTGTAATATGAGACTTAAAGTCTTGTGTATGGGACATCGAAAATAAAATAAATAAATAAAATAAATAAATAAAAAATAAATAAGCATCTGATTATTAAAGCCTTCAAGGTATTAAAGTGTTATGGGGGTCATGTCATTTTAAATACTACCTGGCTGTTACAAAGTCACAATTCTGTACATTTTTAATTCCAAGGACATTAGGATATACACAAATACACTCAGAAGCACAACAAACATTTATACACTTGTAAATCTTGAGGCGAATTAACAAAACCATTATGGCAGCCACTCAGATACATGAATGATTACAACTATCATTGTGGTAGTAAAGGAAAGTTAAAATATTAAATTAACAATATTACAGGATATTAAAAAGGATTATATTTACATCAACGCTTACGGGTTGCCTAGAAATGAGATGGTATTGTACCTATCAAGAGCTTGGTCCTTATTTGGATCTCAATACTTTTTACGGCCGAAATTTTTGGATAAGAGCTTGACTTTTTTTAACACATTTATGTTTTTGAGCGGATTACTTTTTACCAAAAAAAAAAAATCTTAATGTATTCAAATGGCTGTTTTTATTATTCAGCCTGTTCACAGAATCCAACACGGATTGGTTTGGTGTCGTTTTCTCTACAAAACAGCTTGATTGCGTTCATGAAAACCGTTTGTGCTTGAATTTGGGAAATTTCCGTTCAGAAACGGAATTAATTGTCCATGAATTGGAGTTCAAGATCCCTTTAATTTATGCATTTAATAGCTAGAACATATTTTTCCCATCTTCTAATCACTAAAAATACAACATTGTAAACGATATGGTGAATTTTGAACAAAAATAGCCGCTTTTTGAACAAACCAATTTCGTTACGTTTTCATGAACGCATTCACAATTGGAATTGGATTGGAATTGCGTTTCCAATCCAATTCCGTATCGGATTTCATGAACAGGCAGATTATTCCTTTTTCAATCCTCATAGAAATTGTCGTGTTATCTTAATAAAAAAAAACAATTGTAAATTTTTATTCTGGTTTCATTCCAACATGAAAACTTTACACAATAAAGAAGTCAGTTGGCTACATTCTATAAAAAAATATAAATAAAATTAAAAAACCATTTTCAAGACTTTTAAGGATAAAGGATAATTTGGCATTTTAGATGCACTTATAGCAGAAGGCTAAATCCTTTTTAATCAACCCTTGTTAAAAGAATGCTGAAACCTTTCGAATGACACCAAAATTATTACTATCCGATGATGAGCTCAAAAGTTATTCAATATTTGACGAACGTTTCTCAAAAATGACCGAGATGCATAATGCTTACACAAGATTAGAATGTATATGTCGAATATCATTAAAATTCGAGATGATAAAAAACCAAAACCTTGTTACTGTGTCGAAAACTTTTGAAATTAATCAATAGTAAGTAACACCGGGATTTGCTGTGAAATTAACATGAATGTATATGTCATTAATATAAATGAATAGTGATTCAAATATCGTACGAAAATTTGTCATACGATATGTATAAATAAGAATTGTAATCACATTCAACGTGGTGATAAACGGAGATAATCATGAGCGTGAGTTAGGAAACTTTCGAAAACAATATTGTTCTGTTCTGTCGTGTAGTTTCAAAGCTAAATTGATGTTAATTTTCCCTTGTTTCCCGAAATATTAATCAGGTTTAATTCTTTTTGAATATAACATTACGAGAGCAAGATAGTTCGAAATAAACACATTAAAATAAAAATCTTAATATATTTTTCTACGATTTGTTCTCACCTTCCATTTTAAAAATAGTGAGAAAAAACTTTTACTTACTTTACCTTTTGTAAAAATTATTTGTGAATGTTCAAGCACTTGGAGAATATTGGTCTTTGTAATCACTGATTGCTTCCATGGACAAAGTAAGAAACAGACCACCGGCTCACTTCACGCATACTTTCATTTTTATTTAAAAGGTTTTTTCTTGCCATATTTTTAAGAGCTCCAGAAAAAAAAACATGTGTCTGTAAAACCATTAAAATATGAGGAAGAATGGATATATTATACTTCGTAAGAATACATGTGCATTGACAGGCGAACATGTGTGCGCGTGTTCATTTAATATGGGCATTAAGACATAAAATTCCATCAAACTGTTAACTTTTCCCAACTGCTCCATTAAAGCCGCTATTAAGATACATATATTTAAAAATTGATGCACATAAAAGTGTACGTGTATAAGTAAAGACATAAATCCGCACATTTACACATATCGCTCGTTTAATGCAAAATGATCATATCTTCAGAAATCAAAATACATAATGAAGTTACTAAAGAAAAAGCGTTTGTTATTATTTTCTATATACCAACTAACCAAGTAGCCTATAAGGAAATGAGATGGTCACAAGACAGGTCACGTGACTGGTCCCCAAATACTAGGAACCAGTTCAAGTTCCGGAACATTATGTGAAAGGGATCGGTAACTTTTAGATGGTGAAGCCATTGGAGGTGGTCAACTGACATAATTAATTTACTCAGTGATAGGTTTTAGACCAAAACTATAGCACTTCGGCTGCCCATTTTCAAAACACAATTCCCCCTATTGTCACGATTTTATATTCGTTTTCTTATATCTTTATTTAATTCATTTTCTTTATAAGACAACGTGTTATAATATTGATATCTACTTTAATACAAAAAAAAAAACTCATTTTAGGTTACAATGAGAATTAATAAAAACAATATCATTAGGGTTGCCAATTGGCCAAATATAGAATACACTGTAAGAAACAGTGCATACACAACATTTCTTCCCTCTCATCATGTGGTGGGAGAGAATAGCACTCTGCTATTGGAAATGTAGGTGCGTTGCTTATTTCGTTGCCAGTAGGAGTTGTCAGTTCAGTTGCTGGCATTGAGATCTGCTCAGTTGTTGTTGACTCTTCACTATATCGTCTCCCTTCACCTTGAGGACCTCCAGACGACTCTAATTGATTATTTTTAGAAGATACAAAATCAGTTGGGGTACTAGTAGCTAGAGCTTCTTCAAGCGTTGGATCATTATTATCACTGGGTTGCTGGTACGATAAGTGAGTCACATCAGATGGTCTCATGGTTGCACTTCTATTTTGTATTTGTCTCTCTTGTATACTATGCTTTTTTTCGACACCAAAGGCTCGAATGTGGTCCACATGTCTTTTAAAGAGTTTTCCTCCAAATTCTATATGATAATGTAAATCACCCAACTGTGTGGTGATTATTCCTGGAACCCATTTTTCCATTCTAGGGTTATTAGACAAAAAATAAACTGACTGGTTGGGTTTGAACGTTCGGAAATTCGGATTGAAATTAGTGTACTGCTTTTCCATTATTTTAGTGCTGATATTTTCCGGTCGAATAAGATCAAAGCGGGAGCGGAGTAATCGACCTAAAAATAGAATCGATGGTGCTTGCCCTGTTGTAGAGTGTGGTGCATTTTTATATTGCCGTAAGAACGCGTTTAAGTTATTATGAATCGTTGATTTTGTGGAGTCCATCGTTTTCAGTGCATTTTTGATAATTTGGACACTTCTCTCAGCTTGTCCGTTGGTTGCTGGATGATACGGGGCTGTACGTTTATGATAAATAACACCACTTAATTTCAAGAAATTACGAAATTCAGCTGATGAGAAATTGGTCCCGTTGTCTGAAACAACCGTTTGTGGGACCCCATAAGCAGTGAAGAGGTCGTCCATTAGTCGGCTGGTTGCAGACGATGTTGCCGATGAAGTTATTTTTACCTCCATCCATTTACTAAAAGCATCTGTTACAACAAGGAGCATGACATCCAAGAAAGGGCCAGCATAGTCAATATGGATACGCTCCCATGGCCCATTTGGGTACTCCCAATGGTGATCTCCAAACTTTACTGGTTTGTTGGCATGTATTGCACATGCATTACACGATTTTGCAACCCCTTCAATGTCGCTGTCAATATCCGGCCAGTAGACAAATGAGCGGACAATACCCAAGTGTGTAGCATGCAAATCGCTAGGAACCTTTTTCCGTAATGAAGGGGGAATTACGACTCTATGTTCAAAAATTAAGCAACCCGCCGTTAGCTTGTAGTTTTCCTCAGGCGACGCGTATCCTGCTCTCTTTAAGTTTTGACCCATTTATAGTATTTGAACAATCTTCCCTAAATGTGCATCTTTCCTCGTTTCTTGGGCAATAGCTGAAGCTCTAATTGGTAATTGCTCTATTTGCCTGATTACAAAACTATCGAAATCGTCATATTCTTCCTCCGAGCTTTGTTCCTGTTGAATACTATTTATTTGAATGTTTTTTCGTTGGTGAACTATACGTGAGCAATAGTCAGCATTTGCATTTGCCTTGCTGGACTTACATACGACGTCGTAATTAAAATTACTCAAGAAATCCGCATAATTCGCCATTCGACTTATGCACAATGTTGATAAACCCTTTTCAGGGTGTAAGATTTGGGACAATGGCTTGTGGTCTGTTACCAAAGTGAAATGTCTAGCGTATAAATACATAAAAAACTTCTTCACAGCCCACTCGATTACCAGTGCCTCTTTATCTATTTGTGGGTACCTTATTTCTGTAGATGTCATTACACGGCTTGCGTATGCAATTGGCCTCTCCATTCCGTTTTCAAGCTTATGCGACAAAACTGCGCCGAATCCGGTTTTGCTTGCATCGGTGGCTAATATTATGGGTAGTGCAGGGTCATATGGGATTAAAACTTGAGGTGATATACGAATTCCTTTTATCTCATCATACGCAATACTCGCATCCCTATTCCATTTAAACTCTTTTTGAAGTAGCATGTCTCTTAATGGTCTTGACTTCGTGGCTAAATCGGGTATAAACGAGTTGTAATACGTGGCTTTGCCCAGGAAAAGTTGAAGTTCTTCGGATGTTGTAGGTTTTAGGGCATTTTGTATAGTTTCAATGTGTTTATTTGATTTATGGATACCGTCATGATCAATTTTGTGACCCAAAAATTCGACTGTTGTTGTAGCAAAAACACATTTGTTGCGGTTAAGGTGTAGACCTTGTTCTTTAAACTTGTCTAGTATCAATTGCAGACTCGAAATCATTTGTTGAAAATTATTTGCATAAACCAAGATGTCATCGAAAAAACAAAGTACATTCGGTATGTCTTTTAAAACGGTTTCCATACGCCTCTGCCAGATGGCTGGAATATTAGCGGCGCCATAAACAGCCCGCGTCGGCCGAATCAGCCCATGAGTAGGTGTATTGAGTGTTAGTACATGTGCAAATTCGTCGTCTATCGGCAAGTGCGAGTACGCGTCCGTAACGTCAAGATGACAAAAAATAGTTGAGCCTCGCATTTTATTTAGTATGTCTTCAATTTTAGGTATTGGGTGTTCATCGATGATAATACGTGGGTTTACCGTTGGCTTATAATTTCCAGTTATTCGAATACCTCCTCCCTTTTTAGTCACCACATGAGTGGTTGAGGCCCACTCTGAGTAATCTACCCTTTCATACAGACCTGCAGATATCTTAGCGTTAATTTCCTTAACATATGCCTCTCTAAGTGCAAGTGGTACGTCACGTGCCTTGACAAAAACTGGGGTTGCATCTGGCTTGAGATGAACTTTTGCTGGTGGACCTATCAGCTTACCGGCGACATTGCTAAAAAGACATTCAAATTTATAGAGTACCTGTTTCAGCTGTTCTTGTTCTACCGATGATAATTTAGGCGGCGAAGTGGTAACACTATTGATCTGCATAGGATTCGTAAACATTTTCACAAAATCGATTTCACTTGTAAACTTTGAAATCCACTCTCTTCCCATAAGCGTATCAAAATTTCCATCTACAATATACAAATTCAATTTATTTAGTTTATTTCCAATACTAACATTAACCACTATGCGTCCCCTACAATGAACCCCATGGCCAGAATAGCTTGTAAATTGCCTATCTGTTGGTTGCAAATTAAAGTGGAGCTTAATTTTGCGTAAGGAGTCTATACTCATTATAGCACAGGGGGAACCAGTGTCCAGTTCCATTTTACCAATTTCACCATCTATAAGGACTGTAATTAGTTTTTGTTGTTGTTTGTGACTGAATTTACCATTTCAATTTTATTTAATTTTTCAACTGAATAAGTCGGGTGGGTCTTCACCATCAGTTTCTGTAATCTGGTTAGTTGCACTTCGGCACATTTAGCCTGTCTAAATTTACATTCGTTCCTTAAATGACGACCACCACATCCGTAGCATGGTGCGTAGTGTGTTTCCGTATCATTGGTAGCTGTATTTTTCCCCGTACTAACTTTTTAATTAACGTTTCTTCTGACAAATTTTGAAGCCGGTTGTATTTTGTGAACTTCATCCATTTGCTGGTGTCCTGATGGATTTATTTCTGAAGTTGTAGAATGTGTGAGTTCCATGGTGTGTGCAATTTCATATGCATCCACAAATTTATCAGGTTTCTTGCTAATAATTTCGTCGCATATTGCGCGTGATTTCAACCCACACAACAATTGCTCTATTAACATCCGATCAAGAAAATCTGCATATTCACAATGTACCGCCCCTTGTTTTAAACGTAACGCGAATTTAGATACAGGTTCATCTTTTTCCTGTAAGATTTTTCGAAATTTAATGCTTTCCGCGTACTTGTTTCTTTTACAATCAAAATGATCGATCAGCTCGTCCTTTAATTCTTGGTACGTTTCAGCCTCTGGACTCCTTGGACTAACCAAAATCTTTAAAGCGTTGTTTAAATCTGTGCCCATATGGACGCGAGCGTAATTGTGATAGTCGCTTGCAGGAATTTTACTAAGATGTAACGCCCACTCAAAGCGTTGGAAGTAATCGCCAACCGATGTGCCTTGTTCCATTTTGTATTCAGGCATGGAAAAAGAAGGAGTCTTTACACAGGGGTAAGAATTTGAAGAATTCGCAGTCGTATTTGCAGCAACAGCAGCTTGTGTTGCATCATATACTGCGCTCCGTAATGAATCACTTAATGAATCCATTAATATTTTTACTGTTTTTTCATCCATGTTTTTTTACCTCTTTTTTTATCACTTCTGACACCAATTTTATATTCGTTTTCTTATATTTTTATTTAATTCATTTTCTTTATAAGACAACGTGTTATAATATTGATATCTACTTTAATACAAAAAAAACTCATTTTAGGTTACAATGACAATTAATAAAAACAATATCATTAGGGTTGCCAATTGGCCAAATATAGAATACACTGTAAGAAACAGTGCATACACAACACACGACATCAAAAAATTGTCACTTTTCTAATCTTTGTCGACAACAATTGATTAATATTAACACGCTGGACTAATTTCATAAGTTTCAGAAAATAGTAAGACAAGTGACAATTGTGTGTTGATATGACGTCGATGTCGCCTTTCATAATAGGGGGAAATAATAGCAAAAAATAAAATTGTTAAGGTAACGAATAAAATATTCTTTTTTATAGAAGCACTATATAGAAATTTCAACAGCAATTAGTTAAATATTCTATGAAAAAAAAAACAGAATTTTCCAAAAATGTATATCGCATCATGTGCACTTGACACTATGAGACCTAAAAATACAGAATGTCGATTAAGAAACATGTGTGACTTACTATTTTTTTAAATTGTGCAGACGACTTGTCCTGTGGAGGTTTCTTTAATAATAGATAAATGACTGTACTTTAAGCAAATATTTTTGATTTGGAAGAAAATCTGTTTGTATAGAGACTGTATTTTGTAAAATTATTGTTGTAGGCTTGTGATATATTCTCTTTTCAACGGTCACGACTCAGGAACATTTTATACCATTCCATTTTCAGCAGTCATAGGAGAAGTACGTTTAAGAAAATCGGTACAATATTTCCCGCAATAGAGTCATAACTCAAAAAATCTGATTTTTGTGTAAATAATACCGAAAGTATCGGCATATCGTTCTTCATATTGCATAAAAATTTTATGCAAATATTTGGTATACTCAACTCTTGAGAGAATAATACTATTTTCTTCTAGTATTAAGTTGATAGTAAATTCAAAACTTTACAAATTTTTTTTTGAGTTATGAATCTATTTCAGCAAAGGCGCGATATTTTTGTATATATTTCGTTTTATTCGCTCAAATACAACGTCGACATAAAACTTCCCATAAGCTTGGTTCTCATTGAATTTTTTTTTGGAGGGCAAGAAGTGCGTATAAATCTTTGTATGTACGTTTTTTTGCAATTCTGTATAGAGAAACATCTTCCATTAACATTTACTGCTAAAGGTGATAATTAAAAACTAAATACATTTATGCTTACTATCTGAAAATAAGTGAGTACTAATGAGTGTAACATTCCCTAATTTCAGCATATCATCAATCACACATTATTACTTGGTTTACTTGTAGAGTATACAAAACAGTAATAATTATACTACGCCTGTTTTCGAATTTTATATTATTGTGCTAGAAAAGAAAATATTTCAAATGATAAATAATAAAATAACTGTCGAGTTGACAAAAATTTAAAGCATAATTTTTCATTAAAGAAATTAAATCGATTTTTTTCGAATATATAAAAGCTTCCAGCTCATATCCAATTCACATTGAGACCTGTGTTGTATATAGTAACAATACTTGGTAAGTGAGAATAAATCTAAAGAAGCCTCTACTTGAATCATTTCGTAGGACACACGCTTTACTTTTCTGAAATCAATAGCATCCCGTATTTTTCGTCGATATGTTGGCCATTAGGTTGGCTGTCCACTTGAAATTACGTTCCAACTAGAGTTTTTCTTTTCCCGGACTTTTTCATTTCCCGGAAAAGCGGGATGGATTTTTCAATTTCCCGGGAATTTCCGGGAATTGCCGCCTAATACAAAACGATACAAAATAGCATTTCACTTAATTTATTTGAACGAAACAAATACCAATTCACGAGATCTATTAAATAAATTTATGAATGCATTAAACGTTAGTAAAAAAAATTATAAAATTTGAGGTCTTTAGCCGTGCGGCATGCTTTTTAATTTAAATTAAAAAAATTGTATTTTTTATTGTATAACTTCTGATTAGTAGCCACCCGAAGTAAAAATATTTACTAATTTCATACTTTTTTATAATTTCTCTAGCTTCTTAAGTAGAAAAGATATTGCAATGATTTATGCTTTATTTCATAAGACACTAATGAGCATTTCATACTGCTAAGCAAAACTGAATTGAAATAATTTGGTGGCGGAAAAGTGACGACCTGCAAATTGCATTTCTTTCGTTTGTATCGATTTTTAATTCAACCCTATGTGAACCTGTTGTTTTTTTCTCAAAAATTTATAATATTTGAAAAATTAAAAATTTTGACCTTCAAAAAACTCATGTGTGGCTTAAAATAACAATCTGATATTTTCAGAAAATATATTATGCCCACTTTCACTATGTCCACTTAGTGAAAATCTGTTATTATCATTTCTTCACGAAATATGATTTTTTGAGTGCTGCTCTTAGAAAAATATAAAAATAAAAATGGAGACAGATAAAATGTGCTCAAAAATACATATTTTTTCTTTTATTTACATATTTTTCTAAATAAAAGCAGCACTAAAAATGTGTGCGTACGAAGAAAAGTTACCATAATAATTAGGGATGTAACGAATACCGATACCGGTACCGATATATCGGCGATACTTCAGATTTTCCGGTACATCGGTATTGGCTATATTTTACTGTCGATACGACGATACTTTAAAAAAATTTTTCAGTTTTTTTTAAACAAATTATTTTTTTTTTGTTAATTTTACCATTCATTTCGTTATTTTTTAAATCTTATTAATATCAATTTTAAAAATTAATAATATTTTACGCTGTTATTTTGTAAAAACAATAATTTATTTATTGTTAATTTTGCCATGAACTCAAATTCAATTCGTTGTTTTTTAAATCTTATTACCAGCAAAAAAGACATTATAAAGAAATCATGAAAATGTAGCAGTCGCGATCCGGAAATATTGCGAATTTGGATAATTTCTAATTAGTTTCACATTTGCTTGTCATTGCAAGAAGTTCTCTTTTTCCATTACCAATCACCGAATTTGAAGTGATGTTAGGACAAATTTCTTTTTCGGTGTTCTATAATGATTCCTCAAATAATTGTGGAAAAAAGCCGACTTCAGTATAAAGAGTAATATACTTGATGGCCTTCCATATAAACAATTTTGAAAATCGGTAAGCCAATGGAGGAATTGTGCTCTAATAAATATTTTGGGTGGAGGCGTGGAAGGCTTGCCCCACAGATTTTCGTAGAAAAATTATGCGACCAAACTCTAGGCAAACCATTCCAAACAAAAAATAAATTTTGGAATTCGGCCCATAAATGGTGGAGCTATGCGATGATCAATATTTCTGGGGGAAGGGGAAATCCCGCAAAGATTTTGGAGAACAATTATGGTACCAACCTGAAGGGGGGCTAGCAGCAAATTTCACAACTGATTTTTGAAAAAATAACATAGTCAAACCCTTTAAAAAAAAAATTTAATTTTGATAATCGGTTCCCAATGACAAAGTTATACATGGTTCCCCCTCCCATTTTCGAAAAGAATTATGGGGCCAAACTACTAGCGAACCCTTGCAAACAACACACGAATTTTGAAAAGCTGTTCACAAATGACATAGTTATGGATTGGTGGGGAGGGGAAGCAAACTTGCTTCTCCGATTTTCGACAAAAAAAAAATTGGGATAGTTTTTGTCAAACCCTTTCAAACAAAACAAGAATTTTGAAAATCGGTTCACAAATGACAGCATGGGGGGGGGGAGCGAATTTCCCCATCCGATTTTCAACAACAAAAAAAATTATGGGACCAAACTGCAGGCAAACCCTTTCCAGCAAAGAAGAATTTTTAAAATCGCTTTTCACAAATGACAGAGTTATGCGTGTACAAACATAAAAAAGTAAAAAAAAACATACGCAGGAATTGATAACCTTCCTCTTTTTGGAAGTCGGTTAAAAAAGGATGAAAAATTACCCATTTTCAGAACTTGTTTCTTTTTATGCGAATTTAAACACAAAACTGTGTTTTCATGTAAATTTAAGTGAATAAATATAAACTTTTAGCAGACTTTTAATAATTAAGCAAATAAGTTATTTAGAAGAATATTAGTTGATAAATGTCCTTTAAAAAATCGATTTTTTAAAAAGCATGGCGAGTATTTTTTAAAATTATAAAGTAATTACAAATTTGTACTGGCTTTTCTACTAATGATCTGCATATTTTTAATATAGATTCTTTGAAAGCAATGAAAATGTAGTTCCTTAAAAATTACTTCCAATTTTATATACTGTATTAATATCTATTTTAAATATTAATAATCTCTTACACTGTAATGTTGCATAATAAAAAAATTGCCCTTCTTGAGTTTTGTTAATCTAAACTTGAACTCAATTTCAATATTCGTATCGGAATCGGTATCGGCGATGTTTATTTTTAAGTATCGGAATCGGTATCGGATCGGCAAAACGGCGTATCGTTACATCCCTAATAATAATATATAAAAAATCCCGGGAGCTCCCGCACACTTTTCGCGGGATTTAATTCCCGAAAAATGTGCGGGATCCCGGGAATTTTTTCCCGGGAAATTCCGAATGAAAAACACTAGTTCCAACACAATTTAGAAATTCGATGAGATCACCAGATCGTATGCCTAGCGCATAGAATAGAAAGCCTGGGTGGAGAATAAATGGATTAAATCATAAGGTGTTAATAAACATTTTCAACACAGATATTTGTTGCTTGCAGATATTTCGACAGATAATCTTGATTCGCAACACACCGGTGCTATGCCTTCTGGGGAAAAGAGGTAAACAAATTTTTCAGGCATAGGCCTTTTACCGTTTACCATAAAATCTTGTATTTCTGGAATAAGAGAGCAACGGGCATGGGTATAAGTATCCGAAGGAAGTATGCACTGCCTACGCAATTCTGAATGTTTAATAATCTTCGGTGAAACATCATACGCCAATGAATGCATGGCCAAAATCGTGCTTTGTCGCTAGTAAGTAGACTCTGGATACCTTCCGTAGATGGAGCCCTACGTCGGACAACATATTTTCGCCAATACTAGTGGGATATGGTAAGTTAAATTAACAAAATTAACAACAACACTAAGGACTAAAGGGAAAAGGTTGAGTTAGAGATCAACCTCCACTATCTTGAAAGGCGTCGTTGTCGATCTCTATCTCAACTCTAATTAACGACAAATCCAGCGACGGTTACTTGGAGTCGAAGCGAACCACTGTTAAAAGTTAGAAGCGGATGAGAAAGAAAAACTGTCATAAGGAGAGCACTGCCGTCGAGGCGATGTCAAGTCGATTTGAAAGTCTGACAAGCGAGGAATTGATTCCGGTTCGAAAAGAACAGACAAAATGTTTTATGAGCACGAGGTCTGGCCGTCCGAGTTAGTTCAAGTGAGACGGACAGAGTCCTTGGTTGGAGAAGATTGAAAACGCTACCTCACAAGGCCAATCGAAATTAATCTTTGGGCTAGATACTGGCTTGTGATGAAGACTCTGGCTCTATTCGGACCACGGTAAAACATGAGAAGAATTAACGAAATAGGAATCGTCGCAAGGAGCTTAGGGCTGTTAAAAAGACGTCTAGTCAATTCGGCAGTTTGACATGCGAAGAAACAAACCTAGACTCGGAAAAGCAGCTAAGGAGGGTTAGGAGCGATAGCTCTGGGGCCTCGAGGGTAGATCAATAGAGAAAGAAGGGGCATGGGAGTCAACTCTCAAAAAGGGGAAATCAAGCTGCAACAACGAGGGAAGCAGGCCGATCGACGAGTACTGGTTGGAACACCAGTGTGAGGCAACAGTAATCTTTAAAAAGATGAGATCTTATGTACAAGTGGCAAATAAGGACCTCTTGCTTACTATTGCCAATATCAAGCTTAAGAGGCCTCTGGAGCACACATACATATGTTGATGTCTTTAAAGTAGCTGATATAGGCTTCGAAAAAAACGCTAAGTTGTTTAATGGATTCATTGCTCTTTAATGCAAGAATCAGTTGACAAAGAGGTGGCTTGTTGGACCAACTCCGTCCCTTAGCAATCTTTGCAAGACGGCCGAGTTGAGAGCTGGCAGTATGCAAGTGCTTCGAGACGAAATTAGTATGATATTATTTACTGATAGGTGTACCGAGAGCAAATATATCATCCTGAAAAGATTGTATGCATAAAGGATACTTCCAAGTGGAGGGTTAGTCACGTAGACAAATATGTTAATGCAGAAAGAGAGGGCCTTTTGCTTATAATCTAATGTCCGAAGGAGGACGCGGAGGCTATCCGGAAAACAGGGGGCGACTCAACTCCGGTCTTGATCAGGTCTTTGTCAAATTTAAGATGCATAGAGAGTGAGCAAGATGTAAGAGTGCGAGATTAGGCAATTATACTGGGAGTCGTTTATCAAGGATGGTGTTGAGATCGCAGCAGGAAACCGCAGCTTGAACCATCAGCAATGTTGATGCGATGTTTTAACGAAGAGAAGCTGAACAGCATTAGAGAGATATTTGCGGCCTGACTTTCAACACGCTAGATCCCGACGGCATAGAGGGAAACAAAGGTTGTATTCCTTCCAAAACCGGATAAAAAAGACTAGACAAAAGCAAAGACCGCTCTACGTGAACTTGTTAGAAAGATAAATTAGCATTGGCGGTGCCACTATATATCCGTTTCTACGGATATAGAGGGCGCAGTTGATAAAATCTCTTTTGACAAACTGAGAATAGCACTTCTCGAGATAGCACTATCACTAGCAATAGCACTAGCGAGAGACCGATGACACTATCTTAGAATGGATCGGCTCTATGCTATGGTTGGAATAATGAGACTTTCGGAGCTCGTGGTAAGGCGGTAAAGGGATGCCCGCAGGTAGGGGTTCTTACCTTTTACTGTGGGACTCTAACATAGATAGCCTTTTGCGAAGACTGGAATGTATGAGCGATATAGCAATGATGGTTAGCGGCAGGATAGGCTCTCAGGGTAACCTATACATGGTACACTTAACAGGGACTAGCTATAAATGCTAGAAAATCAGACACCATGCTCTTTACTCGAAGCAAGAATAAGAGATAGAGTTTAATCCTTTAATACTTTTTGGATCTGAAATTAATGTCTCCTGGAAGGTTAACTATCAAGGGTTAACGCTAGATATGAAACTTACATGGGACTATAACGTTGAATTGGAGATACAAAATGCGAAAAGGATACTACATCAATGTAGAAGGGTGAATGTTAGAAGGTGGGGAAGGTTGCGTAAGGCTGCACACTGCATCTATAATATGATGGCTAGACCTACACTTGCTTACGAATTGGTTATCTTTTGCCAGAGGTCTTCACAGAAGACACTCAAGCGAAGTAGCAGTTGTCCATTAAAGTGAGTTAGGCCTCTCCTGTGTCTTGCGTTTAGGGAAGTACGTACTCGTTTATTAGGCAGAAATGATTGCATTGATACATGCATTAGGTCACTTGATTGGGAGTCAGATAGAGGGCAAGAGAATTCTAATTGCACTGGATAATCAGTCGGAGATTCTTGCGCCAAGTGGTGCTGGAGTGTGTCTCAAAACTTAATATTTGTGCTTCTGTTAATTATGTAACACTAATATGGGTTGAAGGACGTAGCGGAATAATGGGAGACAAAACTGCAGATGACCTCGCAAAATAGGGGCCTGCTGGAATCTTTTGCTGGCTAGAAACCCGAATTGCGCTGGTGTATGGTTATGGTTAGAGCTTTGATTTTATAGTGATTGAACTCCAAAAACCTGGACAGGTGGCGAGAGATTAAAACATGTAGGCAGGCTTGCATAGTACTCAAACAGCTGATTTACTGCGTTAATTACAGGACATGGAAACTCCAGGCCCCATCTGGCTAAGATGAAAATCGTACCCGATGATACTTGTAGACTATGGCTGGAAGGAGCTCACACAGCAGCGCGCATTGTGTGTGAGTATCCAGCTTTGTCTAGTATTAGACTGAGAATAACTGGTCAATACACGTTAGTTGTGGAGGCTATGTGGCAACTCAGTGTAAGTCAGATGCTAGCAATTACTATGGGGTCCATGATGAGAATTCAAATCGATAATTACCAGTCGACTTCCAGAAATCACTAAAATTCAAACCAAACGCTGGTGTTGACGCGAGTGTGAGTGATAGGTCTACCCAATCGAGAACTGAATAATTAACTATTGAGACACGTAAGGGGATCGAAAAGGGACCCGTTACAGTTGTGATCTGCTTCGATATTCCTCCTACATATATAAAGAAAATAGTGTTTTAATCGCGATTTTACTAGTACAGTAGCGACACCACAAGCTCTACCTCGAGAGTTCTAGGTGTGGTATAGCGTATATCGGCTGTTTAAAAAAGCGATTAGATGTCAATTGACTTTCAGAGTTAACCATAACAGCTGATGCATTGTTATTTTCCAATGTGTTTGAGAACTTAATTGATGTTGATTTTTCTTTTTTAACTTAGAACAATTGATCGTGTCTAATTCGTTTTGAGTATTTAACGAATAAACTTACATATTGTTTTATGATATTTTTTGGCTTTACTGCAGAAACACACAGGGTCTAAGCAGGAATCGAAACTGCGACCTCATGGTTAATACTCCAGCACACTATCTACTACACTACGTGGGTACCCCGGCGGTTACGAACCTTAACCTATATAATCATCTTTGGTTTAAAAAATATTTTATTATACTTTAACCGGTTACCAAAAAGATATAAATAAGTATCAGCCAGAAGTCATAAAATCGGATTGCTTTCAAGCAAAAATATAAAACCGGTTAATCGGTTTTTTGTTGCAACTACGAATGCTCTATTCATGTATGTCATTTTTTTTCAGCAAGAACGAAAATTACATTTTTGCTGCTCACAGCTCTAATGTGTAAAAATCCACAAATTTTTTTTATTCCTCAAATATTTTAAGTTGTTCCTTCTAATTTACTTTTTGGTATTTTGTTATATATTCAGTAATTTTTATTTAAAGATATTATAGAGTCTTTAAGAGATTGAATTAAAGGTTAAGACAAAGCAATCATATTTTGCACAATTTCAGAAACACTTTATACATTTAGAACAATGGTCTTATACAAAAAAGTATACTCAAGAGCGACCACGAATAATGGGTCGATATTTATTGTAGATGAGAAGAAGTTTGGAGTAAAAAGTATATTTATCGTTTATCTTTTCAATATAGTCTAATACAGCAATTTAGTTTTTCTAATTTAAAAAAAGGGTTTTCTATAAATAACTCAAACAGATGCCAAAAAAAAAATCGCATTTTAAATTTAATTACAACATATAATATTATTATCCGTCCAACCTTCACATAAATTACAAGGAAACATTTAACTCAACTACACTTCATTCTGCTATTTAATTCGAATCTAATAACAATCAATGCCTTTCTTTGTAACAGCTAATTTATCATTTGTTAAGAACAATGTTCTTACAGTGGCACTCTCATTATTTGCCTTATAATCACTATCCATAGCCATTATGTCACACAGTTATAAATGTGAGTACTTGCAAAAACTTGTGTGTAAGTTGGAATTCTAAAGTAATACAGGCATCCACACCCAACCTCACGCACTATCCTCATAAAACACACAAAATTTCTACATGGAAATGAAATTGGATTTTACCTTTAAAATTACACAATTGATATTATGATTTTTTCTTTGTTTTATGGCGGAAAACCACTGCAAGACCAATACAACGACTGGAGTTAACAAATACCCAGCAAAAATTTTGCCTAGTGGTAGCCATAAAGTATATGAGTATTTAAGTGCTAATTAATTATAGTTGAACTCTATAACTACTACTTATTTTTGTTTGAGAAGTCCAAAATATAAGGGGTTTCCCTAATAATTGTACTTACATTGTCATGGCAATTAACTACTTATTATTCGCCTTACTTGAAGGTTAAATTTAAGTAGTCAAATAAACAAAATAAAAGAGATTTTATAGACACTATATTTATTTACATTTTCGTTATGAATTTTAAGTCGAACTGTATGGTTTTTTCCAAAGTTATTTTATTAATTTGTCTTAAGTTCTTTTTCAATTTAATCTGTTGATCAAGCTATTTTTTTTATTTAAGAAAGAAGTTCTAAAGCATTCAAAGAAAAATTTGGATGTACGGAAGGTTGAACTAACAGCTGTTTCGAGACTACTACAGTCTTCTCATCAGAGCCCTTTACCTACACTACTAGCGACGGCAGCTACAACATCCTAGCGAAAATCCTACTAATTTTTAGTAAGCTAAATTAACAGATTTTGTCGCCACCTCGCCGAAATCAAAAAAGTTTAAAATAGTTGAACATGCTAAAAGAAAACATAGTTAGTAAAGTTC
This sequence comes from Panzeria rudis, assembly GCA_956483635.1. Lineage (NCBI taxonomy): Eukaryota > Metazoa > Arthropoda > Insecta > Diptera > Tachinidae > Panzeria > Panzeria rudis. The sequence continues at coordinate 141,014,880 of OY101448.1, forward strand.
CGAACATTAAAAAAAAGTACATTAATAATAGGTATGACTCGCCGCTAGGTGGCGACAAAATCAGTTAATTGAGCTTACTAAAAATTAGTAGGATTTTCGCTAGGATGTTGTTGCTGCCGTTGCTGGTAGTGTAGGTAAAGGGCTCTGATGAGAAGACTGTGGTAGCCTCGCAAATGCTGTCAGCTCAACCTTCCGTACATCGAAGTTTTTCTTTGAGTGCTCAATATTTACATGCTTTAGAATATCTTTCTTAAATAAAAAAAAAATAGTTAAGTTATGAGTTTAGTCGAACTATATGGGCTTATATCCAAAGAAATTTTAAATATTTTGGCTTGAGTTCGGTTTTAATTTAATATTTCAATTAAATTATGTTTTTATTTAGAGATAAATGAGAAGCATGTAGACAAAGAACATTTTTGACTGCGCGGAGGATTGAACTGACGTTTCGATAGCTCCCGCTAATCTCATCAGAGTTCTTTACCGCTTAGACCACTCGACCCCAAAGTCGGGTGTTTGCAGTCAAGAGCTGAATATCATCTATTTTTAATCAATTCATACTGTCACTCTTAAAAAAAATTGTTTTTATCGAAAGATTAAATTGAAAACGAACTTAAGCCAAACTATTTATATTTTCTTCATACATTTTTTTACCCAGCTGGGATACGAAGCTGTGCTTTCAGATTTGAAGACAAGTACTATATAATTAATCTGGCTTTTAATTCTTACCCGCCCGCTCCAAAAGAGAACAACTGTGCACCAATCCGCCTTTGTGTGACTCAAATAATTATATCTTACGTATGATAGATCCGTTCATTAAAATAACACTCATTCGCCCCGAGCTATGCTAAACTAATTAAATATTCAAAAAGTATGCAATAGTTCCTCTAGAAATCTTTATGTATTAGTGCACAGCAGGGATGGCAAATGAGATTTTGAAATTGTACCAACTGTTGTCTAAAATTGTGCTTAATTGTACCAAAACAGATTTTTCAAACCAGAAAAAATTTTTAAGTACAGAAAATAAATCACTTTTCTGTTCATATGGATGTATATCTATGACAAAAGAGAAAGTGTTCTCAAGTCGGATTTAGCTATCGCAGTATCTAATCGAAAATAGCCCACATACTTGCTATTGGAAGATAGAACGTTATACTCTCAATAAAGTTCCGAAAAATTGTCCTTTACTACAATTCAAATAATATTATAAAAATTTAGTTTTTTCAGACTCTAATATCTATCATGATCAGTAAGAGCTTGAAATTATAGAGACAACGTTTTTTGAGCTTACCTTGTTTGACCACTTTAAATATATCTCCTTTTAAGCCGAACTTTGTTTTCAATACTACGCAAAATTAAAATTTAATTCAGGTAAAAGTGGCAAACATATGTACGAGTGGACGAAAAGGATAAAAGATTTTATCACAATAAAAGAACTGCAATAATGAGATTTTCAAAAAAGAAAAGAATTTTAAATGATTAATTGTACTAAATAAGCCAATGGCACACCACCATTGTACTTTTAAAATCCGCATTGTACCAAAAATGGTACAATTGTACCAACTTTGCCATCCCTGGTGCACAGTGCTAAAACAAAGTGCGTTGTAATTAGGGTTTGGGAATCGGGAGTTCCCGGGAAAACACTAGCCTATGTTCCCGGAAATTTTTGAAATTTTCCCATGAAAAGGGGAAATATATATATAGTCTTTTTTATATTTATAAAATGCCGTAAGTGACAGCGATATTTATGTTGATTCATATCAGAAGTTTGTATTATAATCCTTTTTAGGGTTCCGATACACCAAAAGTGTAAAGGACCCCTATTGTTTTCGCTAAGCTGTCCGTCCGTCTGTCCGTCTGTCTGTCACAGGCTGTTTTCTCGGGAACCGTAAGAGCTACGGACCTGAAGTTTTCACAGGATATGTAGAGCTTTTGCCGCTACAACAAAAATATATGACAGTTAAAAATTAAAGGGTGTTCTAGAGCGAGCAACGAAAAATGTCGAAATACTAATGTAATGTTTTCTCGGGAACCGTAAGAGCTACGGACCTGAAATTTTCACAGAATATGTAAAACTTTGACCGCTACAACAACAAATATGTGACATCTAAAAATTAAACGGTGTTCTAAGGCGAGCAACGAAAAATTTTGAAATACTAATGTAATATGCAGACACTTATATATAGACACTTTAAATTTTCAAAGTTCGTGTTAATTGGTGTAGTCTGTAGAATAGACTACACCAATTAACACCGATATTTAAAACAATAAAAATTAAAGGGTGTTCTATCAGTCAATGTAATTTTACTATGTAATTTAGACAATCTGCTCTATCTTTGGAACCGTAAGAGCTACGGACCTGAAATTTTCACAGAATATGTAAAACTTCGGCCGCTACAACAACAAATATATGACAGTTAAAAATGAAAGGGTGTTCTAAAGCGAGCAACGCAACACGTTGAAATACTAATGTAATATACAGACACTTATATATAGACACTTTAAATTTTCAAAGTAAGTGCTAATTGGTGTAGTCTGTAGAATAGACTACACCAATTTACACCGATAATTAAAACAATAAAAATTAAAGTGTATTCTATTAGTAATTGTAATTTTGACTATGTAATTGAGACAATATGCTGTATCTTGGAAACCGTAAGATGTAAAATCTTGAAATTTTAAAACACACTAAAACTAAAAAAATCCAAAATTAAAAAAATTTCAAAACGAAAAAAATGCAAAAATGAAAAAAGCGCTTAAAGGAAAAAAGCGCAAAAATTAAAAAAATCGCTAAGACGCAATATATCACCAAAATTAAAAAGATCGCCAAAATAACTAAAAAAACGTCAAAAATCTAAAAATCTTCAAAACGAAAAATCGCTAAAACTAAATAAATCACAAAAAAAAAACGAAAAAAAACGCAAAAACCAAAAAAAAGGGCCAAAATTAAAAAAACGCCAAAAAACAAAAAAATCGCCAAAACGAAAAAAGTTTCAAAACAAAAAAAAAAATCGCTAAACTAAAAAACCACAAAAAACCGAAAAAATCTCCAAAAACGAAAAAAGCGCTAAAACTGAAAAAATCGCCATAACTAAAATAAATCGCTAAAACTAAAAATATCATCAGAAAGTGAAAACGTTAAATAAATGCTATAACAAAAAATCGCCAAAACTAAACAAATCGGCAAAAAAGAAATGCAAAAAACGAAAAATCGCCAGAAAAAAATAAAAAAAATCACGAAAAGCGCCAAAACAAAAAAAAAACACAAAAAAACAACGATAAATACTTAAAAAATAAAAAACTAAAATTAAACAACAAAGCACAACGAAAAAACTGCCAAAATGACAAACGGGGCAAAAACAAAAAGGGATATACATATGTGTATTCGTACGGAACCCTTCGTGTGCGAGCCAATGTCACACTTTACTTAATTTATTTTCTTTAATATCAATAAATTTTTCAATGTTTGATTAAAATATTACAGAGGTGCGGACAGTGGGGCAGAATTCAAATATTTCGAACATAAATCGGGCATTTCACAAGGACATAGTAGAGGAGTATTTTTATTTATATTTTAAATATCAGCTCTCTTACTTATTCAGCAGCGAAGCTATGAAGTCTCAAAGTAGGACCCTTCGACCATATAAAATATTTTAAATTTTTTCAAAATCTTCTTTGCTGTATGAAAGCCCTTAATAAGATTCAAAAGATACATGTTTGGTTATATACTTTTCTCTTATAGTTAGTGAGTTAGACTCATTTGAAAATTTAAATTTATCAATTTTTTAAAACTTCGGTCCAGCATTTTCCAGATATTGGATCTAAATATCATCCGATTTATAAAATTTTTTCTTCGCTTGTTAAAGAACAAAATTTCAAAGAATTAATATTTTAAACATAAATAGAAATACTCCTCTGCTATGTCTATGTGAAATTTTATTTTGATAGAACTATCCGTTTAGAAATCGCCTTATTTATGTTCCAAACAACGCACTGTTGTGCTCTTGTTTATTCTGATGTTCATGTTGTGCAAATGTAAACAGCTGACAAGCATCCGACAAACTTCGCATTACATACAAAAATTGCCTGCAGCTGATTTAAGGGTTATAATGACTAGTATAATGAAATACATACATAGTCTCTTTACGCACTTCTCCAGCAATCAGGATTCTTTTATTTTGTTGAAATCTCACCGCATCTACTGAAACAAAACGGTACCACAACGGCTTAAGTTTAAATCAATGAGCTGGTTCATTAATTTTGTTAAAGAAGAACAACAACGAATGCTTCCAATTGAAACGTTTTATATTGAATATTACATATAAACAATATATGAGTGCATTGAATCAATGTATTTTATTTTTGGAATTAATAAATGGCATTTATTAAAATTATATAAAATAATATTTTCCACGTTTCTTTGTTCATAAATAACAGCATTTATAGGAATTCCTTGTTGTGTTTCTTTTACAAGAAAGCTTGTAACCATTACCCCCATAGATAATTTTATTTGCACAGAAATAAAAAACGTTTGCATAAATTTGTTTTTACTGTACGCAAGTTTATGCGCGTTTCCGCTTTAATGCCATCTCTATTGACATTTCCAGTTTATACTCTATTCTTTTTTAATTTTTTTTACTTCTTCTTTTTCCAACAAAATGTTCATCAATTTAGGGAAAGTTGTGGCTCTTGGCATTTGCCAACTGTCAGACTGTTGATTTTGATGACACATGACAAATACGAATAAACTTTTATATATTTATAAGTACCCTGAAGGAAATGTCGATAGTAAAACTATACTGATTCACTATTGGACCTTGGAAATATTGACTTACTACAGACTAGGTGGTTCTTTTGGGACCACATTAAGATATTGGCCACAGAGATTCACTAGTGCATTTTAATGATTCTAGTCTACACATATGAAACTTTTTACTAGGTTAAGCAGTTAAATTAGATTTTTTATGAACATTTTTAGTTTTGCGTGCAGCCGCAATTATTTTCAGTACAATAAAATGAGTCAATATAAAATCGTTTTGTAGTTGTCAAAAAATTTTCTTCCCATTAAAGGCAAAATAAAAAGTGTAGACGATTCGTTGATAATGTCACCAAAAAGTCACCAAACATGTCGACAAAAGTGTTGACATGGGGAAACTTGGCATCTGGCTTCCTTCAGGGTAATATCTGCTCATATGCTTACTGTGCGTGTGTGTATATTTCGGCGTTGTTTATTTTTATATGTAGTGGTTGTGTATTTCGTTACGTTTCGCTTTTCTAGGTTTTATTTCTGCAGAAAAATTTACATATAGTTGTATTACTAAAAACATATTTTTTCACTTATAAAAAAAAATTCAAGGGCCTGTTTGTATTTCTGGTTGTTGACCGTTGTAATTAAGAAAGGAAGTTTTGCTTAAACATTAAAGACAAATAAATATTTTGCGCCGTTTTTCATAATAATTTATAACAAATTTTTTATACGTAAAAAAAGTGGTTAAGACTGTACACATTTGTTAATGATCCAGTTGGCCAACTCGTCGTAAAGGACAATTTCATCAAGGAAATTTCGATATTTCTCATACATGATATTTGTCGATTACAGTTTCTTTTAAACAGAAACCGTACTCAAAGAATGGCTAAAAAAAACTATTCTTTTTTTTCTATTCAACTGGTCATGCCAACTAGTTGGTAGATATGGTTCACAAGCTAGTCTTGCAACGTTCACTTTACAATTTTGTATAATTTCGTTACAACAAAAAACACTACTTTTCGTATACCAGCAAATGAAGTTTTTGTGAACATTGTCGCTCAGTCTGTCACCAGTTTGATGTATTCTGATATATTCCTCCTTGCTAAAACTGAGCGAAATTGAGAAAGCTCTGTAACCAGGGTGACCGTTGAAAATGTTTAAAAAGTGGCACAAAAAGGGGATTTTGAGGAAAAAAGTGGCACCAAAAAGGGGATTCTTCCAAAAAAAGGGGAAACTTTTTTTAAAAGGGAATAATTGAACCAAATTCTAATATTTAATGAATTTCTAGGGCATATAATGCTTTTGAAATAAAATGAATCAATTTTGATGTTTTTTCGTTAAAAAAACTCACTGCTTTTTATATAAATTTTAGACAAACAATGCAAACAAGACTTGTTTGTATAAAATTTATGTGAAAGGCACGCACATTTTTTTTAGCAATTTCCATAAAAATTTTTTACTCAAGTCGCTTGTTTGCATATGGAAACAGCACATTAGTAAAGTATATCGAAAAGCAGTTTCGCTGAGTAAAGATTTTTGCATAGCCGGCCTTCGGTCGGCGAAGCCGCTGAGTATACTGAGAGGAGAAAATCGTTCAGACCGGCCGAAAGCCGCTTTTCAATATACCAAGAAGAAAAACTACTTAAGCCCGGCCGAAGGCCAGCTACGCAAAGAATATTTTGTAAAATAAAATAAGTTAACAATTTTAATTAATTTCCAAATATTTCTTTGAATCGACGATGTCGATTGGACATATTTCAAGCATTGTTGACGCTATTTGCAAATTTTTCTTGATTTTATTTCACTTTTTAAAATGCAATAACGTCAATTGATCTTTTTTTGTCACCGATTGCAGAAGTAAAAAGTGAATAGTCAAAAACATTTATATTTGAATTTGTTTTCATTTTTTAAAAGTGTGGACAGTATGACACATTTCAAAGTGTCATAATGGTCATAATAATAACGTCATAAAGTCCATGGCTCTATTAAAAGTGTCACAATGTCCATGGATGTTATGTTATTTTTAGCAGTGACATAATGTCTTTGGGCATTATGTCACTGGATATTGTGACATGGCACCAAAATTTGCATGAAAATAATTTTAAAAATATTTAAAGCTGCGTGATTTTCATAAAAAATTTTTAACAAGACGTTCTTGTTCGTGTTAGTGAATCAGGGTGCTAGTTTTTAATAATTTTAATACAATAATGAATATCTATAGATCTAAATTCTTAAACTATTTCAAAATATTTTTGTCATAAGACTTTACATGATAGACTCGAAAACAAATTTTTGTCTTGAGATTTTTTTTTTATAAAAAACAGTTTCGTGCCGTAAAAAGCTTATAATAAAACAAGAAGCATCATTTCATAAAAAGTGGCAAAAGGGGCATAATATTACAAAAGGTGGCAGATTTAGGTCATTTTAAAAAGGGGGCACTAAAAGTGGCAAGGCAGTTGAAAAAGTGGCAAATTGCAACTTTAGTCGCAAAACGGTCACGCTGTCTGTAACAATGTCTATTAAAACTTCTAGTATTAAATACTGTGTGAGCGACGAATTCCTCAAATTGTTATTTTAGAACACGTGTAAAAAAGAAACAAACGAAAAAAATGTATTGGGGATATTTCCGAGGATGTTGTCGCTCTTGTTGTCATGTATGAACTTAGCGGCCATTTGTTCGAAAATGTCCTCACAGACCTATCACCAACAGGTCATCGAGGCCTTAACATTGTCATATATAATCCCTTCAGCCCATACAACCATATACAGTATGAGATTTAAGTATCATATTCTTGAAGTTAGCTATTGAAATCAGAAAAAACAGACAGTATAAAGACGGCATAAAGATAATAAAATTTTAACCAGTAAGATGTGTAATAATATTTCAAGTATCACGAAAACAATTAATGTCAATTAACTTCTCAACCCACACGACAGAATATCACAACATTATTTTTGGGAAGCTAAGACACTCTCTCAAAAGTTTTATCTGTTTTTCTTTTTTTTCGAAATTTTTTCAAAATCACGGGGTTCTGTAAATCGATTCGGGTAGAGGAGATCAAAACAAAATATACGTGTGTCGGCCTTTTGCAAAATCATATCGGAATTTTATTTTAGGGCGTGTTAACCATGTGTTCTTTACATCTGAGCTGTAGGGAATGTCAGCAACTTTGTACAAAATATTAGGGCAAACATTTTTCTGGAACATTTTAACCCTCTAACTCTTCGTTTTTGGCTCTTTTTGTACATTTCTTAAGAAAATGGCAAGAGCCCCCCTTCAGCGGCGATATACAGAAATGTTCCACATCCCATCAAAAACTGCAGATTTGTAAAGGAGAGTTTATTTCATGTAGCTTACAAACATGCTTACGTATTACAAGATATATGTTCATACACAGAGAACTTACTGGCCAACAGATCGCCGAAAAATACCTGATGTTATTGATTTTGGAGTCGTAAAGGGTGTGCCCAGCAAAATGATAAAAGTTGAAGCATCTTTAGATTTGTCTTCAGATCACTCACGAACTATTGTCACTATATATTCACATACAACATATTCACCCACTTGTGATTTAACGATGACAACCACACGTGTAAATTGGTTGAAATACAAAAAATATTTGAGTGCTCATTGCCCAGAAAATATTCCATTAAAAACGCCTGCTGACATAGATGACTCTATTAGAATGTTTGAGGCAAACCTTAAGCAAGCTGCTCTAAATGCTACTACTACAAATCTTCAAGTGAGATATAATAACATTTTTTCAGCAGATGTAGAACGGTTTTTATCCGAAAAAAGAAGAGTTCGTAGAGAATGGCAACGCTACAGATCCCCTCAGCTAAAATCTAGGCTGAAGGAATGCACTAAACAGCTGAAAACTCTACTAGAATGTCGAAAAACCGCTTCTCTTCAAAACTTTCTGAATGGGCTCGACGCAACACCTCAAACAGACTATTCGCTATGGAGAGCAGCCCGAGGCCTCAAAAGACCAGTGATATATAAGCCTCCATTGCGAGCTTCGAATGGAGACTGGGCAAGAACTGACGCTGAAAAAGGTACTCTGTTTGTAAACCACTTGTAGAAAGTATTTACTACAAATACGTCTGATACTATAGTTGAGCTGCCACCAGTCCTCGCCATACCAGATGTTACTTTGAAGTTCAACATTCGTGAGATTGAACACTATATTGCGGGCTTAAACTCGAAAAAAGCTCCAGGCGCTGATAAAATAAGCAATAAAATGCTCTTAGAGCTATCCTTTACTGCAAAACGGATAATTCTATTTATTTTTAACGATATTTTGCGCCTCACATGCTATCCCCATGATACCCAAGCCAGGTAAAGATCATACGAAGGTGGAATCCTATAGCCCTATAAGCCTATTGTCTAACATGTCAAAACTATTTGAAAAGCTACTTATGAGTAAGCTAACACCCATACTGAATCGTCCTGGATGCATTTCAGACCACCAATTCGGTTTTAGGAGACAACATAGTACGAGTGAACAAACACATAGACTCGTGAACGTGGTTAGAAAAACCTTCGAATAAAAGAAATATTGTTCTGCGCTCTTCATTGATGTTTCTCAGGCATTTGATAAAGTATGGCACGCAGGTTTAATACAGAAACTAAAGCAAAACCTACCCGAAAACATCCTTAAACTTTTAGAAAGCTACTTAACTGAGCGAAAATTAGTTGTTAAAGAAGGTAATTTTCAAAGCCCTCCGCAACCCATTGAATCCGGAGTTCCTCAAGGTAGCATCCTCGGTCCTGTATTATATCTGATATATGCCTCTGACTTGCCAGTAAGCAGTAACATACACATATCAACATTCGCTGATGATACAGCTTTTCTAAGTGTTCACAAAAGCCATCAAGAAGCCACCCGCAATTTGCTAGATTATATACCCCAGTTGGAACAATGGCTAAAACAATGGCGGATAAAAATTAACGAACAAAAATGTCTACACATTACTTTCACATTGTGCAAAGAAACCTGCCCACCTAGACAAATAAATAACCAAACTATACCCCAACACACTGAAGTAAAATACATCTTGATCGTCGTCCCAAAGGTGACCTAAAGGAAATTAAAAGCAGCTCAAATGAATTCGCTCAATGGTAGGAACGCTACTTTAAGCTTAGATTGTAAACTTATTCTATACAACTCCATTCTAAAACCAATATGGTCCTACGGAATCCAGTTATGGGGCACTGCCTCGGCATCAAATGTAGAAAAAATTCAAAGGCAACAAAATAAAATACTCCGTATGATTACAGCAGCCCCATGGTATGTCAGAAAGAAGGGAATTCATAAAGACCTAGATGTGCCGCCGGTTAAGACAGTGTTTTCTAAACACGTGACAAGCTACATAAAAAGACTTGAGTTGCACCCAAATCCCTTAGCCCGAAACACCATTAAATTTAGAGGCCACACTTGGCTGAGAAGGAGGGACACTCTGGCTGGACTTAAAAATTAAAATTTTAGAGTTAAGATTTGATTACTTATTGTTAGATCAATTTTATTGAAGATACAATATATAAATACATACAACCGAAAAAAAACGTATTGTGGAAAAAAACTGAAGATTATTGTACATAATTGTAAATTTATTTTAGTAAATACACAAACCAAATAAAGTCTACAAAAGTATAAAAAATCACATACATATATTCATACACATTCTTACAAATAAACTAAACACTTTTACAATGCAATAGTTTTGATGTTTTCCTTAATATCCTTGAGCACATATTTTTGGTGATCTTCCAAAGAAGCAGATTTATGATAAACAGCTTTAGTTTTTATTTCCTCCATGGATTTTGACTCAGAAAAATGAATTCTAAAAAGTAAAACACATGTACATGAATGATCTTACGTTAAGCAAGCAGTTAAAATAAAATTATATATTCATACCTCTCCAATATTTAGTTTTTTTTATGAATTACTTCTCTCCTTTCCAATTTATTTGTTCCAAAACTTAATTTTTGTTAGAAATTTTAATATAAATTTAACGCTGTCAAAATATGTATGAAATATATTATTCTTTTGGCGCCATAGAATTTTGGTATTATTGTTATCAATTATTTAATTGTAGTATCTTAAGCCTTAAATTTAAAATAAAACCAAACATTTTTCGATTGCTACATTCCACATGTTGGAAATAAGAACTTTTAAACATGTTTTGGATTTGGTTGCACCTACCAAAATAATTTCTAGATGACAAGTTGGTTGATACAACTGAATTTATGGTGTTAGGAATCCCTAATTACAAACAGGAATAGATTTTTAAAAGTGATTATAAAAAAATCTATTGTGTATTCAAATCTTTAATAATGGGAATATCATTTCCGTCCACAATATCAAATATTCGCAACGGTAACGGATTTTCAATTAATATATTCTCTCTGTGCACTATTGTTTTGTAGTTTTAAGATCGTAACTCATCCTCATTCTTTGCAAAACGTATATTTTTATAGTCTCTGCCTTACAGTAGCGCTTCCTTGAAGGCATCACTGTAAGTGAAAGTGCAAAAATGTGTTTTTTAATTGGACGAAGAAGAAAAATATAAGAAGCTTAGGCATTTCTTGCTATACATTATTGCATATGTTCAGTCAATACATTTTTCGCTACTATGAAGTGCATTTGTATAACAGGAAAAGTTTTTACTGCTTTCAAAATCTCGATTATTTTTTGCTGGGATGGTTTTGCACATAAAAAAAGCTAAACACATCCAATACCTTAAACGTAAGGCTTAGAAGATTTACCATGTCGAGTATGAAGTGTGCATAAGTACGATATTAACCCTTAAACGCATATTAAATTTTTAATGATTTCTAGCGTCCAAGTTAAGTGTGGAGCTTGGGACTTTTTAAAGATTTATAGTAAAATTTTCTGGCGAATAATTTTCTACAATATTTTAGTCCCTTCTTAATTCGCCGCTGAAGGAGTGTTGTTGCTCATTTTTTAGAAATGTACTTAAAGGCCCATAAATCGAAGAGTTAGAGGGTTAAAATATTCCAAAAAAATTACTATCGTGGTGTCTTACATAAAAGTGCTGAGCACATCTTATACCTTAAACGTAAGACTTACAAGAGTACTAATTGTGATAAGTATGAAGTTAACCCTTAAACATAGCTTAAGTTTTCTATGATTTCTGGCGTACAGGTTGAGTCTGCAGCTTGGTTGTCTTTCAAAAATTATAGTAAAATTTTATGGCTAACATTTTTATAGAACACACTTTTTTAATGGGCGTTTTTTACGATTTGTTAGAAAAGAGCCAAAATGACCGTTATGTTGGGGAGTTGGAGGGTTAATATGTTCCACAAAAATATTTGCCCTAATATTTTCTACAAAAACACCATACACCTGAGATGTAAAAATCATTTAGTTTCATGTACCGCTACACTGCACGATCATGTCAAAAGGAGGGAAATTCAATGCACCCTAAAATAAAAATCCGATGTGATCTTGCAACACGCCGGCACACGTATATTTTTTTTGGTCTCCTCTACCAGAATCAGTTTATAGAACCCTGCAATTTTTTTTGTGTTGTACAGTGTTATTAGTGGTAGCAGAAAAAATCAAATATGACAAATTCTTAAATGTTCTTTTTCATAATTTTTACAACCAATTTAAAAGTACTTAAAGTAAATTATTTTAACTTTTCGTTTTCTGTCATTTATGCCCTTAGTTCATAGTTTGCCAAAAGCTGTGAAAGCGCAACAACTTTAAAATATCCATAAATAAATAAAAGAGAGAGATATAGAAAGAAAGTAGCAAATATTTGTTCGTTATTTTCAATTCAGGTCATTGAGGTTTTTTGTTCATAATTTGAACATTAAATACACATTTTCCTCATTCGTCCAGCAACCAGTTGAAGCAACAAAAAGTCAATAAACACAAAAACAAGTAAATATTGAGAAGTAAATATAGAGAATAAAAGAAACATTCAAATAAACAGAAAAACGAATTATTTACTATTTGCTAGGGATTTAAACATGCACTTGGGATAATAAACTAACAGATTGAATGACTGGAGTAGAAAAGAAAAATGAAAATGAAACTGAAAAGTGTGTAACACCACAAAGAAATATTTAAATATGAAGTTAATTTGTTGAAGCGGATAACACGAATAAGAGATGACTCAAAAAATAAAAAAAAAATAATGGGAAAAAAAACGTTCAACGGGGTGCCAACTACAAAACATATGACTTTTCTTAGTCAATCTCTTTTGCTACCCGTTTTTTTGCACCATTCGTGCGTCAACTTTAAAAAAGTTAAGCTAAAATGTCTGCGTCTAGATCCCATCACGCAGTAATATGAGAGGTGAAAGAGGAATCGGCTTAAGAAACAGTAAGCTATGGAAAATATGTAAAATCAGCTTAACAGATTGGGCAGGGGCGTTTCGAGTAGGAATACATTGAGGCTCCTTGGAAAATGGCTCCAATGAAAAATGGCCCCAAACTGAAAAATTAAAAATAGCCCCAAACTGAAAAATGAAAAATGACCCCAAACCAAAAATGAAAAATGGCCCCAAAATAGAAAAAATGGCCCCAATAAATTTTGTTGTTGTTTGCAATAGAAAATATTTGGGACCATTTTTCATTTTTAAGTTTGGGTTGAGGAAAAATGGCCCCAATGAAAAATGGCCCCCAACTAAAAAATTAAAAATGGCCCCAAAATTTTTTCATTCAAAACAACAACAAAAAATTTTTGGGACATTTTTCCTATTTTGGGGCCATTTTTAATTTTTTATTTATTTATTTGGGGCCATTTTTCCTATTTTGGGGCAATTTTTCATTTTTTAATTTAGGCCCATTTTTCTTATTTTTGGAAAAATTTTCGTAAAACGAGCTTAGGAAATATTTCTGCATAGTCGGCCTTTGGCCGAGCTTGAGAGTTTTTTGCTCTATGTATATCGAAAAGCAGCTTCGCTGAATAAAGATTCTTGCATAGCCGGCTTTCGGCCGGACTTAATGGTTTTTTGCTCTAGGTATATCTTAAAGCGGCTTCGATGAATAAAGATTCTTGCATAGCCGGCCTTCGGCCGTGCTTAAGGGTTTTTCCCTCTAGGTATATCGAAAAGCAGCTTCGCTGAGTAAAGATTTCTGCATAGCCAGCCTTCGGCCGGCATAAAGGATTTTTTCCTCTAGGTATATCGAAAAGGGGCTTCGTTGAGTAAGGATTTTTGCATATTCGGACTTCGGCCGATCTTAAGAGGTTTTTTCCGTTAAGAATATCGAAAAGCGGCTTCGCTGAGTAAAGATTTGTGCATAGCCGGCCTTCGGGCGCTGAAGGGTTTTTTCCTCTAAGTATATCGAAAAGCGGCTTCGCTGAGTAAAGATTTCCGCATAGCCAGCCTTCGGCCGAACTTAAGGATTTTTTCCTCTAGGTATAACGAAAAGCGGCTTCACTGAGTAAAGATTTCCGCATAGCCAGCCTTCGGCCGGACTTAAGGATTTTTTCTTCTAAAGAATTGTGCACAGTCGGCCTTCGGCCTTCGTTGAGTAAGGATTTTTGCATAGCCACTTTTCGATATACCGAGAGAGAAAAACTCTTAAGCCCGGCCGAAGACCAGCTATGCAAAAATCTTTACTCAGCGAAGAAGGCTTTCGATATACCTAGAGGAAAAAACCCTTAAGACCGGCCAAAGGCCGGCTATGCAACGAGATTTATTCAGTCGAGCCGCTCTTCGAGCGGATATAAGCCTTCGTCAAGACGGATTGAAGGCAGTTTATAATGGCAATAGCTAATAAAATTTGATTTTATTTTTCGTACGCCCTCTTTTTGCGTATGGCGCTATTGCCCAATAGCATTGAGAAGGATATGGCATATGCCATTATGACACTGCATCGAAAAACTACCGCAAATTTTCTATTGAAAACAACAAAAAACTATTTTTGGGGACATTTTTCCTCTTTTGGGGCCATTTTTCATTTTTTATTTATTAAATTGGGGCCATTTTTCCTATATTTTGGGGCCACTTTTCATTTCTAAGTTTGGGGCCATTTTTCATTTTATGAAATTTAATAAATATTAAAAAAATAATAATTAAAAAACTTAAGTTTGATACTATTTTCATGCATAAATAAAATGCTTCTGAAAATTTTACTATTTTTAGAAAATCTGCCCTCCTATGCTACATTTTTGAGTGGGCCGGAAACAATTGAAAGCCGGATTAATTATATTAAATGTATCTGATAGAATTTGTAAAGAAATTTGAAAAACTCGATGGGCGTTTGTTTGTTGAAATTCACTATATTCGTAAAATGCTGGATGAAGCGAGCATGCTTTAATCGTTTTAAACTGCAGTAATTTTTTAAGTCTGTTCTTTTGAAATATTTCAAAGAAAAAAATTTTAGTTTTGAAAAATTTTTGAGAAAAACATCTAAACTAAGCTCTATTTTTGTGAAAATGTAGCCGACTTTCACCCTCTTTTCAAAGTCCTGACTTTGATTTTTTTTCACGCTTACATTAAATATTCTTCTGCATATTATCTAGGAGTTTGTTTAAAATCATAAAATATTTGTAAAAAAATTTGGCTATGCCATTACCGGAGATATTTAGGAAACCAGGAACAAAGGCACGGCCAAAAACCAAAATTAAAAAACCCAAAGCCAAGTATCTCTGAAACTATTAGAGATATCTTAATATTATCGCTGCCTCTTAATTAGCTTTACAACAAGCTCAAACCCATTAAAATCGGATAATATTTATAAAAGTTATGAGGCCTAGAAAATTGATCATGCCCCAGATAGTAAATTTTGACACCTTATAGCTAACCATGTGTTTCAGCAGGGTGGTCTTACTTGCATCATTCTTAAAGGTCAGGTCCCCTTCTTTGATTTTTACCTACATCGTTTTGTAATCGGTTCGCTAGTTTCAAAGATACAGATTTATTACCATTTTTTTCAATTTAATCCACTGTGCAACGTTGCAGCAAAGGAGCGATATATTTTTTACCTTTAAGAAATTTATTATTTAACATATTGTAATAATTTTATTTGCTTAAACTCCTGCAAATAAAATTATGACGATATATTTTTTAGTTAAAACGTTTTTGGAGCTAATAAATTATATGAATTTATGCACACATGTAAACATATTCGATAGAGAGCAGGTAATACTAAAGGATATCATCCCTTATAAGTGTATATTCTTAAGCAAACACGCAAAAACTGTATTTCTTATTAAAACTACATAAAATATTTTTCTTTACTTATTTTTTTGTAAGAAAAGAAAAACATCATTAATTTTTGTTTATTTTTATTTCAATGTAAATTTTTGGTTTTCATTTAGAGTTCATGAAAATGGAAACAAAATAATATAAATTGTTTACTGACATTTCTCTGTGTATGCCGGCATTTGTATTTGGAAATTAATGCAGTAATTTTACAGTCATAAGAAATGAAATGTCATGGGAAATTACGAAGAAAGTTAAGAAAACGAATGATAGCTTAAGGATCTATAGGAAATTATATAAAAAAAATTGTTACACACATTTCTGACATTTGTGCCTTTATTTTTATACAATTGCTCAGGGACCGAAAATAACGACTTTTTTTCCATTTTAAACTAATAAAATCAAGCTAAAATAGAAGTGCTACGTGCATAAAGAATACACCAAAACCATCCTTCTTGCATGGACCACCCTTTGAGGCATTAATTTTTAATTGTTTAAGTTTTTTTAAAAAACTCAAAGTTACCGATTATTTTCTGAATTTTATTTGCTATTCTCCAGCTTGGGAGCAAACGGCCTCAATTAAAGATTTCCATCTATTTCGGTCGGGAGCTACTCGTATTTGTACAGCTTCGTTCCATGTTAGTTGCGTTGAAGCTAGTTGGCTTAACGTCGATGTACGCAAGGTGGTTCTTGGGCGTCCTCGTCGACGGGAACCTTGTAGGTTATATATCAGAGCTGCCTTTGCAATTGTGTTTTCTAATCTGAGCGTGTGACCAATTCATCCGAACTTTCGCCTTAAGATGTCCTGTGGAATTGAAATCTGCCTTATCATGCAAAGGAGATCCGAGTTATTCATCGTGTTTGGCCAGAAACATCGAATGATGTGGCGTAGGTAGCTATTGGTGAATGTTTGGAGTCTCCTTGTGCCGAGTTTTTTAAGACCCCAAGTTTCACATCCATAGATGACGTTGGGCTTATTGCAGGTGTTGAGGTCACGTACCAGATCATTTGAAACATTTTTCAAAGAGTACATAGCCCATCGAGCTTTGTCTATCCGGATTTCGACGTCTTCATCTGCACCGCTATTTATTGAGATTGTACATCTAAGGTAGCTGAAAGATTGAACATCTTCAATTAATGGTACCATTTAGGAGGAGAGCGCTATTATTATTTGTGTTTAGTCTTATGACCTTTGTTTTCTTTGTGATGATGCGAAGTCCATCTTAAGTGCATTGTAATGACGAGCTTGAAGTTTGGCATTTATGTGCTCAAAACTGTGAGCAAGTAGGCAGAGATCGTCTGCATAGTCCAGGTCATTTAATTTTGTAAATGGAGCCCACTGCAGACCGTTAGGTGCTGCTGAGTTCATCGCCATCATTACTTCATTACTAGGATCACCAAAAACAAGAGTGGGGAAAGGACGCAGACGCCAAGGTCGATTGAGAAGGCATATGAAGTTTGTTCTTTAAGCAAAACCTTATTTTCTGCATTGAAATACATATTTTTAATTATGTTTGTTATGGTGTTTGGGACCCCCTTGCATTCTAAGGATTTCAATATGCACTGCCTTATAATGGTGTCGAATGCTCGTTCAGAGTCGACAAATAGTAAGTACGTTGACAATTTCTTTTCATTCGCCTGTTTGATAATAATTCTGAGCATGGATACATAGTCCATGCATGATCTACCTTCGCGAAAACCCGCCTTAAAGTTTGTTTCAGTGGAAAGAGTTGGTCTAGGACTATCATTGCCAGTAGTTTCTGGTTGGTGCTTAGTAATGATATCCCACGCCAGTTTTTGCATTCTTGAAGGTCACCCTTTTTCGGTAGAGCTATAATTAGGCCTTCATTCCACCGTATTGGGGGTAAGTCGACTAGTCGATGCATCCGTTAATAAGGGCGCAAGTATGTTAGCAGACCAAGATAGATTTGTTTTAAATATTTCTGGAGGAATATTGTCGGAGCCTTAATATGCTTATTTCAAACATATTTGCTTTGTGAATCTAAATTGATTATTAGGCTAGAGTTCGTAGTGTTATATTCAGAAAGAATTGGGCATGATTAATTTTCCAAGGAACAAGGCCAGCAGATTTGCCGTTTCTTAATTTGGCAATTTCGCTGTTACCTTTTATTTCAAAGTGCTGTCTCCATTTGTCTAGCTGCTGTTCGGTGGTGGTGAGTATGTTGTGTTGCATATCAAAGAGTGGCACTGATGTTTTAAATGATTTAGACGTGACCGTTGAAATATATTTGTACGTCTTGCATAGATGGTTCTGTCATGCGGCTTTTTCTGCTTCTTCTAAATTTGTTGATATGAAGTTTCTTTTATCGGCTTTGGCTGATCCTTGCACTTCCCGATTCAGAGATGAGTATTCACGTCGCAAGTTTTGGTCGCGTTTTGAGTTGGGATCGCAGTTGCATAAGGTGTTGTGAATTTCTTGTGCTTGATGATTTTATCCTATGTTCTATTTGATATCCACTCCCTTCTTTCTGTAGATGCTAGACCAATGACTTGAGTTGTAGAGTTTACGAGTTTACTATTGCATTTTCAACTTTTCACCAAGCTGAATCTGGGGTGTCGCCGCCATTTTGGGTTTGCCGTATAGCATCGTCGCATTTCTCAATAAGTCTGGCCGCTGTATCTGGTTCGCTGAGGTTTGAGATGTTAAATCGTATTCGTTTTGTTCTGTTTTTCCTCTTGGAGAAGTTAAGAGTTAGGGAGAGTTTGCTGCTAATAAGCACATGATCGCTGAATATGTTGCGTACGTCTATAATGACCCTCATCAATTTCTTCTCGAGAAGGATGTGGTCGATCTGAGCTCGGTACCTAGCTCCTGGTGATACGTAAGTGTATTTGTGGATATCCTTGTGAGGGAATTTGGTGCCTCCAATAAACATTGCATGTGTTTCACAGAAGTCTATAAGCCTGTTTCCGCTGTCGTTGCACCTATTCTCAAAGCTGTGGGGCCCATTATGTTGCATTTAGTTGGGTTACCAGTGGCCTTTGCGTTGAAGTCTCCCAGGATGATCTTGATATCGCCACGATGTATTTGTCCCATCATTGTATCGAGTTGTTGGTAGAAGTCATCCTTATCTTCGTTGCAAGTGGTGGTGTTGGTTGGCGCATAACATTGGATAAATGTGATGTGCCTTAGCTTACTGAGAAATCTTGCTGTGATGATCTTATCTTAGCTTGCCTTCCACTCAATTCTACTAAGCAAATAATATAATTCAAAAAGTAACCATTATTTTATAAGCAAAAAATAAAACTACAAAAATAATTTCCTAAGGAATAAATAAAATTCAAAAAATAATTTTTGTCTTCTAAGAAATAAATACAAATCAAGAAATAACTTTTATTTTCTAAGCGAAAAATAAAACTCAAGAAATAATGATTAAAAAGTCATTTTTAAAACAAAACTTATAACTATTACGGTCCACAGAGGGATGATTTCATATATTTTTGTGCAAAAAGTATAAAGAGTTGTCACAGATCATTGAAAATTTGCACCGAGCATTATATTGATAAATTAAGAAAAAAATTCAAGTCAATCAAAATCGGCCATGCCCATCGCCTACAATCTAAATCGATTTTTTTCTCATAAAATTATGCCTATCGAAGCAAAAGCCTTAAATTTTTACACATATACTTGTTAGAGTAAAAAGGAATGCACACCAAGTTTCATTAATGTCAGCCGCGCCAATCGCCCAGCTCCCATACAACCCAAATAAATTTTTTCTCATAAAATTTTTCCTATCCAAACAAAAGTCTTCACATTTGGTACGCACACTTTCTACAATAAACAGAAGATGCATGTCAAGTTGCATCAAAATCTGCCATGCCCATCGCCCACCTGCAATACAATCAAAATAAATTTTTTCGCATTAAATTGTTCCTATCTGAACAAAAAACTTGAAATTTGGTATATACACTTTCTAAAGTAAGCAAAATATGCATACAAAGTTTCATTACAATCAGCCAAGCCCACCGTCCATATATAAGTATAAAGAAAATGAGTGCAAAATAATCAATCATATTATTCATCAGCTATCATTTCTTTAACTACATCATCTAGTTCTAAAAGATGTTATTTATATACGGATCAGATGATGTAAGCAAGCGTTGCAAAACGTCAGTATTTGTTGAAGCTCTATTGCACTTTCAGGAATACAACAATCTGTACTTCCTGTAATCTTTATTAAATGCTTTTTCTGCTTCCTCGGAGAGCATTTCAATAGCGAGTACTGCTGCATCAATTATGTCCTTTCCATGTAGTTATTAGTATTTTATGGACAGTAATAGGCATGAAGTACCAGTTAAATTTTTTAAACAAATACCTCAGCCGTATCCTAAGCAAATTTTTAAAACTTCACAAAATACATTTTCTGGCCACATGTTATTACCTGAAAAAAAAATTAGAAAGCGATCTATAAGCTCTTCATTAACATCTGCTATATCGGCAATAAGGGCAGGGTTGGCAAGGAAACGTCATGAAGTATTGCCATCATTCGAAGACCCAGGTCCTTATTGTACAGAATCAACTTGCAAGCTCATTCGTTCTTTTAATGCCGTCTGAATACGATGCTTGGTTTATTGTTTTAAAATCTTATTTTTTGCATCGATTGCAGACCACTTTTATAAGCTATATAAAGTATATATTCCATTAAATTTATTACAAGCCTCATTATCAATGATTTTATTTGATATTGTGTCTAAATTGTTCATTTCGGAAGGTTTTGCTTTACATATGGCTGCTGCAGCAGTATTTGTAAAGTTTGAGCCTAAATGTATGCAACAGATTTTATACAAACCTGCACTGGAATATTCGTGACATTTGTTTATAAGTTTGTTCAGCGATCGCAGAAATGCGCAGGATTTTTTTTTGCGTTAATTCGAAGATTACACTCTCACCTTTCATTTGGATATAGTGAAGACGGGGGTAGACGGAGCTAGCTTCTACTTTTTTTCAGGAAGTCTGCAAACGCAGAATTTTATAAGGCTACTTTAATTTGCTCATATCTACTAAACTACATATGTAATATAAATATATATTTTTTTAAATTAAAAATAAGGTGCTATATTTCAATACGAACGGGCTTAAAATGTTAGCAGCGAAAATATCTTACACGAATAAACCACTTAGTTGCATGAAAATTTGCATCAGTTTTCATAGTAAAATGCATTAGTAACTTCACTAGATTTTTTTCTAGCACTAAAGGTGGCTTTTTACAAAAAGCAATTATGGATTTTTCTTAGTGAAACAGTTCTCTATAGAACTGCATCATTAGATTTTTGAAAAGTCATAGTCGAAAAATAACCATTTTGCCAAGAAAATATGTACTACCGTGCGGTCCCTGCAATTGGTTGTGTTTATTGATATATGTAATACGTATGAGTAATATGATGTTACCATCATATTACTCATACGTATTCCAATTTTGCTTTAAAGATATTCCCATCTTCTTCAAATATTAGGTTTTTTTTTATTTAAGAATTTATAAAAAATTTTTGTTTAATACATCGTTAATATTTTTAAAACATAAAAAGATTGCTATGTTTTTTACTGAATATTAAAGAAATAAATATTAAAGAATGAAATTTAGTACAGTTTTCATGCAGGTAAATAAGAATTGAAGCCAAATTAATTATATTAAATATATCTAAAATAATTTGTAGAGATATTGGAAGAAGCCAAGGGCGTTTTCTTTGCTCAAGCAATTTATTTACAATTTTATAGAAAAATTCTAAATTTTCGTGGATGTGGCGTGCATGCTTTAATCGATTCAAAATTTTAACTGCAGTTGTTTTTGAAGTCTATTCTTTTGAAATATTGAAAGTAAAAAAAATTTGTTTTAAAACATATTTGAGAAAAACATCAAACCTCTATTTTTGTCAAAATTTAGCATTTTCTCGGTATCATTTTAAAGTCTTGACAGTGATTCATTTTCACGACTACATGAATAGACGTACTAAAAGAAGAACTTTCTGCATGTTATCAAAGTTTCTGTTAAAACCATAAAATATTTTTTTAAAAATTTTGATCTTTGCTTTTACCGCAGATATTGACAAAATATAGCATAAAGTCGGTGCAAAAACCCAAATTTTAAAAATCGATCCTAAATATCTTTGAAAATATTACAGATATCTTAATAAAATTAGCCGTTTGTCTTTATCTATTACTAAGCTTTGCAATAAGCTTAAATTCGTTAAAATCAGATCACATTTGTAAATGTTATGAGGCCAACAAGGCCTCAGGTTATCAGCTTTAACGTTCTGTAGGTCAATGTGTGTTTCTACGGAATGGTCCAAATTTCAACATTTTTAAGTACTGGTCCTTCTTTATGATTTTCAGATACATAGTTTTGTAACCCTGTTGACACGTTCCAAAGATGCAGATTTATTACCCTTAAAAAATAATAACTCAAACACAATAGTTTCCTAAACTTAAAGATTTTGCGATTTTTGCTCAAGATCATATTAAAATAAGTAATTAACTACAGTCGTGAGCTTTTCACATGTTCATATATACTTAAGTTTAAAAATCAAACCTAAAAAGTTTGTTTAGTACTAATATGGAGCAGGTTGAAAAAATATATAACCCGCAATTTCGTCGTTACTGCCATTTTAGATTTTGAATTTTTCATTGCATACTGTCTCCCACTAGTTAATCCCATTCATTTGATATCCATATTGAGTGGTTTGTAATCAAATAATTAATCTGCCATTTTGTGGCGGCAGCCTTCTTTAATTAACAATAATACTGATTTACAATTACTAGATTCAACCCAAATACGACACAAAAACGGCAAATTAAGTATGTATTACTTTTTATGAGCGTGGCGCTATCCAGTTATCTAATATTAATATTGTGTTATTATTATTATTATTATTGTGTAATAAAGGTGTTTAAGATCAATCGATCAACACGAAGGTGGTAAAACTAAATATTACTTATTATGGGCGTGACGCAACCTAATATTTTAGCCACAAAATTGTATTGTTATTAAAAGTAAAGTTGCGAACTAAATTTCATATCAATCGGCTTAGAGGAAGGGCGTGGTACAGCCCACTTTTCAACTTTCAAAACTCTATTGTCATCAAAAGTCGGCTTAGAGGAAGGGCGTGGTACAGCCCACTTTTCAACTTTCAAAACTCTATTGTCATCAAAAGTAAAGGTATTTACCAAGCATCAGATCAATCGGGCAACAGAAATGGCTTACAACTAAATAATTCTTATTGTAAACAAGGCGCAGCCCATTTTTCTAATCACAACATTGCTCATAAGGGCAAAAGTATATCAAACCATACCATAAATCAACCGCTTTCTTTTGATAATAATAATTGGTACCAATTTTCTATAGATATCAAATATATAAACATATCATAGACTTCCAAGAAATTTATTAAAAAACACACAAAAATAAAAAAATATATAAAAAATATTTTTTATTTTTTCAGTGTATATGAAAGCTATTGTTATAATTTTTTGTTATCCCCCTGTGGAAAACTTGTGTTCCAATTGTCTTCAACATAATTTTCCTTTCACTGGTGAAAATGGGTGTGAAAATGGCGCTATAATAAATAGGTAAAAAGGAAAAATGGGCTTAGTTTTTGGGCGTAGCATAAAGTGAGTATATTAAAAGCTAGACATACAAAGTTTCAGAAGGGGTTTCTTGTCACGTGAAAAAAATTTGATATTAGGAGGGAAGGATCCGAGATGACATAAGTGGCGCCCAAAAATTGATGTCGACTTAAAAAGCCACCAACCACAACAAAAACTAAGCCACAGTCAAACCATAAACAATGATATGCAATATGATGAAATCGGTATTTAAATGGCGGCGCTATATAAAAAATCAAAGGTGCAGTATTTTAAGGAATGTCAAAAATTTTTTTTCCTTTTTTAGAAACGTTATGGATATATCTTTCATTCTAGGAGGTGATTGCTGCAACTTTTTTTCAAAACAAAATAGAAAATGTATAAAGTGCAAAAATTAAATAAAATCGCATATAGCAAAAGGTAGCAAAAAGTTAAACTTGGATGCAAATATAAAAATTGTGTTCTTTATTGTGTATATAATAGGTTTGGGGAATATTGGGGATCTCTATAGCTTAAACGATTTTGAAATATTAAAATGTAAGAAATATAGTCTACAATTATACTTTTCACATAAACATGAAATCTGACCATGAATGGACCATCATTTTAAAAATATTTTGACACAGATCCATTCTGTAAAAATTATACCAATACAATGTGAAAACAAAATAAAACGTTTTTCTGAGAAACGTTACTTTTTTCATGTCACACTTTTATATAAAAAAATTGGTTTAAGCACTTTGAAAATTACATTTTTTTTACTTGATTTTGAACTCTAACCTAAGATTACAGAAAGCCATTTGGGAAAAAATTTTGAACAAAAGTTAAGTAAAAAAGTGTTCTCTTTCCAATGGCATAATTTACTTTTAAATAACCCATTTTTATTTTTGCTTTGTATTGTCATCAAAAAAAGGCGGTTATTAAACTCCAGATCAATTGGTAAACAGCAAATGGTTACATTTTCAATTACTAAATTTGACCCGACGATATAAACATGACAAAAACAGGTCAAGTTAAATAAAACCGTTTAAAAAGAAGACAATTCGTTAGGTGATACTTCTCCAGGATTTAGTCGAGACGGCTGGTGTTTAGTCAAGAGACCTTCACTTAGGAAGCACACAAATGCTTAGCCAAAACGCAAACATGTCCAAAGGATAAAAAAATAGCAAACATCTCTGCAAAATTCCAGAAGTTCCGGCCTGTTGTGTTCGTTTTGTATTTTCGTTACCATTATCCTTTACCACTATACGTATTGGTGACACGTATTAATTTTTTCTTATTTTAACTTTTTTCCCCAGCATAGAAAAAGTGTTATAAGGAACTTCATTTCAATTGCTAGTTGACAGTTTATATTTACTTTTTGCTTTACTACTTTGTTTTATTATTCTCAATACACTTTTCACGCTCATTAGAAAACAGAATTGCTCAATTCACAACCTGTTGTAAGTGTTGTAGATCGTAAAAATGTTGTTGGTAATTTTCTCATAAACATGCACCTAAGCAAATGTTTGTATGAAAATTACCAACAACATTTATACGATCTACACACATACAACAGGTACTGAATCGGCCAAATATAAGCTCTTTTAACGTACAGTTGTCAGTAATATTTTTCTAAACGTTTTCTGGCTGGGAGTTCCGGCTCGCATAGTGTTCCCTACGCAGAGTTATCTTTTTTGGTACCAAAAATTTTTCTGTAACCGTGTTAAATTGTTAAACCCATTTTTAAAAATATAAATAAGATAATTCTTTTGTTTGCGTTAATTGAACAAACAAAAAGAAAGCATATGTGACGCGCAAAATAGAAAGGGACCTAAAGGTAAAAACCGGTTTTGTTCAGGAGAGCCATTTTAAAGATTTAAATACGTGTATCTTTGGTGTACCATCACTGAGCGTGTTGGTCAACCTTGAAAACGCGCGTAGGTCGTCCTTACCTCTTGTTTTGTGTAGTTGGTTTTTACTGTTTTCTATCTAGCGCGCTGTTTCCATTAGTTTGATATCAATTTTGCTCGCGTTTTTTCGAATCCAGGTTTATTTTCGGAAATTATTAATTGTGAATTATAATAAATACTCATTTATAATTCTTTTAAATCGTGAATATCACTCTGTTAGTACGAAAATTTTTTCACATAACCTTATTATGTTATTCGCGAAAATAATTTAAAACTAATAACATTCTTACTGACTGTTTTAGGATGAAATGGTGGACGAATTCGAAGAAGTAGATTTACTTTATCGCTTCCCTGATGACGAGGATGATGACGATCACTTCTCAGAATTATCGGATGGTGACTCTGAAGATGATACCGATAATATGTACCTTGATAAATCTGATCTTGATTTACGCGAAGAAAAGGTAGTTGCGCGACTGTATGTTTCAAAAATACCTCCGTGTTGTTCAAATCAATGCAATGAAGTGATCCTGTGGATTTTCGTACGTCTTTCATGAATTTAGATAAGGAATCCCAAGATTTAATTATTCTCGCACATCTGGCAGCTCACCGTGACGATACAATGCTCAGGTCAAAAGTTGGTGATCGATCGCAGGCTATGAAGAAACGGTACAATCAGATATATTATTTTCGAAGTTTGCCGATATGCCGTGATATGTACTTCTTCCTGTATACAATGGGAATTAAACGCTACAAAAATCTAATCGAACATTACGACAAAAATGGTGTTTATCCACGCGAACATGGCATGACGAATAAAATTAATCGTACAGATGCCTTAACTACTTTGGGAAAAAAAGAAATTGTTTCATTTATCTGCCGTTTTGCTGAAACTGTTGCTATTACCTTACCTGGACGTCAACCATATCATCGTGATTATCGTTTATTGAAACTTCCAACTACTGAAAGTAAGACTTCTGCTTACACTAGATACACCAACAGCGTCGAACCGGGTGGCAAAATCGTAAAACTTCGCACTTTCAAAACGCTGTGGAAGAAATATTATCCCTACATCGTCACTATGAAGCCGGCATACGATTTATGCGAATTGTGTCGAAATCTTGCAAAAGAAGCTGTTAATATAGTAAACGTTACTGAAGTTGAAAAAAAGCAGCATTGAAGGTGTATTCTGATCATTTGCAATCAGCCAGCACTCAGCGAGAGTACTATAACGACTTGAGAACATTAGTCAAGCCTGATCCAAATGCCATGTATCCAGGTATTCCAGAGGAGGATTATCTAGTAATATCTATGGATTATGCTCAAAATGTTAGCTTTCCGTCGGGTCCACAGCAAATAGGAACTGCATACTTTAAATCAGGTCGCAAAATCGCAATTTTCGGAATTACAAACGAACGTCAAAATGTTCTACACATCTTCTGTATTGAAGAAAGCGATTCGATTGGAAAAGGTCCGAATTCAGTAATATCAATGCTTGATTACTACCTACGAGAAGTGCATTCAACTAAAAAATTTGTGATATTCGCTGATAACTGTGTTTCACAAAATAAAAACAATGCGATTATACGATATTTACAACACCTTGTCGATGCTTCCAGATGTGAGTCAGTTGAATTGAACTTTTTGTTAAGCGGACATACAAAGTTTTCGCCTTTGTATAAATGAAAATAAGTATACTTTACCGTTAGGTCCCATTCTATTTGCGCTTAGAATCGTCGACTTCAATTTCATAAAACGCGCATATCTCTGGGAGGGAACACTTTTGGGGCATGGGATCGGTCTCATTCGATGCTCAGATGTTGTCCACATAAAAAAAAAGAAGTGAAAATTTATCGTATTTACCCTTAGGTCCCTTTCTCTATGCGCTGTCACATATTTAATATTCAGAGAATTCCATAAGAGCTTAAATTAATTAAAAAAATTGTTGTTTAACTTCGTTCAACTAAAGTCCCTTTTAAGGCTCAGTGCACTCGTATTGATTCTAAACAAAAGCACTGGGGCGTATGATACATATTTATTAATTCATATTCATTATTTATACGTCAAATAAGGCTGGAGGCCAAAATATTAATTTATTTTTCTTAATAAAGACGCACATTTATTTCGTTTGATAAACTGATTAACTAAAATTTCAGGTAATTGTTTTAATATCATAAATATATAACAAGTATTAACAAAGTTATTCATTTACTAATTTCTAACAACACTCTTTCAGCCATTCTCTCCAAAGTTATTGTTTAACGGAGCATAAAACAAAAGCTTTATTAGGTTGTTGTGCTATTAATGCTTAAAGAACTGTAAATATCAAACAATATTTTATATTATAAGTTTCTTGTTGGGGAAATCTTCTGGGGGTTCTTTTCAACTTTTGCTTTTGTTTAATAATAATAAAAAAAAAAGAAACAGGGGAAAAATCCTGCAATAAGAAATTATTATGTGTCATAGACCATAAACCAAAATCAACATTAAACATGAAAATCATTCACCTGTAATTATATTTAAAGCAACAGCATAGCTACCCAACTAAAGTTGTTTTGTTCTTCTGCTTGTTCTTGATTATTTGTGTGGCAACTTGTAGCCACAGCCAGCAATAAACAACCTCAAAAACAACAGTTTATTATCCCTGGTTGGCTGCTCGATTGTGTTGTAGGTTAAGTTGGCAAAAAGAGTGTTAATTTTATTATAATTGTTTTGCGTTTTTTTCTTTTTCCCTCCATTTTTGTTTTTATCTTTCATTTTAACCTTTTCTTAAGCTAAAAACGTTTAGTTGGTTTTTAAACAACAACTGTCGGTGTCAGTTAATATAAAAATCTGACAACAAGCAAATTATAAAGTTATTTTCGAGTATTTTGCTATAATTAACTCTAAAAATGAGTTTGTTTAGTAAATAGAGGAATGACTCAAAGTAGCAACATGATGAATCAAATGCTTCAGAAATTTTTAAGTATATATCTAAATATAAGAAATTACTTCTTTCCCTACCTGCTATTGTGTTAAAAGTGTCAATCACCAAAAATTAAAAAAACAAAAACTGTAATACCATTGGTGTTTTTTTCAACCGCTTATTTTAAATTCTACGCTAATAAAAGTTGTTTTTCGAATTAATATAAATATAAATCAGAAGTTTCCAGAGGGCCATCCATTTCTAATAAAGTTTCTCATGATTTAAGTCAAAAATTATTATTACTCGGCTTAAGTTCAATAATTCTATTAATGGAAATTCAAATTATTTTTAAGAGTGGAATATTAGAATATATAATCGGACAAAGGGACCAACCATGGACCCAAGTGTGCGCAAGCACCCTGTACAACCTAATCGGACTTGCAGAACGGATTAGTACTACTAATTTCGACAGCCCCTACACTGTCATCATGAGCGTTCTTTGTTCACTTTTACCACGTTTGATCATGGATACTAGTATTATTGTTCACTTTTACCACCTTCGATCATGGATACTAGTATTAAGGAAACATTAGCTATTTAACAAAATTTTATGACGAAATATAATATGAATATCTTTACATTCGTTTTTATTAATATGGTAAGCACGAAGTTTCATCTATGATTATTTATGGCAATCTTTCAACTCTTATTTTATATTTGGGTTGGCTTGTGCGTAAGCTCTGCCTTCTTAAAATATGTAGCAAAGCTTGAAATTGAAGTTTAGACTTTATGCTTCTGATAGGGTCGGCGCCACAAGTTCTCGAAGTAGGACATATACCAGATATCAAAAATTTAAACTGAATTAAATTTTTCTTCTATTTTTGATTGAAAAAAATTTACTCTAGGTGAATTTTGTTAGGTTGTGGTTCAAAAACACCTCGCTTGAATATCTCTTATAATTTAGAATTTATTCGACTTTAAGAAATTAAATTATAATTTTCTTATTGTATCTTATTTTGCTAATTGCAAAAACAAATCTTTTCCGATCATATTTCCAATAACTAACAACACTATGCAACAAAAAGTCCTATTCTGATCACCACAATATTTGTTTTCGATGTGCGATGGTCGCCTAAGTACAGAAACAGTCGAAATTTAAAATTCTATGGATATGTTTTTTTAAAAAATCTTTTTTTTTCTAAAAATTGGAATTTTTAATATTTTTGGGAAATTGTAATCCAATTTTGTTACAAAAAAGGCGAAAAAACTTGGGAATAAAATTGCACTTCTACCCTGTTAAATGGTTTTATTTAGCTTACCGTGTTTGTGGAGTTTGTGCGTAGGTAGAGTTTCGTTCAAATTTAATAATTAAAAATTTACCCCCTTCCTGTTGACCGATTGATCTGAGATTTTGTAAGCTCCTTTATTTTTGGAGACAACTTATATTGTGATTAGTAAAGTAGGATGCGCCATGCCCATAAAAAATAATATTTCGTTTTAGCCCATTCTGGTTAACGCATTAATCTGAGATTTGATGGACGCCTTTACTTATAATGGCTATAAAATTTTGTAGTTAAAAAAGTGGGCAGCTCCACGCCCATAAAAAAGTAGTACTTAGTTTTAACCCCTTCATGTTAACGGATTGATTTGAGATTTGGTGAACATCTTTACTTATGATGACTATAAACTTTATTAATTAAAAGAATAAACGGCGATACACCCATAAAAAGTAATATTTAGTTTTAGCCCCTGACTATAAACCAATTGATCTGCGATTTGGTGGACAACTTTTTCTTACGATGACTATACAATTTTGTAATTAGGGTGACGCCACGCCTATAAAAAGTAGTATTTAGCGGAACCGATTTAATTGAAATTTGGAACATTTGTTTCCCGGATTTCAGACCGCGAGGGGATAAAATGGGTCAAAACATAGCCCTTCGCATAACTCCCTATTATTTTGAAAAGGCTTGCTAGCAGTATGGTCCCATAATATTTTATCGAAAACGTTTGGTGGCTGGGGGGAATTTGATCCCCTATGCATAACTCTATTATGTGTCAACCGATTGTCAAAATTCTTTTTTGGTTTGAAAGGATTTGCTTGCGGCTTATTCCCATAATTTGTTTTCGAAAATCGGTGGGGAAATTTGCTCCCGCCGCCATGCTAACTCTGATATTTGTGAACCGATTTTAACACTAGATTGGTATACTTAAATCTACCCCTTTATCGGTAAACTTCGTTGAATCGACGAATACAAATTTTGCGTTCCTATAATAAAGTACCTATGCATATTTTTTCAATGGATACAAATTTATATTGTTCTTTTATTTTTTATTTGATTTATTTTATTTATAAATTAAGAATCAAGCCTTTAAGGCCAAATATGATTTATATTCTACTATTTTAGATGTTTTAAATAGAATTTAAAATATTTTTATATAATTTTTTAGATAACTTTTTTTTTTAAAATAAAAACTAACATAAAATTTGGCTTTTTTTCAAAGGTGTTGTTACAAAAGGAACTTAAATTCAACATCTTTTTAAAATGTTTCTTTTAAGACACATATTTTCTTTAAACAAGCACGTTGAACAACTTAACATTAAATAAAATAATTAGCTTTGCAATAAAACTGCTTCAATTTAAAGTTCGGCTTAAAAATTACGAATAAAAATAACTTACATAAATGGTATACTTCGTCGAAGCGACGAAGTGAGTTTCAGGAATCTGTTAAAAAACTTACTTTTTATCATCGCATAGTAATGCATAACCAGCGTTGTCAACTTTTAAATTTCAAAAAGCACTGAAACTAGGAAAAAAGCGCATAATTTTTGCAAAAAAGCATTATATATAAAATTTTTCATTCATTTCACTATATAATTAAAACTAGAGCTAATTGGAAATTTTTATGGTAATTTCTGAGTTCAACAGATGAAAATATACATATTTGGATTTGCTATTTTGATCTCGAAGCATTTTCATTGTTGCGTAGTGTAATTAACTAGAGGTACATCAGTTGATATCTCATAAGTATCACAACATGAATTTTCTCGTTTCAGACCGATTTTTATGTGAAGCATGCAACGACATTCTGTTACATATTTTAGACTTAAGTAGTTTGCTCGATTAATCGAATAATTGAAATCAAATAATGTTCAATGAAACAAAAAATCTTAATTTCGAGTAAAAATTTATTCGAGTAATTAAGGTCTATTAATCGTATTACTCAACTAAAGAATTTTATGTAAATTTTCCTTTTTTTGATTAACCCAGGCAGAAAAAGCCAGTCCGCACGACGTGTTGGTACGATGGTGTGAGGGTACGACTAATATTAGTGCAACATCTTGTTTAACAAAATGTTAATGTACTGTTAACATTAAAATGATAACGCCGAATGACCGTCCTCCGACTCTTGTTTTCAATGTTGCCACAACACGGTAATCTTAAATTTACAATGTACTCACAATGTTGTTAACACAAATTTACAGCATTTATTAAAAAAAAGAGATATTGCTATTACTTTATATGACATTGACGGCGCGAAAAGCACTGAGTTGACAACGCTGTGCATAACCACACACAACAAAAACAGACCGCCGGTTAGAGTTACAGAGAAAATTAGAGTGTTACGTGAACAGAGACAAAAGAGAACGCAAAAATAAAACAGTGTTCGTCGTTTCGACGTATGTATACCAATCTAGTGTTAAAAATTCGTCTTTTTTTTGTTTATCGCTTAAAAGCTTAGAAAAAAGATTAGGTGTCATAATTTTCTTCCAAAATCAGTATGACATAGCTAGTGGTCTTAAGGCAAACTCTGTGTAGGCAGGATATATTTATTCTGCTTGTTCTGTTGTTCAACATACGTAGAGGAGAAAATTCTTAAGCCCGGTCAAAGGCCGGCCAAGCAGGAAATATATAATCACCGAAGCCGCTATTTGACATACACAGAGGAGAACAGCCTTAACCCCAGCCAAAGGCCGGCTATTCAGGTAGTCTCCTAACAGTGGAGCGGCTATTGGACATACTCAGAGGAAAATTTTCTTAAGCCTTGAGCCTTATTTCGTGCCGCGTAATTTTAAATGTATTATATTGGGGATTTATTTCATTTTAAAAATTGGGTTTTTATTTCATATAAAATAAGTCCCAAAAAAATTTGGGTATTATGTAATTTCTGTTTGGGGAGTTATTTCATTTCATTGGGGGCTTATTTCATTTTCAAAATTTGGGATTTATTTCATATGAAATAAGATCCCAAAAGCTGGTGACTTATTTCATATTTCTCTTTCATCATCCACTGATGATGGCAGTGTTACGGCTACCGAAAGCGCGTTTTTCTATCGCGTAATTTGAAAATTAAATTAATGTTAATTTTTCCCTTTTTCTTTGGAATATTGTTCATTTCTTATTGTTTTTGAATATAACGTTATGAAACTTAGCCTATATAATCCCTTTGCATTAAGAAATAAATTAGTATGCAGTAATCATATTAAAAGAAAAATAAAATAAAATAAATTGTATTAAGTTTGATTAAGCTTTGCTCTCAATTTAGTAGTTATATACATCTTTACTTCTTTTGAATAAATTTATTTGATAAGCTCTTAATAAATAAAATATAAATCAATTGCACAGGTGTTTTCATTTTAGTTACGTGTAATCGTTATTCATTAGCAATTCCATTTGGAATTAATTAGAAATTTGTGATATTAAAGAAAAATCTCTTAATCTCCAATTGAAACTTAATTGCAAATGTAGCAGCACATCTGTCTACATGAAAAATAACTATTATGCATTAGTCGGCAAACACACACTAACACATTTTGCGCTTGTATGTTTTTTTTGCAACTCTCGCTCCTATCAAGTTTTTGTTAGTGTATATCAAGCAATGGCAAGACCAGCGACAAGAAAACCTGCTTGTTTGAATCAGCATTGCCACTGAAAAAATTTATTTCTACAAAATTTCCACAAAAATTTCCCTACACCACTTAAAATTTCTTTAAATTTATTGATTGTTTTTTTTTTTTGAAGCGTTCTAGTAGTCAAATTTGAAATATATCTTCCTTAGATATTTTTTTTTAGGTTTCAATGAATTTATTGCAAACACACATTCCAATCTGAGTACTCTTAATTTCGTACTTTTATTCCTATCGTTTTCTTTTTCTTTTCAACTTTTTTACATGCAAAGCTAGCAATAAGCTTCTGCAGCATATTGTTAAAATATCATACTGAATTAATTCAAAGAAAGACAGATCGCTTCATTCTTCTTAAGCAGGGATGCCAGAATTCCTTCACCAATAATGGCTAAATGTAGAAAAAAAATAACAAAACAATTGCTAAAAACTAGCCAAAAAAATGGCTAGATCGAATGCAAAAATCATGAGTATTAAGCAAAAGTAAGAAAGTAATTCTTATACTATTATCTTTTACATGAAATTGGAAAGATTTTTTTAAGTAAATAGAACCCTATGGATTGCCATTATTGCGCTCGCCGAAGTTTTTTCTTTTTATAAACAACATTTTTTCTTGCAGGTATCAGGAGCGCAAGACCGTCATCTTTTAATTTTTTTATTGTATAACTTAAGAGTAGTAGCCGGTCACCAGAAGTGAAAATTTTTACCAATTTCATACTTTTTTAGTGTTCCGATACACCAAAAATGTAAAGGAACCCTATTGTTTTCGCTACGCTGTCCATCCGTCTGTCTGTCTGTCACAGGCTGTTTTCTCGGGAACCGTATGAGCTACGGGCCTAAAATTTTCACAGAATATGTAAAACTTTGACCGCTACAACAATAAATATATGACAGCAAAAATTAAAGGGTGTTCTAAGGCGAGCAACGAAAAATGTTGAAATACTAATGTAATATGCAGACACTTATATATAGACACTTTAAACTTTCAAAGTAAGTGCTAATTGGTATAGTCTGTAGAATACACTACACCAATTAACACCGATATTTAAAACAATAAAAATTAAAGGGTATTCTATTAGTTATTGTAATTTTGACTATGTAATTGAGACAATATGCTGTATCTTGGAAACCGTAAGACGTCAAATCCTGAAATTTTAAAACACGCTAAAACTAAAACAATCCAAAATTAAAACAATTTCAAAACGAAAAAAAACGCTAAAATGAAAAAAAGCGCGTAAAGGAAAAAAGCGCCAAAATAAAAAAATCGCTAAAACGCAATATATCACCAAAATTAAAAAGATCGTAAAAAAAAACTAAAAAAACGTAAAAAATCGAAAAAGTCTTCAAAACGAAAAATCGCTAAAATTAAAAAAATCACAAAAACGAAAAAAAACGCAAAAACCAAAAAAAGCGCCAAAACTAAAAAAACGATAAAAACGAAAAAAATCGCCAAAACGAAAAAAGTGTCAAAACAAAAAAAAAAATCGCTCAAACTAAAAATCCACAAAAACCGAAAAAATCCCCAGAAACGAAAAAAGCGCCAAAACTGAAAAAAGCGCCACAACTAAAATAAATCGCTAGAACTAAAAATATCGTCAGAAAGTGAAAACGTTAAATAAATGCCATAACCAAAAAATCGCCAAAAACTAAACAAATCGGCAAAAAAACCAAAAAATAAAATTGCAAAAAACGAGAAATCGCCAGAAAAAAATTTTAAAAAAATCCCGAAAAGCGCCAAAAAAAACCCAAAAAAACAACGAAAAATACTTTAAAAAATAAAAAACTAAAATTAAACAAGATAGCACAACGAAAAAACTGCCAAAATGACAAACGGGGCAAAAACAAAAAGGGATATACATATGTGTATTCGTACGGAACCCTTCGTGTGCGAGCCAAAGTCGCACTTTACTTAATTTATTATAATTGAATATTGAAATAATATTGAAATAATTTATACTTTCTTTTATAGGGTATTAATCAGCATTTCATATTGCTTACCAAAACTGAACTCGAATATTTAATTCACCGAAAAGTGGTCACTTGAAAGCGAAAAAGTTTTTTCTCATTTTATTGATTTTCAATTGAACCCTGTTGTACATAAAGCATTGATTTTTTTTTCTTTTTTGGGAGT
The DNA here is from genome assembly GCA_956483635.1 of Panzeria rudis. Classification (NCBI taxonomy): domain Eukaryota; kingdom Metazoa; phylum Arthropoda; class Insecta; order Diptera; family Tachinidae; genus Panzeria; species Panzeria rudis. Next base: position 141,050,245 of record OY101448.1, read on the forward strand.
GACGAAGAAACCCTTATGAAACCATGACATAACATTCATTGTCTTAAAATAATCACCGCTATCGCGAATAACAAGTGAAATTTATGTTCCTATGAAATTTTCGTTTCCCTTCGAGGGAAAATTGCTATCGTAAAGTTCTTGCGAAAATTTTTTCCCGCTATCAGTTCTTAGTGAATGTAAATAAGGAAGAAGCCTAATAAAATAAATTAAAAATCAAAGAAATTTTTGTTAAATAATAAAAAATGCAGTGCTAAGAATTGGAAGTATCTTTTTATTCCATAATTAATCTAAACAAAATCGAAATGTTCATCCAGGATTGCTAGATGCACCCAATGCCTTGGAGTACCCGAGCCATTGCAGGCATCCTAATTTAATCAAGTAGTCTTTTGGTGTTCATTTAAAATTTATAAAGAGTAAGTAAAACTGGTTTTATATATATTTTGGATGCGAGGAATAATTCTCTAAGGACGCGGAAAAATCATTTGCTATTCCATCATCGCGAAACTTAGTTCATGTGTGCCGGGAAGATGTTTCTTGAGGTAGTGTTAAGATAAATGTGTTCGTATTAAGATAAATCAACTCTATTTAATGAATTGTCCGAAAAATAAATATTTATAAGCTTTAATCATTAATTGGAAGGCTAAAATAGCAATTACATGATGTTTTTTTTATCCTTTTCGCCTGCTAAAATAAAGTGTACAAAAACAGGGGAAAAGAGAATAAATCCACGTGAAAAAAATCATTCATAATAAGGGGAATTTTTCAATTTTTTATTCACGATCGCAAAAGAAGGGAAAGGGAAAACATTTCGAGGGAAATGATATTCACGATAGGAGTGAATATCTCCGGTTTTGATATTTTCTCTAGTTTACGAAATATGATTTTTATAAAAATATGGGTAAAAAGGGCAGGCCCAAAAAGCCCAATATAGATAAAAATCAAAAATTCTTAGACAATTTAGCCTATAATTATAGGCTATATTGTCTAAGAATTATAATTTTTTCGTTGTGTGCACCAAGTGATAATCTGTTATTTTTATTTGTGCACGAGATATGATTTTTTTATTCTCTAGCACAAATAAGGATGGCATAAACTTCCGCCTGAAAAATCGTAGGGCTGTTACCTATGCGAATGGCCCTTTGGAAGTTAGTGCCGTATATCCCTGCCTCTGTATCTTCATTTTTTTGTTGTATATAAAGTCATAGTTTTTATTCAACACTAATGTTGGTTGTATTTGATCACTTATCATAATATACTCATGTGCCCAGCCAGATCTTTCGTTTTTATAGTGGAGATGCCTGGAAGCAGAAGTGCACTCCTGCGGACCTCCTCCTTAACTATAATGTGCAAGAAGGAATGTGCAGTACGATGCCCAGTGCATATGTAGGACAGGTCCTCATTGCCCCGGTGATCGAAATAAATACTACACGCAAAGAAAAGATATGATTGTGGCATTGTTGCGTCAGCAATGACATGTTACCCGTCACAGTTTTTGAATCTGGCAAATAACTTATTATTGTATTAAATAACTGTGAACCTTAATTAGTTTAAGGCAAAAAAACTAACGTTTTCATTTTATCATGAAATTATTAGATTTCAAGAAAATTGACAAATGGTTGGCTGGAACAATATATATTGTTGAAAACATTCTGACTACAATCATAGTTTATTTAAAAGTTCAACAACAGAATGGTTCTGTAATAATAAAATATCGTTCTTATCTATACTATTTTGTTTGCAATAAAGCTATGGTTATAAAACAGACATGGCTCTCTGCTTCCAAAAAAGTTTTTGTTGTATCCCTTTGTTGTATGCTTTTTGTTAGTTTTGTGTTTTACTTGACAGCGTTTGGTTTATTTTTGTGAGCGCTTGGTGTGAAAAAATAAAAAAATGTAAATTAAAATAACAAAAAGTGATATATGTATTCCTGCAATTAATGTTCGGCCATATTCTGAAGACCATTTAGTTTTGAAATAGCAAAATTTCAAAAGCGAACAAAAGTGTTCTTTAATCGGACAATTTAGTGCATTCGTAGCTTTGTTCTGATAAAATATGTGATATATCTGAAACACAAAAACCAACTGAAAACCTCCAATAAGTGAGCTTTTTAGTTGGATTCTATCCTGAAAGTTGCCGATTACACAACGAAAAATATGGTTGTTTTTAACCATATAGATGGTTATTTTAAACCATTTATTGTAATTTTGAACCATATATATCGTTGTTTTGAAACATACATATGGTTATTCGAACCATGTATATGGTTGTTTTAAACTATATATATGGTTGCTTTCAACCATATATTAAATCATAGTATGTTGCTCTTCGATTATGGTTGCCTCAACCATGTTTTTTCTTTGCGTGTAGGTGGTATACCTTCTCGAGTAGTGCCTCAGTGGTGACTTGTTCAGTTTTTGGCCACCAGACTAGGGCAGCGTGTGTTAGTATTGGCATTGTTATCGTGACAAATGACCAATATATAATTTTTGGTTTGAGTCCCCACGTTTTGCCCAGCAGGCGTTGGCAGGCATGAAGTGCCCTGAGTGCGCTTTATTGGCAGTATAGGAAACATATTGGTTCCAAGTGAGTGACTTGTAAGGAATGACCAAAAGCTTTTTAACTCCGCTGAAGAACTTAATAATTGAACCATTTAAGGTAGGTTTCATGAATCTAAACTTTCTTCATCTCGTAAAAACACAATCCTTGTCATGGTTAATGGACAACCACCTATCTTTGCACCATTTGCTAGTTAAGTTTAGGGCTTGTTGCATCATTTCGGATATGGTTCCATCCTACCATAGATATGATAATATTGTCGGCGTAGCTATATGTTTGGAAGCAGTGGTTGTTGAGTTGTTAAACTACCCAGCAAAAACTACTGCTTCGCCATAAGCAGGTTTGTAAAGGAGAGATTTGTTATTGTAGCTTACAAACCTGCTTAGGTATTGCATGATATTTGTTCGCGATGTCCCACTTAGGAGCATTTATTGTTGAATGCTTATTTCAGCGCATTTAGTATGAATTAAAATCATAATATTGTTTTGTTGTTTTAAAATCGTAACTCATCGTTAAATTTGTATTTTTATAATCTCTGCCTTACAATAATGCATTCTTGTATGCACCACTGTAAGTGGATGTGTTTTTTAAGCGGATTTAAAAAGAAAAATGTAAGAAGATTACGCATTTTCTGCCATGCACTATTAAATATATTCAGGCAGTACATTGTTCACTACTACAAAGCACATTTGTTTAACAGGACTATTATGTACTGCTTCCAAAATCTCGATTATTTTTTGCTGGGTAGGTAATCGATGAACAACATCCATAGTAGAGGCAACAGAACGCCACCTTGTGGACAGACTCTAGTTCCTCTTATGCTCTTTAATCTGCCACATAGTTTTAACTCAACTACCCTGGATGAAAACATTTCTAAAGTTCAGTGTTTTATAATTTCGGTCGCCTCGTACGATGTATTTTCAAAGGCTCCCTGAATATCTACAAAAGCTTATAGGGCTATTTGGATAAGTAGTGTATGGCTGTTAGCCTTGATTTATCCGGCTGGTAGGCAAATTGGAACTGGTGTGTTGGATACACTGTGAGGTAGTTTTTCCTGATGTAACTGTCCAGCTGTTTGTCCATAGTTTGCAAGAAGAACGAGCTAATACTGATTGGTCTAAATGATTTGGGTAGATGTTCCGATCTACCGCCAGCCTTCGGTATAAAGACCACTTCAACCCTTGGGTATATATCATGCGAATAGGCTTGACTTGAAAATCCTGGACAGTTGTGGAATAATGTATACATTCTGTTGTAAGAGGTATGGATAGATGCGATCTACGCATAAATTTAGATAGCGCTGTACGGAAGATTGAACTGACATCCGTACAGCCAAAAATTTTTCTTTCAATGTTCAATTATTACATGCTTTAGAACTTCTTTCTAAAATAAAAAAAATTTATTGAAAGATTAAATTGAAAAACGAACTTAAACTAAACTAATTAAATAACTCTGGATGAAACTACACAGTTCCACTAAATTCATAACTTAATTGTTAAAACTCTGAAAGGCACTTACCTAGAACACGAATGTATACTGCTCAAAAAGTTTAAAATATCGATGATATTTCACGCTGGTAAGACATAAATGAAAAGCTTAAAAAATTTTAACATGACAGAGAAAGACTAAGTGAAGCTTCGAACCTTTCAAAAAACGGTAATAGTTGAGTAACTGGTCACGAGATGGCGATTCATCTGTTAATTGTTAATAATGTAAATAGGATTTTCCATCGCTGGTTGTTGCTGCCGTCACTGGCAATGTCGTCTAGCTGGAAAACTGACACGAATGAGAAGACGTTGTGGTCTCAAAACATCTGATATCAATTCAACCATCTGTACAGGCAAATTTTTCTTTGAATGTTCAATTATTACATGCTTTAGAATTTCTTTTTAAAATAAGAAATAGTTTAATCGAAAGAGTTAATTGAAAAACGAACTTAAGCCAAATTAATTAAATAACTTAAAATAAGAAAATAATGAAATTATGAGTGATACATATCTCAAGTTTTGTTGTGGTTTGCCGCAGTTATTTCAAGTTATTCCTATTATATTTTTATCTCTTAACGTGAATTGTTTAAAAAATGTTAGATGTAGATAAACATTTCTCAACATTTTCTCTACTTCATTAATTAAGGAAATATTTCTATCCTTAGGCCTTAAATAGTTCTCATTTTTATTCGAAGAATACCAGATAATTTCTTAATACTATACTTTTATTTTAAAACAACACATTTCGCTAGAAGGAATATAACATTTAAATTAAATGTACAATGGCCGAAGAAAACAAAACTTATTTAGAAGCTTATGCAAATTTAATTTTTAATTAAGTTTCTTTAAAAATTATTTGTTAACACATCTTAATGGAAACAAAAGTATAATAACAAAATTCACATTAAAATTCTCTATACAAATTTATTGTAACACTTTGAGGAAAAGTCCAACACTGACTTGGATGTTGAAAATATTGTTAAACAAAAACTAAAAATGTTTTTTGTTATATTTTTATTGTAGTGTTGTTGATTTATAAAATTTTAATTTAGAAAGTTTTAGACTGTTGGAAAATGTCTTTCTCTTAAAATCTTAACTGAGAATTTTTGTTTCCATAAAGTGTTTGTTAAGTTGTCATTTATTTTAAATAATTTTTTTTTTGCGTTGAAGTGCAAATCTTTTTTAGGTGGTGTTATATGATATTTTGTATTAATATTTTTAATTAAATTCTTTGTAATTTAACACAATAAAAAAAAAACAATGATAACACTTGTTCACAAATTTTCAACTTTTTGTGATCACCTCAAAAATGAAATGTTTTCTAAGGTAATTTGTGGCCACTGAACACGTATATGACATTCATTTATTTTTCTTAAGAACCGTTTTTGAGATATTCGCCAAAAAACTTGTTTTTTGCAGTTTATAAAGCTATTTCCAAAAATCTTGAGTACTGTTTACTTGAATTGAGCAAATTTACCACTGTTGCATAGATTTGTTTTTCCTCTTTCAGCCCATATTCAAAATGTGTTGATCGGATCAAAATACAATGAGTTACAGGTCTTTAGATTTGAAAAAACTTTATATTTTTCTACGTTTTTTTTTTAAATTTACGATCTTAAGTCGCTTCAGTAAGGCAAAATAATTTTTTTTTAATTTATTTTAAACTTACATCTTAAAGAAAATTTTGTTTCAAATATAGCAAGCGTAAAACTAGTTACATTGGACAAAATATGAGAAAGTTACAAAATATTTAGTGAACACCTCAAAATTTTAATTTTCATTCGTTGGTCCTCATGTCAGTACGAGTTTTTGCTTCCATTCCATTACTTTTACTCGTTTGAGAAAAAAGGTCGACATATCTCACTCATATCAAAGTTACCAAAATTATGTGTAATTTTCAACACTGTGTTCAGATTTTTTTAATTCAAATTATTATGAAAGACTGATGGCAAAACAAGTAGAAAAATGGTGCTATGTAGTGTTTTGTGCATATTAAATGTTTTCTTAATGCTATAAAATCGATCATTATTGATAGTTTCCAATGAAATTTTGCAGTTATATAGGAATTTATGTGAAAACTCTAATTTGTTTCTGACAATCATTAGAATTCCTAAGAAAGTTCCATTAAATCTAAAAAATAGGTCAATTTACAAAAGGGTGTATGCCCACTAAAAATTGTAAATTCGATTAAGTTTTTTTTTCTAAAATCATGTCTGTGGAGATACCTTTTAGACATGTATATAATAATTATTTGATCCTTGAGAGAAAAATTTTATAGAGAAAACAATTATGGTGATTTTTTGGGCAAACATTTTTTATAAATTCAAAAGTTTTCAAATTAAAGATTGTATATTTTCCAACTCTGAAAGAATACTTCCATCAACTATTGCACGCCTCATAAGCGAAGCGTTAAGGTGGGTACTACTCTCACTTCACGCGAAACTACTGATTTTTCAAATTTAAAATGGCTCTATTATTATCATATATTGCACTTGTAAAAAATATATACACACACATATTAAGAAAAAATACTATTTTTAACACTCATGACATTTTTAATGTCATTTTTATTATTTAAACTAATTAAAAAACTGTTTAAAAAAGTGCTGTCTTGGACGTTCGTTTGTCTGTATGTACGGATCCTGTATGTGGTCACAATAACGACCGATAGACTTCACTAATCGAGTCCTTTTTTTCTTTTTACGCTTCAGTATAATTAGAAATAGAAGCCTATTTAATTTCACGGTCTAAATGAGATTATGGGGCGTGCACTTTTGGATTTTCCAAACTATTTTTTTAGCTAATCGAAATTTTGTCATGTAACTAACAAAGAAACAATTGTGAAAATCGATTGTTATTTGGATCCGATATCTTAAAAATACTGGACCAAAGATTTGAAAAATTGAGAAATTTTAATATTAAAATGAGTATACTTCACTCACTATACAAGATATTTGTTTAACCAAAGACTTTTTTAGAAGTATATAAGGACACAAACAGTTTTTGGAGTGTGAGAAACAGAGAAACAGAGAAAAGTCAAGCTTTGAAAAATTTTACATGACCAAAGTGCACTCACTACATTGCACTTCTGCCCTCTGAGCCTGAGAAATATGGGAAGCTTATCTTCCTAAATTAAATAAGAAGACTGCTCTGATATCTCCATGTAAAATTTTATACTAATCGGACTAAAGAGTTAGAAATGGTTGATATATTTCCAAAATATTTAATTCTGCTCCACTGGCATTTTTCTTATACTCAGACTCCATACAAAAAATTTTTTTTTATTAATATTCAAATTCGAACGTTTTCACTAAATCTATTGTAACTTTCTACATTTTTGTCCAATGTTAACAATTTTACTTTTTGAACGTTGGGAACAAAATTTTATTTAAGATATGGGTCAAAACAAAAATTTAAAATTTTTTGTTTGCTTTAGTGGAGCATTTCAAAATGGTGAATTTTGAAAAAAAAACGCAAAAAATAAAGTTTTTTTCAAATATAAAGGCTTGTAATTCAGTGAATTTTTATCTGATCAACACAGTATAAATATGAACTGAAAGAGGAAAAACATATCTATGCAGCAATGCCAAATTTGCTCAATTCAAATAAACAGTACTCAAGATTTTTGGAAATATCTTTCCAAACTGCAAAAAACTAGTTTTTCGCGAATATCTCAAAAACGGTTCTTAAGAAAAATAAATTAATGCCATATTCGTGTTCAGCAGCCCCAATTTAGCTTGAAAAACATCTCATTTTTGAGGTGGATATTTTTTTGTGAACTAGTGTAATCGGTTACACAAAGAATTGCTCTAAGCATGTCGCACAATGGGAAAAAGTTCAGTCTAGAGGCGGAAAAATCATAACTTCAACAGTAATAATCTGATCTACAAAATGTGTATGTATGAATTAATAACGAAAGATGTAGGCTATAAGGTGTATAAAAAGTAAGACAGCTATTTTGAACACAGAGGTCACTATATGTTGCTATTATGACCAGTTTTTCCGATAGAATTCTTTAGCCGTCGGACAGCTTATATCTTCCAAATTAATAAGTTTGATCCACAAAAAATTGATGGATGAATTATAGAAAGGATGAAGGTCTGTAAAATATTAGGCAGCTGCTTTTAAAACAATGGGCGATATATGTTGTTGTATAAGACCAATTTAACCAATAAAATTCTTAAGTCTTTGGGAAACCCATATCTTCCAAAATAATAGTCTGATCTACAAAAGTGTATAGATGAGTTATACGCAAGGTTGTAGGCTATAAATTTTGTAAAATTTAGACAGTTATTTGTACCACTATGGGAATAATAGTATGATCTACAAAAGTGCATAGATGAGTTATAAGCAAGGATGTAGGCTATAAATTCTGTAAAATTTAGACACATATTTTTAGCAATGTGGACTTTATATTTTGTTATGTAAGACCAATTTTACCGATAAAACTCTTTAGGGGTTGGAAAGCTTATATCTGCCAAGGTAATAATAGTCTGATCCAGAAAAAACGTAGGTATAAATTATAGGAAATGCTGTAGGCTATAAGGTCTGTAAAAAATTAGGCAACTGTTTTTAATACAATGGGCGCTATATGTTGCTGTATAAAATCAATTTTAAAAATGCATTTCAAAACTTCAAAGTGTTTCCAAATGCATTAAAAATGTATCTTGAAATTGAAAACGATTACTTCATTAGTATTTTAATTTTATAATTTGAAATCCAATGCACCAACCACTCGGCTCAAGCACAGTATTTAAGTCAGTAGCACGAAGTTAACATAAACTTACTCGGTTTTATGCATTTAACATTGAAAACTACAAAATACACACACGTTCTTGGCTGAAATTGAACATGTTCCCTTCAGGTTCCGGGTCTAAAGGTATGTTTACACTTGGAAAATATTTGGACTAAAAAACGTAACCACTACTTTTGCAAAGTGTTAGTGAGAGTAAAATTGGTTTTTGTGTCACAAAATAAAGTTAATTATGCTGCAAAAAGTTATTTTGATACTATTTCAGTATTAATGTATACTTATTATTTTTTTTAAATGTTAGAATCAGTTAAAAATAAGATTGCTTAGAATTTTAAATGTTTATTCATTTAAAAATGACTGCACGGAATACTTCTTGAATAAAGTGCATTCCCTTACTGTAATAATATCGTGAGTGTACAGTTTATTTCATTAAGATATGTTTAATATATTCAAAGTTATTTGGCTTTGAATTTAAAAATTTTGGGTTTTGGACTTGATTCTCTATTTCTTCTCTATTTCGCCAATATCTCCGGCATATCAAAAATTTTCCAAAAAATATTTTATGATTTCTTTTACAATCTCCAACAACAAACGTAAAAATATTTTTTTAGCTACTCCAATTTCAATTTCAAAGTCAAGATTTTGAAATGAGAGATGGCAAAATTGGCAAATTTGAACCAAAACATAGGTTAATTGTTTTTCTCAAACAATTTGTTAAACTAAAACTTTTTCTCTTCAATATTTCAAAAGAATAGAATTCAAAAATGACTGCAGATGAAATTCTAAGTCGTATAGAGCATGCACGCTATATCCAGCATTGAACGAATAGAGTGAATTTTTTTACGAAACAAAATTAATCGCTTAAGAAAAAAAATCTCATCGAATTTTTAAAAATGTCTCTACAAATTATATTAGGCATATTTAATGTAATTAATATGGCTTACAATTGTTACCCGCCCGCCAAAACAATGTACCGAGGAGAGCAGACTTTTTAAAAATAAACAATGTTCTTAGAAACAGTTTATTTAACTGCATGAAAACTATACTAAACTTTTTTTAAAATTTTTATTTTTTTACTATTTATTAAAAACATAGCAAGCCTCTTATGTTTAAACATTTTTAGCTATATATTATTAACCGGTAATTTTTTATGATTTCTTAATTAAGAAAATATATGTGGAAAATGGGAGTACCTATTCAATATTTTTAGGGCAAAATGTTACGTATGAGTAATATGATGGTACAATCATATTACTCATACGCGCTTTGACAGACTACTCCAGTCGTCAGTGTCAACCCATGTAGCTTCGAGCCGAGATCTCGGATCCGGTTGTAGGTACTAGATCTAACCCGTCTCATTAAAATACCTACTCAGGTCACCTTCTTTACTTTGATCCCGCAGCCATGGCAAAACGCATTGTAGGAAAGGCCTATCCTGCTAGCGTATCCGCCGATCGCCCAGTGCCCCGTCACTACTGCGACGAGATGTCCCTACAGTTTCTGCTAGATAGTTGTGATGTGCGCTTAGCGTTGTAGCAAGGCCACATCTTCCTACCCACCTTACACGTGCTCAACTTGTCCCACCTGGCTTCAGCTTTGAAAATATAGTTTGAAAATATGGTTTCTAAGAGTGCCAAACGGCATGGCTTCCGATTCAGCAATGAAGGCGTCCATAGCAGAGCCAGCTCTGGCCATCTCATCCGCCTGTTCAAGAAAGTAACTATATGCAAAAAGCCAGATGAGAGTAACGTCTGCCTGGCCACCTAATGTGTGTAGCATGTCCTTGCAGCGGCTAACTAAAGTAGAAGAAGTAGTGTGTAACCTTAGGGACAGAAGTGCTGCCTGAACACTCCTGTTATTTAATAATCTGCCCGCCTCCCTTATAGCCAGGATTTCAGCCTGAAATACACTGGCTTCGTTGGAAAGCCGGAAGGAGAGTCTTACCTCAAGGTCATTCGAGAAGACTCCGGAGCCTACACCGCAGGTCATTCTTGATCCATCAGTATATACCCTGAAGTTGAAATCTTTTTCTATGTTATCTCCCTTCTACTCCCGTCTGGATGGAATAAAGACTTTGAAGGTGCTATCGAGGTCTAGATGATGTAGTCAGAGGGCTTCCTCAGTGTAGGTGGTAATTGATCAAAGATTCTGGCATGACCATAAGTCCTCGATTTTCACCCCCCAGATGAATATGATATATTCAAAGATGATTTTCGAATAAAAATTATTAGAATATGAGAGATTCATATCATTTACGTAGACTGAAACATGAAAATGAAAACTAGTTTTCTTTTTGTGATCCATGGGGTAGTGGCATAGATTAGTTTCAAAACTAGCCCCTTTTGGTGCTCCATGGAGTAGTTACATACACTAGGTTTTTGGTTAGTCCGATGTAATGGAAAACTGGACCACGTGCTCCAGTCCTAAGGCATCGCAATTATAAATAGACCACATCTATTGCATACATTTTGACTAGCTTGGAACTAGTCCTAGTCCTTTGTGAAGTAGTCCTTATACGCATGTATGGATTAGTCGCGATTTTTGCAGAGATGTGCAAAATCGCAGCAAACAAAGAATGTAACAAGAACTACTTTTATTCGACAGAATAGCTTTTCTCAAACATTTCCCATTGTTTTCTTGTTATACTTCGAATAAGTGTTCATGCTTTGCAACTTCATGTGTACTTCACGTATAGAAATATGTTTGTGCAGACCTCTAATTAATACTACAATTTGGAGCTTACAAGTGTGAATGTGTGGGTGTGTATTTGTGTGATGTTAGTTTTGATTTCGTGTGTGATGTACAATTGTGATAGAATAAAATTCTTTCATTTTTTATTAAGTGTTTATATATTTCCATTTGCCCAGCAGTTATGAAGGTATACAAATTATTAAATATATCATTTTTATAGAAATATGTGCTTGTATGCTAAACTTGCCTCGATTTATTTATTTTTTTGACACTTTGAATTTCTGTAATTGTCACACAAATCAAAATGTTGCTCGATAATTTGTGAAGACTGGTAAACTCAGTTTTTCTTCTACTGATAATGGAACTATATGGTATGTCTCTTAACAATGTTATGAGACATGAAACCACCCAGCAGATATTGTTTGCTGATTTCGGTCAAAAAGTTTGCATAAAATTTCAAACTCGTATCCGAAATCGCTCAGAAAACATACTAAAAATCATATGAGTGGTTGACAAAAAAAGCGGAACTCTTTGTGTGAGGAAATTCTAAAAACTTTGCTGAAATGTCTAAAAGAATTCTGTATGAACTCTGTAGAACATTCTAGGGAAATTCCAAAAGAATTTTTGAAATGTCAAAACTATGCCGGACAAAACACCAGTAAATTTTTCGATTTATATGATACTTTTTACGTCCTGTCCTGTTAATGTTGGAGAAATTCTGAATTAAAATTAGAAATTTATCAGAAATGTCGTATAAAATTCACACATAAAATCAACATTTTGTAAGACTTCTTTGACTCTTATTGTGCCATGCATTTTGCTGCTGCTTATGACAGCTCATCAGAGCATATTTAGCCATATTTTATAAGTTTAAAAACTTGAACATTTATTCAAAAACCTTCAAGATATAAATGAGAATTATAAAGAAAGCAGAATCAGACAATGTGCAAAAGTGACTGCTAAAGTCATAAGACGTAAATAATAAAATATTTACACCATTCTGTTAAATGTCTTAAAGAGATTAAATTGCCTTCAGAGAATGCGCAGAGTAGTCTGCTATTAATTGGATCATATTTCAGGAAAAGTGCAGAGCCATCATACCGGACAATTGCCGACTATTCTGGCAAAAGTCTGCAGAAATCTTAGAAAGCTCGGTTGATAGTCGTCAACAAATTTTTACTGGGCATTTATGTTTCGTGTGTGGCGTAAAGGTTCAAATAATGTTTTTAATTAGCGCTAATCAGAAATTACAACAAATGTGTTAGCTGCTTGTCTTGCTGTTCTAATATTTGTTTTTATTTGTGTTACGCAAAAATGAAAAGATTTTTTTTTTCAAAGAGTTTGTCATTCGTAGCAACACAATAATGTTAATATGAAAGATATATTTATGTATATGTTTTTATCGAATTATACCGAGAGCACGTTCTAATACAACAGCCCAGGAAACATGTCTAACAACAGAAAAAATCTGAGACTTTACCAGACAATCAGCTGAGTTGTCTAAAGTTCCCCCAGACATTTGGCGGAGCAGTTGGCAGTTTTCTGGTATGACGTTTCTGCACATTGTCTGAAATATTATCCGATTAATATCAGAATAGTCTGCACATTATCCGAGGCAATTTAATTTCCTTTAAGGCATTTAACAGAGTAGTCTGCACATTTTCTGATACACGTCTTACAACTTTTAGCATTCACTTCTGCACATTGTCTGATTTTAGTTTTCGTTACAATTCTCATTTATCTCTCGAGTTTACACGCACAAATATTTGAGTTTTTAAACTTATAAAATATTGGTAAATGGTGTCTGATGAGCTGCCATAAGCGGCACAACAATGCATGGAGAATTTTAAACGACATTTCTGATAAATTTCTAATTTTAGCTCCGACTTTTCTTTAATATTAATACGCCAGGACGTAAAACGTATCAGATAAATCGGAAAATTTTCTGATGTTTTGTCAGACATTTTTCCGACATTTATAAGACATGTCGAAAATTCCTTTAGAATTTCCCTAGGAAATTCGTCGGAATTCGTACAAAATTCTGTTAGACCTTTCGGTAAAGTTTTTAGAATTTCCTCAAATAAAGAGATCCGGTTTCTTGTCAACCACTCATATGATTTTCGGTACGTTTTCTGACCGACATCGGAAACGAGTTCAGCATCTTGTGCAAACATTCTGACCGACTTCGGACCGACTGCGGACCGACTTCGGACCGACTTCGGACCGAAATCGGCATAAATTCTTTGCTGGCAGGCCACAAAAGTCGCTTTACATTTAAATCAACAAATTGCAGGTGGGCAAAAAAATTAGTTCTTAACCCCAAATTACTAACTATAATTTATACTACGTTAATACTAACGCTACGTAATTTTCAAGTGCTGCACAAAATTCTCCTTAAACGCTTAAATAGCACTATGCTACAAAATGAAATTTTCTCATAACCTTTGATCTGCAATATATTCTTTTGATGTGTTATGGTCGCATAACTACAAAAACATTCGAAATTTAGAATTCTACGAATAAGTTTTTTTTTTCTAAAATTTGGGATTTTTCAAGAGGCTACTACACCGATTTCATCATAACTTGGGAAGAGGTAGTCCAATTTTATAAAAAAAATTTGGAGTTAAATTTTCTTTAAGACGTTCAAACAATACTTTAGTCAATTCCCAATGGTTCTTAAATTATTCAGACCGCAATGATCAAAAATATAGTCTTTTATGCAAAATTGGAAAATTTTCATTTTTTTTGAAAAATTAAAGAAAATTAATAATAGCTTAACTTATTTATTAAGTGGTCTTATTAATTTATTCATAATACAGTGAAGTCACTTAATTTTTGTAAAAATTGCGAATATTTACAACAAAACCAATTTTTTTAGACAATGAGATCACATCTAAACAAGGATGACTGATCCTGGTAGAGGCCACCAAAGAAATACATACGTATATTGGCGTTTAGAAAGTTTACATCTGGAACTCATTTTATGGGGAGTTAAACTACAGACCTTTTTAAAGGCCTTTAAAGACCTGAATTTAAGATCCAACACTAATTCCTTTCTGCCTTCTCAGCATAGCCTTCTAGAAGTCCTCTACACTCGTTTCTAAAAGATCCGATACACACTTGTTCCCCTTCTTTTTGGAAAGAATATTCTAGTTTTATATATTTCGTTTAGTTTAATAAAGAACACACAGAAAAAAGGGAATGTAAAATCAACATGCCGCAATTTTGATTGGCAATCATATTAGATTTACAAGAAATAATTTGTCATTTGAGTGTGTTAGTGTTTATTTGCTTTGTCCATTGCTACAATTCACTGTTCTGCTTAGTTGTGTGACTTGTTGTTGTTTATTCTTACATGTGTCGACTATGTAGACGACAAAAAACGTATTACCAGCGCAAATTTACTGCTGCTGGTCTAAAATTACCATTGTTTCATATTAATTTTAAACGGAAAATTATTAATTTAACCTTAAATCACCGTTAAAACAATTTTGCTATAAACGATAAGTTTCATTTTCAATCAACATGACTATAAATTTAATTTCAAATAAGTTTTATGTTAAATAATTATTTAAATAAAGTTGAATTAAAGTGAAATTCATTTTGCATACGATGGGTATTTATTTACAATATTATTCACAAAAAATTTTTGATTAATAAGAGACTTATAAAACAAATTTTTGTATGAAAATTTGTTTTATTAATCTGTTATAAATCAGAAAATTTTTTTATGAATTATGGCATTAGTGTATAGCTAAAGTAAAGTCTAAAGCTGTTGTGGCTGTAGTGGCTAGCGCTTGGCTGGGACAGCCAGCTGCAACACAAAGTTTTCTGATGACTATCACGTAAGTAAAGTAATTAATAGAGTATCTATATTAAAGTCATGTTGTTTAAGCTTGATACAATTCAACATGATTCTTCGTGTTAGGTTAGGTTAGGTTGTGCAGGTTGCCAGTTTTAAAGATTTAAAAAGACCAGCCCACTTAGGTCCCTATAGGTCCCATTGTGTTACCTGAAGCGAGAACATGAAAAATAAGTAGAAACCCCCTTACTACGTTTCCCTATTCGGATCAGCGTTGAACCAACCCGACGATCGAATGAAAGAGTATCCGTCTGATGTCGCAGTTTGATAAGGCTGCTAGATCCTGAAGCAGCGGGCTGCCCAGTGAAACCACCCTTTGATCGGAAAGGGCGGGGCATAAACAGAGGAGGTGCTCTACATTTTCTTCCTCCTCCTCATTATGACAACTTCTACAGAAATCATTATACGGTAGATTCAATCTCCTAGCGTGTGCACCAACAGAACAGTGCCCCGTAATTACCGCCACAAGTGTGCGTATTTGCCCCCGAGGGATCCCCTCCAGGATTGCAGATCTACTACAATCATATTGGGGCCATATTAACCTCGAAATCGAGCAGGTGACCTCGTTTGACCATCTGGTCTGCGCGATCCCAAAAAGTTCCTGCTGGATATGAGATTTGCAGCAGTTTAGCGGTACGCCTACCATTTGGTCCGTGTCGCGATTGTTCATTCGAGCCCCGGATTTGGCTAAATCGTCCGCAGCAATGTTTCCGGGCACATTGCTATGCCCTGGGACCCAGAGTATCTCTAGGTTTGAATGTCTCGCTATCTCATTCAGAGACATCCGGCATTCATACACCAAAGTGGATGTCGTATAAACAACCGATAGAGACTTGATCGCAGCTTTGCTGTCCGTACAAATTTGGATATCCTCGTCGTATATCCTATAGTACATCATCCATTTAGCTGCTCTTTTTATGGCTGATATTTCGGCCTGTAGCACGCTACATTTATCCTGTAGCTTAAACTTAATACTCTGTTGATAACGGGGAATAAAGACGCCGCCCCCCACTCCCACGTCCGATTTAGATCCGTCCGTGTAAATCTCCAGCACGTCCCCCTGACGAGGGGAGGACGTGCCCGAGAGCACCACGGTAAATCTTTTATCAGGCAGAGGAATAGGTGAGCAGTAATCAATGTTTTCCGGCAGACCGTTTAGGAGTTCCAAAATGTTGGCGTGTCCCTTGGGTGCCTTTTTCCATTCTCCATTCTTTGTGTTGTTTCAATATCAAATTCAAGTTGTTTCAACTTAAATTAACTTTAATTCAACATGATTCTTCGTGTTGTTCGAATTTCAAATTCACGTTGTTTCAACTCGAAATTTCTTTGATTCAATATGATTTTTCGTATTACTTCAGTATCAACTTCATTTGGATTTAATTGTACTGGAATATTAAATCAACATGAAATATAGTTAATTTAAAAGGATAAATTTTCATTCCATATTATTGTAAATCATGTTGATTTAACATGAAACACCTATGAAGCAAAATCACTACCGAAAATGGTAAATTAACCTGGTTTTCGACGATTTTATATGGAAAATTTTCGGTGTGAATGTGCTTTAGAAATAACATACATTCTCGTATTCTTTTTTCGCAAATAATTTGTATATGAGTCATTCTCATTTCAAATGCTGTTGTCGTGTCCTTTGAAAGTATAGTAAATTATTTTATAAAATAACTCGTAAATTTTAAAATGAAAACTGCTTTAGCATGATTTAATATATTGTAAATAAATGTACATTAGTTTTTTTGTGTAAGACTGTCCATTATGTGTTAAAAACGAAAAACAAAAATACTGTTTTTCCCCTCTTCATACAAAATGATGTGTCCGTAATGCATACTGTTGATTTTCCACATTAAAGAACAGTGAGTTTATTGAAAAACGAGATTAAATTTATAACGGTTGTAGAATATTTGCAAGTGATTCTATTATTTCACACACAAAACTTATAAATAATATTAGAAATTTTAGTGAAGTTCTGAACATTTAGAAAAAAGTTCGTTAATAGGTGCGACTCGCCACGAGATGGCGACAGTCTGTTAATAGAGCTTACTAAAATTAGTTGGATTTTCGCCACAGTGTTGTTGCTACTGTCACTGGTAGTGTAGGTAAAGTGCTCTGATGAGCAGACTTGGTAGTCTCGAAACAGCTGTCAGTTCAACTTTCCGTACATACACCTTTTTCTTTGAATGTTCAACATTTACATGATTTATAATTAAAGATTAAATTCAAAATGAACTTAAGCCAAACTAATTAAATAACCTTGGATAGAAACCATACAGTCCGACTAAAAATTCATAGCTCAATTAATATTAGAAATTATATATTTTTTTAAAGCTGTTAGCGTCTGCTGTCTGTATTGAGCGTTACGAGTTTTTATTACGCTTCATTACTCAGTTCAATTAGTAAAATTGCATTAACAACATACACTAAGATAACAGCGTAGGTTTGTATTTCTAAATATTTAAAACTTTTGTAAACTTTGTTAAATAATATTATATTGAAAAAGGTTTCATCAATCAATCATCGTTTGTATCCAAAAAAATGTATTAAGTGTTATTCATATTTTTTTTGTTATTGAACATTTTTTGTGAATACCTAAGGAGGTAATGTTAAAATACATCGAAGATTATACACCTTAATTTTATTGAATTCGAAATAAAGTATGTATTCTGAAAAAAATATTGAGTTCGTATAGAAATGTATTGAGTGTTATGCAAACGATTTGCTTAAATATAATTTATCTGTAAATTTTAGGACGTTAGACAAAAGTTAACAGCAGCTGAAGGGTAGAAACGATGCCAGGAACATTTTCTGCTCAAAAATTTCTGGTTTTATTAAAAAAAAAAAATTTTTGTTTTCTTACTGTGGGTTATTATATATTAGAAGAGTGTTGTAATTGGGTAGGTGGTATTTTGCTACAAAAAAAACATTTGAGATTTACATAACTTTTGACGTTGTTGGTCGACTTTATTAAAATAAGTCTTATTTGAAAGAAGAGTTAGGCTACTTTTTGCTTATGTATAAATGTTTGTAAAGAATTGTTTTAAAACATAAAAATTTTAAATTTTCCCTGTGAACCCAGCTTAAAATGGAAAAATTGGTCATTACTCTTAATTTTGTCCTGCGATTGTTATACGTTTTTGTGTTTAGAGAGTAGATGTAGAGTGCATTCAAGCCCTATACTCATTTTTGTAGGGTATTTTTTCGCAAAAATTATTCCCAGAATACCCGTGAAGGCGAATGTAACGCTCAATACACAAATATGTTAAAAAATCGCAATATATAATTTTATTTCAGGAACTATGGCATGAGGCTAAAACTATAATAAAAATCCTATCTTTTCATATATAAGTATATTAGTTACATTGGTAAAACAAAACACACAAAATGTACGTTTGGAATGAGTATGACCCATATAAGAATGAAATTTACATACAAGAGGCATCTTACATGCTGCTATTATGTCGTTTATGTTGCAATTACTACACCATTTCCAATTTCTTCTTAATAAATGCACGAAATTCAGTCTCATATGTATAAAAAATTACTTTGGATGAATAGAAAGAGTTCGAAATAAAAATCACGATAATCAGATATATAAAAGCCACTAAAAAATACCCAGCTAAAACACATGTACCTCCATTTGAATTTTAACCAGACCAGGCCTTTTATAAAGCATGCCACGTATAACCTGCAAATAGGCCTGCTAAAGAATGCTTTGAATCAGGCCTGCGGAGTAATGGGTCGAGGAAGGCCTTGGTAAACAATGACATCGCATGTAAAAAATATATGAATATGCAATGGGAGTGGAAGTTTTGGAGCCTGCCAAATAAGGCCTTATAGAAAGCCTCTTTATGCCTTCTATTTACCGCTGGGGAATGTTCTTATTTTCTTTAAGGATGCATGTTATTTATGAGCATGTATTACACAAAAATGTTTATTTTCTTAGCATTTATATTAATAAATGTTTTATTTTTTTAAGAGCCACATTTGCCGCACTACAAAAGTTGCCTGCGTTGCCACAAAAAAACATTTATGCCTTAAAACAATTAGACTCTCTGTAATTGTTTGATGTTGTTGCCGTTTATTAAAAAAAAAGCTTGCTAATATAAAGATTCTTATGAAACTTCCCATCAACATTGTGTTCCATTGAAAGTACATCGTAATCATTAGAAAGTAAATATAAATTTTTTTACGAACTTTTGACAGTAAAAACAATTTATAAATAAGCTTATATACTATAGTCAAACTCAATCTTTGCAATAGTAAAGCTGTCCTTAAACTATTATACAAGCTGTTCAACTTCTGCGCAAAAAGCTACCCTGATATAATGTGTTGTTATTGATTTTTTAAAACTTTCCATAAACTCATTAGATCAAGGTTGCATTTTCTACAGAAGTCGAACGGCTTGTAAAATAGTGTAAAGCAGCTATAAGAAATAGCAAACGTTGTTCAATCGAACCAAAGTGGCAAGTCTGCTCATAGCCCTGGCAAATATTAATTTGTGTATTTACAACAGTATTTGTTTAATTATTTCTCCTGTTGATTTTAATTACTTTATTCTAGTAGTCGTTATAGAGTTTTATTTCGAAAGGGAAGTCATATCATATGACTGCCTTTGCCAGAGTCAGTTAGCAGGAAACAAATTATTTAATAAAGAAAACTGTTCTTAAATCCTTTTTATTGTTGCCCGATAAAAATGTGCATTAACATTTTAGTACTGTTTAAATAAACTTTATGTTTCTATGAATAGAAAATAATTGTTTCCTTCTGTTCAAATAGGAAGGAAAAAGTTTTAATTAACAAATATTGTACAAGTATTACATTTTTTGTTTACTTGCTTAATTTCTTAATACCTCAAGGCATCACTTTATAGTATCTTTTACATACAAAGGTCATATTGATCTCTTAAAATATTTTTAGTTTAAATGAAGCTAAATTCTAAAGAAAATATTTTGGTTTTTTGTTTTTTGAAGAAAAACTTAATGAAATTAAAAGTACTTTAGATTTTTTTAATATTGTCCGTTGTTTACGAGTATGTTATGACTTATAAGTACCAAAAAAGTAAAGGCATAAATATAACACACAAAAACACAAACACTTAAAATATTCTCAACGTTATGGAAGTTGTAATTAGTTCTTTTGACAGTTAGATTAATCCAAGAAAAGTAAGATTCATTATTTATTAATTCGTTTAGTTGTTTTTTTGCAAGTTAAAATAAACAAAATAAAAGAAAAAACCATATTTTTACGCGCTTAGCTCAGTTAACATTTTAATATTTTAAATTAAATGAACTTCTCGTAAAATTTAAATGAAAAATAAGTATACCGGTTTTTAATTGAGTTTTAATTTATTTTATAATGAAATTTTAGTTAATTTTACGTACAGAATATTTTGAGTGTAGTAAATGTATACTTATCTGAATCGAAGGCAAACAAATAATTGAGTTTCCTAATTAAGTTGGACATGGGCACGACCTAATACGACCTATTTTGTATCGAAATTTTGAATTTGGTCCACATGTTCTGCAATCCCAAAGCTGGAATTACAAAACCATTGACATTTTTGAGAACTCTTATGTTAATACATATGAAAAATCTATTAAGATCTATAACACTTTTGCGCCAGTATGAACTATATTTAAGACTAAATATTAATTATACGCCATGTTGTCTATTATCTCTCAGGCCATATAAGGTTTTCTGAGAACGGGTTTTTACTTATAAGTCCATAAATTTTACAAGTATAAAATTTTGAGATTTTGATACTGTGATGCGTTCTGCATATTAATTTTTTTCTTAATGCTATAAAATCGTTGATTGTTGATATTTTCGAATAAAATTTTGCAGTTATATAGGAATTTGTATATTAAATAACGGGAAAGAAAAAAAAATTATAAAGTTTTTCTTCTGAGAACCTCAGATATCTTAAGAAAAATCCAAGAAATCCAAAAAAGGAAATACTGATCACTTAATCCAAGGCCCATTTAACACTTTGCCAAATAGCTACGCACACATAAGGGTTTTCAGAAATATTTTATGGTTTTCAAATCCCAGCTGTGGGATCTTAGAAGATGTAGATTAAATTCAAAATTTCGGTCTAAAATAGGTCGTATTAGGAAGCCTCCAGGTTCAACTACACAGAAAAAACTAAATTTAATTTTCTGTAAAGGAATTCAATGAAATAGTAAATATTTTGTAAATATAGACAAAAATATCTCAACAATTTCATTGAAAAAAATCGTGTTTTTCAGTGAAAAAGTTTTTTAAATCTATAAAACAACTTGTCTAAAAATATTTACAAATTGTAAACAAAACAATTAACTAAATCAAACAAAAAGATTTACTGGATTTTTTGAACAATATCAAACAATATTTTTGTATGAATTTATAAAAGAATTATTCTAAAAATACTAACAAATATAAAACAAAATTTTTATTGGATTTTTTTGTAATATATCAAACAAAATTTTTGTCTGGGTCATCATCATCCATTTAGCATTTATGAAATTTCACTTTGTTATTAATAAAGTTTGAAAACATGAATGAGAACTATTGCAAAAACATTAACGAATTCATTCACTCAAACATCTTCAATAAGCAAACTTGGTACAATCATATTCCTTTTGCTATCATTGTTGTTATTTGTGTGTATGTCCTCATCGGGTTTGATTTTTTAAGACACAGGTTTTCTTGTTGTTTTTGGTATTTGCGTCCTAAATAAGAGTCAAACAAACAATTCATTGATTATGTAAAGAACATTTACTGAAAATTAACTTTATTTTTAGACAAACTTTTGTTCCAAAATTTTTTGGTGATTATTTTTTCTGTGTATATTAGGATATTCAATTACTTGTCGAATCGTTTTGTTACTTGGGAAGCCTACTCGATACCTCAGGCGGATCTCAAAAAGACATACGTAGCCGCATTAACAAAGCTCGGCAGGCATTCGGATTTTTGAACCCTGTATGAGCCTTTACAACTCTAATGCAAAATCAACATTACTCTACGGATGCGAGTCATGGAATGCGGCACAACGCGATATTCAAGCCATCCAGGTATTTCAAAATAAATGCCTATGAAAAATTCTTCGTATAGTCTGGCCCAGAACCTTTACGAACGATTGTTTATGGTTAATAACGCAACAGCAACGAATTCATCTCGAAATAAGAAAACGCGAATGGGGTTGGATAGGCCACACGCTAAGGAAACCTGCGGATGACATCGCAAGGCAGGCCATCGACTGGAACCTGCAAGGCAGTAGGCGAAGAGGACGTCCTTCACATACGTGGAAACGACAAATTGAAAGTGAAGCAAATAGTTTAAATTTAATTCTAAATGAATTAAAAGTTCGTGCTATAAATAGAGTAGATTGGAGTCAAATTGTTACGGCCCTATGCTCCCCATAGGAGTAAAAGGAATAAATATATATATAATTACTTGTTTGCCTTCTATTCACGTCTGCACAGATACCTTTCAGATAGGTACACATTTGCAAAGAAATTTAATTATTTTTGGTTTGAGTTCGGTTTTAATTTAGTTTTTCAATTAAATTATATTTTTATTTAGCGATAAATGTGAAGAATGTAGACAAATAAAATTTTGACTGCGCGGAGGGCTGAACCGGACGTTTCGATAGCTCCCGATAATCTCTTCAGAATTTTTTCCCGCTTGACCATTCGCCCAAAGTCGGTAGTTTGCAATCAAGAGTTGAATATCATCTACTTTTAATCAATTCATTCTGTCAGTCTTAGAGCTGTATTTCATTTGATAGTTATTGATATTAAATTTTTTCTTTTCGCAGAAAAAAATATCATCAATCTGCAACTAACAATTTCAATTGTTAATATATAATTTAAATTCAAACATATATTTTGTTAATATAACAAATGGAGTTGTCGATACGACAAACACAGAAATTTTTTTCAACAAACTGAACTAACCAAATTTTTTGTTATCTGTTGTGAAAAAAATGAACAATCATTATTGTTGATACAACAAATGAATGCACACATGTAAATGAAACAAAGCAAATCAAGAAATTTTTTTCAACAAACTGAACTAACCAAATTTTTTGCTATGTATTGTGAAAAAAATTAACAATCACCATTGTTGATATAACAAATGAATCCACACACGTAGTTAGATGAAACAAAGCAAATCACGTTTTGTGTATATTCGTTATTTGCGTATTTAATAATGAATTGCTCTGTATCTGAGAGGTAAGAACGTTAGTCTATTAGTCCTGTGGTCGCCGGTTCGATTCCGCCCAAAGACATTTAGTGTTTTTCGCAGATAAGCAAAAAGTCGTTTCGAGGATTGCGATTGTATAAAAAATATTGTTATTACAACAATTATGATAGTTAAAATTTGTTCGGAAAATCAACAATTCACATTGTTGATATAACAATAATCTTAATTGAAATAAATTTGAAATAAGCAAAAAAAATTGTTAAATAATTTTTTCTGATTTTCCTTTAACTTACAATTTCGTAATTGTATTTACAAAAATCGTTGTAGGCTCAAAATCAATTAATTATTTAATTGATATAACAAACAAATTAATTGTATTTACAAATTATTTTTCTGTGTTTGTTTTGTGTTAAGCTTCTTTTTATTATTTCTCTTCTATTATGGTATTGATAATTGCAAGTACTAGAGTGTGTGAATGTTTGTTTGTTCAGTTTATTTGAACATGTACATCCTTTTGCTAGGTGCTTTTAGAGTCTAACAATTAAGTTATGAGTTTAGTCGAACTGTATTTGTTTATATCCAAAGGAATTTAACCATTTCAGCCTGAGTTCGGTTTTAATTTACTGGCAGGCACACTATGTCGACATGTTCTTTCTTTCGCCACAATTACATTTAAAACAAAAACAAATTCTAAAATTTTGTTTTTGTTTTATATGTTATTATAAGAAAAAAAAAAGAATCGTGTCGACATAGTGGGCCTGGCAGTTAAATTCTCAATTAAAACATATTTTAATTTAGAGATAAATGTGAAGCATGTAGACAAATACAATTTTGACTGCATGTATCTTTTAAATCCTATTATGGTGTATAGTACAGCAAAAAAAGGTTTTGAAAACGGATAAGAAACAAAAAAAAATTGCAAGCAGTACAAACTTTTACGTGGCCGAAGTGCCCTATTTTGAGACATCATTACTCCGCTCCTGAGCAAGTAAGAGAGCTGATAAATTTTAATAAATAGAACTACTCCTGTTCTGTATCCACGTGAAATTTTATTTCGGTAAAACTATCCGTTTAGAAATGCCTAATTTATGTTCCATATATTTTAATTCTGCCCCACTGTGCATTCTTAGAAAAGAGTTTCTTTCTGCCTTGTCCCACAATAACGACAAGTCGATTTCTTTCTCATATTTATATTGAAAACAAAAACAAATTAAAATTTTTTATTATTGTTTTTAATATAAATATGAGAACAAAATCGACTTGTCGTTATTGTGGGACGGCCAGTAAGTTTAGGTTTATAATAAGTTATAGTTAAAAAATAAATTTAAAAACACGCCTTATCAACAAAACATACTAAGAAGTAGAATATTCCTAATCGGCTTAGAAGAAACTGAAATACGCACAGACTGACAAACTGTTAAACGTATTGTCGCAGGTACTTGACACGTGTGCGAATTTTAAAGTTATTTAGTTAGGTTGGTGAAAATGGCCTTAAAATATTTCTATACATTTGAAGCTAGTAATACATATTGGAAAAAAAACTTCTGTGAAATAAATTTTGGGGTGTGTTTTTCATAGTTACGAATGTAGACGGAACAGAAAAAAACTGAAATTGCGTGTAAAATATAGAGAGTATCAGCAGAAATAAATTTTGATAAATAAATCATAACTAATTTAGCCACTAAGTAAAAGATTCTTTTGATTCTTTAAAATTTAAGCTGTTCTTCTTTGTTTTAATAAATACAGAACTTCAATCGTAATAAGAATTTTCTTGTTACAAATGACCAGATAAAGACATAAATTTAATAAATACCCAGAAAAAACTGTAGGAGTTTGGTACGGAGTAGTAGCTTTTAAACGGGCTATAAGACAACAATTGCAACTTATTTATCTAATTATTTTGCTGGGTATAAATATAACTTTTTTGGTAATAAATAAAATAAATATGTATATTATATGCTCATCTCTGGGACGGATTTGACGGCTAGAGACTTTTTTAAAGTCAACGGATATACTCTGGACGACACAAAGGACCCCCAAGTTAGAGCTTGTGGGTGATCATTGTAAAGACTATCTTCAAGCAACTAATATCTGCATTGAAAATTCTCATCAAAACCTGGTGATTTCATCAATATACTCTCCTTCCTCACAGGTATCTATTACAGAAAGTCAATATAGTAAATTTTTGGTCGCCGGTGTTTACAACGCTAAGCATACGTTCTTGGGATCGCGGAAAATCTCTTCTAAAAGTCGTATTTTGTTCGACACAATTACTAAAATGTGGTTGAATATTATTTCAAGTGTCTATCCAACTTACTGCCCAATATATCGTTGAAAAACTTCTGATGTTATCCACTTTGGATTAGTGAAATGAGTTTCCTGCGAAAAAATTAAAATTAATTGGATAAAATATAAAAAAATAGTTAAGTTCCTAATGCACGAACAATTTGCGGATAAGAAAGTTTAAGGACATAGAGGTCTCTATTGTATAGTTAGATGCATACTTTAAGCAAGCTGCTGCAAATGCTACTCATACCATTCGACAGGTGAGATTTAACAAAAATTTATTCTGAAGATGTGAAACGGCTATTGTCTGAAAAAAGAAGTGTTCGAAGAGAATGGCAAGGGCAGAAATCCACGTAGTTAACAATTATGATGAGGGAATGCACCAAGCAGCTTAAAAAATTATGCTCCTTCATTGGTATAGTAGCAGAACCGTCGGCAAAGTAAATAAAAAAAATATATTAAATGGTCACACAGCTAAGACAAATGAATGCCTCTACTTGACACAAAAGGTACTGCAACACTGCTCTACAAAAAGCGCGCAATAATAGAGTTGTAAATGAATTAAGCTTTCTATCTCTCTTCCACTTCACCACCTGTTCTCTCTAGACTATCCCTTTCGTACAGAAGGTAACACATTAATTAATTAACTGGCAGGCATTAACTGCCTGATTGTGTTACTTCTCTTTAAAAAAAAAATAGATTTTTAGTTATGGGAGCAGTCAGAGGACTTAAAAGACTGGTGATGTGTAATCGATCCTACATTACGAAGTTCGAATGGATACTGAACAAGAACTGATGCTGAAAAAGGTACACTGTTCGTTAAAGGTTTTTACTCCAAACACATCTTCTGACATAGTTGAGCTGCCACCAGTTGTCGCTGAAGCTATCGTTCCTTTGACACTTAACATTTGGAAAATTGAAAATGCAGTCGCTGACTTAAATTCGAATTAAGCCCCAGATGCTGATAAAATCAGTAACGAAATGCTTCTAGAGCTACCCCATGTAGCAAAAAGTATAATTCTATTAATTTTTAATGCTGTTCTACGAATAGAATACTATCCTGCGGATTGAAAGATGTCATTGATCACCATGATACCTAAGCCTGGAAAAAACCATACCAAAGAGGAATCTTATAGGCCTATAAGCTTATTGTCGAACACATCAAAACTATTTGAGAAATTGCTTATGAGTAAGTTGACCCCCATACAAAATGAGAGTGGAAGCATCCCAGATCATCAGTTTGGCTTCAGAAGACAACATAGCACTATCGAGCAAACACATAGGCTTGTGAATGTAGTTAGAAAAACGTTCGAAGAAAAGAAATATTGTTCTGCTCTCTTCATTGATGTTTCTCAGGCTTTTGATAAGTATGGCATGAAGGGTTAATCCAGAAGTTAAAGCAAAATTTACCCTCTAATACACACAAGCTATTAGAAAGCTATTTAACTGGACGAAAATTCATCATCAAGGAATGTTATTTTCTAATCACACCTCAGATGATTCAAGCTGAAGTTCCTCAAGGTATCATTTTGGGTCCTCTATTGTACCTGATATATACCTCCGACATGCCAACAGGCTATGACATCCACACATCAACATATGCTGACGAGACAGCTTTTCTAAGCGTAAGCGCAAGTCCACAAGAAGCATTCGAAAAATTGCAGGAATATGTATTGCATCTAGAAAAATGCTTAAAGCAGTGTAAAATAAAAATAAACGAACATATGTAAATGTGTACATGTTACGTTTACTTTACGCAGGGAAACATGTCCCCCTAATTGTATCAATAATCATGTCATACCGCCAGTAGTCTTCAGGGTAGCTATTCCAGTCTTCGGGCTAGGTATTCCGGTCTTTAGGACAACTATTCACTCAGAAGTCTTTGGACTAGCTAGTCCCTTAGTGGCCTTCAGGTCAACTGTTCACTAAGTAGTCTTCGGACTACCTTTTCCCTCAGTGACCTTCGGTCTAACTGTTCCCCTATTTATCATATTGTCGTTCCCAACTAAAAACAATTCTTTTCTCTTTTACAGACACCACCTCGTTACCGAACCGGCCGCAAGGGATCGTAGTCAAGTAAACCTACAGACTAAAAGCCGAGCCTGGCATACTAACATACCGAAGGTACGCCATGGCGCGCCAGAGCCGAGCCTACCACTACAAGCCGATTATTTCTATGTGCAAAGGCGAGCAGATGAATAAAAGCCGAAGCGGAGTATACCAGTACCAGTCAACTGAAGCCGAGTCGTTGCATTGAATTTATCACTGTGATTGAATTTATACTTAACTAATAAAGATTTAATTTGTTAACACAAGAAAGGGACAAATAAATCTTATTATTTACTTAAGGTTCGTGGATCCGTACGTAGACCCTGGGCGCGACTGAGTGACCCCAGCCGATGACAAAACCATGCTACATATTTCTGTTTCTAGAAAAATCAAATTTCTGTCTTTAATATTTTCGTAACTTATTTTTAAAATAAGTTTTAAAGTTTCCAAGAACTTTAAAATTTGTTATTTTCCAAACTTTATTAATAAAGAAACCAAAAAGGTTAAGTTACCATTTCCAAGATTTTCGTGTAATTTGTTGTAACTATTCAATTTTCATACTTTCAAAGCTTTCACAAACACAAAAGTGTTTGTTTGTAGAAAAACTAAATTTTACATAAGTTTTTGCACATGACAAATCATGAATGAAGATCTAAAATGAGAAATTCATTCAAGTTCGCTTCATAAGAAAGTAAATTATTAAATTCATTTTATAACCAATGATTGATACAATTGTTGTTCTTGCTTATTAAAAATATTAAAAGCAATCAAACTACAATAGTGTCTTACACGAACATAGAATTTCGAATCAGATTATATCGCACAGGCGTTAACTTTTAAAGTAGATAGCATCATTGAGTTCTTAATATATATTTGTATTCGATTTAGTTACTACGTGACCAACTTATTGAAATAAGCAAAAAGTTTAAGATTTACATTAACCTAGTTTATGTTAAAAAAGTTAATAAAGTATTGTTTGAAAAAAAAGTAAGGCTGGCATAGGTTATGAAAGCACACTGGTCGATCAAAAGTAAAACAATAAAGATTTCTACGTAATATAATAATCCTCATTCATACAACTCCAGCTATATGGCAGTGTGCAATAAAAGCACTATTGTAAAGAAAATAAAATTAAAGTGTACTAACATCATGTTTAATCATCGTTATAAATAAATTAAACTAAAAACTTTGCTCGACCCCATATAAAGTGTACTTCGTCAGCATAAAACTGATGCATGTGGGCGATTTTCTTTTATAACATCCCTTACTTAAAACAAGCAATAATGGATGTTTGATTACGTTTGTAGAAAGATTTTTGATATTTAATAATAACTGAAAGAAAACTATACACTCAGTCTGTTCCCGTACGTGCGCGAAGTTACACAAACTTATCCAAAAGCTTTTTGTTCTATTCCCGTACATTCACAAAGTTATTTAAACTTAACCGAAAGCTCTTTTAAATTTGCATTTAAAAAAGTTTTTGTGTAAGTTAGGTTAACTTTGTGTACGTAAGGGAACAGATTGATTTATTAGGTCTGTTTCCTTACCTGTCCAAGCCCTACGATTAATGGAACTGACACAAAACAAGTCACGTGACCGATCCCCAGGTAATAGGGACCAGTCCGACTTCTAACACTTCCTATGAAACGGACCAGCCACTTTTACATGGGGATGGCCTAGGACGGGGTTAATAGATACTTTGTATGCACCTTGTAACTTGTCTCTGAACTATCTTGTGGAGTCCTAATCGGTGTCGAATAATATAGATTATATATAAATATTATTCCAAAATTCAGCTGTAATTATCGATTAATTTATTACTTTTCTTTATCGTTACAAATTCAAGTAGAAATTGTATTTTATTTTTAAGCGGTGTCTTTGATAGGATTCGAACCGACAACCTCCGGCATGACAGGCTAATACACTACCCACTCCACCACAGGGGAACTTCTATTTCTATGTTATAAATACCAGTTAAGCTGGAGTTAATATCTGAATATAGTTACGGAACAGGTTACTGAGGTTACTGAGACAATTAATATTATATAGATACTATGTGATAGGCCTTAGATACAGGTGCATCGAATTTGTTCAGTGTCGTTTACTACAATACTAGCCGGAGTACCAACTAGATTGACTGAAAATGGTTAATATGTGACCATTTACACAATATGTCTTCCTTCACCATTCATTACTCCTTATTTTTGGCACCAGTCTCATTTTCTCAAGTCATAGGACGAGTACTTTTGTATCATTTCTCACCAAATTTTCCGCAGGGAAGTTACCCAAAATTAATCAAAAGCTCTTTCCAATACAAAATTTTTATTAAAAAGAGCTTTCGGTTAAGTTTGGGTAATTTTGTGCACGTACTGGAACAGACTGATTAATTGTCTTCTTACTCGTTTTTGTTATCAGCTGGCAGATGCTCAGTATATTATTTATGACCGTGAGGTCCTTAGTATTGTAGCCTGATGTTGTGTAAACTGCTAGAAGTGCGGCTTGTACCTCCTCGTAGTGGTAAATGCAAGCGGGCTCCTGATTAATTTATAATGCTGACTAAACAAGTCATGCGGTACAGCAACCGGTGAAAATGTTTATCCCTGAGTTCACTTCAGGTGATAAACGACCTCGCTCGTCGTG
This sequence comes from Panzeria rudis, assembly GCA_956483635.1. Lineage (NCBI taxonomy): Eukaryota > Metazoa > Arthropoda > Insecta > Diptera > Tachinidae > Panzeria > Panzeria rudis. The sequence goes on from OY101448.1 coordinate 141,080,771, forward strand.
GAAAGAAATGTGTAGCTAATCAGCAAAAATATCCGTCTACCGGAAGCAGGTTTGTAAGGGAGAGAAATCAGTACTCTCCCTTACCAACCTGCTTCGGTATTACATGATTTTTGTATGGGATGTCCCACTGGGTAGGTCTCGAGGTATGTGTTTCTTTCTGCGCATCCTAGATGCATTAATCTCACGTCTTTTTTGTGTGTATACAATCAAAAAAATTATTTGCCCTCCATATCACAATTTTACCTCCACTTGGATTAATCTTTTATTAGCCATTATTTTATGTTGTTTCTATATTTATTTATGTATTAAATGGTATAATGCAATTGGAAATTATATTACACTACAATTTACTTTTATTAAATACTTTTTGTTCGCGTATTGAATCAAGAATGGATCCCAAGATCTCCACACAGTAGGCTAGAACACTACCGAACACACACACACACTAGAAGCTACCGAGACACATTTATTTTCATACATAATTAAATGAAAGAATACAAAATCGAATTATGAAGTAAAAATAATACTCGCATTCATATTGGCATCCACGTAAGCGAGAGAGGATGCACTATAAAATAGTGTGAGTTGAATAAAAAACTTCGTGTTTAAAAAACATGAAACAACATAAATAGCCGACCAACTGCGTCCTATGTGTGGTAAATTTCTCCACTCGCTTACGTTATTGCATCCTCGTAAGGCAGAGGGGATACACTGTGTGATTTAGTGAATTTCTGAGGCCCTTCTAGTTAATCTTACTGCTTCCTTGCACCAAATTTATTTTTTCTGGGTACTTAGTTCGGCATGTCCTGCGGCGTCAACTAGAAGTCGATGCGGATTTTGCATAAATGTGAGAAACTTAAACAAAATAGGATCCGGGGTAGTAGTAGCTTAGACTGAAGGGAGAGAGATGGAAAGAGACGTCTAATTTGAAGTTAATCTCTTAAGTTTATAAGGAATTGTTCTGGCACCGAAGATTGTAGATCAAGTGGAGGCGTGAACCGTCGTAAGCTTCAGATATCATCTGCCTAAGACAAAAATCTTTAAAAATGGTATTTGTAGACTGTGGGTGGCAGAATCTAAAACAGCAACCCATGCTGTGTGTGAATGTCCAGCTTTACTTAGCATTAGACTGAAAACCTCTGGATTGTGGGTGCAATTGTTGAACTTAGCCTATGACAGAGGCTAGCGGTTAGTAATGACTATGTGATAAGAATGGAGGTCGATAATTACCAGTCGACTGACAGGAATCACTAAAGCTTAAAACAAACCCTGGCGATGACGAATGCTGCAGAGATTGGTGTGTGGTAGGTTGTAACAATAATCATTGACTCTGAAGTATAATAGTAGTCTGCTTCGATACTCTCTCTACATATAGCTATCCTTAGAAATTTAAATTTCGGCTGTTTATGTAGTAGAGGGCCATAACACAATCATTTTATTTTTCTTGTTGCATAGTGTAGTTTTTGCTCTCTTTATACATAAACAAGAAGAAAACTAAAGCTTTTTGAATAATAACACTATACAATAACTTCTAACTTTTTCCAAAATTACGGGGTTCTGTAAACCGATTCTGGTACAGGACACCAAAAAATAATATACGAGTGTCGGCGTTTTGCAAGGTCACTTCGGAATTTTATTTGTGGGGCTAAAGTTTCCGCCTTTTGGCTTGGTCGTGCAGCAAATCGGTATATGAAACTATATGATCTTTACATCTGACGTGTAGGATATGGTTAGTAACTTTGTAGAAAATATTAGGTCAAACATTTTTCTGAAACATTTCAACCGTGTAACTCTTCGTTCAATGGGTCGCTTTGTATATTTCTTAAAAAAGGGGCAAAAAACTCCCCTTTACCGGAGATACAGCGTGAAAAAATCTTCAACAAAAATGTTCCTCGTGGTCTTGTACATAAAAAAGCTGAACATATCTTATGAATCAAACGTAAGGCTTACAAGATTTTCTATGCAGAGTACGAATTAACCCTTGATCACATTTTAAGTTTGCAATGATTTCTACCGTCCGAGTAGAGTCTGGAGCTTGAGGCTCTTTAAAAACCAATAGTAGCATTTTATGGCGAATATTTTTTTGGAACTTTTAAGTCCCCTTTATCGCCGCTAAAGGGGAGTTTTTTGCCCATTTTTTAAGAAATGTATAAAAAGACACATAAAGCGAAGAGTTAAAGGGTTAAAATGTTCCAGCAAAATTTTTCTCGTGCTGTTTTACATAAAAGTTGTGAGCACATCTTATACCTTACAAGTAAGACCTACAAAATTTTCTATGCCGAGTACTAATTGTGATGAGTATAAAGTTACCCTTAAACATGGTTGAAGTATTCAATGAATTATGGTGTACAAGTTAAGTATGGAGCTTTATTGTCTTTTAAATATATAGTAAAATTTTATGGTCAACATTTTTGCGGAACATTTTATCCCAGCACTTCCCATTTTTAGGGTGTTTTTTACAATTTGTTAGAAAAGAGCCAAAAATAATCGTTATTTGGGGGAGTCAGAGGGTTAATATGTCCCATAAAAATATTAGCCCTAACAGTTTCTACAAAGTTGCTGAACATACCCTACACCTCAGATGTAAGGAACACATAGTTTCATGTACCGATAAGCTGCACAATCAGGCCAAAATGGGGAAACCGATGATTATATTCAATGCGACAAGTGCGCTAAAAATTATCACTCACAATGTTCGAATTTGAGTAGAAGAGAATTTGAGAGGCTACTCAAAAATGAAAACGAAATTTTTAACTGTCACTTGTGTAAAGAAGAAGGAGGTGAAATAAGACAAGAATTAAACTCAATCAAAACAGAACTTAAAAAACTTGAAAAACTTGAGAAGTTAGATCAGCTGAGTGAGTCTATTATGTTTATGTCAACTAAATTTGACGAAGTGTTCAAAGATGTGGCTGAAAACAAAAAAAAATTGACTGAAGTTGAAAAAGAAAATAAAAAACTAAAAACAGAAATAAAAGCGTTGAAGTCTTCAGTAAAAATCTTAAATGATCATCGGGTTAGAAACGATTGTATAATTAGTGGTTTAAAAGTGGCTGAAAACATAAGTGCTTTTGATGCTGTGGAAAACCTTTCCAAGAATACCGGTGTTTCGTTTCAAAAAAATGCAGTGGAAGATGCTTATTTCCTAAAAAATAAAAACAAAAACAATGATAAAAAAACAATAGTTGTTAAATTTACATCAAAAGCTAATAAGGAAGAATTTATGTCATCCAAAGCAAAACTTAAAGAAAATGAAAAAACAAAAAATGTATTTATAAACAATTTTAACAGCAAAGAAACTATGAACCTTTTTTACCATGCTAAATCGTTAAAAACCATTGGTTACCAGTATGTTTTTATAAGAAATGGAAGAGTTTATTGCAAGAAAAATGAAACTTCCAAGCAGCAGTTAATTTATGATGAGGTTGATGTAGATAACTTGTTATTGAATGCCACAACTAATAAGCATTGGGGCAGAAGATCTTTTAGCCATTCCAGACCAGCTGAAAATGAGGATTCTAGTGAAGTTGATGTGGAAGATGGTGCTCCGTTTGTATTGCCTTCATAAATAAATAAATATGTATACAATAAAGAATATATTTTGTTAATTGAACTTTTTGTAATTCCTTTATTTTTTCTATGATTAAAAATCAATATTTTAATAGTTTTTCAAATTTTAAAAACTATATTACTAGTTTAAACTGCAATTTTCTTAATATTATTAGTATTAACATAAGAAGTGTATCGTCCATAGAAAAATTTAATAATTTCAAATCGTTCTTAGCTCAATTTCCAAAACTACCCGATATAATAGCAATTCAAGAAACTTGGTTTAATAAAGATATTATACAGATATATGAAATACCTGGTTTTGCGAATATCCATTCTTGTAGAGAAGATGGGTACGGTGGTACGTCGTTGTACATAAACAAAGACATCGAATTTAGTGTCAGAATTTGTAAAAGTGAAAGCTATGTCGAGTTCATAGCTGTTATTTTAAACAACCTCAAAATTGAATGTAAACCTTTACAAATTGTGTCATATTACCGCTCACAAAAATGCAGTGATGCGTATTTCATAAACCTTCTTGATGTTTTGTTGGATGACTTAGCTCAAACCCCACTAATAGTTGTTGGTGACTCAAATATTGATCTTTTTAATAATTATTCATCTACTGAACTGGTCTCACTATTTCAAAATTATTATTGTACTAGTGCGCATAATCTTATCACAAGACCTGGAAGAATAATTTGGATTTAGAAGAGGCATGAGTACCCAAGACGCTGTCTTGAATGTTGTAAGGTGCATTTGCAAAGGTTTGGACGACGGTTACAGTGGGGTAGCGGGTATGTTTTTTGATCTTTCAAAGGCCTTTGATCTTGTTGATCATGAAATAATGCTCAAAAAACTAGAGTTTTATGGTGTTCAAGATAGTGAGCTATTGTTGTTCAGGAATTATTTTATTAATAGAAAACAGTATGTCCAAATTGGACATTGCAAAAGCTTTCTTTGTACCGTTGAATATGGCGTTCCGCAAGGAAGTGGATTAGGTCCTTTATTGTTTTCAATTTACTTGAATGACTTGAAGAATCTTAATCTTACTGGCCAGTTATATATGTTTGCCGATGATATATGCCTCTTCTATCCTTTCAAATATGATATTGTTCTTAAAACTAATATTGGGAGAGATGCATCTCTTTTATTTGAATTTGCTCGTTTAAATGGTTTGCTACTAAATTCTGATAAAACCAAATTAATTCGTTTTCGACCGCGCTCAGCTAGTTTGAATAATAACTTTTCTGTTGATGTTGATGGTACCTCTATTTGTGAAACTCATTCAGTTAAATATTTGGGAATAACTTTACAAAGCAACTTATCCTGGGATATTCACATTAATGAGGTCAAGAACAAAATAGCTCCTGCTATTGGGATATTATATAAGTTTAAAAGTAAGCTAAGTGTGAAAGCGAAGCTAATGATTTATAATGGTTTGATACAACCGCATCTGAATTACTTAGCTTGTGTATATGCCTACAACAAGAGTAATAATCTTCAAAAATCTTTACAATGTGTTCAGAATAAAGCTTTAAAAACTGTATACAGCTTACAAAGAACTCATCCAACAATTTCATTATATAGAGATGTTTGCAAAACTGTTTTGCCCATTTATGGTTTACACAAGTATCAGGCTTTATTATTTGTATTCAAAAGTATCCATAACATAGGTGGGCAAGCAATTCCTTTTTTACAAAACCAGTCGTATTTCAATACACGAAACGTATCAAACATTAGAGTTCCTAGGTGCAGATTGGAAAAAACTAAGCAACGTATTGATTATGTAGGTGGTAATATGTATAATGATTTACCTCCTAACTTAAAATCTATTGACAGATTATTGACATTTAAAGTTATGTGCAAGGAATATTTAAATGGTTTAATGGAAACACTTCTAATGTAACTAAATTTTAACTTAAAATATATTTAAAAAAAAAATTAAAATAAAATAAAATTAAATTTATTATCTACATATATTTTATATTTATATATACTTACGTGCAGATGTATATAACTTGAATATTTGTACATTTAGTGTTTAAATAACTGCCAACTTGCCTCAAAAATGCCTTCTTGGCGCTGAGGTCTAAATTGTAATGAATGAAAATATTATGTACAATTATATTCAATAAAAAAAAAAAAAAAAAAAAAAAAAAAAAACAATACTTTTATCGAAATTTAAAGAAAACTTCGTATTTAAAAACGTAGTTGTCAGAAGACGGATGTGATCGAAGGAGCAATTAAAAGGATATAAAAGATTATTCTTAGAATATTAAATTCTTTCCTTTACTTCTTGATATGCAATAAAAATCTCTGCCCTTTGATGTGTGTGAAGCAAATGGTATTGCGAAAGTGCAAATGCAAATTTGGTGTATTTTGTTGTTTGATTTCATAAAAAACCTACGATATTTTGCACTTTCGCAAGGCAATTTGCATCAAATACTGAACTCTGCTAATGTATTAATTGTTTCATCGCACAATCGGTTTCTTATTGAAGTATGTAACACAAATTTCAGTTGTTGAGAAAAGCCTTTCTTCCTCTACAGAAATTGACCGGATAGTTAAGAGGGTGTAATAATTATCAATATATTTTGTCCTTTTTCCGTTGTCTTCAAATAATTTATGCTGTTTTGTTAACAGCAGCGTTTAAAGTTTCTTCTAAAGTCTTTTCTTTAAAAACATCACTGTCATCTGAAGTAACATCCATTTCCCCATCCCCATTCTTCGACATTAAATACATAAAAAAACGTCCATAAAGATTTATGCTTACCTAATTATCGTTCATTTTTCAGTATATTGGAAAACATTGCAGTTTCTTTTACTAAAAAAAATTTGGTTTTTAAATAATTAATTAAAGACACAACTTTTTCCTCTTCATTCTTTAATCCAAAATAATTTAATATACATACACTTTGAGCCTTCGTTGGTTTCTTCCAACTTACATAGATATTATTTCATGATGAACGATAACAATTTAAAGAAAAAATTAATTTTTGGATACCAAAATCAGTACTTTTTTATGTGTAGAAATGTATTTTTAATTCCGGGAATTCCCTAATAAAATTCCCGGGAAAGCGTGAAACGGAAATAAGCGATTTTCCTGGGCATTCCCGGGAAAAACTCTAACGCTAACACACGTGTATTTTTTTTTTGTCTCCTTTAGCATAATCGGTTTATAGATACCCTTAAGTTTTTTTCGTGTTGTATAGTGTAATATTATAAGCGAATGGCTTAACATGTGCATTATAAAGTAAATTTGTATTTAAAAGTCTATTATGATATTTTTTGTTAATTTATCCTTAATATAAATCTGAATAATGCTGTAGTCAGAACTTAATATTAAAGCTTTTGTTGGTATGAAAGCATTTTAATGTACACAAAAAAAGGAAGCAAACTGTTGAATGTAGAAAAACCTGAAGCTCATACTAAGAATATTTTTGCAACTTTTTCAAGTAAAATAATTTATTATATTTACATAAGTTTTCTTTGATAAACTCTAAGAACTCTAACACCGCCAATGTTTCACTATAGCAAGTGAGTGTTAAGTTAAAGTTTGGAAAAATATGTGCGGAAAATAAGTTTGATGTGAAAACTTTAACACCTGATAAATGCGTGATATAAATAATGGTTTACAGATAGGACGTACCCAGCAAGTATCATGTAAAATAAAAATGCCTTATATCAAAACTGACTCTTTTGAAGATCTTAAAGGTTTAATAAAAATATATGTATATATTAAAATGTTACAAAGGTTTTATTTTGAAATTCTGTAAGTTATGTGATCAAGAACGTTATTAAGGCCTAACAAATGTCCTGTGCTGCAAATGTAATTTATTTTGCTCTTGCTGTGCGAAGAGATAAATTTATAAGTTTCATAAAACTGAAGTACAAATATTTAAAATAAAAGCAAGCTTGTGTAAGACTTTTGATGTTCATTTATTAACTACAGCTAATATTTTTTATTTATTTTGTCTTATTTGTAAAGCTTGTACTATTTTAGCCAATTAGTTTTATTGAAGTATCAAGAACAATTCGTATCCTGCTAGTTTGTTCTTTAAATTTTATTTCTGTCTGTTGCTTAAGCTGTTAGAATGAAAAAAGAATAGAACAAGTTGATTAAAAGTAAATTTATTGAACTAAATTAAGCTAACTTAAAAAAGGTGGAAGATAAAAAAGATTTGACTACACTAATTATATTAAATAGGTTCACGCAGAGAAAATATATGGTTGTATGGATATCATGTTTCCCGATATAGTTTATGGTTGTGGCAAATAATTTATTATTATTTTAAATAATTGTGATTACATATAATATAAATTAGATTACGACAAAAAACTTATGCTTGCATTCAATCATAACATTCATATTAATTGCAACATGATTGAATTTATTGTCAAACAAATTCTTAGCGACAATCATGGTATGTATATTTAAAAACTCAACAACAGTATGGTTCTATAAAAATAAAATATAGTTATTGTCTATTAGAGTTTGACAATCGGGAATTCCCGGGCGGGAGTTGCCTGGAAAAGTATCCCGGAAAATTTTTGAGATTTTTCCAGGAAAACGGGAAATTAAAAGTACACGCTATTTCATACATATATGGACTTTTTTGACCTACATATTTATAAAATGGCGTAAGTGACAGCCAAATTTATTTTGATTCGTACAAGAAATTTTTATTATAATCCTGGTTTTCTTTAATATAAAAATTTTCAATGTTTTTTTTTTTAATATTACAAAAGTTTGTTTGACGGATTGTACGTCTAAATTTACACGATGAAATTTTTTAAGTTCTCTTTTAAATTTGCTACGGTTTTATTGTCTGTTTAAACATTAATACCCTCTTTATCGATGTGGAAGGAAATTTTTAATTTCTACAATTCCATTTGAAATAAAAACTAATTCTAAAATTTAAGATTTCTTTCAAATGTTACTGTAAGAAAGAAGGAAATTCTTCGAAATCGATAAACAGGCAGTGAAATTTCCATACAATTTGTTCTAATACCAACAAACGTGAACGGTTCAAACTTATACGCAAATTTCATAAAAATTGCATGAAATTGAAGTCATACCATTTTAGATAATCTGTCTACGAGAAAAGTTATTGCTTGATTCGAAAAGAAGGCCGATTTCCTATAAGCCAAAATGCATTTCAGTGATACAAAGTCTTATGCGATGTAAAGTCGCATCACTGCAATGTACTTTTGGCGTTTAAGAAATCCGCCGTACACGCAAGATGAATTTAGTAATGAGTGTCGTTTAATCACTATAACGGAACAAAGTGGAATACTTTGTATGAGTATCAATGATTGGAGTACTCCAATCGTTTCCTAAAGTAAATAATTCTATATTAAACGAACTTTGAGTGATTTTGCGCAGAATTAGTGAACTTATTTTGGGAAGTGTAGTGTAAATTTCATAGTATAAATTTCATAGAAGATTTAAAAACTTTGAGGTAGCACCAGAGACCATATTTTAATACTTTTGAAACCATATTCGTTGTTTTTTTTCGTATTCAAAAACAAACACTTGTGATTGAAAAATTACATTTATCCATATGATTTTTTTTTATTTGAAACAAATCATATTTATTTTATTTTCTTTTCGAAAGAAAGTAAAATAAAAATCGTTTATTATTTATCGCTTATGATATTTTCAATTATATTCATAGGATGAAAAAATGTTACATGTACTATAAAAAAATGTGTTGTAAGAAAAAATCATATAAGGAAAACAGTAAAAAAATTAAAATGTTTATAATAGAGGGCTGCAAAGTGTACACAAACGTATTCGTAGAATGTACTCGTATGAATTTCGTGTGTGCATAGATGTATGTTCTTATGTATATACTTATGTATACATGCATGTATATGTGTGTACATATATAGCCACGACCAAATATACATATATAAATACATATATACAAAAAAACATACATACAAACATACATACGAGTACTTTCGAATATATTCGTGCAGCCCTCTAGTTTATATGCACAACTAGAACACGTTTGGAATCAATTAATACAAGGATAGCACAAAGATTAATTAACGTCCAAATTGAAAAATTACTAAAGACTCGGGAAAAATCGCTAAAATTACGAAAATTTGCAAAAAATTTCTTCTACATGAGAGATTACAGTGTTACGATTGATTAAATGCTCCAAAAATGTAAGAAACCCATAAACTTTTGAAAATTTTCGCCTATCACGAAAGTAGTGAAAATTCGCGAACAATTGCAAAACTTTAAACCAGCCATAATTTTGATTAAAAATTGCTAAAACTGTAATTAATGTAAAAATTTTGAAAAAAAATCGTGAAAATGGCGAAAATTCGCAAGAACTTGCTAATAGCGGCATGATACCAAAGTTTAATATGGTTTAAAAATCGTGAAAACTGTAAAGATCCTAACAACAAAAAGGGGCTCCTATCCCGAACATTGCGAAAATTCGCGAGAATTTGCAAAATCGAAAACAAGCTAAAAATATTGAAGAAATCACTAATATTGTAAACAACAACAAAATCTCAGAAGAAATTTCTAACATCGCTGAAAGTCCATTGTATAGTAAAATTTTGTGTTCTCTAATTTTGGTGTGAAATAGTTTCATATATTTAAAATTTAAAGAGTTTGAAAAGAGACAATAATTTGATAACTTTTTTTTCTGATATTTATCGTTAAGATTTTTAATTTTTTCATCATGATGGATATTTATATTTGAAAATAAATATAATTATTTTATATTTTTGTACAAATGAAAATAAATTTGCATCAACAAAAATATTAATATGATATGGAAATAAAAAATAAAAAGTTTCCAGGTCTCTGGGTGGCACTACTTAAATTTATTACAAGTCGACGCTATTATTGATATCCTGAAGGAAATGTTTCAAAAGCAATAAAATGAAAAATGAAAGACATTTAGACGAAATGTAGCTCAGGATATGTATAATTCAGCGCTTGTACTTAACGATAAAAATCCTCCTGAAAATTTTTCAATAAAAGCAAGAAACATTAAGACAAGCTCTTTGTAAAGAGATTTGGAGGCCTTAAAATAAAAGTTTTAACTAATTGCGGTAATTAGTATATTAGCCTATTAGTCTTTATATGATCTCTTACTGTGTAATAACCAGAGCTCGGACTTTCATGCAACTAAAAATTGACTTAAAGCGCTTAACAAATGCACCTAAAAAGGAAACATATGCGCAAAAATATGTATTTTCGTACGAACAAAGTGCCAAAACTAAAATAATATGAAAATATTTTTTTTTAATTTTTTATTATTATTAGAAAGAAAAAAATAAAACAAACATAATAGGACCTATTATTTAATGCAACCGAACTTAAGTTGCCTTGAAAGTCAGTAACTGAAAATTAATGCTTGCCAGAAGAATACTAAATAGCAAATGAAATTGACAGCTCTCAGTTGCCAGCTGCCATCACTGGTATCATTTTCAGCAACTGCCAACCCAACTAATGCTCGGTTGCCATCAATAATCGGCTTATTAATATTTTTTTTCAAAAATTGAGAAATAGGCAGTAAAACAATTTTTATAACTCCAAAAGTACTTAAAATTCGATGATTCACATAGATAATTAGTCAATAACTCTTTATCTATCACCACAAAAAAACATGCATTTGCATGAAAGTCCGAGCCCTGGTAATAACTATAAACTCAATTTGCTTGAACTTACTTAAAAATTGCTAAAAAAATTTTTTTTAACTGCTTTTATATTAACTTTTATTTAAAAAGAATGTTTAAATTAATAAATCAATCGAAGTTTTGCCAAGTTTCATTTAAAAAATCTACTTAAATTAGAAAATTAACTATTCCCGGGAATTCCCGGTATAGGGATTTTTTTCATTCCCGTTTCCCGGGAAGTGCAGAAGTCCGGGATAACACAAACCCTATTGCCCATGCTATTTTAAAGTAGTTTGAATGCAATCAAGCTATGGTTACAAAAGAGACATGCCTCTCTCTTCAAAAAAGTTGTTGTTCTATTCCTAGGTTGAATGCTTTTTTCTTAGTGTTTTGGTTTAAATTAAATAAATTAAAAATAACAAAAATGGATAAATGCTAGCAATTAATATTCGGGCATGCTCTAAAAATTACTTCTTTTTGATATCGCAAAAGACAGTAGCGGGCGTCAGCGTTTGATGCAAATGGTCTTGCGAAAGTGCAAATGTACAATATCGCAGCATTTTATGAAACTTAGTGCATTTTGCTGTTGGCTTTCATAAAAAAGGTAAGATATTTTGCTATTTGCACTTTCGCAAGACCATTTGCATCAAATTCTGAACTCCGGTAGTGTTCTTTTAATCGGACAATTTAGTGCATTCGTAGCTTAGTTTGGATAAAATACCTAAAGCCTAAAAATTAACTTAAAAGCTGCAATAAGTGAGATTTTTTTTGAATTCTTTGCTGAAAGTTGCCGATTTCAAAACCAAATTATTTTCATAAAATTGCTGATTGTAGATAAAACATGTTCCAACAAATATGTATGCATGTATGTATATATCTATGAGAAAATAGATAACACTTCTTTTTAGATTCAGAACATTTAATTTTATATTTAATTTCAAAAATATACATATTTTTAGCTACTATCAAGTTTTAGCCCAAGTATGATTAAGAAAATAACCTTTATATGGTTATTTAGAGCCATCCCATTTTTATATACATATATAATATGATATGTTTAGATGATACTACGAGTATATTTCAACGATGTTTTTTTTGCTTGTTTATATAAAAAAACAAAAGTGAAAACACAAAAGCAGCTAGACAATTTTTGTAGGTGAACCTTTGGAAGCACTGTGGCCATTTTAGCTCTTAAAAAGTTTTTACGCCCCAACACTAACAGTTTACATTAGACTAGTGCAGGAATATATGAAATTCGCATATATTATATTTTTTTATATCCTCAAGGCTGCCCCTGTTCCATTCACGGAAAGTCTTTAAACCTAAAAATTTGTACGATCGGACAATATTTGTTCATAATTTCAAATTAAAGATTTCCCTGCATTTTAAAATCTTTCTTGATGATTGGAATATCTTTGGACCAGGCTGAATTTTTAAAATAATTTTTTTAATGCGAGTTTTTTTTTGAGCTTGTAGTCTCTGTACCCTGCGGGAAATGTTGTACCGATTGTCAGAAAGGCACTTGTCCTATGACTGGTGAAAAGAATCATATCACGACATATCACAAAACAAGAACAAAAATGTTAGGAAAAACCCCACATTGCAGAAACAGATTTCAGCTAGTATTAAAGAGCCAATCACAGGACAAGTAGCCTTAGTTTGGGTCTAGAGCCTATCACTGAGTATCTTAATTATGCCAATTGACGCCCTCCAATGACAACGCCATGTAAAAGTTACCGCTCTCTTTCATAAAAAGTTCCGGAACTCGAAGCAGGTGTTTATCCTTGGGAGCCAGTCACGTGACCTGTCTTGTGATAGGTTCTTTTCCCTCTAGGGTGTCTATACCAACAAACAAAAATAAAGAAGAACGCAGAGTGTCATGGGACAGAGCCTGCAGTATTCAGCCTGCTACTTTCGGCCTCCCACTTTCGGCCTGCCACTTTCGGCCTTATGCCATTGCCAGGACACCTTCGACTGACCACCTTCGCCCGAACTGTTAGATGCCCCCCCATCTTTATCAGCTTTCAGCACGCTCCTCTTAAGGCCTATTCACATATTACGTAATGCTATTTTCGGAGGTTTTATACCACCTCCCCCCCTTGGAACGCTTTTTACAAAAATTTCAGTATAAAGTATCTAATCCGTAACAAATCTTTAACCAACTTTTTTAAATTTTTAAAATGAACCAATGATTTTGCTTATGCTTATGGAAGTCGAAGCAGAAAATAATTTCTTAGAATTTGTACAAGACTTGCAGCAATAGTCGGTTTGAAAATTTTAATTTTAGTTAACTTTTATCATTGCTCAGTAATAAAAGTAAAAGCACAAGCAAAGTTGAAAGATCAGAAATTCTTTTATTATCTGCAGGTTCAGTATATTATTTTATTTATTTTTTAATTTATTTTTTTTATGGGGTAGTGTAGAGAGAAGTGGGAGAGAGATAGAAAGCTTAATTTATTTACATCCCTGCTATTGCGTGTTTTTTTGTAGAGCAGTGTTGCAAGCCCCTCTGATGTCAAATAGAGGTATTGACTTGTATAAGCTGTGTAGCCATTTTAGTAGTTATTTTACTTCGCCGACGGCTCTGTTACAATACCGACGAAGGCGCGTGCTGTAAAGTGCATTAGGATAAGTTAGTATTAATCGCCGCCGGTACTGACAAAGTGATCAGTTCTATGCCTTCATCACTTTGACTGTCCAACAACACACTAATGCAGATGAGAAAAATGCATGATGTTGTTGAAATTTGGGACTAAACTCCTACCAAGCCCGTTGAAACAAATAAAAAGTTTTGAAAATCGTTTCACAAATGACAGAGTTATGCGTGAACAAACATAAGAAAAAAAAATATTAAAAAATATATATACATAACGACCATATAACCTGCTGCTTTTTCAAGTCGGTTACAAATATACACGAATAGATAATCTCTTCATTTTTTGAAGTTGGTTAGAAGAACACCAAAAAGCGCTATCGCCTGCAAGATACTTAGGCGGCCAATTCATTATACAATGCTATAGAATATATCATTGTACATATTATTATCGTTTTGAACTGTACTATGCAATTAATATCACAATACTATAAAAAAATATTGTTGCCAACACATTACACAATTTCCTTGGTTGTGCAATAAATATCAAAAGCCTTTTGATTTTGGCCAATATATTGTGCCACGTCTTAATATGACATACACATTGGCGATATTATTGGACAATATGAATTTAGCCGAGACACCTGGTTTTTAGGCGAGACAACTTCAGTTAGCAAGGATACCAAGCCTTAGCGAAGAAACAAACCTGGTCCAACGATTTCCAACAACTTTGACAAAAATCTCTCTAAAATCCCAGAAGTTTTCCGGAACCTCCCCAGAAAACAACAGCAGCAATGAAAGCCGTGAAAATGCCAAGGCGGTGAGAGTGATATTTAACATTCGCGCCGTGCTGCTGCCAGCTTTCGCTATACGTATTTGTTACCTGTATTCGCTAGAAGTATTTTATCATATTACAAAATTTTATTTACCCCCAGATAAGAAAGCATTGATATCCAAAAAGTGCTATAGGGAACTTAGTTTCAAAAATTAAAAAAAAGATGAGTTTGTTTTATATAAAATAAATTTTGTTTCACAGAATCTGCACGCAAACTTCGAACAGTTGGACATTCCACGATACATTTTGTCATAGGTCACATGTTAAGCTTCATTTTAAGGAAAAGCCACTGAAAATCGAACCATAAAAAACAAAGTTATATGGGGCTCAGAATGAAAAATGAAAAAGCACATTTTGAGTTCTTGCTATCGATGTTTTTAAATTTTTACTTTAAAATGGTTCTTTTTTTCCTTTTTTTATCGGTTATATTTATTTGTTTATGTATCTTCAATAAAATTTAACTAACAATAAGTAATTAAATCTTAACTCTAAAATTTTAAGTTTTAAGTCCAGCCAATGCCAGACAAAAATATTTGTTTCAGCGGTTGTTTCTTTGGTTGTCTACGTCTCTCGCGTTCGGCTGAGAGCAAGAGTAACCCTCCTTCTCAGCCGAGTGTGGCCTCTAAAGTTAATGATGTTTCGGGCTAAGGGATTTGGGTGAAACTGAAGTTTTATTTATGTATCTTGTCACGTGTTTAGAAAACACTGTCTTAAAATGGTTCTTCTATTATCGAAATCACTGACAAAAGAAAATCACTTTTGCCTGCCTCCTCGCTATATGTCCCACAGTGAGACGGTATATTTAAATAAAAAGTATTCTTGCTTTTCCTTTTTCTCTCATTATTAAAAAAATACATATAAATCACCAGTCTATCAATGAAATTTGTAGCAAAATTAGTTATACCCTGTTAAGTTGGTCCTTTTTTGCATTTTTGTTTGCTTCAAGCCATTTAGTAATGAATAAAAGGAAAAGGTATTAGAAAGACAAAAAAAAAGAGTTACTAGAAACCCTCATTAGAAGGTCGCGTAAAATGTCATTATTTTTCTTCGCTGTAATTACAAAACAAAGATTTTTTTGTCACTTACCTTTTCTTTATTCCTTAAGATGAAAACAAAAAAAAAAACCAAAAAAAAAAAAAAAAAACAATAGCCATCTTGTCGTCGCTATTGTTGTAAGGATTCTGTCTATAGCAATGAGTGACTGAATGAATGGGTCAAAGTGAAATGTTGAAATTATAAGATAGAGATTAATTTTTTCTTAGATGCCATGGAGTGCAATGTACATATACTTTAAATTATGTGTAAGTAATAGTCGTTTAAGTAGAAAAAATTTTGGATAATTAATCAGAGGAATACAAATTTGCTAAGCAATGCCTTAAATTTAGGCAGATTGATAGCGACATCAAATATTAAATTCATTATTCTTTCGCAAGATTTACAGATTTCAATAAAAAGGAAATTAGTTTTAAATAATAAAAATATGAATTGCCGACCCAAACTAAATGAGGACTTTTCGAAAAACACAAGAACTGGAAAGTACGGGTTCGATTGTACTAACACGGGGTAGTAAAACCCTGTACTCAGTTTGGCGTATTTGGTAACCGATTTTGTTTATGGGCCTCCAAATTTTCTGAGAACGTTGTCATCAGTATTTGGCCAACAGCTAATTTATACTTAATAATACCGCTTAGCTATATATGGCAATAATGTAGCTAAGAGTCTGCTTAACAGATCTTTTTTTAACATTTCATGGCAAAAAAAAATTTTCGTAAACTTTTTGTTGAAAAAATTAAGGAAACAATTGTTTGGAACGATTTTCCGTCATCCCACGTCAAATTTGGTTTGAAAACAGACCGGTTTCGGCTATGTGTGAATATTCAATAGAACACTGAAGATGGCACATAGCCGAAACCGGTCTGTTTTCAAACCAAATTTGACGTGGGATGACGGAAAATCGTTCCAAATTCAAAAAAACCCCGTCGGAAGAAAAACACAACACTCAAAAATTGTTTTTTCACTTTTTTCAGAATGACTTACAGGGTGTTGTAATTTCTTACTAAGAATATTTGGCAAACTTATAGTTACGGTAAAGCTGAACTACTTTTGTGAGCATATCAATATAATCTGAACGTGTCTAGGCACCCTAATAGCTCACACAGACCACTTTTTACCTTAAAAATGGTAGTTTTTCACTATTTTTTTTATGCTAAACGAATATATTTTTTTAAATAGTATATTCAAGTGCATACTTCTGTTTGGGCAAAGAAAAATAATATCTTCCTGTACTTTTTTTGAAAAAATATTAAAAAAAAAAATATTTTATTCACTTTTTTCAGCATAACTTACTTATAGGGACTCAAAATTTTTTACTATCAACATTTAGCAAAACAACAACAAACAATAAAAAATAGTAAATACTAAAATCAGCAACATAAGAAGTGGAACAACAACAAAGAAAGTAAGAAAAATGCAAAAAATTTGTTGGCATAAAATGTTAATAAAATCTCTTTAGCAAACTTTTAGCTACATTATTGCCATATATAGTTAAGCGGTATCGCCAAGTTTGAATTAGCTGTTGGCCAAAAGCTGATGACACCTTTTTTTGAGGGCCCACTGATTTTCCAAAGCTTTGGAGGTCCATAAAACGAAATTGGTCACCAAGTTCGCCAAAATAAGTATAGGGTTTTATTACCCCTAGTAGTACAATCTAGCCTATAATGGACTGTTGCACTGTGTTATATACGCTAAGGTTCGTAACGTTATGCTAAGGAAGAATTATACATTATAATATTTCCAAGGAATAAGGGAAAAGCCAACATCAGTTTCGTTTTCAGCATACACAACAGAATATAACAACGCTGTTTTCGGCAGCCGCTACACTTGCATCATTAGTGATCAGAACACTCCTTGAAATAACAAAAAATAAGCCGATTGATTGCGCAGAAAAACAGATATAACGATATTTTTTGGTAGCTGCATTCACCAGTCACCCTTTACTGGGGGTCTCCACGAGCAATAAACTTGGAAAAAATTATGTTCTCATCTGTCAAATTCTATTTCCAACATCATATGTTCACGTGTGGACCGCAGAAACATTTATTTGCAATAAAATTGCGACATAATTGTTCAAACTTATGCTCAAGAAATAATGTTGAACATAAGCTGTGAAATTTGATCGGCATTTGTTGTTTGCGTGAATTAAACAAAAGAAACTTGTAGCTGTGGTAAAAATACAAAGTTTTTTAAATAAAATAAAGCAAATTAAAATAAAATAGTTTTAAATTAAATAAATTAAAATAAACACAAAAAACATCGATCCAATCACAGTGAATTTTTTAAATTTATGTCCAATACCACAATACGTGTTCGATAGCTCAGAACATAAGCCTATACATGAACATATTTGTGCTGTTATTCTGCCAACGTTATTTCTTATGTTCGGAAATAAATATTGCGCGTGGAGACGTGCAGTTACTTTCAACAGGCACGAAAAAATTATTGTAATTGAAAGCCACCCGTACATATGGGGACTTATGTCTTGCGAAAAACATAAAAAGTTTAACTTTCTATTAGCGATAGCATAAAAGTTTGAACTACCAAACGCTTTGCGAAATCTCATACACTAACCAAACAATTTACATATGACATGGAAATTATATTGTCTAGCGTAAAAGCCAACCAGCTTTATTAACATGTTAATCAATCCATTTATCACATTTATATCTAGCATTTATATTTTACAATTCTCTAGTGAGTTTATGTCAATATTTTGACCATTTGTGTTAACCATAAAATTGTGCAATAATTGTGGTGAATAATTAAACATGTATTCATTATTAAAATAAGCTTAATGCCACAATAACAACTGGTTCTGTTTTCATTTTACCATGTTATAATTCTGATTCTTATGTTACATAAATAAACACATGCCATAATGGGAGTAATTAAGTCATTAGGAAACCACAACGAATACGAATAGATAGTAAAATTCCTAAGATTAAGTAATATAATTTTACAATCCTCAAAGGGGAAGATGGTATTGAGAAATAAAAGCAATTTAGTGACTTTGAAATAATGATTATATGTTTTGTTACATTACCTGGAAGCAAATCACTTACATAAAATAGATATGTATTTGATTTTAGAGAAATTGTGCTTTAAAGCAGAATAGTAAAAAAAGAAAAAATTTGAATATATAAACATAGTATGGATGCCAGCGAAGGCAGCAACAACCGACGAGCGAAAATAGCAGTGTCGTATAACTTGAAAAGAGCTCTGATGAGAAGACTGTGGTGGTCCCGAAACATCTGATGTCGGTTCAACCTTCCGTATAGTCAAGATATAAGTAATTTTTTTCTGTGCACTAATTTGACATTTACATTTTATATTCGAAGGTACATAGTGAAGTCAAAGTATATGCTGATTGATATCAAATCAGGTTAGTTCGACTGAAGCTAAAGAGTGTATATATCGAAAAAAAAAAAAATCAATCTATCCGTACTTAAATCAATCCCAAGCGGTGCACAGTGGATCCAATGTGGACCCAAAATGATAATAAATCTGTATCCTTGAAAAAATTATAGAGGAGGAACTAAGCTTTAAAGCGATAAAACTTGGACCACCCCGTTGAAACACACATTGATCTACAAGGTGTCAAAATTTACTATCTCTGGCATGAAAATCATTGTTGGCCTCATAACTTTTACAAATATTATCCGATTTTTTATGGGTTTAAGCTAGGGTATTCATTTTAATCGTCTCTTCATTTGTTCGGTTAATCAATTAATCGAAATTGAGGTTTTTAAATTACTCGAACAATCCAGTATAGTTTTTATTTTGTTCGAGTTATTCGAGTAAGCTTTACTGCTAAAAACTATTCGAGTTAATTGGAAAAATTTTAAATTATGCGGCTCTTTGTAAATTTTTGTAGACAAAAATAAAACAAATCAAGTTTTTCACGTTTTTATGTATTTTATTAATAAAAGCAAAAGAAAAAATAATATTTCTACATAAATTAGAACATAAACTGTTAATTTAAAATTGTTTTTTTTTACTATTCAAATGTTTTGCTTTGAGAAAATTTTGCGCGAGGAAATATTTAATAATATTCAGATCTGTTCTCTGTATTCAATGCGGAATAAAAATAGTCAGAATTGGTACAGCAATGGATGTTGTTATAAATATTAACTTGTAACAACAAAGCTTTTATAATTCCAAACATTTTCATATCACATGGAGAACAGAACAGGATAACTCATTAAATAATCAAACAAAATGAATAGGTTCATTTAGTCCTAAAAAAATTGTTCCTTTTATTAATTTCATCCATATTTTTTCTCCCATTATTAAGAATGATCTTTCACTAATCGTTAAAAAGCATATCCAATTTATCGAATCAATTCTTTGTTTCTTCTAGATCCATGCAATAATATTTTATATGACCAAAGGAATTGTTTTGCTCTTTCATTTTGTCAATGTTTTTAATTTTCCATTGAATTTTGCCATTAGATTACATTCGATATTTGAATACGAAAAATCTATTTGTTGCTCTCGAAATATCTTCTTTATTTAAAATAATGTTTGTTTGATGGTTATACTTCCGAATTTTTTACAAGATATGTATTTGAAGTGGGTTCCTTTCTCCCTGTTATTGTTACTGCATTATTTACTTAATTCTTTAATCATGTGTTCTATTATTAGTATGAAATAAAGTTCATGCAATTCGATAATTTAAAAATTCGCCACTTTTTATTAAGAAATCTTCAAAAACTCATAAAAACAAATTCACATAAAATTTTTTAGTCCAGTGTTCGATTAATCGACCTAAATTATTCGCATACATTTTTACTCGAAATTGAAATTTTTTGTTTGATCGAACATTATATAACTTCAATTATTCTATTAATCGACCAAACATTATTCGAGTGGATACCCTAGCTTAAACTTATTAAAAAGCTAATTAGTACACAAAGAAAATACACTTTGTTTCGTGAAAAAATTTAAATATATTTTGAGAGATATTTAACTTTGAATTTAAACATTTTCGCCTTTAGCCTCGACATTGTTCTCTATTTCACAAATATCTCTGGTAATATCATAACTACATTTTTCACATATATATTTTACGATTTTTAATGAAATCTTTGATAATATGCAGAAGAAAGTTTTAAGTTATCTGAATTTATGTAGCAATGAAAAAACTCAAAGGCAAGACTTTGAAGTGAGGGTGAAAATGGCTAAAAATAGAGTTTAATTGTTGGACATTTTTTTCACAAATTTTTCAGAACTAAAAATATTAATTTTTCATATTTAAAAAAAATATACTTCAAAAATTACTGCAATTGAACTGTTAAATCGATTAAAGCATGCACGCTACATCCAGCATTGGACGTATACTGCAAATTTTTTTACGAAATGCATAACACAAACCCAAGATGGTTTCTGACTTAAAAAATGAATAAGCAATTCGGATAGGTATTAGGTACTAAGCTTCAGAAAAAAATATTAAAAAAACTCCATCACGTCAGAATTTTTTGTTATGAGCCTACCTAATTTTTTCACTAGATATACCAGTATAATTCATTATAACTCGAACACAGTATGTCCGACGTCAGACTAGTAAAACACTACCGGGTAAATAATAAAATTTGCTTCAACTCATCTTAATAAGGTAAGTTAAAAAATCAATAGTTTCTTAGTCATTAGTAAAATCAAATTGAAAAATTATTATTTTATTACAAAAATTTTAAAAAGTTTTTTTAAGATTTTTTATAGGCTAGAAGCCGCGGCGGTTTCTATAATTTAGATATTCTCTTCGTTGTTACGCTCTGTTCAATCACCATGAAAATCCATTATATATATTAATAAAAAGGAAAAACCTATAATCGCTAGAGAGGGTTCCTTCCCACATTCTTTTCTGAGCAAAAGATAGTTTTCAATGTCAAGGTTATTGTCGCAGTCTACTTACATTCCTATATTTATACAAACATGGGTACTCACATACTTATGTATGAAAGTGTGTGCACAATTATTTTGATCGCTCTTGCTATTTTTTCAATGTCAAGGTTTTTACTTGCATTTCTACAGGCATACGTCGCTCTCTATTTTTTTCAATGTCAAAGATTTTACTTACTTATGCACAGGCATACGTATGGATGAAAGTGTGTACAGAATTATTTTCGGTGGTTTTGTTAAAGAATTAACCCGATTACGACCAGCCTTGTCAATCAATTTGTCTTTTTTCTAGGTTCATATAAAAGGGAATCAGTTACACAAGAAAAATAAAGGATTTTAAAAAAATAATTTGAGTACATTATTAACTAGTGAGATTTAACGTATACACCTGCTAGAATGAGGTAATATTTTCATAATTTTATTCCTCGTAAAAGCTAGTATATCGTGGGCATAAACGTACAGAAAGGGTTAATCGGATGTAGTTGATCATCTCATTAACTGCCTCTCTTTGTTTTTTTTAAATTGTTTTCCGCATACCTACCTAGAGAGTGATACATTGTTATTGTTGTAGCCCTTTAACAAGTAATATGGCTATGCACTATGTGTAGTGTAATATGCGCACACGATTATAATTTGTGGCCAAAACACATTCATAGTTTCATCTACGCAATAAAATGACAATTTAATGTATATTAATAAATGAATTTATACAGTTGAGTCAACAGTTTCGGTCAACTAAGATCAGTGGTTTTGGATATGGTCATATTATTTTGATGATTAAACGATATCTGATAATGTCTGGTGAATTAGTCTTTTGGGCCATTATGCCACAGATTTAAATCGTGTACTGATAATGTAGTACAACATGCTCAACAAATGTTTCCTTTTGCGCGAATACCCTTATTTTTGATACGGAAATCTGTATTCCATCTACATACAGTGGAGATTGGTTAAAACAAACCAGGAATAAATTGGTTATGGTTAAGGGTGATCATTATGTAGGCGGTAAATGGTTGTTTTAATGAATAAACACAACTATACATTAGCTCGCCTGACGCGGTTTCCTTTTCATGTATATACATACTGTTGAACTTAGTAGTAGGAAACGCCGGCAGATATACATATATGCAGTCATTTCAATTAAATCAAAATAATAATTCAGACCTACACTAGAAGGCAGAAAAGCATATGGGTTCCATTCGTTTTGTTCTAGTTTAAGGGAAATTGTACATAATTAATCTGTCCAATCGCAAGAGCAAGTGTATGTCATTCGCATACTCTACTGTATTTTTTTGTGCGGAGACAACACCTGCTATGTATGATATTGTCGTTGAGAGAATTGTAGTTTTGCAGTCATAACGGGACTATATTTCTTTAAAGTTACTTCTTGCTGTAGGTTTTTTATAAATTGAAATCATTGATAGTTTGGACGTTAAGGAGTGAACCAGAAAAAAAAAACAGTGCGCTTATTAGACAAGGTAATTTGTGAGGGGAAAAAAAAGGAAAAATTTTATGATAGGAAGGACAGTTAATGACTCCAGATTGGAATCACTGTTCGGAAGAGGACAAATCCTGGAGCATCAAAGGTAAGACACGAAAAATGAGTCAGTGTGCGTGGATTTAGTTTTAATATAGGGTTTTGTTTTTAGAAAATTAATAGCGATTAATAGCCAATTCCGTCCCCTTTCACGTGGAAGTTTTGGCAGTACTCATCATTTCTGTGCTATACCGCCAATCACGCATCCAAAATTATAATTTCATCTCCGAAAAGTTTGTAGCAAACGACATCAGGATCGTGGAATCAAGAAGATTACGTCTCTTGTATTTACACGTGTGCTTCGTTTTCGTCGCGGCTGAACCACGTGTGGATTACGTTTTACGAAACACATTTGTTTGTCAGCGGGAAAACCTGAACCACATGCGCACTACGTGCTGCGAAACAAGTTTGTTTTGTGAGCTCGAAAACCCTGTGCTGCAAAACACGTTTTTTTATTTTTGTTGCGAATCGTTAAACGCAGAACCACGTGTGAACACGTCTTAAAAACACGTTATAGAAATCTCATCAGAAGGTAAATTACATGTTTGAAATAAGTGGTGTTCATATTAAGTTCTAATCAACAAGGCTTAAATCTACAGTTGACTAATAAAAGGGCTAACCTTAAGTCATAACCTAAAAAAATTAATACTTACCTAGATTTGCTAAATTAAAAGGCTTAAATGTAACGGAAAACTAAATTTTTTTCTAATATAAATGCTTAAATCTAAAGTAAACCTAAATAAAAATACATAATTAATAATTAAAGGGCTAAAATCTAAAGTAACACTAAAATTTTCCTGTCATAAAGGCTTAAATCTAAAGTAGATCTAAATACAAAGACATACATACATAGTTTTGCTAAAATTAAAAGGCTTGGAGCTAAAGTGAATCTGAATATAAAAGTGAATACATACACAGTATTTCTAATCTAAGAACTGAGTTCTAAACAGAATTAACCATACCGTTTCTAAAATCTAAAAATTCTAACCTACAAGTAAATACCTACACAGATTGGCTAAATTAAGTCATAAAATATATCTACAAATTACCTAACACAAAGGGATTAAATCTAAAGTAAATCTACAAAAAGGGGTAAATCTAAACGTCATTCTAACGATTTCTAATAAAAATACTAAATCTAAAAGGCTTAAAACTAAACCAAACTTAAAAACTAATTTATAAACGTGTAAAATTCTATAAGTTTAAACCAATTCCTTTTTAGAATGGAAAGATTAAACTACAAGTGTAAAATCTAAATGTATAAGCTTAAATATTAAAAAACAAAATAAAATAAAAAAAAAGTTTTCTTTTTAAAACGCAAAAAAATATGCTAAAGTTTTGAAAAGAAAGAAAACTGAATTGGATTTAGAAAAAATAATATAAAACAAAAAAAAAAAAAAACCCAAAAACAAAAAGCAAACAAGAGATAATTCTAAATTGAATTTTGTTAACCAAGGGCGAAGTGAAATTCAATAAAAATAATTAAAAACATGATTTAATTTACTCACAAAAGCAATGTTTCGTTAATTATAACATAATTGTACTTGCTAAAACTTACTGAGTAAAACAAATTGGAATTGTAAAATTTATTGAATTTCAAACGCCAACCTAAAATAAAGAAATATTCGAATTGTTAAAGGAAATAACTCTAAATTATTATGTAGATTTGTACTAATTCCTTAATTAAAATTTTGCCATACAGGAATATATACCTACATATATGAATCCATCAACATTTAAAATCTTCGTGCAGTGATTGCTGGGCCCACCAATTGATGCCGTCGATTAGTAAAATTTCTTAACCCTGTTGAAGCGTCGTACAAACCTACAAAAATTGTGAGTAACTTTCCAAAATTTTTTTTTATTTATGTATAGTATGCACCTATTATATTAATGATTATCATTATAAGTAATTAAATTTTCATCTTTAGAATCATAATTTTGTCATTAGTAAAAACAAACGGATTCATATTTTTTTTTCCATAAAAAATTAATAAAGGTAAATCTGAATCGTGAAAATGATTAAAATGTTTACGTAATTCTTTAAAAGGAAAGGGGAATGATAGACTGCGGAAAGGATGAGATATAGTAAGTAATAATCGTGTCGTTTGTAGGGACAGGTATAAAATTAGGGTACTCAATCTGTCATAGGTTTGGGGTGGGAATGTATACCCTACATGGCGAACCATCATGCCATGGTATATTGTAAGCAAACTCATTTGAAGGATATTTAAGCTTTAATTGAGATATTTGCTTCGGTTACTTTTCATTATTTGGTATTTTGTTTATTTTTTCGCATACTCTTTGGGTGTGGGAGTATGCGTATATGATTGCGCATCATAAACGGGTTGAGAACCAAAATTATATCGCAAGCTAGCCGGTTAACTTTTCATACCCTCTCTGCCTTAGTTTTGAGTGGTGAACGTTTTGCTCTGATGAAGATGTAACAATTTTTTATTATTCCTAATGTAGCCGGTGCGCAACATATATGGCGCCCAACGAAAAAGGCCAAAGGTCTAGAGATTAACTGAAGTAATAATGTCGTATTTTGTTGTTTAGACACAAAACAAGTAAATTTTAAAGTTCAAACTGTAATGAGTGTTTAGGGGATTAAATTTCGTGATCTTCATTTGCTACCTAAGTCTTAGAGTTCTTTGAGGATATTTATAGTCTGGGAATCTAATTGCGAGGTGGGGAAAAGTAGTTTTGGGAAATTTATTCTTACAAGGTCTATGGTTTATGATAAGAGGCTTATCACTGAGTATTAATAATCGGTTTTAATTGCATTATAATAAAGCAAGGCAGCTTTGATTTAAAGGTATTATTCGAGTCTACACATATTTGGTTACTTATACAAGTATGATGTAAATACATTTCTTTTGTATTTTGCAGGTACTATACTTTTTTTTTCAATTCTTAGACGTATTACAACTTTGTTCGAGAAATTTCTTCTGTCTTTGCGCCCCAATAACATCTTGGGCACATAGTTAGGGGCCAATACTAGGTCCTCTTAAACTTCCTTTAAAATTGTTTGATTGCTTATGATATATATAGGAAACATTTTTTTTCTTATTGGGAAATAAGCTTTGATTAATTTATTGGTTTGAAATTATTTCTGTTACTGCATGTCACGTACCGCTGCATATAATTCCACCTGTCCTTATTCTGGATTTATTATTTGGTCTAAGTTGCAGTGGGGTTGAATTAAATATTTACGAATATTTGTTTGACAGGATAATTCTACGAACCGCACGTAAGCAAAGTTTATTTATTTTTTTTTGCTTATTTAATATTTGCTATCGAATAGCATCTTGACAGACACGCTCTCACTTGCAATAGCTAGTTTTTTTTTGTTTATCATTCCCTTTTTCCATGTATGTATTGAAAATTGTTTCTTCGATTTAAATAGAAACTCCTACAGCCAAAAATTTTATTTTATATTCACAGTATTTTTTTCTGTTAATTGCGAATACTTGGAGTATATGATAGGCGGGATAATTAATTCTGTTTCTCCCCATTTATAGCTTATAGTCGACCAATCTACTAAAAAAAAAAAAAAAAAAAAAACAAGTAAATAAATAAATAACTACATAAATAAATAAATACATAAGTAAATAAATAAATATATTAATAAATAAGTAAATAAATAAATCAATACATAAATAAGATAAAATATTGTAATAATAAAACTTGATTTTGACGAAGTCTTATCAATAAACGCCATCGTAATGAACACTAGGAGTACTTCGAAGGGACCTCAAGGCAGTGTATCCAAACAAGACAGGGCAGCCTCCGCTTCGCGGAATAACATTTCCATTGAACTCCAGAGTGATACCGATATTCAAAGGTCAAGGGTGGTACACTCCCCTGTAGACAAGGCGGAAGCAACCACAGAAAGGCCACAAACCTCAACAACACTACCTCCTACTAGTCTTTTTCAAGATATACAAGATATAACACTAATGGACAGTCAAGGGTTAGGTGCGCAGCCACCCCTAGGGGCAGGTGCTTCGGACATAGCTCCTAGGTCCTCACTGAATCCCAATGTTACTCCATTCGTCCATTCTTATATGGGCAACGGAATACCATTAGTTCCCGACACAAATCCTAATAACACATTTTCATTTGATTCCTTGTTAGCTCTAATGCAGCAAACGGTGAGAGACACTCAGGAAGAATTTCGAAGAGACTTAGTATCAATCAGGGAAAGTATATCACAAATCGGTAGTGCCCAAAATTCTACTTATAGTAGACAGTATGAACCTACACAAAATCGTTCGACTGCAGATGTTCGGAATATCAACCGGTTATTTGAACAAAGCAGAACAAGTGAAAACATAAAAATTGAAAAGTGGAAAATAAGCTTTGACGGCTCAGGCTCAGTAGCAGATTTCCTTTTCAAGGTCGAAACTCTGCGCGACCGCTCTAGATGCTCTCATGAACACTTATTGTCCAATTTTCATATTCTTCTGGAGGGCCGTGCTGAACAGTGGTACTGGCTCTTCGCAAAACAAAACCAAGGTATAACTTATTCAACACTTCGCCACGCCTTAACTAAGGAATTCGGGCATTTGGAATCCGATCACGAGATCCTATTAAAAATTTCGTCACGTAGACAACAATATAAAGAAAGCTATGACGACTTTCATACCGCGATAGTAACAATGAATACGAGGCTACGAAATCCTCTTCCAGATTCAGCTCTAATAGATATCATGAAGAAAAATTTAAATCAAAATTTGAAATTTTTATTATTCAATTCAGACCCGCGTGATACGAATGAACTACGTGATATTGCTCGTAAAGCAGAAGGAATGTTGCGGGATTCTAAGTTTCAAACCCCAAATATCGGGCCAGCTAGAAATATTAACGAAATCACAACTTCAGATGAAGTTTATAACACTGACGTCATAGACCCTCAACTTGAGGCTTTACAGATGCGAAACCGTCAAATCAAGCCAGATTACTCCGGCATAAAATGCTGGAACTGTTTGGAGTATGGCCACTCCTATATTTATTGCGAGGAGAAAATAAACGAACCTTTTTGCTTTAAATGTGGGCAGAAAGGCACTTTAACACCTAAATGTCCAAATACACATGGGTTTCAGGGAAACCGCAAAATGGGCGAGGTGACTACCGGGGCTGCTCGTCCAACATGTCAAAACCCGAGTTCCAATTAACCAGCACTAATGCAACAAATACGTGTATTTCGGGTTATCCAAATAAAACGAATGACAGAATTTGTAAAGACAACTTTACACAAACCCCTGATT
This sequence comes from Panzeria rudis, assembly GCA_956483635.1. Taxonomy (NCBI): domain Eukaryota; kingdom Metazoa; phylum Arthropoda; class Insecta; order Diptera; family Tachinidae; genus Panzeria; species Panzeria rudis. Next base: position 141,109,162 of record OY101448.1, read on the forward strand.
TTCATTATGAACAACATTTTCTTACGTGCTTACCTAATCATTTTGAAACAATATTTCCAGCTAAAGACAGCGCTGCGCAAACAAACAGTAGATTTGTAAATAGCTCTGGTAGTAATAATATGAAAGTAACTAATGAACACCTCTCTAAAATATTGAAATGTAGACACCGCTTCAAAAAACGGAAACACTTTCGTAGACTTATTGAATCGACGATCATACATGGATCTGATGATCGTCCATTTGCTAAAGTTAAGGTGATGGAGGATACATTAGTAGGGTTACTCGATTCGGGGGCAAATGTATCGATACTAGGAAAGGGCTGTTTATCTTTTCTGGAGAGAAATAATATAAAGTTTACACCCCTTACCTCTTCAGTGCGTACAGCTAATGGCGCCAAACAACATGTTATAGGTTTTTGCGATATTCCAATATTCTTTAAGGGAGTTACTAGGCAAATTGTATTTTATTTAGTCCCTTCACTGAGCCAAAGTGCATACTTTGGAACAAATTTTTGGCGAGAGTTCGCGCTGGCTCCGGAAATAATTCCCGCCGATTCAATAAACGTTTCAGAAATCGCTGTGGAGGCGGATAACAATTTCCACGAACTGACACCTGAGCAGAGGTTGATTCTAGAAAGGACTGTTTTAGAATTTCCTTCTTATGAGAAATTGGGTCTAGGTAGCACAGATTTATTGCAACATCATATCGACACGGGTGACGCAGTTCCAATAAAATGTAAGCATTATCCCCTGTCACCTCCTAGGCAGGAAGAAGCTTACCTGGAGATCGACAGGCTATTAAGGTTGGGCGTTATTGAAGAGTCAAACTCTCCGTGGTGCTCGCCAGCTGTGTTGGTCCGGAAGCCTGGCAAAGTGCGCCTTTGTATCGATTCCAGAAAGTTAAACGAGGTCACAAAAAAGGATTCATATCCACTGCCTCATATAAATGGATTGTTGAGTAGGCTCAAGGACACATTTTACATAAGTGGAATTGACCTTAAGGACGCATTTTTACAAATTAAATTGACCGACTCCTCGAAAGAAAAAACAGCATTCGTAATACCAGGTAAACCATTATACCATTATAAATATATGCCATTCGGATTATGTAATGGTCCTCAAACCATGAGTCGTCTCATGGACAAAGTCATCCCTTCCAGAATTCGTGAAAATGTTTTTATATATCTAGATGATTTGTTGATCTGTAGTTCAGATTTTGAGTCCCACATCAGTCTTTTGTCTCAGGTCGCTTCTTGTTTAAGGTTAGCTAAGCTTACTATTAACGTTAGTAAGAGCAAATTTTGCCAAAAGGAGATCCGCTATTTAGGTTACATAGTAGGTCACGGATGTTTGAAAGTAGATCCGGCTAAGGTCGAATCTATAGTAGAATTCCCTATGCCCAAGTCTCCGAAACAGGTACGAAGATTTATAGGAATGGCAAATTGGTACCGTTCTTTCATAAGTAACTTCGCAGATATGGCCGGTCCCCTAACAGACTGCTTAAGAAAATCAAATGGGAAATTCTCACTAACAGAGGAAGCGATAATCTCCTTTGACAAACTTAAATATGCACTTTCCTCGGCCCCAGTACTAGCACAACCTGACTTTAAACGGGAATTTATTATCCAATGTGACGCTTCTAGAATAGGAGTCGGAGGGGTATTACTACAGTTCGATGATCAAGGCAAAGAACATCCTATAGCCTATGTATCACAAAAGCTCAACAAATCTCAGAAAAATTATACAGTAACCGAACTGGAATGCATGGCTGCGATTGTGAGCGTTAACCGGTTTCGGCCTTATATAGAGGGGCTACCTTTCCGAATAATAACGGACCACGCTTCCTTAAGGTGGCTCATGTCGCAGAAGGACCTGAGTGGTCGCTTGGCGCGATGGAGCTTGAAACTACAACGATATGACTTTAAAGTCGAACATAGAAAAGGAGCATTGAATATTGTACCTGACTGTTTATCGAGAATGGATGTTGATGATTTGACTCTCCCAATAGTACCTGCTGAACTGGATCTGTCTGCAACGGAATTCGAAGAGGAGGAATACCAGCAGCTAAAGAAAACCATATCTGAAAGTAAGGAAGAATTACCTGATCTCTATATATCCGGAAAACAAATTTTAAAACGCGTGAATTTTGGACTCGGCGTCAATGATGAAGAGGATACTCAGTGGCGAATATGGGTTCCTAAGTCGTTAGCAGAATCTGTCATTAGGTCAGCTCACGATTCTAATATGTCCGGTCATGGCCGCTTTGCCAAAACTCTATCCAGAATTCGACAAAAGTATTTCTGGCCGGCCATGGCTAACGACGTTAAGTCGTACATCAAAAACTGTGATGTATGTAAATGCGTAAAACCTTCAAATCAAATAGAAAGACCTCAAATGGGAGAGCAAATGGTCACGTACAGACCATTTGAGAGGTTATATTGCGATTTCCTTGGTCCATATCCATACACCAAGATGAGAAATTCAATCATATTCATTTGTCTAGATCATATGACAAAATTTCTGTTTTTGAAGGCAATGAGAGCAGCAACATCGGCAAATATTATCTCGTTTTTTGAATCTGAGCTTTTTCCAACTTTCGGTGTTCCTAGATATATTCACAGTGACAATGGTAAACAGTTCCTCTCAAAGGAAATGACCGAATTTTGGAATAGAAACGAGATAAGACACATTACAACTGGGTTCTACGCACCACATTCGAATGCGTCGGAACGAGCCAACCGCGAAATAGTAACGAAAATCAGATACTTTTTACAAAACCATAAGGAACATAAAGATTGGGACAAATATATTCCCCAAATTTTGTCAATATTACGAAGCGACTTTCACGCCTCCATAAAATGTTCTCCTTATTACGCCATGTTTGGCCAAAATATGATTCAACATGGTTCGACCTACAAAGTCCTTGAAAAGATCGGCTGCCTATGTGGCGCAGATATTAGTATTGCAAGCAATTCAGATAGATTGACAAAAATAAGGGAACAAATTTATCAAAATTTGGCGAAAGCGCACACCAAGTCTACCAAAGCCTATAACCTTCGGAGCAGGCCAATTAAGTACCAGAAAGGGCAAATTGTTTTTCGAAAGAATCACATATTGAGCAATAAGTCTAAACACATTAACAGGAAATTTATGCCAAAGTACATCAAATGTAGAATAAGAAGCCAAATTGGAAATAACTTGTATGAGATTGAGGATGAAAAGGGAAAATACATCGGAAAATATCACGCATCAGATCTTAAGTCATAGTTATAGCCCGGCTTTCGTGGGTCGAGCCACACTTATGTCCGGAATAATAAAAAATTGTAGCTGTAATATGTGTCATATGAATCACAACCGAAAATGTTTCCTGTTCAAACTTCAATTTAAAAAATTTTCAGTTAGAAGCAGGTTTGTTACGCTCTGTTCAATCACCATGAAAATCCATTATATATATTAATAAAAAGGAAAAACCTATAATCGCTAGAGAGGGTTCCTTCCCACATTCTTTTCTGAGCAAAAGATAGTTTTCAATGTCAAGGTTATTGTCGCAGTCTACTTACATTCCTATATTTATACAAACATGGGTACTCACATACTTATGTATGAAAGTGTGTGCACAATTATTTTGATCGCTCTTGCTATTTTTTCAATGTCAAGGTTTTTACTTGCATTTCTACAGGCATACGTCGCTCTCTATTTTTTTCAATGTCAAAGATTTTACTTACTTATGCACAGGCATACGTATGGATGAAAGTGTGTACAGAATTATTTTCGGTGGTTTTGTTAAAGAATTAACCCGATTACGACCAGCCTTGTCAATCAATTTGTCTTTTTTCTAGGTTCATATAAAAGGGAATCAGTTACACAAGAAAAATAAAGGATTTTAAAAAAATAATTTGAGTACATTATTAACTAGTGAGATTTAACGTATACACCTGCTAGAATGAGGTAATATTTTCATAATTTTATTCCTCGTAAAAGCTAGTATATCGTGGGCATAAACGTACAGAAAGGGTTAATCGGATGTAGTTGATCATCTCATTAACTGCCTCTCTTTGTTTTTTTTAAATTGTTTTCCGCATACCTACCTAGAGAGTGATACATTGTTATTGTTGTAGCCCTTTAACAAGTAATATGGCTATGCACTATGTGTAGTGTAATATGCGCACACGATTATAATTTGTGGCCAAAACACATTCATAGTTTCATCTACGCAATAAAATGACAATTTAATGTATATTAATAAATGAATTTATACAGTTGAGTCAACAGTTTCGGTCAACTAAGATCAGTGGTTTTGGATATGGTCATATTATTTTGATGATTAAACGATATCTGATAATGTCTGGTGAATTAGTCTTTTGGGCCATTATGCCACAGATTTAAATCGTGTACTGATAATGTAGTACAACATGCTCAACAAATGTTTCCTTTTGCGCGAATACCCTTATTTTTGATACGGAAATCTGTATTCCATCTACATACAGTGGAGTTTGGTTAAAACAAACCAGGAATAAATTGGTTATGGTTAAGGGTGATCATTATGTAGGCGGTAAATGGTTGTTTTAATGAATAAACACAACTATACATTAGCTCGCCTGACGCGGTTTCCTTTTCATGTATATACATACTGTTGAACTTAGTAGTAGGAAACGCCGGCAGATATACATATATGCAGTCATTTCAATTAAATCAAAATAATAATTCAGACCTACACTAGAAGGCAGAAAAGCATATGGGTTCCATTCGTTTTGTTCTAGTTTAAGGGAAATTGTACATAATTAATCTGTCCAATCGCAAGAGCAAGTGTATGTCATTCGCATACTCTACTGTATTTTTTTGTGCGGAGACAACACCTGCTATGTATGATATTGTCGTTGAGAGAATTGTAGTTTTGCAGTCATAACGGGACTATATTTCTTTAAAGTTACTTCTTGCTGTAGGTTTTTTATAAATTGAAATCATTGATAGTTTGGACGTTAAGGAGTGAACCAGAAAAAAAAAACAGTGCGCTTATTAGACAAGGTAATTTGTGAGGGGAAAAAAAAGGAAAAATTTTATGATAGGAAGGACAGTTAATGACTCCAGATTGGAATCACTGTTCGGAAGAGGACAAATCCTGGAGCATCAAAGGTAAGACACGAAAAATGAGTCAGTGTGCGTGGATTTAGTTTTAATATAGGGTTTTGTTTTTAGAAAATTAATAGCGATTAATAGCCAATTCCGTCCCCTTTCACGTGGAAGTTTTGGCAGTACTCATCATTTCTGTGCTATACCGCCAATCACGCATCCAAAATTATAATTTCATCTCCGAAAAGTTTGTAGCAAACGACATCAGGATCGTGGAATCAAGAAGATTACGTCTCTTGTATTTACACGTGTGCTTCGTTTTCGTCGCGGCTGAACCACGTGTGGATTACGTTTTACGAAACACATTTGTTTGTCAGCGGGAAAACCTGAACCACATGCGCACTACGTGCTGCGAAACAAGTTTGTTTTGTGAGCTCGAAAACCCTGTGCTGCAAAACACGTTTTTTTATTTTTGTTGCGAATCGTTAAACGCAGAACCACGTGTGAACACGTCTTAAAAACACGTTATAGAAATCTCATCAGAAGGTAAATTACATGTTTGAAATAAGTGGTGTTCATATTAAGTTCTAATCAACAAGGCTTAAATCTACAGTTGACTAATAAAAGGGCTAACCTTAAGTCATAACCTAAAAAAATTAATACTTACCTAGATTTGCTAAATTAAAAGGCTTAAATGTAACGGAAAACTAAATTTTTTTCTAATATAAATGCTTAAATCTAAAGTAAACCTAAATAAAAATACATAATTAATAATTAAAGGGCTAAAATCTAAAGTAACACTAAAATTTTCCTGTCATAAAGGCTTAAATCTAAAGTAGATCTAAATACAAAGACATACATACATAGTTTTGCTAAAATTAAAAGGCTTGGAGCTAAAGTGAATCTGAATATAAAAGTGAATACATACACAGTATTTCTAATCTAAGAACTGAGTTCTAAACAGAATTAACCATACCGTTTCTAAAATCTAAAAATTCTAACCTACAAGTAAATACCTACACAGATTGGCTAAATTAAGTCATAAAATATATCTACAAATTACCTAACACAAAGGGATTAAATCTAAAGTAAATCTACAAAAAGGGGTAAATCTAAACGTCATTCTAACGATTTCTAATAAAAATACTAAATCTAAAAGGCTTAAAACTAAACCAAACTTAAAAACTAATTTATAAACGTGTAAAATTCTATAAGTTTAAACCAATTCCTTTTTAGAATGGAAAGATTAAACTACAAGTGTAAAATCTAAATGTATAAGCTTAAATATTAAAAAACAAAATAAAATAAAAAAAAAGTTTTCTTTTTAAAACGCAAAAAAATATGCTAAAGTTTTGAAAAGAAAGAAAACTGAATTGGATTTAGAAAAAATAATATAAAACAAAAAAAAAAAAAAAACCCAAAAACAAAAAGCAAACAAGAGATAATTCTAAATTGAATTTTGTTAACCAAGGGCGAAGTGAAATTCAATAAAAATAATTAAAAACATGATTTAATTTACTCACAAAAGCAATGTTTCGTTAATTATAACATAATTGTACTTGCTAAAACTTACTGAGTAAAACAAATTGGAATTGTAAAATTTATTGAATTTCAAACGCCAACCTAAAATAAAGAAATATTCGAATTGTTAAAGGAAATAACTCTAAATTATTATGTAGATTTGTACTAATTCCTTAATTAAAATTTTGCCATACAGGAATATATACCTACATATATGAATCCATCAACATTTAAAATCTTCGTGCAGTGATTGCTGGGCCCACCAATTGATGCCGTCGATTAGTAAAATTTCTTAACCCTGTTGAAGCGTCGTACAAACCTACAAAAATTGTGAGTAACTTTCCAAAATTTTTTTTTATTTATGTATAGTATGCACCTATTATATTAATGATTATCATTATAAGTAATTAAATTTTCATCTTTAGAATCATAATTTTGTCATTAGTAAAAACAAACGGATTCATATTTTTTTTTCCATAAAAAATTAATAAAGGTAAATCTGAATCGTGAAAATGATTAAAATGTTTACGTAATTCTTTAAAAGGAAAGGGGAATGATAGACTGCGGAAAGGATGAGATATAGTAAGTAATAATCGTGTCGTTTGTAGGGACAGGTATAAAATTAGGGTACTCAATCTGTCATAGGTTTGGGGTGGGAATGTATACCCTACATGGCGAACCATCATGCCATGGTATATTGTAAGCAAACTCATTTGAAGGATATTTAAGCTTTAATTGAGATATTTGCTTCGGTTACTTTTCATTATTTGGTATTTTGTTTATTTTTTCGCATACTCTTTGGGTGTGGGAGTATGCGTATATGATTGCGCATCATAAACGGGTTGAGAACCAAAATTATATCGCAAGCTAGCCGGTTAACTTTTCATACCCTCTCTGCCTTAGTTTTGAGTGGTGAACGTTTTGCTCTGATGAAGATGTAACAATTTTTTATTATTCCTAATGTAGCCGGTGCGCAACATCGTCTAGAAATTTTTTGTAAAAAGCTCAAAATTTTTCCAGTGATTCTTATAAAAAAATCCAAGAAGAGTATACCGAATGGCGTGCGGAAACCACATTCTATTTTTGTAATAGTAAAGTGCCTTCAAATTTGTCAAAATTTATTATTTTGTTTTTGTCCGTACTTCCTCTGCAATTTCAAAGTCTCCTGCTGGTTGTTGCTGAAGTTGACAACTGTAATTACACTTTGCTCTTTGTCCTCATAACAAAATAAAAATAAAAAAACATTTTTGATTTACACTTCTAATTTGCCTTTAACTTTTGCTTCTTTCTTATCAGCTTTTTTATAGCTTTATAAAAAATTTTATTTTCCTTTTAAGAAACAAGTTACAAAATAAAACAAACAAATTTGTCATGAACTCTTAAGTATTTAGAAGTTTCTGTTCTAAACCTCAAAGCCTTAAAAGGTTCCTTAAAAAAACTTTTTCCATTTTATTTTTCTAACTGTCTTTAACACTTCTTAGGAATATTTTCATGGTTATTTTCACAAAAATTCACCATTTTCCATTGTAGAGCTTATAAAAGTTTGACATTTTCAGAAAGATTAAGCCATCTCAATTAGAGAAGAATTAAGAATAATATTTTTGATGAAATTATATGAAAAGTTATTTCTATTTTGGATTGCTTTCATAAATGTATCATATTTTTATATTTTTCAGGTTTTTATTATCGGCATATTTTATAATGACGAAAGAGTTCTTTCTTTGGTATAATTACATTAAGAAATAAAATGCTTTTGATTCCGATGTAATTGCATTAAAGAAATAATTCGTTTGGCATCATGAGACAGGCAGTTAGTCCTTAAAGTTATTTTTTTAATATAATCGAAGTTAAATTAAAAATTTTATATATTTATGTCTAGAAATTATCTTATTTATGAGGAGCGTTACCAATCGCTTCGTACAATATATTGTCAAAGTCTCCCTGAATGTTTTTAGAAGCTTATAGGGCTATTTGGTTACTGCCTAGAGCCTTTTGTATGACAGTGGTTAAGTAGTGTATGGCTGTTACCGTTGATTTATCTAGCTGGTGGGCAAATTAGAACTGGTGAATGCAATACACTGTAAAATATTTTTTTGTAACTGTCTAACTGTTCAGCAGTTTATCCGTCATTTTCAAGAAAAACGAGTTGAGACTGATTGGTCTGAATAATTTTGGTAGATGTTCAGATCTACCGCCAGCATTCGGTATAAAGACCAATTCAACCCCACTCCAATCCTTTGGTATGTAACATGCCAATAGGCTTGATTTGAATGTCCCGAAAAGTTGTGGAACAATATAATCTCGACCATGTTGTGGGAGCAATGGATTGACATCTATCTATCGGGGTCTTGGGATTTATAAGAGCTAAATTTAGATAACTTTCAGCTTATTTGTTTATATCCAAAGATTCTATCCGCTAACCTACGATCATTGTTGCTACAGCTAGGTGTACATTGAGGGAATGAAATCGGATTTTCTAGCAGTGATCCTGGGAAGTTTGTAGCTAGTAGAAGTTTAAAAGTCTCTTCTGGTGATTCTGTATACGTCCCATCAGTTCCTTTCAGGGAACACATACCATTTGAATGATTCTGTGAGAAGGCCTTTTGTAGTTGTACTGCTTCAGCAAATTATTTATACACAGGAAAAATATCATCAAACTGCAACTAACAATTTCAATTGTTAATATGTAATTTAAATTCAAATATATATTTTGTTAATATAACAAATTGAGTTGCTGATACGACAAACACAGACATATTTTTCAACAAACTGAACTAACCAAATTTTTTATTATGTTATGTGAAAAAATGAACAACCATCATTGTTGATATAACAAATGAATGCACACACGTAGATGAAAAGCAAATCACGTTTTGTGTGTATTTATTGTTTGTGTATTTAAAAATGAATTTCTCTGTATTCTGGGGGGGTTATAGATTTGTTACGGACTAGATACTTTATACTGAAAATTATATAAAAAGTGTTATGAAGAGGGGGGACAAAGCCGAAAATAGCGTTAGGTAATATGTGCATAGGCCTTAAGAACTATAATAGTCTATTAGTCCAGATATCGCCGGTTCGATTCCGCCCAAAGACATTTAGTGTTTTTCGTAGAGAAGTATAAAGTCGCTTCGAGGATTGTAATTGTATAAAAAAATATTGTTATTAAAACAACTATGATAGTTAAAATCTTTTCGAAAAATCAACAATTCTCATTGTTGATATAACAACAATCTTAATTGAAATAAAATTGAAGTCAACAAACAAATTTTTTAAATTTTTTTTCTAATTTTCCTTTAACTTACAATTTTGTAATTGTATTTACAAAAATCATTGTAGGTTCAAAATCATATAATTATTTAATTAATATAACAAAAATATTAATTGTATTTACAATTTTTTTTTTCTGTGATCTAGAAAGCCAGTCTTAGAAAATAAATGTTTTCGGATCGTTTTGATATTTTGCTATTTTACACGTAAGATATTAGGTGTAAGAAAACTGAAATCAAAACAAAATGAAAATGTATCGTTAGATCTCAATGATCGCTAAAAGTTGACATTTGAGAAATACAATTCGAACGGAAATTATTATTGCTACGTTGCAGTGGACATAAAATCGAACCCACTGAACGGATTTGAAAAAAGTTTTCAGAATTTGAAAGGCTATTTGTTCTCAAATTGAACAGTGCCAATGAAAGACAAAGTGTTGGAAAAGCACTCATTGAGAATGTGTCCTTAAAAAGTCCCACGAATCGTAAGAGTATAACAATTTCATAAAAACTCGTTGGAATAGTAGTAGTAAATACCACCTTGTCCAGACCAAGTACCTACTGTATGCCAGAACCAGGGATGCCAAAATTTCTCCACCAATAATGGCTAAATGTAAAAAAATTGATAAAAAATGGCTAAAAACTAGCCAAAAAATGGCTAAGCGAGATCCAATGCAGAAACCATGAGTATTAAGCAAAAGTAAGAAAGTAATTTATATATTACCTTTAACATCAAATTGGAAAGACTTTTTTAAAGTAAATAAAATCCTATGGATTGCCATTATTGCGCTCACCGAAGTTTTTTCTTTTTATTAGCAAAAATTTTGTCAGCTATTTTTACCAATCTTAAAAAGTTTGTTGGATATAGCTTAATGCAAGTATTTCAGAAAGTGACAACTCCTTTCTGAGTTATATTTTTGCCCCACCCCTATCGATTGCCATTAGACATTATTGCTCTCATCGATGACTTTTATTTATACAAACGAAACATTTTTCGGTGATGTTTGCCAATTTTGAAAAGTTTGCTGGGTATATTTGAAAATTTTTATAAAAAGTTTGCTGGGTATAACTTCTGAATGCAAGTATTTCATAAAATTTCAAGCCCCCTTTTTGAATTTTATTTTTGGCTCCTATCTATTGCCATTAGATATTATTGTGGTCAATGAAGATTTTTATTTTTATATACAAAACACTTTGCGGTGATTTTTTTGCCAATTTTTAAAAAAGTTTGCTGTGTATAACTTCTCAATGGATGAGCGAATATGAATGTAAACAAAACAAAATACCTGTGTTCATCTCTGAAAAATAGTTTGAGGGTTTACCAAAGTTAATTTTCTTCTCATGCGTGCAAAAACAATGACATATTACTCTGTTGTATTATTGGGTAGTAGGGTATTCACTCGAATAATGTTTGCTCGATTAATCGAATAATTAAAGTCAAATAATGTTCGATCAAACAAAAAATTTTAATTTTGAGTAAAAATTTATTCGAGTAATTTAGGTCGATTAATCAAATAAATCGATTAAAAAATTTTATGTAAATTTTCTTTTTTTTTAATGAGTTTTTGTAGATTTCTTAATAAAAAGTGGAAATTTGTTTTAATTTATATAAAATTTGCCACCCAATTCGACCGTTATTTCATACTAATAGTCCGCATGATCAAAAAGTTAAGTAAATAATGTAGTAACAAGAATAGGGAGAAAGAAACCAACTTCAAATGTCTTTTGAAAAAATTCGAAAATATAAACATCAAACAAAAATTATTTGAAATAAAGAAGATATTTCGAGAGCAACTAGTTAACTAGATGTTTCGTAAAATATCGAATGTAATGTTCGGAATTATAAAAGCTTTAAGGTACGGTCACACTTGGCAAATATTTGCGAAAAAAAAAACGTAACCCACGGACAAGTTAAAATTGTATTTCCTTTCGTTACAATATTTTTTTAAATATGGGTTCGCATTTATTAAAAATAATAAAAAAACTGTTTTTTTGCAGCACAACTTCTTTTGTGATATCAAAAACAAGTTAAATCCCTAGTGTTCTCTTTATATTTACAAAAAAATTTCCTGCCCGAATGTGCCCCTCTCGGAAAAATTTCATTTTGATATAACTGTATGTTTTACATTTTCAAGTCGATATAATTTCACTACCTTGTGCGATATCTGCTTGAAATTTTATATTTGCGGCTAAAATGTGGCTTTTTTGCATTTAAGATAATAACATATAAAATTTATATTTTTGATGAAAATCTATAAACAGTTTTTGCAACTCGTCCCTTAACCATACAAAAGACATACCTGGGTAGGCACAGAACAATTCATGAAATTTTTTATGCAAAATGTAAAAATATCTGTTTAGTTTAGTTCAATCTCAATTATATTTAATAGTTTTTCTTGCAAAATATATGAAAATAGAATCGCAATAAATATGTCTGTATATATACTAAATAATTAGTAAAAACATTTTATCTTAGTTTGAACATCTATGAGCGCTCTGCACAAATTGGATTTTGGCATTAATTTTGGCCACTATGATAATTAATTTGATAAATAGGCTACTACTTATTCAATTTGTCAAGCAAGATTAAAAACAAGATCTCTCTCAGAACAAATTCACTACGAAATAGCACTACTTACCCGGGTATGATGGTTGTATGTTTGAAGAAAAATTTTTGGTTGTAGAGATAAAGGTTAAGTCAACATGAAATATAGTTATTCCAAATGGAAAAATGTTTTTCCATTTGCTATAAAACAAAATTACAACCGAAAGAAAATATTGAATTAACCTTGTTTTCGACAATTTTAATATGAAATTTTTCTGTGTGTAGAAGCAACTTGATGAGGCAACGTGTTTAGTTAAACGACAACCTCAAAAAATAAAAACATTTACTTCAAAAAGATGATAAATTTCAATTCATAAAATGATTCAAAAAATCTTTTACAACCAAATACAGGAAATATCTTGTTCAACAATATTTCTACCACTCAAAACTTTGTAACGTACGAGTACAAAATGTCATTTAAAATATTTCTATCGAAAAGGTAATAAGCAAACAAAAATTTAACAAACTAATTTTCATTCAAATATTTGTATTTCTTTGTATTGACATTGAATTTGATGTTTCCAAAGTTTATTGAATACAATATATTACGATAGTTAGTTTTTCTTACTCAACTAAATAACATGAATAGGACTTTCATCCTTTTTGATAGAACTGTTCCCAAGACAAATCTAGAAGCAAATGTTTACTTAGCACTTTAAAAGGTAAAAAATAAATAAATGCAATTGATTTAATTCAATAATTTTAGTTTTCAATCAGAATGTTGAAGAGTACCAATAATTCATTTAATCTCTTAACATAAATGAATACAATTTATTTATTTTACATAAAAGTAAAATATTTAGAAATACAGCAAATACGAGTAGAAAAAGATTAAAATACTAAATTTGTCATTGAAAACATAATATTTATTTTTTCAATGAAAAATGTATGTTGTATTTTGTATATTAAACCTTCAATTGAATTCTAAATTTAATATTAAGTACATGCTGAGCTAGTAAGCTGCTGTTTTGAAATAAAAAGTTTTTTTTTGCAGGCAAACATTTAATTTGGTTGTTATGTAATTTTGAAAAAAAAACATTTTAACTTAAATAATGCGTATATAAAAAATATTTCTTTTACATTAGTACAGAGAAAGCGAATATGTAAATGCTGATTTAAGCGACCGTAAATGTAGAAAACGTAGATGTAGTCGAATGTGCTGATCGTTTCTAATACATTGAAAAGCTTTGAGATAGAAACGATCAGCACACTCGACTATATTTATGGTCGGCTAAATTGATCTTAAGACCTAAAAGCCCTGCTATATTTCGGAAAACCTAAAGACAAGCCTCAATCAAATGGAATCTGAGGATGATGTTGGCTGAGATAATTAGCACGTTGACTACAATTCCTAAGTTCAAGAATAATTTCAGGCAAGCCAATAAATTTTTTTTCGGTTATATATATATTTATTGTATCTTCAATAAAATTGAATTAACAATAAGTAATCAAATCTTAACTCTAAAATTTTAATTTTTTAAGTCCAGCCAATGCCAGACAAAAATATTTGTTTCAGCGGTTGGTTCTGTGGTTGTCTACGTCTCTCGTGTTCGGCTGAGAGCAAGAGTGTCCCTCCTTCTCAGCCGAGTGTGACCTCTAAAGTTAATGATGTTTCGGGCTAGAGGATTTGGGTGCAACTCAAGTTTTTTGATGTATCTTGTCACGTGTTTAGAAAACACAGTATTAACCAGCGGCACAACTAAATCTTTATGAATTCGCTTGTTTCTGACATACCATAAAGCTGCTGTAATCGTACGGAGTATTTTATTTTGTCGCTTTTGAAGATTTTCTACATTTGATGCCGAGGCAGTGCCCCATAAATGGATACCGTAGAACCATATTTGTTTCAGAATGGAGTTGTATAGAAGAAGTTGACAATCTAAGCTTAAAGTAGCGTTCCTACCATTGAGCGAATTCATTTGAGCTGCTTTTAATTTCCTTTAGGTCACCTTTGGGACGACGATCAAGATGTATTTTACTTCAGTGTGTTGGGGTATAGTTTGGTTATTTATTTGTCTAGGTGGGCAGGTTTCTGTGCACAATGTAAAAGTAATGTGCAGACATTTTTGTTCGTTAATTTTTATCCGCCATTGTTTTAGCCTTTGTTCCAACTGGGGTATATAATAGGGTGGACGTTAACAAAAAAGTGTGATTTTTGGCAGTCTAACCTCCCAGTTTGGTAAATTTTGGTAAAAAAAATCATCCAGCAAAAATTTCAGGTAAATCGGTTGGGGGTAAGACGTGCCGCAAGCCCGCTCAAATTTGGGAAAAACCTTAAAATTTTGGTTTCCTCCCTCATAACTTCCAAAATATAAATTTCACAAAAAAGTTTTATAGGAGAAAAATGTTGCTTGTGTAGTTTTCAACATTTGATTACCTTACAACTTTTCTGTAGATCTAATGCTTAAAGAAATAAATATAAAATTTTCAAGCAACATTAGCTTATTTTAATATTTCATTCGTCCGTCCTCCTAGCTCATGGCAACTAAAACACATATTTACAAGGTTTTGGAATGGAACAACTAAACATGGTTTCTTATGTAATTTTAGCTCCTGAATCTGAATCTGCATTCAGTTTATATTTTTTTGGTTCTTGTTTTCGAGATATACGCTTTTTAAAAAATGATAACGGGATAACGGGTTGCCCTATTCCTTCGAAACAAAAAACCTAATTCGACAACAATATTATCGTTAGGTTACATGGATATTGTTTTTTAATTTGCTGATTAGTTTTAGAGATATCGTAGAAATTGTCGAAAAAAATTTTTTTTTATCAAAATTTTTATTTTTAAGACATTCACAAAAAATTTTAAAAAATATAATTGAAAATTCAGGTATATTTTGTATTTGAATTATAGCAAACTATATTGCAAACAAAACAAGCCATATTTTATTAAAATGTATCTGCAACTTTAGATTTTATTCACAATTAGATATGCAGAAAATTAGAAGCGAACAAGAAATGTGTTAATTAATTTACAGTTAAAAGAAATGTTAATATAACTGGAGAACGGGTTGTACTATGCATTAAAAACAAAAAACCAAAATTTGACAACAATATTAGCTTTAAGTCGCTTTAAGTCTGCTCAGTAGTTTCAGAGATATCGTGAAAAAATATGCAAAAAAATCCTTCATATATCTAACGGCCACCCTAGTATATAATCTTGCAGTTTGCGGGAAGTTTCTTGATGACTTTTGTGAACACTGAGAAAAGCTGTATCATCAGCGTATATTTATAAGTGTATGTTACTGCTTACCGGCAAGTCAAAGGCATATATCAGATATAATACAGGACGAAGGATGCTGCCTTGAGGAACTCCTGCTTCAATCGGTTGCGGAGGGCTTAGAAAATTATCTTCTTTAACAACGAATTTTCGCTCAGTTAAGTAGCTTTCTAAAAGCTTAAGGGTGTTTTCGGATAGGTTTTGCTTTAGTTTATGTATTAAACCTCCGTGCCATACTTTATCAAATGCCTGAGAAGCATCGATGAAGAGCGCAGAACAATATTTCTTTTCTTCGAAGGTTTTCCTAACCACGTTCACGAGTCTATGTGGTTGTTCAATCGTGTTATGTTGTCTCCTAAAACCTAATTGGTGGTCTGGAATTCATCCAGTACGATTCAGTATGGGTGTTAGCTTATTCATAAGTAGCTTTTCAAATAGCTTTGACATGTTAGACAATAGGCTTATAGGCCTATAGGATTCCACCTTCGTATGATTTTTTCTGGTTTAGGTATCATGGTGATCAGCGAAACCTTCAATTCTGCGGGATAGCATTTGAGGAGCAAAATAGTTCTAAGGATAAATAGAATTATCCGTTTTGCAGCATGGGGTAGCTCTAAGAGCATTTTATTGATTATTTTATCAGCGCCTGGAGCTTTTTTCGAATTTAAGCCCGCAATACAGTGTTCAATCTCACGAATATTGAACCTCAAAGTAACATCTGGTATAGCGAGGACGACTGGTGGCAACTTAACTATAGTATCAGACGTATTTGGAGTAAATACTTTCTGCAAGTGGTTTACAAACACAGTACCTTTTTCAGCGTCAGTTCTTGCCCAGTCACCATTCCAAGCTTGCAATGGAGGCTTATATATCACTGGTCTTTTGAGGCCTCGGGCTGCTCTCCATAGCGAATAGTCTGCTGGAGGTGTTGCGTCGAGCCCATTTGATACTCTAGTAGAGTTTTCAGCTGTTTAGTACATTCCTTCACCCTAGATTTTAGCTGTGGGGATCTGTAGCGTTGCCATTCTCTACGAACTCTTCTATTTTCGGATAAAAGCCGTTCTACATCTGCTGAATAAATATTAATATATCTCACCTGAATATTTCTACTAGTAGCATTTAGAGCAGCTTGCTTAAGGTTTGCCTCAAATATTCTAATAGAGTCATCTATGTCAGCATGCGTTTTTAATGGAATATTTTCTGTGGAATGAGCACTCAAATATTTTTTGTATTTGAACCAAATAATACGTGTGATTGTTATCGTTAAATCACAAGTGGGTGAATAAGTTGTATGTGAATATATAGTGACAATAGTTGGTGAGAAGATGCTTCAACTTGGATCACTTCGCTGGGCACAACCTTTACCACTAAAAAATCAATAACATCAGGTATTTTTCGGCGATCTGTTGGCCAGTAAGTTGGCTGCCCACTTGATATAACAATCAAACGCATTTTAGAAATTGTGTCAAACAAAACGCGACCCTTTGGTGTGATGAGGCGCGATCCCCAGAACGTGTGCTTAGCATTGTAATCACCGAAGCAAGCCAATAACATAATGAATTTTTCTGATGCGCATGCTGTGTTATTATGCTGATTGTTGTTGGAGTCCTAAAGTAATGAAGGCACTACCGGCAGCGATTATACTGACATATCCTAATATACATCACAGCGCCCTCATTCATCGGTATTGCAGCAGAATCGCCTGCGAAGTAAAACAACTAATAAACGGCTACACAGCTTCAACAAAATACTGTCTCTATTTGACACCAGAAATGCTGCTCTACAAAATGAAAAAAAGTGCGCAATAGCAGCTTTTGTGGAAAATTCTTAGATAATCGAAAGTTAAGTCCTTTTATGATCTGTATGGTCGGTGCTTCGGAAGGCCGAAAGGCTGAGCTCGTCTGATTGGGAGGGTTCTTGATACAGAAAAAAACTAAATCTCATTTTCTGTAAAGGAATTCAATGAAATAGTAAATATTTTGTCTAGGAGCGGACCTACAAACAAATTTGTAAATATAGACAAAAATATCTGAACAATTTCATTGAAAAAGAAGGTGTTTTTTTGCAATGAACAAATTGTTTAAATCTATAAAACAATTTGTCTAAAAATATTTACAAATTGTAAACAAAAAAATTTACTAAATCAAACAAAAAGATTTAGTGGACTTTCTGAAAAATATAAAACAATATTTATAAAACAATTATTCTACAAACTAGTAACAAATATTAAACAAAATAGTTTACACAATCAATTAAAAATATTTACTCGATTTTTTGAAATGTTTGTGTGGGTCATCATCATCATCATTCATTAAGAATTTATGAAATTGCACTTTGTCACATGTGTGCAAGTCTGAATGTTTATCTAAAGATTCTAAAAAAATGAATGAGAATTAATGCAACGACATTAATGAATTGATTCACTTAATAATCTTCAGTAAACAAATTTGGTACAACCGCATTCCTTTTGCTATCATTGTTGTTGTTGTTATTTGTGTGTATATCGTCATTGGGGCTGTTTTTTACGACACAGGTTTTCTTGTTGTGTTTTGGTGTTTGCTTCCTAAATAAAAGTCAAACAAACAATTCATTCATTATGTAAAGAACATATACTGTAAATGAAATTTATTTCTAAACAAACTTTTGTTTGAAAATATTTTGATGATAATTTTTTCTGTACACGAGGAACATTCCTCTACTACAGTTTAACCCTCTACCTCTCCGTGGTATTGGCCTTATTGTCCCTTTCTTAAATAAGGGGTAAAAGCTCCATTTCAGCGGCATTATATCGGGCTGAAATGTTTTTCATAAATATTTTCCGTGGTGTTCTACATAAAAGTGCTGAACACAAATTCGGCTACTATGCCAAAGTAATGGGACTAGCGTCTTATGATTTCTGTAGAAACTGTTAAAATAAAGAGGAGGAGACGGTCTTCCACCTTATGTGACTCTGTCCTTCACTGTCCTTCGTTACCCTTCGTTAGTCAGCTCATTCATCAGAAGTAGTGGATGGTTCCAACCCTGAACTATCAGTTTTCTTTTCTACTTCACTATTACAAAATGTATTTATTCGAGATATTCTCAAGAATTTATGTGCAAAAAAAAAAAGTTAAATTGATTTGTTGTGGCATTGCACCAATGCATTGGTGCTAATGCCAACTCATCAGTAGATCTTTAAACGATTTTTTTTAAAGATCTACTGATGTGTTGGCATTAGTACCAACGAAATGACGGTATATAGATAAGCTAGCCACAATAAATCAATTTAACTTTTTTTTTTGCACTTTACTATTACTTTTATATCTTTCACCATTCTTCCTTCTCTTTTCTTATTTCTTTTGTTGACATTCTGGTATAAAATATTTTATTCTGATTCCAGAGAAAAAACAACTTAAAACTAAAAATGAGTGTAATAACTTAAAAACGATGTTTAATTCTACGATAGTTATACCCATTATCTTGCAAAATAGAAGTATCACCACTTGCTGGTCCTTTGACTTCTACAACACCATCTTCTAAACTTGGCAAATACTCTTCCGTAGGCTCTCTTGAAGTAAATAAATCAGGTTTAATATCGGGTATTTTATAATGGTATCCATCCATATCTAATATTGCCGAATCTTGGGGAGTTTCAATTGGTGCCTCTTCTATGTCAGCGGAAGATTCTTCGGGGGATTGTAGTATAGGAACTTTGGTTTTAATTTCTTTATCGTCGTTAGTTTCGGCAAAGGATTCAAGAGGTATGTCTGACAAGTCTTCACCAATATCGAGGGGTGGCAAATATTCTTTAGTGGTTAATTGAGGTAGCTTGGTAGCAATTTCAGCTGCAGGAGGTAAGTATTCAGGACGAGGAGGAGACAAGTATGCAGCTGGAGGAGGGAAGTATTTAGGTGCAGCAGGCAAATATTTGTTTTCGGGATGTGAAGATTCAGTTGCAACTTCAGCTTCTGCAGTAGTGACAGGTTGTGGTGCTTCTGTAACAACTTGTGGGCTCTTTTCTTTAGTTACTGGCGGCAAATATTCGCTAGATGGTAAAGTTGGCAACTGTTTGCTTGCTTCCTCCTCCTTAAACTTAACAGTTGGGGATTGATGCACAATCTTAGGCTTTGCAGCTGGCAAGTATGCCAAATCCAAATGGGAAACATCACGCCTCCTTCTATAGCGCAATTTACGTACCGTTTTGTATCTATAGCCAGTGCCAGATAGAAAAGTTGCATCTTGGAATTTCTCTGGTAAAGAAGATTCTTTTAGTAACTCTACGCTAGCCAAATAATTGTTTTCTAACTCATTTAAGTCACTACGCAAACGTTGCCCATATTGAAAGGCATTTGCCAACACCAAGCATCTTATGAAAATCAAAGAAACTTGCTGGAATTTTATAAAATTTTATTATTTTAAATTATTAACAGAAATTTATTATTTTTACCATTTTATTTAAAAATGTGTGTGATATCTACAACATCAGCTACTCAACTGTTCAATCACGGTCAGCGTAATACTTATTTTCAAAACTTAATAATTTTTGTTTATATTAAAAATTAACACTTTTTATTAATATGTTGGCTTAAAAAAACAACCGAAATCACGCAAGAAAAAAAATCAAACACTTAATGTAAAATATCATACAAATTTGTTTGCAGTATCGACTACTGCCAGTTTGATCCCACTTGTACTTTTTACTCAACTGTTTGTATTTGTTCAATGGAGAACACAATTTAATACAAGAAAAGAAATGACGGAAACACTTGAAAAGTGAAAAAAAAACTGTTAACAGCTTTTGTACTTTATTAAAAAGTTACATAAAAGTTTGTGTCAGTGGCACTTTAAAATACAAATATGTGAACCCTGGTCAGTAACACTTTAAAGTTAAAGACCATCTATCCAAAAGTGACAAACAGGCGACAAACAAAAAGAAGAAGTCAAGTGGAAGTATTTCATATAGGGCATTGCATTTGAAGTCGACCAGTACAAAATGTTAATGTTTCGGATTTTGTGAATAATATGTCTATGTTTTATCTATAGTATACAAATTTATTTTTTTCGAATTTAAACGCTAAAATTTAAAGTGGATATTTTTAAAATTTGTTTTTAAAATTCAAAAATATATGAAACTAGCTAAAACCCGTGTGCTTCACTACACCATATCACCTATGCTGTGAAAAGAAAAAGAAAAGTTTGATTCCTTTTTAATTTTATTTATTTCAAATTAATTATTTTAAACTATTATGCTAATAGAAGAATACCTTGCCTTTTTTTTAAATTTCAAGATATTTGTAGAGTGTTTGTATAGTTGACCTGTGTTACTGATATGATGAAAAACTTTTATTCCGGCTTAAGGTCTCTTCAAAAATAAAAACAAATCAATTTTGTTTCAAAAAACTTTTGTTTTTATTATTTTAAATATCTTCCAATATATCGGTTAACCTCGTTAACCATTATCGAGGAATCTAAAAATACAAATTTAATTAAATATAAACCAAATTTTTAACGAAAACTAATTACATACATAAAACTTATTTTAAATAAATTTATTTAACACATCTAAACACTGTCCTTCTTCTATGTTGTTTATTTTTGAACTAAATATTGTTTACCTTATTTATGTTTATTTATTATATGTCGATATAATTGTGCGCACTTGTCTGTATCTGTCTTCTAATTTAGGCGTTTGTTTGTTGGTACATTGATAATGTGTATCATTTCCAAGATATTTTAAAATAAATGTTGCTCCTTTCTGTTAAGTGCCACGCCTAATTGAGGTATTAAAAATTAATACCCTATCGATCCTTCCAGACTATCAGTAAGACGCTGTAAACATTGCAACACGATCGATCCACTGTCATAAGTTTTTTACAATATCTCGAAATAAATATTTGCTTCAAAGACAATACATAATATCAACAGAGTTATCCATACAAATTTTAATTTTCTCCATACAATAGTTTTCAAAATATCTCAATATATATACATATGCTTTTTACGGGAGGTGCCAAACTCAATTGTCCAATATGTACTCTTTTTTCTAGGACAACACACGTTATGTAAATAATTACTCTCACAAAATTTCAAGATTCTTGATATATACCGCTATAGGTAATGAAAAAAAATTTGACACATTTGACACATGGTTGGCTTGAACAATATATATTGTTGAAAAAATTCTGACTACAATCATGGTTTACTTAAAAATTCAATAACAGAATGGTTCTATAATAATAAAATATCGTTCTTATCTATACTATTTTGCTTGCAATAAAGCTATGGTTATAAAACAGACATGGGTCTCTGCTTACAAAAAAAAATTTTTGTTCTATCCCTTTGTTGAATGCTTTTTGTTAGTTTTGTGTTTTACTTAACAGCGTTTGGTTTTGTGAGCGGTTGGTGAGCGGTTGGTGTGAAAAAATAAAAAATTAAAATTAAAATAACAAAAAGTGATATATTCCAGCAATTAATGTTCGGCCATGTTCTGAAGACCATTTAGTTTTGAAATAGCAAAATTTCAAAAGCGAAGAAAAGTGTTCTTTAATCCGACAATTTAGTGCATTTGTAGCTTTGTTCTGATAAAATATGTGAAATATCTGAAACATTAAAACCAACTGAAAACCTCCAATATGTGAGCTTTTTAGTTGGATTCTATCCTGAAAGTTGCCGATTTCACAACGAAATGTTTTTCAGAACATGTCCGATTGTAAATATAACATATGTCAACAAATATGTATGTTTCTATGTGAAAATAGATAATAATTTTTATTCCAGATTCAACACACTGACCAGTTGAAAAATTTTGTTTTTGATTTAAATGGAAATAATAAAACTTTTTAGCCCCTGTCAATTTTTTAATCAACTTATGGTTAAGAAAACAAAAATTATATGATTATATAGAAAAATTATATGATTATTAGAACCACTTATATGGTTAATTTTAACCATATATATGGTTATTTCAGACCATATTTTGTAATTTTGAACAATATGTATGGTTGTTTGAATCATATACATGGTTGCTTGAGCCATGCTTATGGTTATTTCAAACCATTTATTGTAATTTTGAACCATTTATATCGTTGTTTTGAAACATACATATGGCTGCTTGAACCATGTATATGGTTGTTTTGAACTATATATATATATATATATATATATGATTGTTTTCACCATATATTCAACCATATTCTGTTGCTCTTCGATTATGGTTGCCTCAACCATATTTTTTCTTTGGGAGGTGTCACACCATCTATTCTAATTCTTAATACTTTCTCTTGCCGAAAAATTCAGGTATTTAGGTGCGTTAGCCCCAAAAATAATTTAGAATAAAACTTTCCTCCATATGAAAAGCGGCACGCCCACTAAAAATATATAAAAACTTTAAAGTCTATTGATTCTCCTAGACCATCAGTAATACACTGTGAAATTTTCAGCGCGATTGATCCATAGGCTTAGGAGCACATAGCTTTCAAACATACAAAGAGATAAACAGACAAACAGATATTCACATTTATATATGGGGCATTCCACGCCAAATCGGACGGTTTGAAACAAAATTTTAGTACCCCTATTTCGTGCTATTTTTGTACTCCTTAAAAGAGCCTTGCTGCTAAATTTTGATATTTTGTTGATAAGTCTTTCAAAAGATATTAAATTTTCAAAAAAATCACTTATTTTAGTTTTTTGCTCATAACTTTCTTACTGCACAACCTAAATCAGAGCGTTGAGCGTCGCGCAAGCAACAGAGTACGTATATACAGTATATTTTACCACAAAATATTTACTTTGAATGTACTGTAAATACGTACCCTGTTGCTTACGCGATGCTGAAAGGATTGATTTAACTTGTGCAGTTAATAGTAGTCGAAATTAAACAACTTCTTTTTCAAAATTTTATTTTTTAGATATGAATTTTTTTTTAATTTTAAATCATATTTTTGAAAATTTGTAATTTTCAACTTCTATCCAGCAAACAACTTTTAAGTCCGGTAGTGGGCTTTCAATAACTGCTATTTTTCTTTTTGGTTTTTGAAAATAAAAAAAAAATTTTTTCTATAAGTCTTGTAAGTCCTGTGCTTATGGTATACAATATGGTCAGCACTTTTATATAAAACACTACAAGCAAAATTTTTATGGAATATTTTAACCCTCTAACTCTTTGCTGTATTATAGGTCAATTTGCCCCTTTATTGAAATAAGGGAAACAACTATTTCAGCACTGATATACATATTAGTGATATTACGAATATTCATATTCGCCTCTTTCATAACATTCGTATTCGCCAAATTCAAGCGAATATTTCACGAATATTTTGCGCATACATTCCAAAAAGTAATACATAAAAATATAGAGTGAAATCGGTGGTGCCACAAAGCCCCAATGCAATATTTTG
Organism: Panzeria rudis; assembly: GCA_956483635.1. Classification (NCBI taxonomy): domain Eukaryota; kingdom Metazoa; phylum Arthropoda; class Insecta; order Diptera; family Tachinidae; genus Panzeria; species Panzeria rudis. The sequence continues at coordinate 141,133,228 of OY101448.1, forward strand.
TAAAACCACCAAATCAATATGCTATTTATGGCCAAAAATTCTGGGATTCTTGCCTATCGTGCGACGGAAAAATCATATCTTCCAACTAAAACTCTATGGTCTTCGGACGGCTTATATCTTCGAAACTACTAGTATAATCCAAAAAAAAATGTATGGATGAATTATAGAAAAGGTTGTAGGCTATAATGTCTGTAAAAAATTCAGCAGTATGATGATAATGGTGTGGTACCTGGTAGCTTTTAGTGCATTCTCTGCTTCATTATTATGTTTCATCATTGCAATAAAAGCATTTAACTTGAATTTTTTTTTGTGTTTTTTGAAATAGCAACTTATTTAAGAATTTCAGGGTAGTTATGTAAAAGTTGTTGTAAAGCTTAAACGGATCCCATTTGATTTGCTCTTCCTTTTTTTCTTATTATTACTGCTGGTAACTTGTCAATAATTTCAAGCATTTGAAACAGAAATACGTTTATAATTTTATTTTTGCATTTGTGTACGGAATATTACTTGGAAATTTTTATATTATTTTACTCAAATTGTTTTGTTTAATTCCTCTAAGGGACTCTAAGAATACATGTTTTAATAATTCCAACTACATGTTTTCTTTGATTATTTTGAATAATATAATATTTAGTGCGTTATTAATATTAAAAAAGTTATTAAAGGAATGGTTAGGACCAAGAATCGCAGAAAAAGAACATCAAAAACTTGTTTAAATCAAAAAAATAAAATAAAAAAATTTATTTAATTAAAACAATAAATCAGAAAAATGGGCATGATGAAAAATAAACCGATATGAACTCATTTTAAAAAATGTCAACTTGACTTTTTATGTAAAAACGGCGTTATCTCAAAGACTGACCGATATAGCGGCACTAAAGCGTACATTTTATTTCCTTCGAATCTGTCCGTAAAATGGCGAAATATGGTATTTCAAACATTTTGACATTATTTGTGCCTGGTTGTCTTCAGCTTTATATTCAGATTTCCCTACGAATTCCGAAATATCTTCCAGAGAAACTGTAAAGGAATTTTCGACATGTCTGAACAATGTCGGAAAAATTGTTGAAAAATAATCAGAACATTTTTAGATTTAACTTAAAGCTTTTACGTCCTTTCGTATTAATGTCGCATATAAAATGAAAAATTTGTCGTGTAAAATTCGCAAATAAAATCAAACTGTTGTAAGACAAAAGGGGAATTTTTATTCAGCAAACTACGAATCGTAATTTCGGGAGTGCGTAAAAATAATTTTTTTTTAAATCACGCACAATCACGCACGGTAATTAATTTTCAATTTAATCCTGATCACATATGAATCACCCCTGACACAAAATATTCACGATATTTGCACATCTCTAGTAAAAACCTTGTATTTTAAAAAATGATTTTGTTTATAGTTCAAATATTCGCAAAAATCAGGGGGTTACTTTGTAATTCGAAATGAAAGAAATGCTTTCGCATTGCAATGTAAATAACATACAAATGCGAACAGTTTTCCTTTCGTATCGCATTACAGAGTAACACCCAAGTAATTTCACTTTATAATGAATAACATCTATATTTATCAAGTGGCTTTAGATTTGTTAACAAAATTTTTAAGTTCTTGCTACTTACGATTTTTCTTATGTTTTTTTTATTAAAATTTTTAATTTTGCAAAAAAAAGTTTTTTCATTATTGCATTTTTTTTTTGTGTTTTTTGAAAATAAATTGGATAACACTTTTCCAAGTTATGGCAAAATCGGTGGAGCAACGTCTCCAAAACTCATTTTTTTTGCAAACAACAGGTAATTTCACTTTATAATTATAATTATATGACGAATAAAATCAATATTCATCCATCGATTTTTGTGAAATAAAGCGTTTTTTATTTGTTATATATCGCCGTTGCTCCAACAAAATCAGCTATGTGTTTTTAATAGGTTTTCAGGAGAGCCAAAAAACTATTTTATGCAGTAACCATTCGATATATTTTAAAGTTAAACAATTTATTGAAAAAATATTTGCATCACTGTAATTATTTCGCAAAATAAAAGAGACATAACTGGATATTAGTGGGCTATAATCAAATTGCTCAAAGAACTAATGCATTTTCTTGGAGCATTTCTAAGAAATTTATTTTTTTAATTTAGAATATTTTTGGGCATGTGACTATTTTGTCTGGCAGGATTTAGGAAAAATATCCTTAAACTCTTTGGTGGGTAGATGTGTGACTAATAAATGTTTAGATTGGTGCAATTATAATTTTTTCGATAATTTTCACATAATTGATTACATCACAGCAACGACTATATGTGGATTTACCTTTAGTGAATAAAAGTTGTAAGCTTTTGCAATTTTCGATAAAAAAAGTTAAAATATTTAGATTTTGCATACAAAATATATATATTTTTAATCATTGCGGTCTAAATAATTCTGAAAACATGAGCATATAAAAAATAATAATGTTGGAACAGTTTAAAGGTAATTATATTGAAAGTTTTTTAGTGGTTTTATTGTAAAAAAATTTAACAATCCCTTTATAAGTTATGATAAAATCAGTGAAGCAGCCTCTTCAAAAATCCGAATAAAAAAAATTATAAAAAAATTTATCAATAGAATTTAAAATTTCGACTGTTTCTGTAGGTTAGACAATAGGGTATTCATTTTAATCGACTTTTAATTTCTTCCATTAATCAATTAATCGAAATTGAGGTTTTTAAATTGCTCGAACAGTCGAGCAAAACTTTTATTTCGTTCGAGTTAATCGAGTAAGCTTAACTGCTAACAATTATTCGAGTTAATCGGAAAATTTTTGAATTACTCGGTTTTTTGTAAATTTTTGTGAACAAAAAATAAAACAAATCAGGTTTTTTCACGTTTTTATATACATATTTTAATAATAAAAGCAAAAGAAAAAACAATACTTCTACATAAATTAGATCGTAACTGATAATTTAAAATTCAGTTTTTTTTTCAATTGTTTCGCTTTGATCAAATATGGCGCCAGAAAATATTTAATAATATTCAGACCTGCTCTATATTCAATTCGGAATAAAAATAATCGGAATTGGCATAGTATTGTTCTTAAAGGATGCGTGCAAAATTGAGTGTGTCTTAAAACTTTATTCCGAAACAGAAGTAGTTCATGTTTTTGAAGCGAATGTTTGCACGGCGTGGATAAAAATGCTTGAAACAAGAGATAAATATAACATTCCGGTGTTTATTTAAAGTTGTTGTCCTAAATAAATGCTTATACAATTGTTTCACAACATTTTTTAATTTGAATTTTAAATTTCTGCATTAGTTCCCTTCAAAATGTTTTCGGGGGAAAAAACTCGCAAGAATTTGTACCTCTCCCTCATATTTAGAATACTCACTTTTTCCCTGGGAGTTTTTCCCTCCCAGTTTAGAATAGGAGGAATGGGAAAAGGGAAAATGTTCCCGGGGAGATTTTATTTAGAATAGGGGAACAGGGAATAGGGAAAAAACTCCCGGGGAATTGTTATTCATAATTGGGCTGTTTAAAAACTAGAGCTGACCAAAAAAAAATATAATGTAGTTTTGAAAAGGGTATGACCCATACTTGTTTTATCAATTATAGTTTTCGCTGCACTAAACCAAAATGTCCATTTTGTTCTCGTGTGTAATCGGAATTGGCATAGCATTGTTCTTATAAATATTAAGTCATAACAACAAAGCCTTTATAATTCCGAACATTTTCATTTCGCATGGAGAACAGAACAGTATAATTCATTAAATAATCGAACAAAATCAATACACTTAGTCCTAAATATCTCTTTTACTTAAAATAATTTTTGTTTGATGGTTATATTTTCGAATTTTTACAAGATATGCAAATTTCATATGCGAAAACTCGTTCAAAAACAGAAAATTTACATACAAATTTTTAGCCGAGTTATTCGATTAACCGACCTAAATTACTCGAATAGATTTTTACTCGAAATCATTTTTTTTTTGTTTGTTCGAACATTATTTGAATTCAATTATTCGATTAATCGAGCAAAAATTTTTCGAGTGAATATCCTATTAGGCAACTATAACACATCAAAAATATATAGTGTTACTCCCTGGCATTTTTCTTGTTACATAGTGTAATGTTCGCTTGTTCCTAGGAATATTGATCATGTCTTATTATTGCTGAATATAACGTTACGAATCTTAGACTATATAAGCAAAAAGCAAACTAGTTCCAAATAAGTACACAAAAATATATATATTTTTTAACAATAGGAATCTAGGCTGTTCGCCTTATTTTCTTTTAATTGTCTTACAGTTTTGGCGCTAGAATCTTAAAAAAAAGCCTGTTTGATTTAAACGAAACTAAAGCAACTTAACGAAATGTAAACAAATTTTTTAAGAGAGATAACGAGAGCAATTCAACAAGAGCTAAGAGCTTTTGGTGGTAGAAAAAGCTTGCAAGCTCAGAAAAATTTAACGAAATTGAACAGAAATCTTATAAAAGCACGAGTAATTGCAAGAAATTCTTCAGTTGCGGTTTTACAACGTACAAAAATATTTGGGAAATTAAAATAAAAAACGGAGAAAAAACTTAACAAATGAAAAGTGAAAGTGAAAATATAAAACCAACAACAAATTGTGTTTGAGAATTAAAAATAAATGAAGTGTATGTACAGACACACACTCACAATACATACAAATATTATGTAAAAGTATTTGAATAAAAGTGAAGAAGAAAATTATATCAAATACAAATAATATTTGAAAGAATGAAAATTTATAGACATAGAATATATTGTTAAATATCATATTCAAACGCACACAGCCAAAACGAATATACCGGCGAACATAAATGTGCAAACTGTTGAATGAGTGTGAGTGTCTGCAACGGAAATATAAAATGTGAACATTTAAATAATAAAAAAACCCACACACGTACAGTAAAAAGAAACAAGCGGAAACAACAAACACTTGTAGATTTTAACTCAACAGCAAACAAGTGTTGTTTTTGTTATGTTATTATACTATTAAAAAAATTGCTGGTTTTCATATTAGATAACGATAAAAGAAAAATATATATAAAATTATTTATTATAAAATAATAATTAATTAAATTGTGGTTAGTATTTAATTTTTATATTTTGAAAAAAAAATCGCATAAATTCTTTGTTTATTTTTGCCAGAGGCGTGTGAGTGTGTGTTGTTTATTATATAAATAAAAATAATCAAAATCAATAGATAAAATATGCTTCAAAAATTGAAAAGTTTTTGTTTATTTAGAATTAATTTGTTTAAATTTTAATGTGTTATAAAAAATGGTCTTAAAATCGTACAAAGTGATTTATTGAAGAGTCAATAAAATAAGAGCATATGATGGTGGATCTTTTTGTTTTGATTCACATGAAATAATTTAAATGAAAACATTGAAAGTGCTTAACCGGCTTAACTAATGATTCATGCAAAAAAAAATATATTTTTGTTTTATCATATTTAAAAATTTTATATTAGCCAAATTGAAAGCCAATTTTGTTTGATTTTATTGAAAGAAAACTACTAAAAATATGTGAGCTTCTATATATATTTTTGAAAGAAAAAAATGCAAGGGATATTTTTTTATCTTTTTGTAAAGTTTTTTTTTGGGATAAACGTATAAGAAGGATGTTTAAAAAGTAAAGTAAAAAAATGCGAATTGCACACTAATAAATTATTTGCTGCCTTAGCTGTGCCTAAATAACAAGTATTCCTTGTGAACAGGATAAATAAAACTTCTGACGTATCTGATTTAAATAATATTTGATTATTTTATACCTTCATAAGTCATTAACACAGGTACAATATATGATTAACAGGATGGAGGTTCTTGAATTTGAAAATACCCCAAATATTTAAGATTAGTGCTACAAAAATTTCAATACATATACATATGTAGTACTATAATATTCTAAGAGTGCATTATACGAAGTGTAAATTCAACTACTACTATATATTTTTATTGATACGTCTTCATTAGAGTGGTCATAAAAAAAAATTTTTTAATCTTTTCAAGTCTCATACAAAAAATCAATGGGTATTTTTAAAAAACAATCCTTAAAAGCTTTCAGGTCAATCAGTTAAGATTAAGGCGTATCGCATGCCCACGGAAGTTTTAGCAAATGCTATTTTCTTTTTTTTCATTTCATAACTTAATAAATATAGTGTTTACAAAAAAATTTTCTTTTACAAAATTGATGCCTGTTAAGTTTCCAGCAGCCTTCGCCTTACCGAATTTTATCTAAATCGCATATTTAAGAAAATAAACAGCCATATCAAAAACAGCCAATAACACAGTGTGACAAATTTTAATTCTGTCTGTTTGGCAGAGACACCACTATATATCCATTAATCTAGAGATAAAATATAGTCAAAGTGCGTACTTGGTTTTTTACTTTTGTCGTTTTTAAAGGACTTAACATTTTTCAAGAATGCTTATTTGAAATAATTTTTTTTAATATTAGTATCTAATATTTTTTTAGCGAACTTGGTACCAAATAACAGGTAAGACTCTATAGAATTTTATAAAAGTATTTACTTTAGTTTCCCTGAGCAAAAATATAAAAAATGTCCCTTTAAAATACATTCTTTCAGATCCTTAAAAGTTTTCATTAAAATTTTTTTAAAAATTATATATTGCAGTTTGAAATTAACTCTATAAGACTTCGAAATTTTATGATTGTATCTCTCTTAGTACAAAAGTTGTGATTGTTTTTTTCGCAGCAAAAAATTAATTTCTATAAAAATTGTATGTGGGTAATTCCATGTCAATTTAACTAAGAGTTAGACACTACCCCTTTCAATTTTGATGAAATTTGGTCACTTGTTGCCATTCATCCTATAACGAATTTATGTTAATTTTAAAAGTTATGACATATTCAAAATGTTATTTTTTCGCCAAATTTACAGAATGTGTTGAGCTTACTTTATAAATATCTCTAAAACGATTTTATATACAAGGATATTTTGTATGCTATTTTGAAGAGGATATTTTGGGGCAACAAAAAATACATAGAACAAGAATTTGTTTTGGAAAAATCACTTATCAACAAAGTTGTGAAAATTTCAAAACTGACTAAATCAATAGAACACTGAAGATGGCACATAGCCGAAACCGGTCTGTTTAAAAACCAAATTTGACGTGGGATGACGGAAAATCGTTCCAAATTAAATCAAAAACCTTATTTATACTTTTCGTCTGAATTTTTTTTTATATAATACCACTAAATGTCCTTAATACTCGCAAATCGTGAAAATATTGAGGAGGTGTTTTTTTTTTCTTTTTTAAGATATGATTTTTGTCTTTCGCAACCTTCAACAATATAGTATAAAAAATATTTTAGATCTGTAATTTTGAGCAATATGCACTAAATTTATTTTAATATAAAGTTTTCGAAGGGGAAAAAGTAATATCATTGACAAATTTGTGCATTTATTTTTTCGGTGAAATTTTTTGTTAAAAAGGTACATTTTTTGTCATATCTCAAAGATGAAAAAAACACTTCCTCAAAAATTTTTGAAGTTCTTAAGGACGTTCAGAGATATTATATAAAAAAAATAACGAAAAATATAGGTTTTTGATTAAATCAGTTTTGAAAATTTTAAAGCTTTGCAGATATCTCTATACATTTTTTGTAGCCCCAAATATTCTGCTTAATATGACATGCAAACCAATCTTGTATATAAAATAGTTTTCGATATGTTTAAAAACTAAACCCAACACTTTCGGTAAATTTGGCGAAATAATGATGTTTTGGATATGTCATAATTTCTGAAATCAGCATTTTTAATTTTTTCCCTTTGGCATAAACTCGTTATAGGCTTAAAGAAAACATCTGAACAAATTTCATCAAAATCGGATGGGGTCGTGTCTAACTATTAGTTGATTTGACATGGACTTACTCATGTTAATTTATAAAAATAAACATTAATTTTAAGCCTAGAGCGATGAAAACGTAAAATGTGTTTTCATTTTACAGTTTATTTATTGTTAATATAAATTTTTATATATATTTTGCAAAACAAGCAATTAAAGATTTTGAAGGAAGTATTAGAAAAGTTCTTAAATTTGCTTTCAGTTATTAAATTTGCTTTCAGTTATTCTTCAACTTTTCTTTTATATCCTTGGCATAAAAACTACTATATAGAATTATTCTAGAGACTAAGCATATGTACATTGCGTACTTGGTTTTTCATTTCGTAATTTTTTGTCCTTTTTAAGGACTTTATATATCTTGAGAATGCTTATTTTAGTTCTTGTAAAGTTTTTTAGCAACACGTAGTGGTAAAATAATCTGTTAGAATGTATAGTAAGCTCGTACCCTGCTGATAGTGCGATGATCAACGCTCTGATTTAGCTAAGGCTCTAAGAGAGAAATAATCATAATATTTTTTGGTCTTATAGAGTTAATTTAAGGTTATAAGGTATAGTTTGTTAAAATGCTTTTTGAACAAAATTTTCAAGGATATGGAAGGATATATTGAAGACAATTTTTTTATTCAAAGCAAATGAAGAAAACATTTTTATATAATTACACAAAGCCTTCTCTCTTATTTGGTAATACTATTGCTAAAAATTTTGCATAATTATACGAAAACAAAATTTAAATCAGCATTCTCAAAAAATTTAAAGTCCTTTAAAAAGGACAACAAATTATAGATTAATTGATATATAGTAGTTTTTCTGCCAAGGATATGGAAGAATAGTGCAAGATCAACTGGACAAAAATTTAAAAGATGTCCTTGGAAACAATTTTTCTAATATTTCCTGCAAAATTTTTATTTGAATGTTTTGCAAAATATATAAAAATATATATTAAGTTTAAATAAATTTAAAAATGCGCACACATTTTACGATTTTATCGCTCTTGGCTCAAAATTAATGGTTGTTTTTTTATAAATTAATATCTCTACATACAATTTTTATAGAAATTAATTTTGTGCCGCGAATAAAACATTGACAGATTTTGCACTAAGAGAGATAAAATCATAAAATTTCAAAGTCTTCTACGATTCTACGATTTAAAAAAAAATTTAATGAAAGCTTTTAAGGACATCGAAGGATATATTTTAAAAATGACTTTTGTTTATAGTTTTGTTCAGGGGAACTGAAGTAAAATTTTTTATAAAATTCTACAGAGTCTTCCCGTTTGTTTGGTACAAAGTTGCCTAAAAATATTAGATACTAATATTAAAAATAATTATTTAATATAAGCATTCTTGAAGAATGTTAAGTCCTTTAAAAAGGAAAAAATGAGGAAATACAAAACCAAGTACGCAGTTTGACTATGTTTTGTCTTTAATAAATCTGCGTACTTGGTTTTTCATTTCCTCATTTTTTCCTTTTAAAGAACTTAACATCCTTCAAGAATGATTATTTTAAATATTTTTTTTTTCATTTTAATATCTAATATTACAGTCTCAAAAACTGTCCATAACTAATTTTACAAATATCGGTCAACTTTTTTCTTCCTCAGATATTATTATCGCAAATTTGCACAAAATTTTTTTTTTATCAGCTCTAGTTTTCGCGATATACCGTTACGTCAAAAATGAAGGAATTTGCCTATTAAAAATTGTATAAAAAATTTAAAAATTTTTGTTTCTAAAACTTCATAAAAAAATAAAATAAAATTGCACCAACGATCCCAGTTTTTATCTATTATTATGAAGCTGAATATATTCCAAAGGAAATAAGCTCCTTTTCGTTGAAATGGGTGCATTGCTTTTGTTTTTATTCCCAATTTAGTGAGAGAATTTTTTAAAATTTTTTATGAAGGTATTAAATTTTTGGCAAAATTTTTTAGGATATCTCTAAAACGAATGGGTAGATTTAGAAAGCATTATCACCCACCTTAAAGATTTTCGAGTCGAGGTTCGGTTTTTCCACTTATGCCAATATATGTCGTGCAAGTGCCTTCAATTTTGGCCTAACGGTATATCTCGAAAACTAGAGCTGATAAAAAAAATGGAGTGCAGATTACCGTTCAGCGGTCCAAGTAACCAAAGGAATAGCTTTCAACTTTAAAGAATGAATAAATTTGACGATATTTGTAAATTAGTGTAACCATTTTGAAATTTTAATTGTTATGGGCATTTTTCGATATATGCTGTTTATTTTGTAAAATATACGATTTATAGAAAAGTTGATAAGACAATAACTTTTTTGAAGAAACATTTCTGCAAATATATTTAGTAATATATTTAGTAAGCTATGAGACATAAAAGACAGAAAAGGAGCATTTGATCAAACTTCGCCTAAATCTTAACTAATTGACCTGAATTTTTTTTTAGGATAGTTTTTTATAATTACTTTTTTGGGGTATAAAACTTGATTTGGGGTATAAAACTAGAAGAAATCCAAATTTTATTTTTTTATAACTACTCTAGTCTTCATATAAGATGTTCACTAAAATTTGCAATAGCACATACCTTTATTAAAGTCATACTTTCAAATCCTTTAGCTTCCCTGCGGAAAATTTGCATTATCACCAAATACATATTTTTTTTATTTGTTTTTAAGTTTTAATTTACATATATTTACAAAACATATATTTTATTACTTAAGAATAATATAAGAGAAAAATCTTTCACGTACGCTACGTCACGTACGCTATTAAATTTTGTGCATTATAAAATCATCGAAAGGTTTTTTTATTGCAAATTTACGGGTACGGAAGGAAAAATAGTTATCATCGTTTGAGAAATTAAAAAAAAAGTTTCACAATTCGCATATTTTCGCATATTTTTACATGAACCTTAACATCGCTTCCGTTTTATGTCACGTACTCTATGCCCTTATTTCCCTCGATATTTTCGACAATGGGGTTCCAAATGTAATACATTTTTTCACACATAGTACCCTCAGAATGGAATATAACGACACTCAATTTTTCTTCAGTTGCTCCTATTTTTGCAAAATCTATAAATGTCACGTACGCTGACATGGAAGTGCCCATACATAATTAAATCGCAAGGCTAGCTTTCGAGTTATGGCAAATTATGTAGTGCAGCCTCCTTCACATTCTATACAACGGTAAATTTTGAGAATTAGAGTCAATTGAAAAACGTATATTTATAGGCATTGAAGCTCAGTACTACTGTCTGTCCGTCTGTCTGTCACATTCTATTTTCTCGTGAACCGTAAGAGCTACGGACCTGAAATTTTCACAGGATATGTAGAGCTTTGGCCGCTACAACTAAAAATATATGACAGTTAAAAATTAAAGGGTGTTCTAAAGCGAGCAACGAAAAATGTTGAAATACTAATGTAATAGGTAGACACTTATATATAGCCACTTTAAATTTTCAAAGTTCGTGTTAATTGGTGTAGTCTGTAGAATAGACTACACCAATTAGCACCGATATTTAAAACAATAAATATTAAAGGGTGTTCTATCAGTTAATGTAATTTTACTATGTAATTTAGACAATCTGCTGTATCTTGGGAACCGTAAGAGCTACGGACCTGAAATTTTCACAGAATATGTAAAGCCCGCTACAAATATATGACAGCTAAAAATTAAAGGGTGTTCTAAAGCGAGCAACGCAACATGTTGAAATACTAATGTAATATACAGACACTTATATATAGACATTTTAAATTTTCAATGTGCTAATTGGTGTAGTCTGTAGAATGGACTACACCAATTAACATCGATATTTAAAACAATAAAAATTAGAGGGTATTCTATCAGTTAATGTAATTTTGACTATGTAATTTAGACAATATGCTGTATCTTGGAAACCGTAAGATGTAAAATCTTGAAATTTTAAACAACGCTAAAAATAAAAAAATCCAAAATTAAAAATATCAAAACGAAAAAAACGTTAAAATAAAAAAGTCGCTAAAATGCCAAAAAACTAAAAAAACGCCAAAAACCGAAATAAGTCGGCAAAAAGAAAAAAGCACAACAACATAAAAAAATCGCTAAAACTAAAAATTTATCAAAAAACGAAAAAAATGGCCAAAAAATGAAAAAAAAATCACCTAAACGAAAAAAGCGCCAAACCAAAAACCAAAAGCGCCAAAACTAAAAAAATCGCCAAAAACCAAAAAAAAAAAAACGCCAAAACGAAAAAAAGTGTCAAAACAAAAAAAAATCACTTAAATTAAAAATATCGCAGCAAAAACTTGGTAATGAGTTGTCATTACCCAACAACATTCTTTTCAACCACAAACTACATACCGTCTGATTTACTTTACAGTAGTTGAACAATTACTTACTAGTAATTAAACAAGCCAGTTCAAACCATGGGGAAGCAAAATAGATTTTTTTAATTGTGTTCATATTTGTGAAAACAAGTGCTAACCCCATAATAAAATAGTTGCGCAGTAGCCTAGTTAGTAAAATACTTGGCTTAAAATAACACAATAACTGAAAACGGCATAAGTTCAATGCTTAGCAGAGGTATCTAATTTTTATTGTGTTTTGTGCATTCAATGCCTTCTAAATATTGAAATTTATAACTTGTTATTTGTAATCAAATTTGGTAAGTACTTGCCTCCAATGACGTCGCCATTTTAAAGTAATTGGTTAAAATGCCAAAGTAGAAGTAGTGAAGGGTATGTTTTTTTTTTCAACCATTTTAACTCATTACTTTGCCATTAAATTTTTCCTGAGATTACAAAAAAAAAACCGAAAAAAAGTCCCCAAAACCAAAAAAAAGCGCCAAAACTGAAAAAAGCGCCAAAACTAAAATAAATCGCTAAAACTAAAAATATCGTCAAAAAGCGAAAAAACGTTCAAACAAAAAAGCGCCAGAACCAAAAAACCGCCAAAAACTAATAAAATTGACAAAAAACAAAAAAAAATTGAAAAAAAACAAAAATCGTCAAAAAACGAAAAAAATCGCCGGAACGAAAAAAAAGTGTCATAACCAAACAAATCGCTAAAATTAAAAAAATTACCAAAAACCGAAAAAATCGCCTAAACCTAAAAAAATGCCAAAACTGAAAGAGATCGCCACAACTAAAATGAATCGCTTAAACTAACAATATAGTCAAAAAGTGGAAAAACGCCAAAAACCAAAAAGTCGCCAAAACTAAAAAAATCGGCAAAAAAACAAAAAAAAAAATGCAAAACACGAAAAATCGCCAGAAAAAATCACGAAAATCAAAATAGCGCCAAAAACAACGAAAAATACTTAAAAAACAAAAAAAATTAAATTAAACAAAAAAGCACATTGAATATATTGGCTTAATGGGTATTCATAGGGAACCATCCGTGTGCGAGTCAAAGTCGCACTTTACTTAATTTATTTATTTTGTCAGCAATAAGACAAGCTAAGTGAGACCTGGAACTTCTTTGCCTATAATCGTAGTAGTAGCAGCAATAATTTTGCCACTTTGTTTTGTCCTTACATAAATGTGTAAGTCACTTGACTGACTTTAAAAATTTATCCTTGTGTTTTCAATTTTATTCCTATTTGTAATTTTAAAATAGCACTGATTTCTAGATTGCGTGTTTCTAATCTGAAACATTTCAATACTTTTCTTTCTTGTTTTCTACTCCAATTGTGCCACCCACCACCAGCCCCCCATACAAAAACGGAACTACAAATAGTCTGGTATTTTAGAGCAGACAAATATTTAACAGCATGTTGTGGTTAAAAAAGACAAAGTTTATTTTCCTTTTTGTTTTTTTTTGTGTCTAAAACACCACCAGCAACACGATTACTAAATAGAATCATTATAGAGTTTGAGATTTTCCATGCAAAATGTTGACTATTTTATGGCAGGAGTTAAAGGATTTCACTCAACATTAAAAGTACAAAAAAAATGTAGGACAAACACATAAAGAATAGATTCATATCTTAGATGTACGATTTCCGTTTATTTTTGTTTTCTGTTTTTTTTTTAATTTTTAAATGTGAAGTACTTCTTGTAACATGCAAATCCTAGAAAAGAATACTAAATTTGTGTTATTTTTTTGCTGTAAGTTTGTTTTTTTTTGTTTGCTTTTTTGTATGTCAATGACTTTTGTCAATGACAATTTGACACAATTTTTGTCATGAATAATTTAACAGTAAAACAAGTAAAACATAACTTTGATGTGAGAGTAATTTAAAAAATTTTAACAAGGTCTGGATTTTTAAACTCTCCGCTTTAAATGAAAAAAGGACATATGCTAGGTGTCTCACGAACAAAATAAGACATACGTTATGAAAATCGGTCAACAAATATTGATTCTGTTTACAATTACGTGAAGATATTCAATTGATAAAAATCTTAATTTTCTTACAACAGAGCATATTTAAATTGTGCGTGTGTATGCGTGTTATATGGAAATTGTGATTTTTGCCTATTAACTTTCTTCACTTTGTCTATTACTTTCCTTTACTTTGATTTTTATAACTTATCGGTTGTTTTGTTCGTAAGACATATATCCTTAAGGACATTGCATACAAATTAAAGGTTTTGCAGCTTAAAATTTTATAAGAACTTTCAAAATAGCTAGTGTATAACTAAAAAAACAATACTTTATTTAGATAACTACGTTTAGGTATTTTGAAAGTAGTTTTATCGTGCTGGTGTTTTGTGGGTCGAAATCTGCGATACACAGAGAGAAGAGATTGGTTGAAAAACTGCAACAATTATCAAATTTCACTTGAATTAAAAATTTTGTTATCCTAATTAACGAAAATTTACAAATGCAATAGATAATCATTATTCATAGAAAATAATTACATATTCATATTGGAAACACATGTCCCAATACTGACGTACTCAATTAATTTGATCAGTTTAGATATGGCTTATATTATTGTATAGTTTTGGGGAGTTCAACTAACTTTACTCATACGTCAGTGCCTCATATCGGAGATTGCAACTTTAAAAATTGTTGGAGTATAAATTATTTGTACTTTCATTGTATTTTCAGTTGTAGTTCTCATATACTTAGAACAAAAAATCAAATTCAATACACCCAATTGATATATAAAAAGGGCGATCAATATACTTTTAAATCCACATGACATTTATACATAAAAATAAATTAATTAAAAAATTATTGTGTAAATCTCCCTGTTTTTATAATTTAATAAATGTTGTTGGCAAAACAAAGGTTATTGGCGAAAAGTATCTAATATAGATGGTATTATGGCTTAACCCTTTCAAAAGTAATTTTTTTTTTTGAGATACAAACTTTTTTGTTAGTTTGGTTGGCTGATTATGAATTAACCAGTGCTCCGTAAGGTGGAAATAAGTAAAGGATAACCAGAATAAGAAATATATCCTGTGACACGGATGTCCCACCAGTAATTGACTAAGGTACAAATGCGTCCCAACAGTAACAGAATAAAGCAAAAACAAATAAAGGAGTTATAGATTTGTTATCTGTAATCTTCAATACTGCATTGATTTATTGATAAAAATAAGTATATTATGCAATAAATAGAAGTGTAAGTAAATTAGAATGATATTTGGCAAAACACAGCTTGCATAAAGGAATATTTTTGTACGTTGTTCTTTTTTATTATCTGCACAGCTTGCAACGGCGACGAGTGTTTCCTTCAACGGGAAGATGTTCTCCAACTCCAGAAAGTGTTTTTGATCGCAAGAAGGCCGTCCAGTTGTGATACGACGTTCTCTATTTACCATGTGCGTGGAGCTGCTCAGATAATTCCACTATAAAACCAATCAACGGCGACTGTGTATGTCGAGTTTCTTGATAAATAATCCAAGCATTAGAAACGCAAATCATGATGACAAAAATAGAAAACGGTCTCGACTTATACAGTTTTTTATTACTGTATTACCGAAAGATAAGTGTTGTGACCAATACATATGCACATGTGGTAAATGGTTATAAGACATGACCAAGTAAACACCGACAACAACCATCAAATCATATGGATCAGTAGCATGCATTTCAAGTTTTGCTTTTTTTATCGACCGGTTTCTTGTTTTTATTTTGAATATATTTGTTGAATATTTCAATTCTTTTATTTGTGCAATCGGCAATTTCTATAAAAAGGATTCTCGGAAAAACTTTGAAAAAAAAAACTTCAAGTTGGCACGAATAACTGGCTGTTCAAAGTTGGGAATTGTTTTTCGAGGCAAAAAATTATTATCGTCACTGTTCCATATAACTTCACTGTTCATTGGCGTATCCTGTTTCTCTGGAACAGTAGTTTCGTTTCTTTCGACATCAGTGTACTCTTCAGATGAGCTATCACTTTCATTAGAGTAAGTTGGGTCAACAATGCTGTCACCATCAAAATCACTGCCACTGTCGGAGTCAGAGTCTTCCAAAAAGCTTCGAATGTTTTCCTCATCAAATAATCTCTAGCGCTTTCTATTTGAAAAACATCACAAATTATTAGAAATAACTAAATTACTTTCGTACCTATTGGGGCAAATGTGGCCCAGTGGAAGTTACTGCTGGGATATATATGTCCAAGATTTATTTTTGTTTTTTTGTAGAATTCATAAACTTGTTGTGTTTTGTTCTGCATAAATATTTACTGGTATTGATATTAACGTACTTCGACATTTTCCAGTAAGTTCTAAATATAATTGATCGTAAATTCGCAAAAACACAACTATTTTCCTCAGTGAACTGGCTCGTGCTACAATCAAGTGCCAAATAAAAGCTTATTTCTACACAAATATGAAGAATAACGGAATCAAAGAGAGCATAAATAATCACATTACTTGTAAAAAACTGATGGGATAACAACATGTACAAACAAATTTTAATAAATACCTTTTAGTTAATCATGAACACTCAATGGGACACATGAGTCCCGTCAGTATTGAAAGGGTTAAGAAATGTATTTATTTATAATTTCATAGCAAAATAAGTGCTGTTATCCCGACCAGAAATTTTCATGCAAACACATCTGGGATCTAACTGAGATCCCAATTCCGATGTAACGCAGAAACGTATTTGGGACCCGATTGGTTTCCTCTGGGGAAATATCAAAATCTTGCAAAATCTTTGCTCAAATCGGGAAAATATCAAACTCTAATATTGAATTAAAATTGCTGAAGCTATCCAAGGGACAAAAGTATGTAACAATCATCTCTGTTGAAGATGAGCAAAAATACGATTAAAAATCTTTGTTAGATTTTCCCAACAAGTTCCCAATAGTTTCCCACTTGGGAAGAACTTATGTTAAGTCATTAATTTGTAGATGGGCCATCCCAACAAGTTCCCGATTAAATCACAAATGGGATAACAATTTTTGGTTTGCCAAATGCATTTCCAATCTGGCCCCAATATGAGTATTGGGAGAATTTCTAGTCGGGAATTGCTTTCAATGCTTCTGAGCCTTTATTAACTAAATGTACAAATTTCAGTCAATCAGGCATGTGATGAAAAACGATTTAGACGCAAAAACGATTTGGAAGTGATAAAAGGTGTAACGTATTTGCTATAGTCATTTTTTCAATAATTTTAAAATTTGTGTTTAACAGTTTTTTCAACTATTTTGATAAATTTCTCTTCACAGTTCCATTACATTGCTTATTATTTATAGTCTAGTGAGCTTTTTAAAAGTCAGTAGTTTGAGATGGGCTCAAAACTAACTGGAAAGATCGGTCGGAACTCATCACACCTTTTCAAAATAATCTTATTGTAATCGTTTTGAAAACGATTGTTTTCCATCACATACCTGAATATTGGAAAAATTTAATTCGAGTAATTATGTTGTTGGCGATATACTGTTGCTAAATTCTATAAAAACACATTCGAAATGTAAATATGTAATATTATTTTATAAATATCTACTTGTGTATGTATTTGTTTTGGTTTTTTGTAGAATATATAACGGTGTATGTCTGAACTAAAATAAGTCACTTCATTCACAATAATATCTTATAATAGATGTTTAATTTATTCAGTTCTTTGTATCGAATTCATTCGGAATATACAATTGAATTATTAGATAGTGGCTGTAACCGAAATTCGATTGAAAGCAAATTTGGTTACCACAACGAATCTGTTTTCTTTAGTTAGGTAAAACATACTGGTGTACCTACCTAGTAGAAATATTAGATAAGCTTGTAAAAAAAACGGAGCAATAAGAAAAAACTGAGGATACAGTTTTTTAGCGCATCAAACTGATTAGAAAAATTTTATTTTTATTCAAAATGGAATTTCATTGTAAGTCTGTGTGATTTATGAACCTTAAGAAAACTTTTTTATAGAGAAAGGAATAATGCTTTTTTGGTCAAAAATTTAGACAATTTTAATTTTCATATTAAAAATTGTATATTCTTCAAATCAGAAAAAATATTTCCATTAGTTTTTTTAACTATTCGAAATTTTGTTGTCTAAGTCACAAAGTGTGCTATTGGCTGAGCGGTTAGTGCGTTTGACTACAAACCCTGAGTTGTTGAGTTCAAGACTAGTTTAAGACAAGCCAAAAACATCAAGAATTTTTTAGATGTGCATTAGTGTGTTGGTTATTGATGGGGTGTTAAAATAATGAAGGCGTAGCACTGATCACTTTGGCAGCGATTAATACTAACATATCCTAATTAGGGATGTAACGATACGCCGTTTTGCCGATCCGATACCGATACCGATATTTAAAAATAAATATCGCCGATACCGATTCCGATACCGATACGAATATTGAAATTGAGTTCAAGTTTAGATTAACAAAACTCAAGTGCAATTTTTTATTATACAAAATTACATTATAAGAGAGAATATTTAAAATTGATGAAACATTGGAAGTAATTCTTAAGGAGCTACATTTTATTTGCTTCCAACAAATCTATATTAAAAATATGCAGATAATTAGTAGAAAAGCAAGATAAATTGTTTAATTCCTTTATAATTTAAAAAAATACTCGCCATGCTTTTTAAAAAATCGATTTTTTTGAAGGACATTTATCAACTAATATTCATCTAAATAACTTAATAGCTTAATTATTAAAAGACTTCTAAGTTTATATTTATTCACTAAAATTTACATGAAAATACAGTTCTGAGTTTAAATTCGCATAAAAAAATTGTGAAAATGGGTACTATTTTATAGAATACCGAAAAAGAAATTTGTCCTAGCATCGCTTCCAATTCGGTGATTGGTAATCGAAAAACAGAACTTGTTGCAAGGGCAAGGATATGTAAAACTAATTAGAAATTATCCAAATTTGCAATACTTCCAGATCGGGAATTCTACATTTTCATGACTTTTTTGGAGTATCTCTTTTTTGTTGGAATAAGATTTAAAAAACAACGGCTTAAATTTGAATTCATGGTAAAATTAACAAAAAATAAATAATTTTTTTACAAAATAACAGCATAAAATATTATTAATTTTTGAAATTGATATTAATAAGATTTAAAAAATAACGAAGTGTGTTTAACTCATGGTAAAATCGAACAAAAATTAATTATTTGTTAAAAAAAAAACTCTGAAAAAATGTTTAAAAGTATCGTCGTATCGGCAGTAAAATATCGCCGATACCGATGTATCGGAAAATCTGAAGTATCGCCGATATATCGGTATCGGTATCGGTATTCGTTACATCCCTAGTCCTAATGCACTTCACAGCACCCTTCTTCGTCGGTATTGTAGCAGAACCGCCGACAATGTAAAAGAACTAAAAAAAATTGCTACACAGCTTAAACAAATTAATGCCTCTACTTGACAGCAGAGGCGCTGCAAATCTCTCTCTCCCACTTCACCGCCTGTTCCCTATACACTATCCCCTTCCCAAAGAAGGTAACCCATTAATTAATTATCTGGTAGGTATTAATTGCCTGAATGTGTTACTTCTGATTATGAAAAAAATTATGATAATTGATCCTTAGTTTAATCCGATATTTAAATTTAAGTAATTTTAATTTTACAATGAGTATATTCACTAACTATACAATATAATTGGTTAACCAAAGATATAATTTTAGAAAAGACAAGCGTTAAAAAATCTTACATGTCCGGAGTGCACTATTTTGCACTACTCCTGAGCAATATGGTAATATCACACTTCTAAAAACAATCAAGGCACTCTTTTGCTATCTTCATGTGAAATATAAGATTGATCGGACTCTCAGGTTAGAAATGTTTGATATGTGTTAACATTTTTTTTTTGTTTTGCGCCACTGGCATTTTTTATACTCATACTTCATACAAGTTTTTTTTTAGTATATATGTTATTACTTTCTCATGTTTTGCCCGATAATAACCATGTTAGTCTTAATACGTTAGGAACACAATTTGCTTTAAGATATGGTTTAAAAAGTTTTTAGAACTTTATTTTGCCTTAATGGAGCTAAAATGGCTGTTAAAATTTCCAATTTTTTAAATTTGATCACGAGTCACTCAATGAACTTCGAGCCGATCACAACGACGTATGTATAGGTTAAAAGCGAAGAACATATCCATAGTAGTATGCACCTGTGTAAAATTTGTATAATTGCAATTAACTGTTTTCAAGATTATTGGAAGAAGCTTAAAAAACTGCGAAAAACATGTTTTCGCAAATATATCGAAACGTTTCTTAAGAAAAATAAATGAATTGCATATTCGTGTTCAGCAGCTCCAAATTATCATAGAACACAACTCTTTTTGGAGGTTCCTTTTTTTTTTTTTTTTGCAAAGTGTAATCGGAGTAGATAAATGTGTGGCCAAATCCTCCCCATATATTTATCCACTCCACAAACACATATTACTTTTAAAATTAAATTTTTACAGATTTGTTCCAGAATCTGCTGTTACTTGTATGTATAGTCAATTATTACCTTGTAGATTTAATTTTAATATGATAATTCTAATATGATAATAAAAGTTCTTGAAATATTTTGAAAATTAATGAATCCTAAAAGTCTATACACGTGTATTCTAGCGATTTCCCCCAAATTTTTTTTATGTTTACACATTTTCCATTTAATTAGCTTTGTAATTCCCAATACAATTTATTTTGCTTAGATACCGTAAATACAAAAATAAATTTAAATACTTTTTTATAAATAAAAAACTTGTAAACAATTGAAAAGACTCAAGACAAGTGTTTTCTTAAACATTTAAAAGTTCAAGACCAGATACTTAAAAACAAATAAACAAATACATATGTATAGTAAATAATTTGGATTAATATTTTCTTCGAACAAAAAATTAAATAAAATTCTTTAAATTGCCGTATTTTGCATTTTTTTCGTTTTATTCGCAGTATAAAACTGAATTGTGCGTTGGGGCGTATGATTTTTAAAAATACAAACATCTAAACACACTCATACGTATAATTACGCCAAACAAAAACAAAACCAAGAACAACATTTAAACAAAACCATGATTTATTTCCTTTCTTTCCGTATGGGAATGTGTGAATGAAAAATAAGCCCACAATGTTCTTTATAAGCTAATTAATTAACATATCAAGTGCACAACATGAATATTTTTATAAGATAAGTTTTCTTTTACCCTCATTCCCAAAAATCTCAAAGTAGCGATTTTATATCAAACAAATAAATATATTTGTTTGATATACAATAATTTTAATTAACATATTTTTATTCTTTATTCTTCTTGCTATAATATATCATACACAATACATTAAAGCATATCACCTTGAATGTTGGTAATCTTTTCAAATACAATCATAGTTTATTTCATAAGTACTCCCAAAATATTTCGTGGTCAAGGGATGAAAAACGTCTATTTGCGCCAAAACCTTACTTACAAAACCTCCTTAACAATTTGCAGTATTAACAATGTAATGTTCCGTAAAAGCTATGATACGTTACCACCTTCTCTTAAGGAAACGTGTACAGCTTACGATGCTAACAAGTAAGCTAAATCGCTTCGTGGGTTGTATTTATTATAATTTGAAAGATTTTTTGGAGCGGCTTATAAAACTTGTTCAAAGATGGAATAGTTTTCATCTCGAAATCTACTCCATCTATTCAGCCTTTCACCTTTCCTGATCAAAACATTGGAAGGAATCATATGCTATCATATCAGATAACGACTTGCAGATTCGTTAAGACTTTTGGATATTCAGCACGCCTATTTAAGTGAACGCTCTAGAGAAAACCCCCTTTTAATAAATCCCTTGATCTTAACCCATTAACGCCCATAAAGAAACTGAAGGTAAAAATTTGTTTTTATTGTTATTTATTAATTCGTTACCGTCTATATAGAAGCAGTTATAAAAAATTAAGTAAGGTGCGACTTTGGCTCGCACACGAAGGGTTCCGTACAAATACACATATGTATATCCCTTTTTATTTTTGCCCCGTTTGTCATTTTTACAGTTTTTTCGTTGTGCTTTCTTGTTTAATTTTAGTTTTTATTTTTTAAGTATTTTTCGTTGTTTTTTGTTTTGTTTTGGCGCTTTTCATAATATTTTTTTTAAATTGTTTTCTGGTGATTTTTCGTTTTTTGCATTTTTTTGTTTTTTGCCGATTTGTTTAGTTTTGGCGATTTTTTGGTTATGGCATTTATTTAACGTTTTCACTTTCTGACGATATTTTTAGTTTTAGCGATCTATTTTAGTTGTGGCGATTTTTTCAGTTTTGGCGCTTTTTTCGTTTTTGGGGATTTTTTCGGTTTTTTGTGGTTTTTTAATTTTTGCGATTTTTTTTTGTTCGACACTTTTTTCGTTTTGGCGATTTTTTTGGTTTTTGGAGTTTTTTTTAGTTTTGGCGCTTTTTTTTTGGTTTTTTGCGTTTTTTTCGTTTATTTCGTTTTTTCATTTTTTTGCGATTTTTTCATTTTTTGATGATTTTAGTTTTAGCGATTTTTCGTTTTGAAGACTTTTTCGATTTTTGACGTTTTTTTAGTTTTTTTTGGCGATCTTTTCAATTTTGGTGATATATTGCGTCTTTTTTTTAATTATGGGGTTTTTTTCCTCTAAGCGCTTTTTTCATTTTAGCGTTTTTTTTCGTTTTGAAATTTTTTTAATTTTGGATTTTTTTTAGTTTTAGCGTGTTTTAAAATTTCAAGATTTTACATCTTACGGTTTCCAAGATACAGCATATTGTCTCAATTACATAGTCAAAATTATAATAACTAAGAGAATACCCTTTAATTTTTATTGTTTTTACAGACTACACCAATTAGCACTTACTTTGAAAATTTAAAGTGTCTATAAGTGTCTGTATATTACATTAGTACTTCAACATGTGGCGTTGCTTGCCTTAGAACACCCTTTCATTTTTAACTGTCATATATTTGTTGTTGTAGCGGCCGAAGTTTTACATATTCAGTGAAAATTTCAGGTCCGTAGCTCTTACGGTTCCGAAGATAGAGCAGATTGTCTAAATTACATAGTAAAATTACATTGACTGATAGAACACCCTTTAATTTTTATTGTTTTAAATATCGGTGTTAATTGGTGTAGTCTATTCTACAGACTACACCAATTAACACGAACTTTGAAAATTTAAAGTGTCTATATATAAGTGTCTGCATATTACATTAGTATTTCAACATTTTTCGTTGCTCGCCTTAGAACACCCTTTAATTTTTTGCTGTCATATATATATATATATATATATATATATATATATATATATATATATATATATATATATATATATATATATATATATATATATATATATATATATATATATATATATATATATATATATATATATATATATATATATATATATATATATATATATATATATATATATATATATATATATATATATATATATATATATATATATATATATATATATATATATATATATATATATATATATATATATATATATTCTGTCATATATACATATTCTGAAAATTTTAGGCCCGTAGCTCTTACGGTTCCCGAGACAACATTACATTAGTATTTCAAAGTTTTTCGTTGCTCGCTTTAGAACACCCTTTAATTTTTAACTGTCATATATTTGTTGTTGTAGCGGCAAAAGCTCTACATATCCTGTGAAAATTTCAGGTCCGTAGCTCTTACGGTTCCCGAGAAAACAGCCTTGACAGACAGACGGACAGACGGACGGACAGCGTAGCGAAAACAATAGGGTTCCTTTACACTTTTGGTGTGTCGGAACCCTAAAAAAAGGAGTTTTTAGTTCATTTTATAGAGAAATGAGTGTCTTCACTTTGGAACAATGGGCATACTAGCTAGGTGTGAAATTGCCCAAAGAAATTTTTTTCAACGCAAAGCGTTTTTGTACATAATACAAATCTCCAGCGGCACTTACAATTGCAAATAAGATATCGCAGTTGATTAACTATCCGTTCCGGGTTGTGGCCGTTATTTTTACAATCAGCGCCAACAGTTGTGGACAACGTTTGACGCCGTTTTGATTTTGTGGGCTGCAAATAGGACCGCACAATATTCCGCCTAAATGATAGTTGGTCCATCGAAGTGTTATTTTCAGCTTTACATAATATAATATGTAGTCGCCAAGCGTTACTAAAAGGTATGTAAATATTTTTGCCTCTTATGGATACTCTTTCGAGACCGATTGATTGATCCATTTGATCAACACCTCCCATAGCATTACTATAATTGACAAACAGTCTTGGTATACTGTAATCGTCCTTATGCTTCCGAGCCGTATCACCATCGTTTTACTTTTCCCAAAACGACGTTATTATCATTCTAATGAACTATTGTTATTTCATTATTTCTGTTAAAGCGATAATCATTCGGCTCTGGGTTGTTTTTTCATTTCTTTGACCGGTACAAAGGGAAATTTGTCTCGTATTGTACCGGTTGCTCTATACCAACTTTATTGCGAACCGCATCACTCGCGTTATGCGTTATGCTATAGGTTGGTACTTCGCGTCTCCATTTAGACTTTTAAATCTTTGACTCTCTTTTCTTAGATAAGAAGTCCCTGTCCTTCCAATCCGTTTCAGAATTGTAATTTTGTTCTGTTGGGACAACCTCAATTGTCCCCGGTACATCAATTGGCATATTAGGACATAAAAAATCGTCTTTATTACCTTGCACGGCATAACTTACAGAGGCAGGATCTGGTGGCATAAGTCATGAGTATATCATATGCATCATCGCCACCATCTTCCATTATGTAACTAACAGTTTCTTGCAGTCGTAAAAAGTAATTTTTACCTCGAAAGATATTTCCATGCGCCATAATAATGACGATAAAAATCTTGTAAAGTTTTTAAATTTATTACCAGTATCGCCCATTGTCCCCAATTGGGGACAGTTGAATAAATCCTTACCTTCTAATAAACTTTTCCACTTTTTTGTAAAATAAATTATGCTACACGTTTCCTTAGTACCTTTGTAAAATATCCTATACGTTTAAATAAGTATTAAACACTCGCATTTAAAAAATTACTAAAGTAGATTCAGCAAAATAGATCCAATCGAAATGCAAAATTAAAAAGACTAAAAATTCCTCTTGTTTTTTATTTAGTAACACGTCTCTCCAATTATAAATTTAATTGAGCCTAAAGAAGTGACATGAACTTTGAATTGACTTTGAATTGGTGTACTCATATGGGGACAGTGGGCGACAATGGGTTAAACAGTATACTTTTGCTGCCTTCTTAGACATAGAAGCTGCCTTTAATAACACAAGTCTGAGAAAGAATTTTTTTTGGCAAGGGTTTTTTTTGTAAACTATTATTATTTGTTGTTTATCATAATTGTCGTAGACTACTGAATAATTTTCTTTAATCGGAAAAAAATGCTTAGATTTGATGACATTTTTAAGTTTTTGTTGTCATTTCGGAAGTTGTTTTGTATTACAATTAATACAAAACCACATAGATGTGTAACTTTTTTTATAAGTCCATTTAATTACAAACATTTTATGGCATAAAGGACTCAAATCAAATTAAATTTAAAAATGCTTTATTAAAAAAACGAAAACCCTAGCATTTAAATTTAGTTATTAATTAACAAAGCAAAAAAAAAAGACAAATAAAAAATTTTACATAAAGGATTTTTTAGTAAATTTATATAAAGGGTCCGCCAGATAACTTTTTTTTTGAAAATGCTAAAAAAAACTACTGAATATTTTCTCAAATTTCTTTTTTTATTTGAAAGTACAATCCTTCCGGTTAATAATGAATAATAATTTCATTCAAATGGCTGCCTCGGCTGGCCATGCAGTAGCCTACACGATCGGTCCAATTTTTAAGCACATTATCGATTGTGTGCAGCTGTATTTCACCAATGGCTTCACGAATATTGTTGTCCTTTAAAGCGTCAATTGTCTCTGGCTTGTCGGCGTAACACTTATCTTTGACGGCACCCCACATTTAATAGTCCAACGGTGTCAAATCGCAGCTCCGAGGTGGCCAAACGACATCAGCTCTGCAGCTGCTAATGCGATCTTCAAAAACAGGGCGCAAAACATCGAGTGTAGCTTCGGCTGTGTGGCACGTAGCGCCGTCCTGTTGAAACCAAATGTTGTCAATATCCTCCTCTTCAATTTTTGTGAACAAAAATTCGTTCAACATGGCCCGATAACGATCGCCATTGACTGTAAAGGCCACACCTTGCTCATTTTCGAAGAAAAATTGCCCAATTATGCCTCTGGACCAAAATTCGCACCAAACAGTGACTCGTTTTGGGTGCGTCGGCTTTTCAATGTATGCGTGCGGGTTTTCTGTGCCCCAAATGCGACAATTTTGCTTGTTTACATACCCGCCAACATCAAATCACGAGATAACGAACATACGGAGCTGACGGTGCTTCTCTTCTTCCAAAATCCGTACGCAATTTTCGCACACATTCTGCAACATTACCATGATTTGCAAAGTAATGTCGCAATATTTTCCAGCGTTGTTCAAGCATATACACAAAAATATTTGTTCAGCGGAAGGATAAAACTAATTATCTGTCAAATCAGACATGAGCTAAGCGTTACCATTCTCGAAATAAGCACTAGTTGAAAAAACAACGTTAGATGGCGGACCCTTTGGTAGTGTTTTAGTTTTTATAACATTCACATCAAAATAAAAATACAAAAATATTTTGTTATTATTATTATTTTATTATTTTTATTATTATACATGAATGACATACATGAAAACTGACAATCATTGGAATTTGTCAGTTTTTCTACGCACGCTATTCATGGAAACTGACAAACATTTATTTAAAATTTTTTCAAAAGAAAACTAAAAAAATTTTCAATTATCAATCATATTTAAACTATATAAAATTGCGACAAAACCAATTGTAAATTCTAATTGAATTGAATAACATTAAATTGAAAATTTTAAAAACCCCCGAAGAAAATAGATGATAACTTAAAAACGGCTGGACAAATTTTCTTCAAACATAGATTGGCAGATTTTCTATGAAGTCACCTTTCAGACAAGATTTACTAAATCAAAATCGAGCTTGCTGTTTGAGAGCTATGATGTCAAAGACACACAGATCCAACAGGATACATCTAGAAAAAATGTGATATCTTCTAAGCGTCTGGACCAATTTTCTTCAACCATGGCTAAGAACACACTCGATCAAGTCACCTTTCGAACAGAAAAAACTAAATCAAAATCGATCCAGCCGTTTGGTCTGTACGAGGGTACGTACATCCACACAGATACACAGACACACACTACAAACTTATAACACCCTTTTTTTAGTCTGGGGTTAAAAATATAAATAATAGAAAAAATATGTCGCTGCATATGAAAAAAAATTAAAATTTTGAACGTTTTACTTTGATATTTACATTCAAGTATGTCACTCTACTCCTTTCACCATATGAAATGTGTGAGCAAAGAAGAAATTATTAAAACTTTTTAATATTCGTCCAACATGTATGTTATTCAAAAAAATTTGCCATACACAGACAGGGAATCCGTCCAATATGTTATAATAATTTCTATTGTCTATTTTGTATCAAATACACTTTTTTATTTGTTTGTAAACACCCAGTACATATTTTGACGGCTTGTATCTTGTATTGATGGACAAAAGAAGAACAGGATACATACAATTACTATTTGAGAGTA